>WOFM01000675.1:0-616581 GCA_011428145.1 Ericerus pela
TCTCAGGTACCTCATCTTTGTTCGCCGTTGACAGTTTTAATTTGGCTTCCAAGAGAAAAACGATTGAAAAAAATTAACGTATATTTCATGCGCGTTTAGTGGTGGCGAGGCCAAGGATGTGTTTTGGAAAATGGTCCATTTGTCCACGAAAATCCTACCCAAAGACAAACCCCGATATGTAATGGGAGTTGGATTCGACACCGATATCGTGGTTTGCTGTGCGCTGGGAGCAGATATGTTCGACTGCGTGTTTCCTACTCGAACAGCGGTGAGTTCATGCTCCAAAATTTTGAGCATCCGAGTAAAACATTACTCAAATTTGAATAGAGGTTTTCGTCTTCTCGTGTTCAAACTGGAGTCTAAAAAAAAAAAAGTTCGTATAATGTTGGCTTTTCTGCATTTTATTCGAGTTGAATATTTCAGTGTAAGTATAATGTGGAAAATTGTGGAAAATTTGTTTTTCTCTTCATATAAGCTGTACAGTTGAACTTGGATTAGTAAGAAACCTTTATTGCTGAGATTAATTATGAGGCCCCATCAATTTTATACCAGAGAACTTACGTTAGTGAGATTGTCAAAATCTCTATAACTGAAACAGCTGGCTTCAGACCCTCTCTAACTGGGATTAGTTCATTGTTGTTGTTAGAAATTCGACAGTCCCTACTCCCGATAGTTCCCTTTACTTTGCTTGTTGATAATTTCGGCATAAGTTGTATCACACAGTATCGTTCAAACCCTGAATAAGTGAGAACCTCTATAAGTAAGACACACACTTCTTTAATCTGGGTGAAGAAATCGGCAAAGTGAGATATCGCTTTCAGTGAATTTAAACGTGCAGTCTCTTGAGATCCCTATTGACTAGGTTCGACTGTTATATAATATGCCTCAAAATTTTGCTGAAAGTTTTGTGGAAATTTGATGCTCATTTTATCATTATTATTTAAATATTTAACCACCGATCATATGAATTAATACTAGAGGCACAATACGTTACGTTTTACATGATGTTCAGTGAAGCCAGCTACCCCCACTCCATTAAACCTTGACATCCCATTTAAAATACATAGGAAATATGCATTTTTACCAGAATTTTTTCCCATAATTCTCTTATTTAAAAAGATAGCTACTTTTTCTTAATAATTGAAATTTTAGAGAAGATTTCAAAAAATAAAATGAGTGCAAAAACAAGAAGTGGGGGTAGTTGGCCTCACTGAAAATGAACGACTTGTGCCTCTAGTATTGATTCATATGCTCGTTGTATGTGAATCATTTGTCTACCCTCATGGGGCCTAATAGAGTGAAAATTTTTTATTTTTTTATTTTATTGCGTAATGTATTACCGGATAGATGTTTTGAGGCGCTAAATTCAAATTTGATGTTAATTTTGACATTAGACCCATTCTTCGACCCTCATTGGACCCAAAAAGGGGAGAATTTTTTATTTTAAGGTTTTATTGTGAAATATATCATTGGACATTTTTTTCAGGCGGTTAATTCGAATTTGATATTCATTTCATCATTAGACCCATTCGTTCATCCAAATGGGGCCTAAAAGGGGAAAATTTTTTTTTTCAGATTTTATTGCGTAATATATCATCATACACACATGATTTTTGAGGTGTTGAATTAAAATTTTATGATGATTTTACGAATAGATCCATTATTCAGTCCTCATGGGGCTCAAAAAGGGGAGAATTTTATATTTCAGATTTTATTGTGCGATATATCAGTGAACACTTAGTTCAGGGTTAGGATCAAAGGTCTGAAGCATCTGTCAAGCAAAGCTGACACAACAGGCTGCTAGTATTCCATAATACAGTATTAATAGATTCTTTAAATTTTGGCCTTAATTGGTTCATTTGTTTCCGCGTTATTCGTGATTTAGTGTAATTTTTCGTTCCACGTTTGGTTCCAGAGAGAACGGAGCAACGAGCGTTGAACCATTAACAAAACAATCACACTAAATCACCAATAGCTCAAGAAACGATAAACTTATCAAAGTCAAAACTAATAGAATTTATTCACATTATTAGAACCCATTTGTAAACTATATTTCACATTGAGTGTTATTACAGCGGTTCGGATGCGCACTTTCCACAAGAGGACAAATGAATTTGCGTCTGAGTAAATACAAATTTGATTTCCGACCAATAGACAGCGAATGCGGCTGTTTAACCTGTAAACGCTATACACGAGCGTATTTGAATTCAATCGTTACCATTGAACCAACCGCTTGTCATTTGCTAACACTGCATAATTTATACTTTCAGGTAAGTACCTATCCCAATACTTACGTACTTGCACGTGCACTTCGCGCTATTTATTTGTCATTTGGTGACACATTTATTCGTCGATCGCTCAATAATTTTCAGTAACGTTTTAAATATTTGTTTGCCCATTCAGATGTCTCTTATGCGGTCGATTCGACAGAGTATTAAGGAACAAAAATTTCCCGAGTTCGTTCAAGACTACATGAAGAAGGCGTTCCCCAATCGACACATTCCTCGTTGGATTGTCGAATCATTGCGAGCTGTGAATATTGAATTAGAATTAGGAAGTTAGAGCTTAAATGATAGCTTTGCTTACGTTTTCTTATTTCCAATTTCTATACCTGATTGAATCGTTCCTGTCAATAAATAATTTTTACGTGTTTTATACGAGTCGATAGAATAAATAAGTTATCCAGTTTTGTTTCGTCAAATCCGCACTGAATTAATTTTTATTTGTATGGTTTATTGGCGAGCTCGTCTGTGATGATTATACATTCATTTAATTACTCCGTAGAAAATTAGTTTCCTGAGTCACTGATAAATTTCTAATTTTAATGACAAACTGAAATGTAGGATGAGCCAAGTAAGAATCGGCTTTTTTCAAGTTTCAGAATGACTTAACAGAAATTATGTGGGTTATATTTAATCTTAATTAGAGATTCGATCTTTTATTTCCGAGTTCAGCTTGGTGAGTTAGTGTTTCGTTTCCCTTGATGTTCATTTATTATTCGTTTTTCACGTACCTATATTTACTCAAAATTGTCTCAATCTTTCTGTTATTTTCTCCTTTCTTTCGATTTTTAGGAAATTCGTTTCTGTTTCTATTCTCAGCACCTAAAATTACCAGTATCGCTTCTATTGAAGTAATTATAAGCGAACTGCCGTAAGGTCCCAGTTTAGCTGTCAAGGCATTAATGTTGACTCGAAGGAAAACGAAATAAAATGAAATAATTTGACATAAGTGAAGCTGGAAAATGAAACCAATTCCGAAAACAATTTTACTACTCTGCTTCTGCGGAAACTCGGCGCTGATAAAGCGAGATGTGAATTTTCCTTGCATCTAAAACGTAAGCCTACAATGCCTCTTCGTTTTTGTAATTGTGAATCATTTCCATTTTACAGACATTTTGAATAAGAATTAAGTATCGAAAAAAAGTCAAGTTCAAGGCATGATAACCTGTCAAAGGAGAAGCTGATCGTCTGTTTTTATTACAATTTACAGTGAATAGCTTTTACAGAGTAATAAATTGGGTAAAAATTAAATGAGATATGATGATCGCTCGTTCTTCATTTTTTAAATGACCTTCGTTCTCAGGAGCACATGTTCTATACTACAAGCAGGTCATCTGCTCAACTCAGGAAACGCCGAATGTCCCCTATCACAAAATACGATAAAGGCATACGGTAGAAAAATGCCTCTTTTTAATCAGGAATATTTTTGGTAATGACTCGACCATAATTAAACATGATAAATTCGCCGTCGCATCATCACAGAAACTGATACCTACTAAATTACTGAAATACTGAAACCCTAAGCCTAAGCCTCTGGGCGCTATTCCACTAACACTTTATGGTATTTCAGCCACTTATGCCGTTCAAGCGAACTTTTTAACTTGGCGGATGGTTTCGTGAAATAATTGTTACCGGACTTCACGTTACGTGGAAGGAGATATAAACGGCGTAACAGCGTAAGTGACTGAATTGAAATGACGTAAAGTAAAGTATAATAGAATAGCTCCCCTGATCGACCTGATAAATGAAGAGCATGACGTCACATTGTCGTCACACTACACTCTGTAGCAACAAGAAGATAAACTCATGACTATGAAATTTATACACACACAGGATTAGGATTATCATTTATCAATTTACTGTAGCGAAGTGATCTTGAGACTCGCGTGTATGTTCCAAATTCCAATATTTCCAATGTGTCATAATTTAAATTCATGTGTGTACGGCATACGGCAGATGTTTTGCAATCGTTTTCATCGAATAAAATGCTGAAAATGGCTGAAAAATCTATCACTTTTGTTACCGGTAACCAAAAAAAATTGCAAGAATTTGTTACTATTTTAGGTCCTCGATTTAATTTTAATGTAAGATTTGTTAAATGTTCTCATTCACCTGTTAAATATTATGAAATATAATCAGTGTTTTGCTACGATAATGCTTCAAACCAAGAGCTTCTATTTTACAGTTGCAAAGTAAAGATATCGATTTGCCCGAATACCAAGGTGAAATCGATGACATATGCATTCGTAAGTGTGAAGAAGCCTTGAAACAAGTAAAAACACCAGTCATTGTAGAGGATACCAGCTTGTGTTTCAATGCTTTCGGCGGACTGCCAGGTATTTTAAATTTTTTATGTGAGCTAGTCTCAGTCTGTCTTTCATATTCGAAGAGTTACCAATGATTATTGTTCCACACAGGTCCGTACATAAAATGGTTTTTTGATAAACTTGGCCCCGCTGGACTTCCCAAGCTTCTAGCTGGTTTTCCTGATAAAAGTGGCTCAGCTGTGTGCACCATCGCTTTTGCCGAACGTTCGGGCGATGTGAAACTGTTTCGAGGAGAAACTGAAGGCCTTATTGTGGCTCCTAGAGGAACTACTGGTTTTGCATGGGATCCATGTTTCTTACCTAAAGGTTTTACGCAGACATATGGTGAAATGCCTGTGGATATAAAGAATAAAATTTCTCACAGATCTAAAGCAGTTTTAAAAATGAGAGAATACTTTGAAAATTTAACGGCGAGTTAAATTTGTTGAGAAACTTCAATTATGCTGTGAAGTACGATGTAATTTACACGTTGTTTAATCGAAATGAGAAACATTTTTATATTTTTCATACTCCAATAAAACTTATTTTTACGCCTCTTGCATACGTTTTTTAAACAGCCTAAACAGTATCGCCAAAGTTTGGTAAAGGATCTTAAAATGAATAAAAAATTATACGAATTTGATAAAAATGACTTGCTCAGATTTGAGATTACATCCTACTACTACTATAAACATCTCTGATCACATTACGGACCCATGGCTGAGATGGTCTGAGCTGTATCTGTTTTTAATGAGCAATAAATTTTAATTTCTTCGCGCCTGTGAAGCATTTATAGTATTTGCCTTGAGTTCATCACTTGTACCCATCAACCATAATAACGATCATAATATTAACCTAACTAATCTGTGAACGTGAATTAACTTATCTAGAGAGAGACCCCAACTCGGTAAAGCGGTAATTTTGATTTTTGAGCCATATTTCACTAATGTAGTCTTAGTGTAGTTATGTATACGAATAGACACACGTTTACGTTAATGGAAAAAAATTGGGCATCGAAAATTTTTCTAATCATTTATTCGTCAAAATTTTATTATTTTATTCCTTGTTTAAAAGAATATGCAACTAATGCAACACACACTAAATATTTGATGAAAAATCCATTTCTCTACTTTCACTTTGAACGCGCATGAATACTTGATTTTCATTAGGAGAATATACGTGTTCAGGGAGTCACATTTTTATTACAACATTCCAATTCACAACGCAGGACAATAATGTATCACCTAAGGTTACGATATTTTCTCGTCGTAACCTTTCATATTATCAATATCAAGAAATCAAGGCAATCCTTGAAATAGATTGTTTATTAAATGAAACGAGCGACCTCTTAATATGTTATATTCTCCTAGTAAAAATTGTAATTTTTGCCACTGTTGCGAATGAAATTACCGCAATTTGAAGTTGGTAATGCCTATTTCAATAGAAAGCCTTCATGGTTTCATTTTTTGTGCATTATTTAGGTATTCATTATTTAAACATAAATACTCTTATCAATTATTATCTTATTAGGGTGGGATCAAAAAGGCAAGACTGCTGAAGATTCAGAAATATTCTTTTACCTACTTCAAATTATGAATATGGAGTTTATAGTAGGTATAGTGTTAGTTTAACTTACGAGCAGTTCAAGAATGAAATAAATATCATTCTACATTTTTCCGTTTAATGTGTAAATTTTCATTGAAAGATTATTCAAACTAAATATAGACACGTAAATTTTGAAATGAAAAGCAAATACAAAAATACTTGACAAACTTGAATTATAAATCCTTGGTTCAAATCAAATTCATGCACATAAATTATTCTTTCCAGTCCAAGGAAAAAAATAAGTCGGTCTACATCCATATTTATAGAAAACAACGAATTCTCGTCTACTTATCAAATTTTTGTGGTTACTCGAATCAAGAAGTTTCACTTCAAAACGTGTTTCCAGTGAACCGTTTTACACGCATTGGTGGATTACAATAATATAATTCTTTAAACATTTTAAGCGTTCCAAATAAAATCATAGTGGCTGGCTTCAGTCGGCTATACATAACCAGCGTTGATCGGTCGAAAATACAGGAGATAAAAAATATCTTTTATATCATTATGTAAAAGCCATTTCTGTACCTTCTCAGGTGACTATAGCTACAGATATATTTAGCTATGTATTACTACTTTTCAGTTCAACTCTAAATCATTATTTTTCTTCAGTTTGCACCTAATTAATTGATAGTTGGACACATTTGTGGGAATTATTGCTGTGTGGCAGCATTGGGTGCTCGCTACAGTCATCTAATATAAGTAAATAATATAATGTGTAAGCATCGCTGGTTTTTAGATTTGATACCCAAATAGAATTAAATATAATACAGGACAACGTTCATTTAAATGTTACAATGAAAAATATCACCGCTCTTGAAGCTATTTGTCCCCTCTCTTCAAATTTTCTTACCCCTCATTCGGGCCCAAGGGCAATAATCAGAATTTTTTCTTTTAAATAATTTAATTAAATAGCTGAATAAATATAATTCTTAATTTAGAAATTATGATCAACGCGAATTTCGCAGATAAAATGAGGCTGAAAATTATCGGTACCTAATGTAATCAGGAGGTTAAAAAAATAATTGTTCTTTTGAAGGGGAAAAAAACAATTTTTTTTAAATTTCTCCAGCAAGATCTAGGTCGAGGGACTGCAATTATTGAAGTCGGCGCTCTTTTCCTTTACCATTTAGGTAAAATACGTCAATTCTGTCAAACTTTATGGTAAAACTTTTTCATTAGCACCCAGTTCAATAATTCCAATACCTAAAAATTAAAATAAATTATTTTTCAAAAATTAGCGTATTTTTTATTGTCTTTTTTTCCAAGTCGGTTCTGTATTTTGAAAACAATGTCGATTCACCATACTTAATGCGATTTTTCATTTCATTTTAACAGAGAAATTTTTAAATAATTAATTTTTTCTATTTAAAACATTTTTTTTTTTTTTGAATTTGGTTAGATTTACCTTTAATAATTTTTTTTCCGATGATTTTTCATTCCTAGCATTAGCGGCAATATTACTTTTTAACTAACAGTTTTTTCCTTAAAGATAACTCAAAAACTTATCTCATTGATTTGAAAAAATAAAGGTGCGAGTTCCACTGGGGCATACTCATGAACAATTGATGTGTAAGCATAATAATAATAATAATGTGGTTGCACACGCACAAATGAGAGTTACAATTGTACGAGTTACAGTAACGTGAATCTCACGATTGTAATTCTCATTTAGCCTCTACTGTAGACCAAGCGCAAAGATGTTTACACATCAAAAAGTTCACTAAAATCAATGACCATGTCGAGAAGTTATGATGTAGAACATACATAAAAAAAGCTTTTTTTTGTAGTTTATTAAAACAGGGTACGTTTTCAATCACACGAAACAGCTCGTTAAATAATATTTGTCTAAAAAGCAGAAATTTCGTAGAATTATATAAATGAATGAACCGAGAAATTCGAAAATCCAGTCGCACAATTCATGAAAAATAAAAATGAACGAAGCGTACCTTACCGAAGGGTGCCTAATTTTCTGAATTCATCGCTTCAAGTTCAAGTTCTTACGGCAAAATAACAGTTTATCACAACGATTTTTACAGTAAAATTTAAAATTGTTGATAGGGAGAATGGTTAGTAGCCCAAAATGTCGACAATTACGCACTACCTACATGAAGTCGGGAGTTAAAATGAAAATTAATGCCGATCAATTAACCTCATCCAAAATAAAAACCATTTTTTCTGGTTGCCATTTGATCGCAGTAATGACAGATTCAACTTTCAAAATATATAAATCCCAAATTTTAAAATTTTTCATTTTGTTTTTTACGGCCAAATGGAATAAAAAAGAAACAAAATTCACACCTTCGAACACAAAACAAAACTGAATAATTAAAATTTTTAATACATATAACAAAAATGTGAAATGAAAATTAAATAAATTATAATAAAGACCTACAAAAAAAAAAAAAAAAAAAAAAAACGAATACGAATATACATATTCCATAGAAAGAGGGAAAAAAATATAAGAGTAAAATAACAATACATCAGCCAAATTCATAATCCTAAAAATTCCAATTATATGAGGCATAAATTACCATTTAAACAAAATCTTCTCAACACTGGTTTTTCATAATTTATAACACATTCTGGGGATTAAAGAACGAATTAAAATCAAGCATGTGTGGAAGGTAATGCCAAACGTGACGACAATATTCGAGACGAATGAATTTCGTAACGAATCAAAAATACATTTTACCAAACGAATTAAAGAAACATTATTACAAAATATTATGAACTATATAAGACAAACAACCATGTGATTCAACCATGACTGTGCATGGCAACAATTTTATGAACGTTTACGAAGGAATGTTACCGGAATACGATTATTATTTATTTATTTTTTTTTTAATTGAATATTTATTTTTATTTTTCACCAGATTCGAACTATGTAAGACACGAAAATAATGAGATCACACATTAAGATTCGTTAATATCCATATCCAAAAACACTTTCGGTATCTTCCCCCTCCGATTGGATTTTTCACCCATCATGTAATCAGAATCCAAATCAAAACATTCTTCGACAAATAGCACCTGCGATTGAAATACACATCAAATTTCAAGAAAAGAAGAATGGAAAAAAGAAAAATGGACGCATTTAGTTATTAAACCACTTCTGAACATTCATGGGACGGCAAAATTAATTAGCAACTAACGAAAAGTTTGAATCCTACAAAGGAAAACTCGCAGCCAAGAAATTCCAGGAACTTACAATTTTAAGTTTACTTATCGATTATGAAAATTCAAATATCTAACACTCAAATAATGTTGAAAATTCTGTTCAATCTCTATTTCTACCTCTACATACGATAAAATAGTACGGACGAAAAACGGTTGGAAACACCATCATTTCAGAATCGCTGGACGGATTTGCATGAAATTTTCCAGAATAAATTATGTTATTCCGTGGAAGATTAACAACCATCGAGGAAGTCCGTAAACCCCCTAAGGAAAAAGTTACCAATTTTTACCGTCAGTGAAAACATAAAACGGACAAAATATTTCCGCAAACCAACGAAAAGGGGAGTAAAAGAGAACTGAAAAAAACTTTCCAGCTCTCTTTCTTCATCGTCCGACATCTACTGGTTGGTGAGGTGGATAATTATGATTCTCTCTCTCATTCTGTTTCGTTTTTTTTAATTTTTCATGGGATTTCATTTGGGTTTACAAGAAACAGATTAAAACAAGTATTAGATATTACGCAAATGAAACTGTGGATAACAGCTTATAATCAACGAACTTGTGAAGAACTCGATTTTTTCTGAAATAAAAAAACTGAAAAAATAGCTAATGGTCAAAATAAAAGTGGTAGAAAAACTATGGGAAAGGGAATGAGAATATGAGAAAATTTTACGTATTCTATAATGAATTATTAAAAGTAGTTGAGGCATACTCAGCCTCCTTTATGAATTGTGTAGCTGGAGTAGGAACACGAATTCGAAAAATTAATTTTAAAGAAATCACAAATAGAATAGGTGAAATTTTCTCATCATTTGGTTTTCTTATTTTGTCTTTTACCATTGAAGAAATTTTTAGCCAATTTTAGAAAGAAATGTTTACAAACAAATGCATTTGGATTTTTTCCACTGATAGAATTTTTAGAAAGTCATATATGTGGTTGTAGCGCTCTCTATTGTCAAGACAACACACTACAAATTGTGTTGTCTCCGTCACATATATCCTCGAAGGTTTCGTTTGTATTGGGCAATCCTTCGACTATAAATATAATGGACTGCGCATACTGATAAAATGTTGAAGGCAACCTAATGAAATGTACATTCCATTTAAAAGTTTCTTCCCTTATCAAACTGAACTTTTCACAATATTAAAAAATCAGAATTCTCAAATTGTACGTATTTTTAGCCAGGTTTTCTTGTTTGAAATAAATTTAGTAATGGCTAAAATACTTTGAAGATCAAAAGTTGTAAATTCGGGTTTATTTATTAACAGTTTGTGAATATAAATTGTTATTAATCAGGATTCAGCAACAAATTGAACAGAATTCACCTACGAATTCTTTTCGATTCATCGCCGTTAAATTAATTAGGATTTAGCGACGTATTAAAGACAATTTACCTACAAATTCTCTTCAATTCGCCGTTAAATTAATCAGGTTTCAGTGATATGAATTCTTTTTGATTTGTTGCCGTTAACTTAATTAGGATTCAGCGACAAATCAAGGAGAATTCATCTACAAATTCTCTTCGATTCGATGTTAAATTAATCATAATTCAGCGACAAATCGAAGAGAATTCACCTACGAATTCTTTTCTATTTGTCGCAGTTAAATTAATTAGGATTCTTTTATTAGTGATGTTTTGTTGGTGCTTTTGTCGTTCTGTGTAATTAGATTTTAACTCCCTTGCTCATTTACCGGCTTTTGACTGATCATCTTTTATTCATTCTTATGTCCGTCGAATACGATTGCTGACTTTCAATCTATAATTGTACATTTTAAAAAGGAGTCAGAGGATATGAATGAAAATAATGTTTCAAAGAGAATTCATCTACAAATATTAAAAAGGAATAAATGACGCTATTTTATTTTAAACAAACTTTTATTTTGTAAAATGACAATGCAAATCCTCCAAGTTATTTAATCAATTGACATATATTTGATAAATCTTGAAAAAACAAAACTTTTGAATGAAATGTACGCCTTCATGGTGTCTCCATATAAACCAATATTAATTTTATCAGTATGTGCAGTCTATTATGTATATAGTCAAAGGGGCAATCACACTCACTCTCACTTCTTCACACACGACTACACTGACTATCAACTTCATACTTTTAAACATTTATAATTATATCATCACTCGTGGTAACACTGTTATTCATTTCGTTTGTAAGAGGAAGAAATCTTTCATTTTCATTCTCAGAATATTTGTCACTATCAATTTTTGATTTATTATACTTTTTCATACAACTGTGAAGTGTGAACTGGTTGTTACTTTTTATAATTTGAGATTTTGCTCCTCACCTCTCAACAGTTTGAAACAAATATCTCAAAGCTGAAAACTTTTCACCTCCTATACTCTGTTCATTCATGCTAAGAAGTGCGTGACATCATAAACCATATCCACACTTTTCTGCTTGAAATACATGCTTGTTTACTGTACAAAATTATTCTTATTATTGTATAACAATGTGCATTGAAACCTTTTCCTCTCTTCACAACCAACTGCAACATCTACTGTCATCCTGATGTTACACACTTCTTAGTGTAAATGGAGTATAGATTATGTTATGACATCATTCTTTATGTTTGTGCAGTTGATGTGTTGCCTGTGTAGGTGGAATGTGGAGAATGCCTTATCATCTATGAATTTATCACACTATATTTATTATTAATTAATAAAATAAAATTTATTTTCATAATTAATTGTATTTATTTGTTGTATAATAAAAATGCTTTTGGTACCAAATCAAATGCCACAGATAATTACTGTACTTATTTTACATTGATGCAAGTTGTGGGATTATATTTGATCACAACTTATTCGATACTTTTGAATTTCATGTCCCCCTCTTCAATAAATTTTCAACTCAAATAATTTCATAAAAGAGGAACACATAAATTTACTTCAAAACAGGTAGTAGCTTACCATTATTGTTGTTCTCTTTTTTTACAAATACATTTTTTATTTGATTTTTTTCCGGGTAGTAGTTCACACCCCTTTGAAGTACTCTCACATAACAACAGGATGCGCACCCCGTCAATTGTGAACTTCTATTCTAGAAATGGAAAATATTAAGGCTGAAGGGAAAGAAGGCATAAGTGGTACTTTAAAAAATTTAAGAGAATTAATCAATTAATATTATTATTTAAATGTTTATTTTCACTATTTTGATATGTTCATTTCGCTTAGGGAAACAGTTTATGGTTGTTCGAAGTAAATATGCTTGTAATGTAATGCTACTGTAACGCTATTTCTGCTGTTCATTACATTTTTCTATCGGTCAACTCATTTTTTTTTTATTCTTATATTTGTTGTGAAAAATCCTCAACTGTTATTCATATCACATTTTTGGCATTAGTTTTTCATTGTTTGTTAATTTCTCATTTTTTGTCTTGCAGTTAATTCATACCAGTGCTAAATCCAAATCAACTTATAAAAACCAATAAGAATTAAAATAGGGATGCCGGCATTACTGGCAACAATATTGGAGAGGACCAATTTTTACAGTTTTTCATTTCTAATTGGAGAGAAAAAGAAGAAAATAATAGCAAATTCATTTTAAATTACAGTTTTTGGAATAAGGAATTTTTTTGGGCGACTGATTTTTATAGATTTTCACTTCATGGATTCATAAGTAAAATTGGCTCTGAATGAGCATATAAGACTTGAGTTCTATGTAAGGCACCAATCTATTAATCTGGTAAGTTTATATCAGACCTTCGATGTTCAGGTTCAAATACTCTGAAGTCTAAACTCTCACCACTAAGGACTAATGAATATACATTTTACAATAATATTTTTTCAGCAGTGTTACTCACTTTTGATCAAGAGTAAGGAAACTGTAATTTAAAACGCATGTATTTGTGACCCATTATGCGACATAAATTCACTGTGAATTGCGATTCTGCCAATTTCTGTTTCAACAGAGAGGTCAACGAAAAAACACCGGATGAATGATCCCATAATGGTGGACAAGTATGACTATTTTCGATTCCAGTCTCCTTAATCAAAAGTAATAGATGTCTCAGCGATTAGTAAGAAATTAATCCTAGATATGCATTTGTTTTGACGGTTTATTTATGATTTGTTGAATATAAATTTTTGGAGTCGTCCAATTCCAGTTTAAAACTATTCAAAATAATTAGGTTAAAAATAACGCTTTGATAAGATTAAAATGTTAGGTAAACTGAAACCTAGCACACCCTAGTGCACTCACACAGAAACACATAGCCATTACAATCACTTTAGTGGTCATACAGAATAATTGTGAAACTGAAATTGTGAGCAAGTAACATTTTCTCATTCCTCTTTCCATAATTTTTCAACTATAATAATTCATTTTGAACCTCAACTGTTTTTTTTTGTTTTTTGTTTTTTTTTTTTTTTTAGTTTTTTTGACAGAAAAAATCGAGCATTTCTTCAGAAATTTGTTACTAATTTTCACCAACTACACAGTTTTCAACATTATTTCCCTGTTGAATAAATTCACGGTCGATTGGTCAACTTGAAACTGTAAATTCTTGGAATTTTTCGTTTTTGAGTTGTCCTACTAGGAATTCATAATTTTTTGTTTCCGATTAACTTGCAGTCGCAGTGATTGGTACTAAATACATATATGCATAAGGAACATTTTACAAATTATCTCGTCGCCTTACAGAAGTGGTTTAATGACTGAGTAAAGCACAAAATATTACATGTATACGAAAACAATATACTTACCTCGTTGGCGGTTAAATCTAATTCAGAAGGTGTCCTAGCCAAATAATCGCACAAAACTTTTGCCTTCAACATTTTTGGAGACCGATCATTGACCATTTCGAACGAATCTGAAGAAATTTTATTTTGCTCGTGACTGCTTGATGGACCAGAATTACACAAACTAATGCCAAAAAAGAAGCATTGAAATTAAATAGCGGGGTAAATTATTTAAAATTGAGCAAAAATGCTGTTTTTATGAAATTGATACATCGAAAAAAGCTCAAGTATTTTAGTTTCATGAAGAGCGTCAATTTATAAAATTACAAAATTATAAAATGTTTCATGCAAAGTCACAAGTTGATGAAAATCGTATTAGAGTAGAATCTACATAAACATGAAAGAGAATGAATGTAATCTTGGGACAGATTTTTCGATTTTCATCGTCGTACAGATCATTCTATAAAACAGGCATTAGGAATAAATAGAAAAAATTAAGAATTAACACTAATGTTAAAGCTTCAACGATAATGCTTGAATAATAGAGCTATGAGTAAAAAAAAATAAAAAACGCAATAATATTGATAGTCTAACAATATGTGGTTCTCTATTTCGTGAACATCAATTTGAGTAAATCTACTTAATATTACGTGTCCATTACGAGCCTATAAATGTACACCTGTATTGGGGTGGAAATATTTCTGGCAAATAGTTTTGGGCAAATTAATACGTTGAATATTCTAATAATATCACGTATTTGTTTTTCAACGCTTGTTCAGTTACCTCAGCGCTGTGATAACGACAACGTACATCACCCCAATAGTGCAAGGTTCAAGTCCCAACAAGACCGAAATTTCAGAGAATTTTTTTCGTTTTTTCCCCTTTTTTCTTCATAAAATGATTTGTTAGGTAGGTTCTCCATACTTTTTAAAATGTTTTTCAAAATTATTATTTTTATATTAGACATGTTTACAGTCACAATGAGTTCAGATACAATGTTCACTCATAACATAGGCGATGGGATCTTTTGAGCAAATGTGGGGGCCTGGTCCACGGTATGCCATGGTGGTGGGACAGAGTGGGTGGGGCTTCGCCTTACCTCCTGGAGTTCACCCTGCTATTACCACTATACAAAGTGAAATGCCTTGGCCAAGGCTCCCCTGCATCATCCAAAAGATCCTTCCGCCGGTACTGTGCTGACGTCTACTATGCTCAAGAACGTACGTGAGAAACAGTAAAAAAAATATGCCCAAAATATTTCCACCACATAACGTGTATATTTACAGGCATATAATGGTTTGATTGTTATCATAGTGGAAACTTTATTCTTGTATATAAAAGCCACTTGTCCGTAGTGCTTATCACATTAGCAGTTTCACAAATAAAGTTGGCTATATTTTTATTTCTATCAAACTCTAAATAATCTTTTTCTTCGTATTCCCGGCGAAGTCGAGTTAATCGGCTAGTGAAAAAATGAAAACAATTATTATTTTCATTTCTCACGAAGAGATCATACAACAAAAAATATCAAATAGTCAGGACCTATCTCATCTAACATTACAACTCCACACTACCAATTTCTATTATTACAATAGTGAAATGCGCAGAAACGAACTCAGATTAAAGTGGAATCAAAATATTTATTGATTGGAAAATTGACTAGCAGCAAACAAGCGAAACGTTTTTTTTTTTCAAAATAGCAGGACACAAAGACCACACGGAGGAATTACCCTTTGAAGGATTAGAAATATATAAATAAATTTTGTGGAGTTGAAACAGGCGTACAAAACTCCCAATTTTTCAATGAATTATTATACATGCGAGAAGTATTCAAGCAAAATTTCAAACAAATGGATTTATAAGAAAAAGAAAAAAAAACAGCCATAAATTAGAGGTGAACTGAACTTTTCAACCCTTAAAAAGCTCATAGAGAGATGAAACCTTGTAATACGAACTACATTTGTAAAATACAAAATTTGTACCCAGAAATTTAAATATTCAATACCCAAAAATCTTGAGCATCAACACAGGACATCAAAAAAAGTATATTTTGCAGTGAAATATTTTTTTAGACGAAAATTTTAGCATAGGTGCAGCCTTTCAGTGACATATTCATGATTATTCTATGGAGAGTAATATATTTAAAAATAATTTCATTAAAAAATGGTTCAATTTGTAAAAATCTGGCACAAGTTTTCAGAAGACAAAATTCGATTTTCAGGACAGATAAGTACAAAAAGAACAGTTTTTTTTTTTTTTTCCAGAAAGTGACCGATTTTCAGACCCAACTGTCGGTAAGTAAGTTATGAGGTTTGTTCTATTTGCCAAGTTCTCTTGTCAGGGCAGATGTAACGCAAAACATCGGGTCAGTGGTAGGTTAATATCTGGTTACCTCAAACAACGCGACAGTGTTGAGAAAATGTTGATCCAAAAAGAACGCTAAAATGTAACACCGTTAATACCCCGAACTACTTCATGCCTGATAACAGCGATCTCTTACCCATATCAGCATATAAACAAAACACTCTGCTCTTGCCCTGATTTCCTACACTTACTCGACGGGCAAGTGTAAGATTTGCTGTCCTGCGTAACCATCGGTGTTTTACTCCCAAAACAGACGCAGAACTAAATCTATACGACTGAACTGAGAAATAAGTTTGAGCAGAACTGTTTAGAACTACAACATAGAGCTTTTACACTCACCCTCCCCTCATATTGAACTAATCGAAAATGGCTAGTAATCTATAATCTATATTAATAAAACCCAAAATACATATGTTTGTTAGCTCCTAACTTCAGAACCGCTACATGGATGAAAGAAAAATTTTCAGGATTTATTTGTGTTGTTTCGAGGAATGTTTGAGGCTATTGTTAAAGTCTCTAGCCTCCCTTGGGGCAAAGTTATACATTTTCATCATAATTTATCTCTTTTACATTTTATCATGGTGGTACACACAGAAACAAAATCACACCTAGTTGGTGAATTTTGGCAACATTGTTGGTCTAGTTATTTGGAATGCATTTACATATGCACAAACACACATATATACATTCAAATATACATACGTACAATTATTACTCATATTATAGTATTGGATTGGATAGGATAAAGATAGGATAGGGCTTGTTGTTTTATTGGTTCATTATTAACACCACTTCAGAACACTCGACAGATTGGGCTGAAATTTTCAAGATTTACTTCTGTTGTCCTAAACAAGGTTCCAAGCTATTGTCATGTCTGTAGCGCCTTTGGAGACAAGGATGTGGATTTTGACCGCCCCGACCTCTTTGAAAATTTAATGTTATTTTTCATCCCTAGAAACATACCATCCATAATGATATTAATAAGTCCGAAAAATTTATTATTTCTATGTTTCCTCCTGCTTGAGATATGTGGACTAAAAATTACAAAACTGAAGTATAGCTACATCATATACATAACCCAGTCAAATAGGAGGTTTGAAAATGAAATAATATGTTACAAAATTTTAGCTTTGGGAATGTGGTATGTAGTCTCCTGAATTGGGGATAGAAATATTCCAACTTCATCCTGTAATTTCACCAAGGGAGGCTCTTTCTGAAAAAAATATTATCGATAGGCACTTTTAGAATGAATTTTTCTTTTAAGCAAATCAGAGAGAAATTAAGGGGACAAACAGTGCACTTCTTTCAGAAGGACTCGAAGAAATATGAGCGAGGAGGAGAAATAAAGAGCAGAAGAGGGTTAGAAATATTGATTAGGAGAGGAATGAGAAGAATAGGGAAACAATGAGACGTTTGAGGACGAAAAGAGAGGAAGAAAGAGACGGAAGGAAACAGAGAAGTGAGTGAGAGAGGGAAAATGAGGAATAGAATGAGAGTTGAGGAAAAGGAAATACGGGGAGACGCCGCGGGTAACAACTAGTATATCAATATACAGGAAGAAAAAAGACGTTAAAAACAAAACCAACCAGGTGTGATATTTCACCTATATAGACCTCACCTCTCTCTATAGGATACGCTACTAACTCATTTAAATCAAGGATAAAATTAATTTATTAATCGCAGCCTATTTTCAAATCATAACATGGTAATTCGAGTCAAAATTTTTCCCTCGGGACAAATAGAAAAACGCTGATACGGGGGATACAGATTCATAATGAACGTATGAATCATATCGGGCTGAATCATAGGCGCCGACTTTTTAAAGTGGTTGCGAGTGTATAATGCGAGAGAAAAAAGTGTTTTGTCCCCCTTCCCTTCAATTTAGCCAAATTACAGTTTTTCATTACAAAATTTCAAGTGGGTGCACTTTCTGGGTACACTTGCATCCACGCAACATCGGAAGCAAGCAGCGCACATGGGCTGATCGATAATTTAATATAAATAATAGCACGGAAGCATTCAAACTCAGTTAGTTACGAAAGAATCACATATTTTCAAACCACGAAAGGCATATGGAATCGTTGAACCTGGAGAAATGAGGTCAGATGTTTCTTACAACAGAATGCTAAGAATGAGACACTTGGGGATCTGTGAGGCGTAGTTGTCCGCTGCTCTCATTGCAATTGAAAGGTTGCGAGTTCGAGATTACCAATCCAAAATAGTGGTCTTTCACCCCCCACTCTGACAAAAACGTATTCTCAGACACTGGGTAAAATGGCCAAGTAGCCGAAGCCGAACATAGAAAAAACAAAAATGGGATACTTATTTTGCAATTTTAACTACACAAACCGAAGTTGAAAATTTTTGGCCATGCAACTCTTACGAACCAATAATTAAAGGAAACAAAAAAACAAAAATACAATAATAACGAAGTAAAATGAATAAGAAATTGGAAGCAGAAGTTGAAAAATTTATGACAGAGGTATTTCTACAATACTATGCGATGATAAATCAACTTCTTCACTCAACACTCTGGGCATTGGTTTATATTCTCCCGGGCTGCATGCAAAAACCATTGTAACGTGTTTTAGAAAATATTGTCGAGGATTGGAGTTAGTATCATACATAGTAATACAGAATATGAAAATCAAACATGGAGTAATTCGAAAATGAAAGTGGCTCACTTAGTCAACTCCTTTTGCAATTCGAGCATTCTTTGATGACAGTCTGCGTAGTATTGTGTTTGCACGTTGACAAATTCGTTCAAGCAGCGAAGATGACCAGCGTGCGAACTGCTGACACCCTCCAACAACAATTTCGTAATCTCAGCTTGTCTATCGAATTCGGATTGAGCTCGACGTAAATCGTGTTCCGCCTAATAGCATTCGTACAAAATGGAAAATATGAATTAATATACTGTCCAAACGAAATTCGAGCGACATTTAACGGTACACGAATTTCACAATTAGCTTCAAGGTTTCTGTTTCGGACTTGACTATAATCTATCCCAAATAAGAACGACGTGACGTCATAAAAACGTTCGTCATTCACAGCGACATAAAACGCAAAAACATATTTGTAAACAACATTTTTGGATGGAATCTTCGTTGAATACATGAATCTTCAACTTTTTCTTTCCCCTAGGTCCAACTGCTCATATGACGTCACGTCTTTCTTATTTGGAAAAATTTGGATAGACTGTAGACAAGTCGAAGTCGTTCATTACCGAAGTGTTTGAAGAGGAGATCGACCACGTATTATGATGGACAACGGACAAGGGAGAATTGAAAAGTATGATAGGTTCATACTTTTCGAAGGACTTTTTACGAGAAAAAATAAATGGTGAGGTACATCAATAATTAACACTGCCTTTTGCCCTTTTCACGCCGAGGAGAATCATAACGTTAACTTGCAAAATAAAATTTCGTACTATTTAGTAAAAGTAGTAGACGTAAAGTTCAAGTAAAGAAGTATGACATACTGTGCAACAGTGAGTACAGTGGGACACAGAGATTTTTCAAAGGTAGATGGTCATAGGGCGGAGGACTTACGGTGGTTTTGTCGTGAAGTTGTAACACCATATCATGCACAACATTTCCCATCTTCAGTTTTGTGTCGGTGCAACGAGCAACAATTGATTTCGAAGAAAAATATTAAATAATTTTAGCAGATATTTTCCAGAAACTGTTCATGAGATATGCAGTAATTTGTGTATTATTTTCGTTAATAGTCTGATAACTTGAGCAGATGAGCTTCGAAATGAGCCATTATAACAATGAAACAAATTTTTTGAACAAAGGCATAAAATATTAATTCGTAATAATTGAAATATACGACCTATTTTTTTCTAGGAGGGAGGCGAAAAAAAGTATGTGGCAGTTTTATTTATTCATGAAAAAATGTAGTAAAAATATTTTGGACCAAAGTTTAACCATATTTCATTATTTATCTTCTGTTGAGATTTTGAATTTGCCTCATTGTTTTTTACCTCACCACCTGTTATTTTCAGATCATAATATTTTTCATTTTTATAAGAGAACTAGAGAGAACTCAATGCTGCTACGCAGCAATAATTCACAGATTTTCAAAAACCATAAATGGATCAAAATTATCAATTAACTATGTTCCAAATGAAGAAAAAATGACAGACTGAAATTGAAATTTACACACATAGCCAACTATATCTGTAACTATGGTCACGTGATAGTATTACAGAAATGATTTTTATACATAAGAATGCCATAAAATCAATAATAAATTTTACTCTTTTTTTTGTTTAGTCTACTTATGATTTATGAAAATATAATACAGGCTACTGGCCCAAAAAAATTTATTTTCTACAATTATGGTATCGTCTAAACTGTTGAGTCCAATTTGATAAGTCAATTACAAAAGCCTCTAGTGGGTTTTTAAATTTTAAGTCTCATTGTACTTCGCCCTCCCCAAAAGTGTCGCAGGTATGAGGGATATATATCACATCCATTTCTTTTTTAGATAGTACATTCAACATTGGTACATTATATTTTGAATTGAGAACCAACCATAAAAATATAAACAAAATTTTTATCCCGCCACTCTTGAGAAATACTACCTACGTTACTGCTCCACAGCATCTTTAATTATCATACTTCAGTTAGAAATTTGCACTTACGTGCGTACAAAAATTGTAGTTTTGTATTTTTTTAAGGTGATTCAATGTTGGATTTGTTATTCGTTAATCGTAATCATTATTATTCAAATTAAAAATAAACATGTAGGATGAAGGTGTATGTTATTTATACCGTTGGAAATCACTTAACGAAATCTTTTCCTTTTTTTACCACTTTTTACTACTTTTCCACTACTTTTTACATTTCATTTAATTGAAATAACTTTTCTGGAAAGTGTCTATTTCCGCGAGATTGTTAAGAAAAGTTCAAAATTACGTTAAATTTCAATCAACAAAATTTCAACGATGGACTTGTACGTTTAGGCATAATAAATTAAAAAAATGACACGTTTTTGTCACTTTATTAAACTACATTATAGACGTAAGCATAAATCATTGTTGTAAGGTCTTTTCATTCTCCCCAGAATAAATTGTAGACTGATGGGTCACTTTCACTCTAAATTAGACTATGAGGATACTAAAAAATAAAAATACGATTTTCATACAACTATTAGAAAGTTGAAGTCCACTGAAAAATTAAAACAGTTTTGGAATAAACCATAAAAATCTCCGTTTGCTGTAAAGAGGTAAATTATTTGTTCCAAATGATACAATTTCATAATAAACTAATTGGACATGACCGCATTACACATACACTACCTCTTCTAACATCATTTCAGGTGTTATTCCATCTTTCTGTAATGGTACGCATGAAATTACACAGTAAATTAGTTTTTAACATCAGTAAAAAAACAAAAAACTAGTAGGTTTTCGTAAGGAAATCGCAAGGTAATGTCGGCGATACTTACATTAACAGGGGTTCCCAGCATGTTTCTAGCTTTACGGACACGATTTTTGCAAGAATCCAAATCCAAACTGAAAATATTTTGACGATCGTAATTAAAATAGGAAAATATTCAAAAACACAATCAGACTGTACGAGTTGGATGTTTACCGTTTTGTTTCAAGAATACTACGTTCCTTATTAATTGTCTTCATTTCGCCTTCGAGAAACTTTTGTAATGGACCTACGAAGCATTGATCTGCACTCGTAATAAATTCTCGCTCAATACTCCCTAAGCGCTGTTCGCATTGTCCAACCTTGATCAATGAACTACCTGCAACGAAAATGTTAATTTCACCAATGAAAAGCGTTGTGCGCAATTTTTACATATAAGAGCTGAATTAGTTACCATATGAAGTGCCCGGACCAAATACATTTCCAGCGCTTATCATATCTTGTCCCAGCCATTCCAGATTGCTAAGTCTACTCGGCTTTTTTTTATCAATTTTCTCGAATAAATAATCTTCCACCCGATTTCCTACAAAAATGATAGAAGTTACGTCAAAATACAATAATAAAAGATAAGAAAATTAATTAAAATTTAACCTGGATTTGGAGTCAGAACGGCTTCAGTGCTACGAACAATTCGCTCAGTCCATGTCTTCGTGATATCAGCTCGTTCAGCGAGATTTTCAAAATGTGAATCTAGTTCAGTTTTTTCCGACGTTCCAAGTTTTTCTTCAGTAAGCTAGAAACATATGAACTTGCAATAGTAAGTTTCCCGTACTGTTTATTTTACTCCCAAATTGTGACAGCTTACTTGAACTACTCGACTTATGGCAGTACCAGCGTCTTTGACCAATTTTTTCACGTTAAAATCCATAATCTGCAAAATTCACTGATAGCAGCTGTAAATCAAACAAATAATATGTTTTATTAGATTATTACTGCCTAGATTATTTATGACAATTCAGCATCAAATTTCTTCGACTTCAAAAATATACATGTAAGCGGTACTCAAGACAATAATATAATCGATGAAATTCGCTTTCGCATTAAAATATGATTGATTTTTTACAAAATGAGGACGTTTATAACGCGAAGTTAATTTGTTTGGCCAAGACGAACATGCAAAAAATGAATAACATATCGGGAACTTGAATACGTAGGTGCAAAAACAGCTTTACAAACATATCACCTCGTCTGAATAATTACCTCAACTTTGTGAAGGGTAGAACGAATAAAGCGGTAATACAACTACAGAATCAATAATATTTCAAACAGTAAAATAATTTCGTTAATGTTTTATAAAATACATGAATAATATTACAATGCAAGAGCAAAACGTTGGGTTGGACATGTTTCGCTCATTTTTATAATAATATCAATATCAATAAACATTATTTTATCTTGTTCACTGAACATGCATGATTACATTATGTCTGGGGTCTACATCAACGAGCAAATTATGAAGTAGGTGTACACACACACATCTGTGTGGTGCATGCCAAATAATTACGTGACCAACACTTCTTATCATATTTTCGTGCATTTTCGAAATTTCCATTTCTACATTTTCTTGTTATTTTATTTCGTGTAAATATCCGATCTTTGAAGCGTCAAACTCATAACTTTTAAATGGTACGTTTGCTGAAATCAAAGTTCGTGATCAGCTCGTTAGAACGAATTTTTTGGTGCATAACTTTCTAATTTCGTAACTGGTAACTAAACGATAACTGTACTGTGTGGGTACATTTCTAATTATTTCAATATTTTCAGTTAACGTTGATATGCCTATGATAGAGTATGAAGATGGTAAGTGCTCTTATATGTAGATTTACAACTTGGCTTTTCAAATATTAATTACTGTCGTTCTGCAGATGCGGACAAAACTCAAGCGCAGAATATGGTCGCTGCGACCGCTGAGATTATTCAGGAGCTCATTAAAGCTCAAAAAGAACAGAGAAACGTCAACTTAAACTCGTTGAAAACCAAAATCGCAGCACGGTATTCATTGAAAACTACACCTCGTCTTGTTGACATCATCGCTGCCATACCGCGAGAGTACCAAAAAGATCTGCGGCCCAAACTTCTCGCCAAACCTATTCGAACAGCTAGTGGGGTAAATGCTTTTTTTTCTCTTGCATTCAATTTGACAATTACTTTAGTAGATGCAACAGTTGATTTTTATGTCTTTAGATTGCTGTCGTTGCGGTCATGTGTAAGCCGCATCGATGTCCTCATATTAATATGACAGGTGTGAAATCTTAAGTGAACGTTTGGAACTTTCTGCGTTGCCCTGGTAAAAACACGTATAATTATACTTATTGGCATGTATGCTTTTAGGAAACATTTGTGTCTACTGTCCTGGTGGTCCGGATTCAGATTTCGAATATTCTACTCAGTCATATACTGGTTATGAACCAACTTCCATGCGGGCTATTAGAGCCAGATACGATCCTTATGAGCAAACAAGAAGCCGTGTTGAACAGGTACGGAGAAGAATGTTGGATCTTTGGAGGGTAGGAAGTGCCTGAAAATTCTCTTCAAATGATGAGAAACAAATTATTTTTGCTAAGCTGCCAATCGATTTTCTTATTTTAATACGTCTTTTTGAAAACTTGTGTTTGGAATGGTATGGAATTTCGTCTTTATCGAGCATGAAAGTTTTTTTTATTTATTTTTCACCTTCATTGTGTCGCCATGAATCAGCAAAAACCGTCCCTTATTCTGTGAAACCAACGAAAATTATCCCTTCGATATAACGTTTTAGTTTTGAAAAGAAAATATTGCAAAGAATTTGAAATGTTTAACAAACTGGTGTAAAAATCATCGTCTTTCATATTGAACCAATCTTTAAACTGATTTTTTGTAAATTTTAATGAATGGTTTCTTTATGTAGCTGAGACAACTCGGTCATAGTGTAGACAAAGTAGAATTCATTATAATGGGAGGCACTTTCATGAGTTTACCCGAAAACTATCGAGACTATTTCATAAAAAATTTGCACGATGCATTATCCGGTTATAGAAGTCATGGAGTGGATGATGCTGTCAAGTATGATTTCCCAGGTATTTTATGTCTCAATTTATTTCTTTCGGTCCATTAAACTAAATTTTTCGCAGATTTTCAGAACGCAGTAAAACCAAGTGTATCGGTATTACGATCGAAACTCGACCAGATTATTGCTTAAAGCGTCATTTATCGGATATGTTACGATATGGTTGTACTCGCTTGGAAATTGGAGTGCAGTCGGTTTATGAAGATGTTGCTAGAGATACGAATCGTGGACACACTGTTCGTGCCGTTACTGAGTGTTTTTGTCTGGCTAAAGACTCCGGATACAAAGTTGTTGCACATATGATGCCGGATTTGCCGAATATGGGTTACGAAAGAGATATAGCACAATTTAAGGTAAGGTAACAAGCTGAACGAATTATTTTTACTTTATTTTGTAGGTTCGAGGTCAAAAAACCTCGAGCACTCACACGTTATACTGAGATCCTTTATATACGAGTTGCTGCGTATGCCATGTTGAGTTAATTTTATCGGGTTCCAATTTGACCTAACGCAATTTTATATGAAATCCAAGTTTATTTCTCTTACAATTGCTAATTTCACTAAATTTTCAGTCATTTTCTAAAATTTTAAGTTTAAAAAATCCATAAAAATAAATAATTTGGATTCATCATCAGTAGTGTTCAATTGAGATCATTTTAACTGGTGCATTTGATCAAATTGTTCTTTTTATATTTATCAGTGAATGACTGAAAACGTACATCTATTCACTCTCCGAGTACTCTCATAAAAATTTTCTTGCTATTTAAAGTTCTGAGAAACATTCTAAGAGCGTACTGTCTGCATACTCCCTCGAAATTTCGTCGGTCTATAACGCCCAAGGATCAAAATAATTATTTTAACAAATAACCGAATTCAATTTTTTTTTAGTGTAAGCATTTAGAAAGAGTATTTGCAAGTCCGGCTCCGGGGGGAATCCTCCCTTTTTCCCCTCTCTCTGGCCCTTTCCATCTATCTCTTATTCCTATACAGTGCACAATCGTATATGCTTATCTTGTAGTCAGTATAGAGTAGCAAAAACCTGTTCTCATAGAACTGTAGTTGTAATGGATTTTTATTCACGGTTCTAGAATTGATAAAATTTGGTCTATTTGAACCAAACACCATTGTATGTTTTAGGAATTTTTTGAAAATCCGGCATTCCGAGCAGATGGCTTGAAAATTTATCCTACACTCGTTATCCGCGGCACTGGTCTGTACGAATTGTGGAAGACTGGTAGATATAAAAGTTACCCACCGAGCGTGTTAGTAGATTTGGTTGCTCGCATATTGGCATTGGTTCCTCCGTGGACGCGGGTCTATCGAGTTCAGAGAGATATACCAATGCCTCTAGTCACGTAAGTTTTAGTTTATTCAGATTTTCAATCGATAAAGAACTGAATGTCAAGTAAAATAATTTTTTTAATTTGGTGTAAAATCCAACTGTGACAAAAGATACAGTATTAACTCTACCGAATCACATGACAAAATAAAGCAGAAATCGCATTCCTTACCTCCTTTCCTTGCAGTTCCATGAGCTAGTTATAAAATTATATTTTTTTAGGCTAGTTTTAGAACATCCATCTTTTCTTCTCCAAAAAATATTCTATTCGAGTAACATATGTATATACTTATATTGCATTCCTAAACTCTAGATTGCGTAAAAAAGTAACAAAATGAGATTTTTTTAAATTTACTTTGTTTTTCATCATGAATTGCCATTTGAGAATAGTTTCAACATGATGAGATACAGTTATCCTATAAAATAATCCCATACTATAATAGGAGCAATAATTGTATCATATGTATATGCGATCTTTTTCAAGTTTGAAAATCAATGCTTTGTATGAATCATCCATCGAACTTGCAGTTGAACATGAAAAATATATAAATTATCACAATTCAACATCTTACCAAATATTACAAAAATATGTTTAAACCTGTTAGATTCGTAAATCATTCTTGTAAATTACAATATGAAACACACAAAAAATTATCTTGATGTATAACTGATATCAAATCATTGAACTCTTGATAAAGAGATTTCATATCATGAAATCTTGCAAGTAGGATTCTGTTAGATGAATCTTGATAATTACTACTGCTCTTTCCAAACTTTATCATTTTTAAATATATTGATAAACAAATATTAACAATACAGGAATAATTTTGAAAAATTTTGAAAACAATTTTTTTCATGAAACTCAAATCATAATACTTTTGTTTATAATGAAGAAGTAATAGATCAACAATAATAAAACGTTACGATCTAATTAACTTACCTTTATTATCGTTAATACCTATTGTTACCACTTTAAAGTCGAAGTCAGATTTTAATTTGTTTATTTAATTTATTTATGTCATGTAATTATGTTCCAATTTTTTTATTTTCTTTCTAAACATTGTAAATATTTTGAATCAGAATGACAACAGTAACATTTCACTGTGATAAAAACATAAATTTTTGGGTACTCGGCCCATTTATTTTTGTTTTTGTGAGATTGTTGGTGGGTATGAGACTATCACTCTCGCTTTCACTTCTCTCATATTGGAAACACTGACATTACTAGACTTTATGTTATACATATTATATTTCTTATTCACAGTAACACTTGTTTCATTCGTAGGTGAAGGGGGAATCGTTCATCTCTGTACTTTAAATATTAATAATATTCTGCTTTTAAATCATTATACTTTTTAACTGTGAACAACTTGCTTTATTACTTTTTTAAAAAAATCCTTGTCCATCGCAATAATAAGGAATGATGAAAAATTTTCCTGGTTAAAAGTAAGGGATAGGTAAGTTTTTATTAGCAAATTTTGATATCCCTAAGCTGCATATGATTATTATGACTTATGACTAATGAAGTAATGAGATTATAGTTGCAATATTGAATTTTATTCTCGAGAATTGAGATTTGTTATAAAAATATATTTATGAGATACTCCATCTTGAATTAACAAAATTTTTTCTAATTTCCACATACGAGCAAAGCTCGGTGAACAAGGTACTACATACTTACATACATACATACATATATACATACTACTGACTATAATTATATAGTATAGTAATCAGACTGACAAACCAATGTTAACTTTTTTCCACCCAACTTGGATCTGAGAAATGGATCCCACCTACAGATTTTGCAGCTGCTGAAGGATCCAAGTTTGAAAAAGAACAAAAATGTATATGACCATTCGCATTTTCTTTTGTGTGTAGTAAACAACCCTTTCTTAAAGGGTTTTGATTCTTATTGTCTACAGCAGCCAACTCCTGTAAATGTTTTTCATAATATCTAATAAACAAAAAGGACTAACTGAAAAACAATTTGCAGTAATATTTGTGAAGAAGAGAAGATCTATACTACTAACGCAGTATTGTGTTTTAAAAACGAACTAGATTTTTTGTGAAAAACTTTTCCATTAGGTTTGTCAGTCCTATATATATATATATATATATTCAATCAACGATACATACGTACATATATACATACATACAATTATTGCTTATATTATAGTACAGGATGTGTATATTCCGCTTTCTTGTTCTCACGGTGCAGGTCGCAATTTTTGTCCAATGATTACGAAATTTAGTACGAACATTTGTACTATGCCAAGGACCAGACCTATTGATTTTTGTGCGGATCTGCCTGACGGTACTTCTGGTACCACCATTTTTGTTTTTATTTTGGCTACAAAATGCTTAATTTTGCGTCATTAGCCACGAAATTTGGAATAAATATTTATTACAATTTATTGTAGTATGTTACCAATTTTGGCGTGGATCGGCTGGACGTCCTGACCCAAAAATGGTGGTGTATTCAGTTTGGTACTATTAATGTTTCAGTGTATGATTGAAGATTTCATGATTGGTAGACCATCAGCCACTCGATCCTTTCTCCTTGACATACAAATATATTTTTTTACGATGAAAAAACATTAATATTGGTTATTTTTACAGATACTCTTACTTGAGTCACGTTTTGATAAATTCTGATTTGTTGCAGATCTGGTGTAGAACACGGTAATTTACGAGAACTGGCTCTCGCTCGGATGAAAGATTTAGGTCTCAAATGCAGAGATGTGCGAACGCGAGAAGTTGGAATCCAAGAGATACATAACAAAGTGCGCCCTTATGATGTGAGTGAATTTTTGACTATTTTAATTTTTATACGCTTTTATTCTACTCACTCAATTTGTTGAAGTACACCGTATGACCAACTTCAGCGCTGCTTTCACGTGTTGGGACACACGCACACGTACACTTATATTCGTTTTATTTTTTCTTTCGCCGTTATTTTCTTCTTCAAATTATAGAAGAGTATTTTTTTTAAACTCGTTTTTAACCTAACTTATTATATTTCTTCTACACGGTGTTGGCAGCAGAAGTTAATCTCGCCTTGCCTCTTGATGTTGATCGAATTTTTAATTTATATTTTTCAGCCATGTGTAAGAGCGTAAATGTTGAAATGTACCAAACTGAAAATGTACTGCTATTTTTGGTCCTAATATGCTAGATGGGGCAAAAGAGTTCTGTGATTTAAGTTTTAGTTCTGTTGAAAGTTCGTTCTCAGTTCTACCCACTGGTTCAAGTTCGGTGTCAGTTGTGTGAAGTAGAAAGATTCAAAACCGCGATACCTCAAGTAGGACCATTTAAAGAACTTCTTCTGATAAGAATGGAAGTCGTGAGACACAAAGGGCGTGTGATACAAACACGATTTAGTGGTTCGATGAGAATTTTTCATCAGAACTTATATTCACCAAGTCGGGTTAGGAAATTCGGCATTTTTTGAGAAAAAATGTTTTTTGCGAGTTCTACGCTGGAAAATCGAATAAGCCTTATCAGAAAACTAGTACCGCACTTTTCAAAATCGAACAGATTGTTTTTAAAAAGTAGTTAAAGTACCACTTTTTTTGCTACAGGCTATCGAACAAACCTATAAGTTTTGGTGGTAACGAATCTCCGTCAAACAACCTTTCTTTTTTGAAAGGCGGATCACATAACTACTGCACCAAGCAGTAGGTGTCAAAAGAGTTCAATTTGAATGATTTGTCTGAACGTTTAATGATTTAAAACTTTAAATTGTCTTCTTACTTGTAGGTTGAACTAATCAGACGCGACTACGAAGCAAATGGAGGCTGGGAAACATTTTTATCGTACGAGGATCCCGGCCAGGATATTTTAATCGGGCTGTTACGATTGAGGAAATGCACCGAGAATACGTTCAGGTGATTTTCGAAAACTTTAAACGGTGTATTTCTTCGCGCGCTTGTCGTAAATCGGTTTTTCCCATTTGCAGACCGGAACTAAAAGGCGCTTCTATTGTTCGCGAATTACACGTGTACGGTTCAGCAGTTCCAGTTAATTTCAGAGATCCAAAAAAATTTCAACATCATGGTTTCGGCATGCTACTGATGGAGGAAGCCGAACGTATCACCCTTGACGAACATAAAAATACCAAACTGGCTGTGATATCGGGTTAATATTGGCGTCTGCCGTGTTCGTAGTATGTTCGTAAATTAGTTGAGTCAATATTTCATTGGTATTTTGTTTCAGGTGTTGGCACTCGTGACTATTATCGCAAAATGGGTTACGAACTCGAAGGCCCGTATATGACGAAAATGTTGGCTGCCAGTTGCGATATCAAATGCGACGAAGCCTCATCGACGGCTTCAAATTCCAGTCCAAGTATCAGACCATCCTGTAGCCGAGTTAATTTAGGTTTGGGAGAAAAAATAATTCCTAACTGCATCGAAGAATTGATTAAGAAAGAGCTGGACCAGAAACAATCAATCGCGTAACAAGTTTTTTTGTTCGCGTTATCTGTTGAGAATAAAGTTTTTTAAATAAGAATTTGGGAACTTGTTGAGAATGAGATTTGCCGAGAGTAGTCATTATTGTCTCTTATTAGTCTGATGAATGTTCCAGGGATTGCATCTGAGTAATTTGGTTTTTCTTTTTTGGGGGGCTGAAGGGGGGCTTTGGTTACGTGGCCACTTTATAAAGTGCCTAGAGGGTATATTTGATATCGGAATGGAAGATGGATTGGTTAGGAACTGGTGACCATAATAGTCTTCTTTCAAATACAGCTTCGGCTTTCGACTTAGCGGTTTTCTCTTAAAATTGGTAAATTTGTGTTGAATTGAATTATTTTTAATCTAAAATTCATAAATATAATTTGATAATAAAAAGAAAAACAATAAACTGAGGTAAAGGGAGAGAAAGTCAGAAGCCGGGGAAAGAACAATGCTTTTTCTGCTGGCTTTCACCTTGAAATAAATAAAACTTAAGGGAATTGAAAATCGGCTATTTTTAATGTGAAATAGCCCATATTGAAGTACATTTTTCTCAAGATCCATAAAAGATGCAGAGCTGAAATTTTGGTCCCACTTTCACGCGACATTAGCTCAAACTTTAACTTAACGGTTTTGAATTTAAATGATTATAGGCCCTAATTTTTGATATTCTTATCAAATGTATTTTTTTTTGCACGTTTTTCAACACCAAAAATCGTATATCTCACCTTAGAAAGATTATTTCAAAAAATTCTCTGTCTATTTTTGTAGGACCCTTCAAGGAATAAACTAAAAAAAATAATCATCAAAATCCGTTCAGTCAGTCTTAAGAAAAATGTACCTTAAGATAAAAATAAATTTTTTTTTGAAAATTGAATTTGTAAATTGACGTAAAAATAGTGTATTGGTGATACTCCAGAATTGGTAAATTCAGTTGTGGCTGGTTGGTAACCGCCGCACCTTGAAATAACAACATTTTTCAAGAAATTTTTGATATAAAAACTTAATGAAAAATATAATGAGTTATATATTGTTGAAAAGAGAAAACTTAAGAGAATTCTGGAAGCAAAGAAAGTCGGTTTTAATATTTTGTTAATTTTTTGATTTCTGATTCCCCTTACTTTCAGCTTAGAAGTCGAGAACAATAAAAACGAAGCTTTTTTCGGATTTTGTCTTTTTGCTGGCTCGACGGCCCTGATTCGAATCACGCCCGACCCTGGCTTAAAGTTAATTTTAACTGAAGAACCTTTACCCGAGTAGACGCATAAGCTATTTTCTGTCTAAATTTTGATAATTTTTGCATCAGTTGTCTGAATACAACGTAGTTTTATGGGTGTGAAGGGGATTTAAACCTCTTCCTCTATGGAGTTCCATTCTCCCACTCACCCCCAAAAAAGGATTTTTTATTTTTTTGAAGGGAGATCAATTCACACCATTCGATAATTCAGTTGCCCACAAATTAAGAGATATAAGCAATTGGTTGCTCGGTATTGTACCTATTATTTCGTACAGAAAGAAATGACAAATTTTAACGGAGACAAATAATTCTTGATGTAGATCCAGTTCTTTTAAATTTCGTTTTCAGTTTTACATTTACATTTGGTGGTTTTAGTGCTGTGCAGTCGAAAAACTCAAAAACTCGTTTTTCTAGTAATTTTTGCAGCGACTGAAAAATTTTTTAAAATTTTCTTTGCTTGGCAGACATCCTACGCTGGTATTATTAAGACTTGTAACCTAAAAAATACAGTAGATACTTAGCAGTTAAAAACCAGTGTTAAATTAGCAGTTATTCTTAATTTGAGACACTTACAGCTAATACACTTTTACTAAGGTTAAAAAGGAAATGGAATGCATAAAATCATTGGGAGTATTCTTTGAAAAAAAAAAGGTTTGCATAATTGGCAAAAAAATTATGGAAAACAAGAATGAAACTGTTCAGAAACTTATTTGCTAATTAATAAAACATTTTTAGAAGACATAAACTGTATTCGAATGTAACTGTATCAAATGTCATTACAGCAGTCGTGAACAGAACGTTACTGAACCTACAAATTGGTTCATGCAAGATGTAAAAAGTCTAGCACACACAAGTGTGCAAATACGAGATAAGCTTATTAATAACCCAACATACCCCTTCCATTTATTTTTTTTTATTTTTTTATTTTTTAAAGAAAAAATTCAACTACTAATACACAAAAATACGTGAAAAATTAAATAAAAAAATCTACACATTCATCAATAACATGAATATCACAGACTTGTCAAGTAGAAAAAAAACTTTCGATACGATTTGGCAATTTTAAGCACAAAAAAGGAACAAACAAAAAAGGTGAATGGACTAGATGGTAAAAGAAAGTTAATAAAAAAAAATAAAAAATGTGGTGATGGATAGCAATAATCGTTATAATAAGCAATAACCAGATTTAACATATAGATACAGCATGCCTTAACTCCATAAACCGCTCAGAACCCAGGGCTTTCGTTAGAATGACGGCTAACTGACTTTTTGAGTCAACTTTACATACTACAATAAAACCCTTGGAGACGTAATCAGCCACAAACTTGTAAGCTACCTCTATATGCTTACCCCATTTAATGAATTTGCCTTTGTTTGCCAGGGCAATGGCACTCGAGTTATCTTCATATACTGGTACAGGACCAGATATACTTACGCCCAAATTTCTTAACACACCTACCACAGGAAAGAGCTCTGAAACAGTGTCTGCCAAGGCTATGTACTCAGCATACGTCGAGGCACGAGCCACCGAGTTTTGCTTTCTGCAAATCCACACCACTGGGTTACCAAAAACTTTAATTAATATGCCACCAGTTGATTTTCTATCAGCACTATCTGCTGCCCAATCCGCATCGGCCCAACCCTCAACAGCCTGCTCCAAATTTCCCTGAAAGGTCAACTTCAATTCCTGTGTTCCCTGCAAATACTTCAAAATACGCAATGCATACCGAAAATGTGTGTCCGTGGCACACTTCTGAAACCGACTAAGATAATTTATGGCAAATAACACATCAAGTCTAGTCCCTGACCCTACAAAAAGCAGTGCACCAATCAACCTCCTATAATCTGAAATTGTATTATCACAGTTATTAGAATAGGATAAATCAATATTACGTTCCATGGGCGTTTTGAAACTGCGCATTTCCTCAACTCGAAACTTTTTAACCAATGAGTTGATGTATTCTGTTTGATCCAGCTCCATAATTCGTGAAATTCTGTCATATTTAACAGCAATGCCCAAGTAGTTCTTGATAGTGCCCATATCAGTCATACGAAATCTACATTTCAATCTACTTTTGAGGTCAGTAACCAACGACTCTTCCTGCAAAAAAATTAGATCGTCCACATACAAAATTAAGCCCAATAGGCTTTTATTAACAAATTTAAAATACAGGCAACAGTCATAATCAGAGCAGCAAAATGCCAAACTCAACATAAAGTTGTGAAAGCACTCGTACCAAGCACAATGGCTTTCCCTCAAACCATAGAGAGCTTTCTTCAACTTGTAAACCTTACCATTTCCCTGATTGTAACCTTTCGGCTGGCCAACGTAGACCTCGCTGCAAATTTCTCCATTCAAGAATGCTCCTTCTACGTCCATTTGATGTATAAAAAATCCAAAGTGGCACAACATCGACAGCACAACTCTAAGAGTAGCCATGGCAGCAACCGGAGAATATGTTTCTTCGTCTTCACTATGCGGCTGTCAAAAACCCACAGCAACCAGTCGAGATTTGAACTTCCCAGTTGATTTTACATGATAGACCCATTTGACAGGAACAATTTTGCAATATGACGGTGGTGTAACCAATTCCCAGACATTGTTTTTCCGCAAATTATCCATTTCTTCGTCCATTGACTGTCTCCATTTCACTGAATCCTCACCACCAACAGCTTCCCGAAAGGTGTCCGGAGAGCATATATATGTACACAATTTTATATCGATGACATAATCATTCAGATGGCTTGGTGTCTTCCTCTCACGTACAGGGCGGTCGGAAGTTTCCCATTCCTGGATTTGTTGATTCTGCTGGGCCGTTGAACTCTCTTGATTTTTCTGAGTGATGACAGATGACCCCTGCTCTCCGTAGGATTCATCCTCCTCCTCAGTGCTATATTCTCCACTACAATCTGCCACAATACTCTGCTCTGAAACAGGTCTCTCAGGTTTCTGTTCAGCAAGTCGAACATAAGGTGTTTCTTTGACAGCTCCATTTACCAAAACTCGATAGTTATTTTCAGTATATCCCACTAAAATGCCCCTCTCTGCCTTGGGATCGACTTTACATTTCCTCCTAACTTCTGGAATGCGAACAAAAACATGGAAACCAAACAATTTTAAATTAGCAATATTAGGGCGTTTACCGAAAAAGATTTCAAAGGGCGTCTTCTGCTCTTCTGTATTTGCCAGCAGTCTATTTCCAAGATATGCAGCCGTTTTTACACACTCTGGCCAATAACATTTTCCAATTCCAGCATCAAACAATAGGCAGCGAGCTCTGTCCATAACCGTTTGATTATACCTCTCCGCCGTTCCATTTAACTCATGGACATAAGCTGGTGATGGCTTTACCAAAATTCCACGGCTAGAACAGAACTCATCAAAACGTTTATTAAGATACTCGGTGCCCCTATCGCACCGCAGTACCTTCACATTGCAATTCATTAAGTTAGACATGGTGTTAATATAATTTATAAATTTGTCAACAACTTCAGACTTAGACTTGATGCAATATACACGGGACAAACGACTAAAGTCATCAATGACAGTAACAAAACCAATTTCACCATTATACCCTTTTGGTGTTACCATATTTACATCTGAGTGCACTATTTCCAGCACCATTGTAGCTCTGGCACGAACTGACCGATGACTCAAATTGCAAAATTTGCTTTCCAGGCAGGTGTCACAGGATGCAGGCACCCTCTCAAGTTGCTTAGGCAAACCGTTCAACAGCTGCTTTGAGCACAGTATTCCGAGATCTTTGTAGTTTACGTGACCCAACATTCGATGCCATTTCTCTGCATCACCAATACCTGTAACATTTCCTGACACATCCACAGTGGAACACACAACATTTTCCGACACATAAGAAATAAGTTCGTAAAGTTTATTTGATTTCTTGGCAATGCCAATTACGTCTTTCGAGGGGTTCCTAATTTCCGCAGTTTCCCCTTCCGCCAAAATGGAGAACCTTGCCTTAGTAATACGATCGAAGCTAATTAGGTTATTGCCCAGTTCAGGAGTAAGGTATACCCTCTTAAGAATAATTTGTTTCCTCCTACCGTCAACAATAGTAAACATACGAATGTTTCCAACAAACAAAGCTTTTAACATAAAACCATCCGCCACCTTTACGTTAACAGATGAATCAAGCTTACATTTGTAATAAAAATACCTATCCGAGTTTACAATATAGTCCATACAACCGCTATCCATGATCCAACACACTTTTACCGCATTTCCAGGATCATCTGTCGCAGTAGTAACTTTGGAGGACATGACTTTAACTTGGAGTGCACTGATTTCCATTCCAGCGACCTCTGCACAGCGACAATTCGCACCAGTAGACGATCTTGACGACACTACTCTGACTTGAAAGAACTAATCTCGCTGTCGGTCACCTCTGTATTGTTTATAGCTACGTTCCAACGATTTCCATTTCCCTTTTTGCCGAAATTTCCAGAGTTTCCACTCGCGCCAAAAACAGCATTATTCTGCGGAAACTCACTTCGACAATCTCTTCGGAAATGGCCAGCTATACCACAACGATGACATCGATAATTGGGCCCAGGATTTCCACTATTTCCAGTATATGGACGCGATGAACGATTCAGCACCTGCGTTTTAAGAACAGCACTTTCGCCACTGGCCTCCAGCAAATTTTCACCCTTACAGTGGTCGAACATCATCTTGCCCTTGACATATTCCACAGTACGACTACTTTGTGGCAACGTGTCCAAAACATCAATAATGTGAGCGTACTTGTCTGGTAGAATGATCAGTAGGTATGATAGTTTTTCTTCAGGTGAAATTGTTTCGCCTGCATCTTTCAGAGCACTGATATGTTTCTCAAACCGACTGAAGAAGTCTTGAGCACCTTCACCATCATCCATTTTTAAATTCAGCAGTCTCTTTTTAGCAAGAACTCTCATCATCAGTGTTTTTCGCAAGTACACCAAGTCGAGGTTATTTATCATCCCCTTAGCTGTAGTCTCATGACCAATCTCATCGAGAATTCTGTCTGACACTGCGTTTACCAAGGTGCTCTGGACCTTGACATCTATCTTATCCCAAGCTGCTATTTTATTATTGTCTGCAGTGGGTCTGGTCGTTTCAAGCATTGTAAACCATTCCTTCTTCTTCACGAATAGCATAAATCTTAGATGAAATTTAGTATAGTCATTAGGCCTACTGTCAAATCTTTTTGGATTCTAGCTGTTGTTGGATTCTTCCCGGGCCATTTTCCACACGATTCTCCAACAAGCAGACAGTGACCGTGAATAAGAAGTGAACTACTTCGATCAAAAAAATTATTTCTCACCAGACAAAAAAAACTTTCGAACCGGAGAAAGGAAAAAAATTTAATATTCCAGCGTATTAAGTGTCACTTACTAAAAAAAAAAAAAAACAAACTTTGCTCTGGTACCATGTTTAGAAACTTATTTGCGAATTAATAAAACATTTTTAGAAGACATAAACTGTATTCAAATGTAACTGTATCAAATGTCATTACAGCAGTCGTGAATAGAACGTAACTGAACCTACGAATTGGTTCATGCAAGATGTAAAAAGTCTAGCACACACAAGTGTGCAAATACGAGATAAACTTATTAATAACCCAACAGAAACTATAACAAACGCTATATAATTATACAATGTAAAAGAATTTTATGAAGAAATAAGACAATTAATAAGACAAAACTTAGAATAATGAACAAAATGTCAAAAACTTCAAACAAAAAAAAAAAAAAATATTGAACAATCAGCAAGAAAAACCTTCTTAGTTGGATTATAATATAATGATTGTATAGCTTGAAATTACTCTCATTTTTATCTAGTAAATTTGGATTTTTATGGTCTCTGAATTAATAGTTACATTTATTCATTCAATCAATTCAATTATTTGAAAAAATAAAATAGAATTTCTGATTATTGTCAGTGGGCACGAATTTGGGGCAAACAAAATTTGAATTTGGTACTGCAAGAGTGGGGACAATAACTTCGAAAGTGGTTCTGTTTCTTGCAACAGCGTTTAGATGAGTGTGCATCTTCTGTTATATTTAATACTCTGTGGGCAATGCCAACTGACAAGAATGAACCAGTGACCATCTTTCTTTATAGTTGTATGTCAGTGTTACTGGAGTTTGTGAACTTACAATATAAAATATTTCTTCCATGCATCAACCGTGGTAAGTGTGTATTATGATGAAAACGTGGTGGTTTTGCAAACTTTGAGAACCCTTCCATCAGAAACTAGAGGATGAATTTCACAAATTTTAACACAAATGTGTAGCTATGAAAGTTTCTAACACTACTACCACAAGTTTTGTTGCCATAGGTTAAACAGTAGAAGCTCCACAGACTCCAAAAAAGTGCTAAAATGAGCAAAAAGTAGAAATATATGTATATATATATGTTAGAAGGAGAAACTAAATTTGCTCAATGAGCAAACAAAATGCTTAGAACAAATTCTGTCATTTAAAAACTGACAGAATGTTAAAATTTGTGTCCTGGCTATTTTTAAATACTCGAAAAGCATTCTGAATTGTAGGATTATACCACAATCCAAATTTTTTGTTGTGGTATTAGCCTAAATGCACAGAACACGTTGTGGAAGTTTCTCAATTCCATAATACATTCTGTGTATGACTTTTATTGCCACAACACAAATATCAAAAAGAATAGAATGCCTTGTGGAAGTTTTTCAATTGCACAACGCATTCTGTATGTTAGGCTCTGTACATTCACAATACAAAAAATAACGATTAAAACGTAGAGAGGCACTTTGATGACGCATGTTTTTGCAATCTGTTGATAAAAATTAAATGCTATTCCATTAACACTCACATCATTCAAGTCATCACAACCTATTTTCTTGCGGAATAGCATCACATTATCAGAGGATCGCAAAATCTTGCGTAGTGAAAGCACCTTTGCATTTTAGGCGTTTTTTTCTGTGAACAGAGCTTTACTTTTATCACCATAATGCAAATACGCATTGTAGTGATAAAAGTAATGCAAAGAATATGCATAAAACACATTGTGGAATTGAAAAACTTCTACAACATATTCTGTACATTTAGGCTAATACCACAACACAAAATTTTGTATTGTGGTACTAGCCTATAACTCAGAACGTGTCCTGAGTTATTAAAAACAACCAAAACATGAATTTTCGCATTCTGTCAATTTTTAAATGACAGAACGCATTCTGAGCATTTTGTTTTTTTATTAAGCAAATTTGGTTTTTGCTTGTAACACACACACACACACACACATATAAAAGCCCTGAAGTGCCATTTCCCAGCACTTTGGCTTTTGCCAGCCCTGGATTTTTGCTAGCGTACTTGTAGGTAGCACTGTAAAATTTGTTGTTTTGGCTGAAGTAACAAACTTTTTTTTTTCATGTCTGTGTGGGTAGTGGCGCATGCTCATTGAATATGAGGGAATAATTGACAAAATAATTACAGAGAAATAATTTTAACAAACGAATTAATAGGCTGTATGTTTATTATAATGATTGTGTACAGAAGAATTTTAGTGATGTATATATTGTGATCTGCGACTCGGGATTACTCAGAATTGGAGCTTTTCCACTGGTCCCACCATTGCACTGAATGCAATAGTTGTATTTTCCAAAGGAAAACACACTGAAAGACAAGTGTGCACATAGCATCTTGACTATGTTACTCTACATCCAAAACAACTTTGGCACATTTTCCATTAGCAAAGATGAATAAGGATAATTTTTTCATGAAATGTTACACTTCTCGACCTCTAAATAACCTCAATTTGTATTAATTGCAATAACCCGAGACAATTTCATACACAAGACTTATGGCTTCACAGAATTGTTTCGGACTGAAACCAGCATTATTGATAAGCTCATTCAAATCATTGATTACCTGTACCCTTTTGTAAAACGTACTCTCAATTTTTCTGAGTCCTCAAAAGATGTTCCAGATTCACATTATCATTCTTTTTGACATCAGAAAGAAATATCGTTTTGCTATAAAATTTTTTAAATTGTTCGATATTCTTATTCACCAAACACTAACCATTTAAATTTTATTTGGGAGTTACGTTTACGAAACTGCGATTATTAGAAACATAATATTATCCTAGAAAATATTTAGATTTTATGAGACAAAAATTGGTCTCCTTACCGATATCATTTCTATTTGACAAGTTTTCGGCTTCAATTTTACTTCGTCTTTTATAAAGTGATTGATCTCTGCTTCTTTTTGAAACAATTTTCTTCCCATTTCATTTAACTAAAAAAACAAAAGAAACCAATATTTCATTTGACATAACAAGTAGTACTGCTGTATTGATCAAACGCCTCATACAACAAATACCAATAGAATTGAAACATATACTATAAGTTTAAAGTTATCATTAATCGTTGATAATATCTAGAATGAATGAATGTACCTACAGTAAAAAAAATGAGTGCGTATCTTATAGAAAGAGCAACATCGAAATTGTTAATTATAAAGGAGAATTTTTGGCTGTTGAAGTTTTTTTCCTGAAATTTCAGTTTCAGCTGCTATGGAAAATGAATGGTTCGAGCCTACTATTGTCAAATATAGGCATTCGAGTGAAATGACCGGTGATATATGGGAAATGACCATTGTTCAGTGCGTGACCCTGAACCTGACATACGATAAAGAGACATTTTTCTACTACAACACAACAACAACAACAACAACACGTGTCCTTCGCTATTTTGAAATTTTTACAAGTCCAGATATGTGTGACGTCAGAGCTAATATTTTTGAAATTTTTACAAGTCCAGAATTATATATCCCCTCTCCCCTTTCAATTGGATGTTGGTTACCTATATAGTAGCGCCATCTTTATTTGGTATCGATAATTTCTATTTAATAAATTTTTTACCTTTGCTGGGATTCAAACTGGCAACATCCAAGTGATGAAAACTGCGACGTAGACGACTGAGCTATGAGAGAGATTATAATGGAAGTGAAAGGAGATGAGCTTATAACTCGAACGTTTTTTTAATTTATTCTATTTTACATTTTGCTTTTGATGCGTTCCAAGAAATATAGTATGCTGTTTGAGGAAAACAACTTTTTTATGACGATATGATAACTACCTAGTCAACCTCATAAATTATTTATATTGGTTTTATTAGGTGTTCATTTCTTCTAAATTGAATGTAAATAGTGTGAAATTACTTGTTCTTTTTTTATATTACTAATTTGTATACAACTTTTTTATAGTTGCGCATTGCATACTACTTTCAAGTTGTTTCGCATTTTGAAGTGGTTACTTAACAAGTTTTTTCATCGCGTTACTTTTTTTTAGTTTTAAAAATTTATAATTATCATTGCTGTTTCGTGGGTTGAATAAAGTTTTCACGCCAACTGAAACAACGACTCGCACACAATAAAATATATAAATCATATGAGATTTTATTAAAAATATTACACAATTTTTAACAATGAATAATACATAAAATATTAATCAATGTCACAAGTTAACAATTTAAATGTAACTGTGTAACATTATGAGCTTCAAAATCTTTCTCATCTACTCGATGTTTAGCTGAGAATAACTCTGACAATTTTTTGACGGACATACAAGCAATAGGTTCACTGCGTTTAATATTATATGTTTCTGAAGAATTATTATGTACAATCAGTTTTAGTGGGAAAGTCATCGCATTTAAAATAAAAAAATCATTTATAAATATTTTGCGGTTATCAACGGAAGAAAAAAATAACGCGTACCCCGGTTTTGTATAAATTTTATACGATTGTGCAAATATAGCGCAAACCCCGGGTAATAAACAACAATTTTTTTCACTTACTAATATAAACTCACTTTCATTATTACATGTTTGCGGTAAGAATGCAATTTCCACATACTGCTCAATCGTATAACGAGGATCGAAAGTTATTATATATTTTTGCACTGGATAATTCGATGATGTTTACGGAGATTTGAAACTAGGATCTATTTATTCTGCAATCGACAGTAATGTTTCTGTATGTTGATCATCATCGCTCCACATTTGCACATCTTGTTCATATAATGGAGCAGGAGAAGGAGATACAGCATGTTTTTGCGGAGTATTCAACTTCTCCATATATACCCCTTTAACAATGAAATCGTTTACATTTTTTATCCATTTGGGGGTATTTGACGCTATTAATATGTCGTCAACGTATGTAATCATAAAAATTATTTTTTCGTTTGATTTTTTAAAGTATAAACATTTGTCCATTTTGGACCTTTCAAAGTTCATTTTTAAAATATATTCATTTATTAAATTGTACCATGATTTAGACGATGTTTTTAGGCCATAAATAGATTTTTTAAATCTTAATAATTTATTGCTTTCCATTAATAAACCTTCAGGGGGCTTTAAGTATATAGGAACTATTGCAGGAGAATTCAGATACGCCGTTTTTACATCATATTGAACCATTTCTAAGTCATATTTATTGACTATCGATAGGAACCATCTTACTAACCAAATTGGAATTACAGGGGCGAATACTTGTCCTAACTCATATTCAGTTCTATCTTTGAAACCCCTAGCGACTAATCTTGCTTTTGGTTGGTGGTATCCTTCATCGCTTGGTTTTGTTACAAAGACCCATCTTGTATCTATCGTTTTTAAAGATTTATCGTAATCTACTTCTTCCCACACGTCCATTTCCCCCAATGAAATAAACTCATCTTCAATAGCTTTCATCCATTCCCTTCTAAATGGATTATTTTTAACATCCTTATAGCATGTTGGTATACAGTCTTCAATCCACCTATTATCTATAGTTTTTGTAATGTTAAAAGTATTTATGTTGACTAAATTTTTTACAAAATTTGCTGGTTTAAGTACCAGTTCTTGTTCACAATTTTTTAAATTAATTGATATATTTTTACTTTTGTCAAACTTGGCATCACAAGATATATTGAATTTATTTGAAAAGGGGTCTCTAATGCAATATCCCGTAGTGGTATATCCCATGAGTATACCCTTTTTCTCCCCTTGGTGCAAATTTTGAGTCTATTCTTCGTTCATTTTTATTTTTAGATTTAGTTGCACTCTGCTGTCGAACTTCTAATGGAATATGCCTATAAACTAATGATCCAAAAATTTTTAAATTATCCAAATTGGGTTTTTTACCAAAAAAAATTTCGTATGGAGTTTTGTACTCTGAATTTACTCTTGTTGGTGATCTGTTTACTAAATATGCAGCTGTAGCTATTGCATGTGCCCAATATTTAATATCCAGATAACCATCAATTAGTAAACTTCTTACTCTTTTCATCAAAGTTTGATTTTGACATTCAGCAATTCCATTTAATTCCGGCGAGTAAGGAACTACATTTTCAATTTGTACTCCATTTTCTTCACAAAATTTAACCAATTTTTGATCCATGTAGTCCTTTGCATTATCACATCTTATTTGACTTATGGGTGTTTCAGGGAATTTGTTTTTCATCGATTGAAAAATATTTTTGAATTCGGTAAATACTTGACTTTTATTTGATATTGGTATCACGAAGGTGTATTTGCTATAGTTGTCAATGAATGTTAATATATATTTTTGATTGGCTATTGTGGGTGTGAATGGTCCCATGATATCAAATGATATAATTTCCAGTCTCCTTTGGGGTTTATTTCTAACATTATTATGACCTAGACGTTGGCTATTAGCTATTTTACAGATTTCACAATTGATGAAATCATCATCTTTAAAATTAATTGTTTTTGGAATTCCAACTGTAACTTTATGTAAATATCTCATGTATTTTCCATTTAAATGACCTAATCGTCTATGCCAAATCATTTTTTTATGATTATTTGTATTATTTTGGATTATTTCTAAAGAATTATCTGAAATATTATTATTATTATTATTTTTTTATTATTATTACTATTATCCTCATTATTATTATTTTCTATTGTAATATTATTATTTTCATTATTTTCTTCTAAATTATTATTATTATTGGGTTCTTCTTCCTCTTCTTCTATTTCTAATTTGACAGAAAAGGAATCCCATTCATCGTCATCTTGATTTTGAGTGACGGGCATCATTTTTTTGGTATATTTATGTAATCATAATTTACTTGAAAGACACCATCGATTTTATAAGATGTAAATAAAATGTCTCCTGTTTCTATAAAGTACATTTGTATTTTTTTCTTTTCCCTGGTCCATATGTAGAATTCCAGATTCTGTCACTTTAATTCCAGACATAATATCCAATGACAGATCCGGTACATAATGGACTTCCAATAATTCAATTGCTGTTTGAATTTTGTTTTCATTTTCTACTAATATTCTCATGTTTCCCATATGTGTAGCATATAAATACGTGTCTTTAAGTGCACACTGTAATTTTACTGGAATTTTAAATTTTGTTATATTAATTAACTTTTCTATATTTGATGTGAGATGGACTCCCGCTCCCCCTTCAAGAAACAATTTTTTTTTAGGTGTATATAATTTTTATTTTTTGTATTATCTTTAATTAATTTTTTTAAAAGCCAATCTTCATTATTGTTGTATTTTTTGACCATGTATGATAATTTTATTGGTCTTTCTTCTTCTTTTTTATCTTTATTTTTTGGTTTTTCTTTATTTTGTTCTTTATTTTCTGGTTTATAATCAGGGCATTTATTTTTATAATGTCCCGTTTGGTTACATATGAAACATCTTTCTTCTTTATTATTTTTTCTAGGTGACTGATCATTATTTCTGTTATTATTTTGGTTTTTATTATAATTATTTTGATTATTATGATTATTATTTTCATTTCTTGGATTATTGTTTCTATAATTATTATTATTATTTCCATTATTGTTTCGATTTGTATTATTATTTCGTCTATAATTATTATTTCTATTCCATCTATTGTCTTTATTATTATTATAATTCGTATTATTATTTTTAAATTTATTCCCATTATTATCAAATTTTTTGTTAGACAATTGGTATTGTAATTTAATTTGTTTATCTCTCATTTTTTGATCACCGTCTTCTTTTAAAATTTGTTTAAATATTTCTAGATTTTTTCTATTTTCAGGGAGGTTATCAAATTGCATTTTTGCAATGGTTTGTTCGTATCCTAATGCCAATTGAAGGTTTTCAAATTCCTCTTCTTCAGATACCTCCTTCCCTGCATCACAAACTTCTTGTACTAATATGTCTCATTTATTTAAAAAACCTCTTATATTACCACCTGGTGTAAATCGAAAGGCAGTCCATTTTGATTTTGCCATATTTGCGACTATTTTAGTTTTAGAACTGTAAGTTATGTCTAATTTTTCAAAAATTTGATATACTGTTTTACATTCCCTAATTTGTTTTGATACATTATATGTCAGTCGTTCCATAATGAATGCTTTTGCACATTCTTGTTTTTTAAAGTATGCTTTAGCAGAATTCGAAGATGGTCTGTATTGTAGATTATTCATATTTTCAATATAAATTTTTAGTTCAGGGTGTGGTCCAAAAACATCCCAATATCCCGAACCCCTTATTAAAGCTATTATCATACGTTTCCAGTCCAAGTAATATTGACCATCAAATATTTTTCCACTTGGACCTTGTATCGGACGTATGGTTTCATCTGCTGGCATGACATAATGTACTTGAGGGTGTGTACTCCCAGATCCTGATCCTCCTTGAGGGGATGGAGTAGTGGTTCTCTCACTTGCCGTATTCATGCTTTCTGGAGTACTTGGTAATGTACTTAGTTCCGACAACTCAATTTTAAAAAGAAATAATAAAATTTATTTTCAAAAAAAATTAATTGCAAAAAAAATTTATTTTATTTTTGAGAAAGTAAAAAAAATTTTTATTTTTATTTAAATTATTAATTTTTTGTAATATTATTCGTGTGTAATTTTGTGTTTTAAAATATGAAAAAGGAAAAGAAGAGTAAAATAAAAAATATTCTAATTGAGAATATATTTCAGAAATAAACTTGAAGAAATCTTGTTTAAATTTGAATCCTTGTGATTATTTATAACAAAGGATCTATTGAAAGTTATTCTTGAATGCTATCTGTAATATTTTATTGTAATAAGTTTTCAAGTTTATGCATCAGTATTTTTAACAAAGGAATTTTGTGACATGAAATTTCACAATTAAACTTGCCCAATATGACAAAGGATTTTTTCTTTTGTGATAATAAATTGTTGAAACATGAAATTTGTTCAAATATGAAAGTATTTTACTTGTTAATATTATATTATATTATTTAATTTTCGTAATTTTACGTATTTTTAAAGAGGATTTTCTCTCTCAAAATTTTCAAGAAAAATTCTGAAAGGTTCTATCGAGTCCAAAGCTTGAATACTGAAAATATTTTTTGAAATTTCTATGAATTTTGCGACTTCGATACCTCTTTTATAATGAATTATTCCACTAACATTTACTGAGAAGGTTTCTAAAACTATTTCTCCTGAAAATGTTTTCCAGAATGGGAATTCGATTAAATTAATTCTCATTTCTGTTATTTTTTCGTTTTCAAAAATATTTAATAATTTTTTATAATCTTTTTCTTTAATTTTTATTGTTCCTTCACAGTTTGATGTGCAATTAGCAATTTGTTTCCAAAACCTTATCATTCGTAACCTGCTTTATTCGAACTTATTTTTAAGCTTAATCGTCCTGTGAAATTTCACTTGATTTTTACCAAACTAAAGGGGGTTCTTGAAATTAAGTGTATTGGAAATTGAAGGTAAAAAAATTCTTAAAGTAAAAAATTTATATTACTAATTTCGCTCAATATCCCACAAAATCACTGAATATATTTCATCGTTTTCCACAATAGTAAATGAAATATATAATTTGAAAGTATCAAAAATTACATTACCCGTAATCTGCGGAATTCCATTGAATATCTCCCAGTTGAGTTTGTGGGTAATCGGCGTTTTCCCGTGAGTCAGCACTTGGATTAATCTCAGGTCGTCTTCAGAAAACTTCAATCTTGGTAGCATACGAAACAGTTAAATCAGTAGCACTCAATCGACGAAATTTCGATGAAGATTTTTGATAGATGATGGTGTTCAAAAATCACGATGATTGCGTTCGAAGTAACAGCGATCTCTGATTTTTGAACTTTTTTATGTTTCACCTTGCTGTAACAGACGATCCAGGTCCGAAGTAATCTGCAATCCCACGGCGAAAATCCTTTGATTTCACCTTACCGCAAAAAGAGGATCCAGTATTTTTCGGAAGATGATCAAAATGGCGTTAAATTAATTTGGCGCCAATGTGATTCAAATAAACCTCGAATAATTTTCAATGAACTTTTTGAAAAATTAAACGAAAAAAAAAAAATTCACTTGAGTTAACAACTCTTGAATTAAAATATACTTCGTAAAAATTAACTTTTAACGAAAGTAAAAGCTTATAGTTCCTTAAACTTTTGGATACTATAGCAAAAAATTAAATTGAAAGATTAAGTATCGCTCTGTACTAACTATTCAGGAATTGCAGCTCTGCCTACCATGAAGTGAGGTTGAAATCCAAGGAAAGGAACAAGTTAGTTAGAGATACTTTAATGCAATGATTGAAGATACAAATTACAAGTTTGAGGAAGATGAACGATCTCCCTCCATTACGAGATTACAGTTTGAGTGGGAAATGAGTTTCAGCGTTTTCGGGTGAACGAATGAAAAAAGTCGTGTTTGTTCGCACAACCTGAATATTGTTAGTACGCTCTATCGAGAGTAGTTGCGCTAAGTGTTAGTAAGCGAGTGTAGGTGGAGTGCAGAACAACAATTTTTAACGTCGAATTCGCACATTCTCACCGATGTCCATGAATTGTATGATTTTCATATATAGCTATAAAAGTTTTCCAATGTTGCAGGAATACTGAATAGGTGGCTCGGCAGGGGCACACGATTTCGCCTATTTCAACGTAGGTACCTCCTATACTTACATTACTCAGACACAGATACCCATACCTATCCGCCGAAATATGCTGCCCGATGAGATTTTACTTGAAAATTTTACTTTCATAGTAAGTATGTTTGAACGTATTATACGAACATTGGTTCGCCTTGGGTACGTAGGTACGTGTACAACAAACATTTGCGTATTATAAAAATGTAGATTGTGGATGCCCGATAATAATTCTCGAGATTTACATCCATGAACGTGCTAAACTTACATAGGTAATACCTACCTACGTAGTTACAGTTATTTTCGGAATGATTGGAATTTTTGAGGAACGAATGATTTTATTTTTTAAACTCGCCGCTTTTTTCAAATTTTTTCGCCCTCATTGAAACGTAATTATTAAACATTTACCTACGGACGTACCAATTCTATTAAACTACGTGTTATTCGAAGGTGTGAAGGTTCCTTGTTTTACAAGCTATTGGTATTTTTTGTTTCATCGAATCGTTTGTTTTTTCATATGTTACCTACGATTTTATTTTCATGTATGTTGGTGCGGTATGTAAAATATTTACTTCCTGTGAGAATTCAAACAAAATTTTCCTCACTCGTTTTCTTATTATTCGGAGAAATGTGTAAATCGGGGGATTTTTTTATTTTTTATTTTTAGTGAGATATAGGTACCAGAGAATGTGTCGAGTATTTAGAAGATAAAAAAGAAAAAAAAAAAATCTCCTTAACTACACAATATCCTTATTAGGTTGTAATATTTTAATTTTTGATGGATGTTTTCTTTGTGAACTTGTAAAAGAGATTCAAATCTAATTGCGGGTAAACCGTAGTAAGTTTAATTAAGTGAGGTTACACAAATCATCGGGTTTTGCTTTATATTTGGCACTGACAAATCAACCTGAAAATGAAATAGGCCTGCTGTATTTACGTGAAATAATGAAGCGAACTGCGCATCGCTAATAAAAACGGGGAGAAATTTACATAGGCTACAGATTTAGGTGACTTCCTCCGAATTATTACCATAACACTGTAAATGCGCGTAGCAATAATGAATTATATTTCTTCTTTAGGTACTCTTAAATTATGATAAATTTTTCAATGTCGTTTAGGAGATGTTCCAAACTTCTGTTAGAGTGTACGAGATGCGAAAATGCAAAAACGGAAATCTATAAATGTTGGCGAGCGAGATACAGAAAATTATAAAAGTTCTGCGCTTTTTCGTAAAGATCAGAGAATATTTGTTTCGAAAGAAAGATCAAAAATGTGATGAAATGACGAACGTAAAAGATCAGTATGTCATTTACATCTGATCGTATCATGAAAAGAAAACTTTCGGTCAAAACTTATTGCTACTCCTAGTTGGGTGAGGCTCAATTCAGAGATGCCAGAATGAACGAGCATTTGGGGTTTTTCTCGTAAGCGGATTTTCATCAAATTTCTTGGATGGGTTAATAGAAAAATTTTTTTACCTTGCTCTCAGTGTTTTGGTTTGATAAAATTTCTGGAGAAGGTTTTTCTCGCTCCACTCTCAGTTTAACTCAAAAACATTATTTAATAAACTAACTTAAATTGACAAACAAAACAGCTGAACCAAAAATTAATTGAGATTTGACAACAAAATGGCTGACATTTTGCAGATATTTTTATAAGCTTTGAAAAAGGAACACTGAACACAAATCCATTCAATACAGTGCTAAATGAATCCTCAATTAATGCTTTTTATGGTTGGTTTGGAGTAAAAGATGGTTGGTATTGATTTTATTTTCATCATTTTCTATAAAAAATCATCCACATTGTCATGTAAAATTTTTCCTAAAGAAAAATACCATTCTCCTAAATCTTTGCAAAAACCTATAGAAAAAAAAGTCCATCATCCCATTTTCAATCCTCTTATCAGCAAATGACACCAGTGTTCCACAGAGCTGTCGAACCCCAATAGATAATAACAAAAATAAATTACCACCAACGGGCGATGGGAAACTTATTGGAAGAACTAATCCAAAATCAGTAACCATTCAAAAATAGTAGGTTTGTTCTATTTTCCATGCATTGTAAACACTGGGTTGACACAAATGGATGCTATTTCACTCTTGTAAGATGGATGCAACGATTGGAGAATGGAAACAATTATTCAAATATAGCGGAATAGCTTACCTTAATGTCACCTAGTAGTCCTCTTTTTTTTTTTTTGAACATAAAACAAACTTACTTTTGGATAATCAAGTACATAGAATTTGTTTAATTGTTTCAATTCTTTATGGAGCATCCTATTCTGAGATTGCCGTGGAGAATGAAAAAGGAAGACAGAAGAATTTTTTCTTTGAAATTTTCTCACGGGGTGCATTGCACCCCTTTCACCCGTGTAAAATCCGCGTATGGTTTTTTCAATGCAAAATACCTGTTTTCTTATGCAAGAATTACCATATATCTGGCATGTCTGTCTGGCTTTAAAGCTTGTAGGAAATTGTGGTTTCTTCTATTTCAGTGTTGACATTTTGGATCTTTAAACATTTTGTTCCACCTTTTTCAAAATGGAAAAGCCAGCTTGTGTTATCACTAAACACTTAGTGTTCCATAATTATGGTCTTTGAGGCAAAAAACTGGGCATTTGAACATTTATTTAGCGATTTAGCCTATTCTTAGATCATGTGAACTATTTCACTATTATGTACGTGACAATCGAGTCAAAGTTAGTTTGAAGACTTAAAATTTGAGGAGAAGCTCTTACTGGTCTATGACTAAATTTTTCAACAAAGCACTTTCATTAAATTTGCATAGGAGCGTAACAAGCTCTCTTTTTACAATGGCCTATGGTGGACAATGGAAATAATAAATGTAGATTAAAAAAATAGTTTTCAAAAAATACGCTTTTATAATTTGAGAAAAAAATTCCCATCCTTGATAAGATTAGGACATAAGGTATTTTGAATGAAATTACAAGTTGCTACAGTGACACCAAGGTCATGGATTTAGTAAGCGATTAAACTTGAGATGAAAAAGCAAGAATTGATAAAATGTGATAACTGATAATTTTTTACTCTCCCAAAAAACACCACCCTTGAATAATAACGTGAATTAAAGTTGATATTCACATTCGTGTGATAAATCCATAATTTGTGGGTACACTTTTACTTATTTTAAGATAACAAGACAGAAATACTAGCAAAAGAGAAAAATAACTGATAAAAACGGATATGTGCGTATGTGTGCGTGTGTCGCAACATGTGAAAGCAGCGCTAAAGTTGGTCATCCAATGTACTTCAACGAATTGAGTGAGTAAAATAAAAGCTATAAAAATAGCAGATAACAGCAATGCTTATTTGGGATAAATTTTTCATAAAACATGAATTCCAAATTTTTTTTTCTCCAAAACAATTATTTAATTCCAAATTTATTTATACAAAAAAAAATTCAAAAATAAGTAAAAAAATTTTTTTCAACAAAGTTGTTAGCCAAATTATTAATGCTTACAGAAGAAAACACTCAAAACCTATTTCTAGCTTTTTCAGCTCAGTTTCCAGAAACATAATTTTTATTTAAATATATTCGTATCATAAAGAAAATAAATCTCAATGAATTTCAGCAAAAAAAATTTGAAAATAATTTGCGATACATGTATTCCCTGTAGGTACAAAAACTAAGGACAGAAGCATGTGTGTTGCATCTCTAATTGTAAAATCTTCTGGATATGTGTACAATTGTTCCAGGCAACTACTTTGCTCATGATGAAATATATTTTGCTTATTTGTTTGCTTGGACTTGAAAAAGGTTACTTATAATTCATTAACCCAAAATGTTGTCACATTATATATTAATAGTAATTTGTTTCCCCTCTCAGCCATTATGGCCCAACAAAGGTATATGTTTGTATGTACCAAACAAAAGCTCACGATCTGCGCATTTTCAATTTGATCTTTGGTTTGAGTTTAATCGAGCTTTTAAAAATATTTCAATGATTTGAAAAATGGAGGGAATGAAAAAAAGGAATGTATAGCAACTGCAAATTCTGCACTTTGGATTTATCATATTTTCATACTTTCAGTAAAAACGTCTGCATCCCTGCTGCAAGAATGCAACTAAAGCCTGGAGCTTCAACTTCAACAAACAGAAATAGAGCTTTTCTCGTGAATTTATTTGAGAAAGGTGCGTCTTATTATTATTTTATTGCTTTTATATTTTATAAATTTCAAATTTTTACCTGTTTTTAATCCGACTAGAAATAAATAATTTCTTTAGAAAAAAATTTCGAGAATTCGTTTTTGGCATAAATAAATTTGAATTAAATTCTTTTGAAAAAAAATATAGAAATTTATTTTTGTAAGGACGTTTTCCTCTTTTCCTCCCTCAGGGTTCAGCCCTGCGTCAACAGACGGACGGGTTGCAGACCAAAGTCCGCAACCCATACTAATTGTGCATTGCACGTTAAATAAAGTACATCGTCTGTATGAGTGCATACAGACGATGCGGTACTACGTTTACCATTAAGCGGTAAACTGAGGTAAGTGAGTATGTATTAATTACATACTCACTGATAGTATACGTGCTGCAGTCTGTATAAGGTACCGCCTTGCCTTTGGACAATTGCCCCCAGTAGTAGGTATGCTTTGTGTACAGTAAGGCACTTAAACCGGCTGGCTACTGGTACCGAGAAATAATTTGGTCACCCCGCACGTAAACCACTGCCTCCCTCAAGGTTTCATGAACCTCGTGTAAGTAGCATCTACCTACACCAAACAAGCCACAGTGGTGATCTCGACGTTGCTACAGTGGTACAGGCATGAAAACGCTTGACAAGAGAGAAATCACTCTGCTGATAAGTGCGGCTTGGACGCAACTTTTTCATTGGCTAGAAATAGCTGGTGCGACTTAGGTGACTATTAGTCAACTACGAGTGGGAAATTTACCCCCCTATATCAAATAAACGTTGTCCATAACTGGACGGGTCAACAAAATCTCGGTAGAACATGCATAAAAGATCTGCTAAATAGGAAATAGTCCTACAATAAATAATTTCTGTCACAATTTGGCTAAGGATGCATTCGATAGAATGGTAAAAGAAGGAGTTTGTAGACCCTCAAATAGCTCATGGAGCTCACCCATTCATATCATCCCTAAGCCAGGTGGAATATGGCGAGTAGTAGGTGACTACAGACGCCTTAATGCCCAAACAAAATCAGATAGATATCCAGTTCCAAATATCATGGATTTTAACATAAACATGAAAGGAAAAGATCTATTTACCAAAATTGATATTAATTGGGCTTTTCACCAGATACCTATGGCTAAAAACCATATTGAAAAAATGGCACTAATAACTCCATTCGGCCTCTTCGAATATCTTTGAATGCCATTTGGATTAAGAAATTCTGCACAAACGTTCTAGCGATTTATAAATGGTGTATTGAGAGACATACCATATGCTTATGCATACATAGATCATATTTGCATATGCTCCAGAGGAGGCATTGAAGTACACGAGAAGAAAGTGAGAACCGTATTACAGCGTCTGCACACTGCCGGTTTAACTATCAATCCCGGTAAATGCAAATATGCAAAACCAAATATTGATTTTCTCGGGTACAACATTACTTCCACTGGAATTGCCCCTCAAAAAGTCCGGGTTGAGCCAATAATAAAATTCCCTAAACCAAAAACCGTCGCTGAATTAAGACGATTCTTAGGGATGACAAATTTCTATCGACATTGCATAAAAAACGCAGCGGCCGAACATGGCAAATTATTCGATTTAATTAAAATAAATAAAAAAAGCGATAAAACTCCTGTCATATGGACAGAAGAAGCCAACTCAGCATTTGATAAAGAAAAAAATATGCTGGCTAATGCCACATTATTAGCTCACCCAGATGACAGTCTGCCATTATGCATAGCAACAGACGCATCAGACTTTGCAATTGGTGCAACATTGTACCAAATTGAAAATGAACAAAACCAGCCTTTAGCATTTTTTTTGAGGAAACTATCAAAGGCTGAGAAAATATATAGCACGTACGACAGGGAGCTATTGGCGATAAATGCTGCGATCAGGCACTTTAGGCATAATGTAGAAGGTAGAACTTTTACTGTGTATACATACCACCTACCTATCGCACATGCATTCCAGCAGAGAGCAGAACATGCATCACCAAGGCAAATGAGACATTTAGAATTCATAGGCCAATTTACAACAGACATCAGATATATAAAAGGGGAATTAAATACACCCACTGATGCCTTAAGCCAAATAGAATATGTCTCAGTGCCATCTCAGTTGCTCTATGCTGAAATAGCCATTGAACAGCTAGGGGATGAAGAATTATTAAAATTGATATCTTCAGACAAACCAAGTCTACAACTGAGACAAAAAAGACTCCCTGGCACAAAAACCATGTTAACATGTGATGTGTCCCAAGGTCAAGAACGACCCTATATCCCACAAAAATATAGGAAAATGGCGTTCGACAGTGTTCATAATTTATCACACACTGGACCTAGAAGTACGACCAAACTAATGACCTTGAGATTTGTATGGCCCAATATAAAAAAAGATTGCAATAACTGGGCCCGTGCTTGTCTAAATTGCCAAAAATCAAAAATTGGCAGACACATGAAATCAAAACTTGGGAAATTTAAACATACTGATAGATTTAAACACATTCACGTAGACTTAGTTGGTCCATTACCACCTTCTCGTGGCTACAAGTATCTGTTAACCATTATAGACCGAGCTACTCACTGGCCCAAAGCAATCCCACTCACGGAAATGTCAGCCCCAACAGTGGCTACAGAAATATATTCAACATGGATTGCTAGATATGGTGTGCCCCAAAGCGTAACTATAGACCAAGGTCGACAATTCGAAAGCCAAATATTCAACGAGCTAATAAAGACCTTGGGTGCTAAACACTGGTCCACCACCACTTACCACCCACAATCTAACAGGAAAGTGGAAAGGTGGCATAGGGCTCTAAAAGCCTCAATTATGGCACACGACACAAAAAGATGTATTAAGAGGCCACAAACCATCCCATTAGGCCTCTGATCAGCCTTGCAAACAGATACTTGACACTCAGCTGCCCAATTAGCACTCGGTGAGGAATTGCACTTACCAGGAGACTTTTTCTATGAAACCAAAGAAATTAACCCCAAAACATTAGTACAAAATATAAAAGACGACGCAAGTCATTTTTTAAAACAAGCTGCAACTCATGGCAACACCAGACCCTATAAATTAGTGGATAGAACAGAAAAAACGTTCACTCTACTTATAGCCGATAAAGAGAAAAAAGTCTCAATAGATCGAGTCAAACCTGCATTCTTAATAGCAGATGATAAAGTCAATGTCATAAAAAATACTAAGGAAAATAAAATAGATATTGACATAAACATAGTCAAAAATTCACAGGAAATTGTCGAACAAAATACCGACACTCAAAAGCTACATACACAGCCAGAAATAGTACAAGAAATACATGGCGATGTACTCAAACTAAATTTGGAAAAAACTATTGAAAAAACCAAAACCAAAAAATCAGTCAAATTCGATGACAATGTACGAAAATACTACTACAATCCTGAAACGCCTATAAAACCTAATAAAAGAGGAAGGCCTAAAGGTAGTTATAAAAAACAAAATCAAATTCCAAGTCGTAGATCAAAAAGGTTAGCTCAAACACCAAAATAGCTAAACCAAACATGATCACAAATACAAAATTCACTCACACAAAAAACCACCAAATTCCCAAACCATCAAAAAATAAATGGTTATAAAAAAGCAAAATAAAATTTATTCACCATTAACTCCTGCAACAAAATATAGCAGAAGGTCAAATAAAAATAAAAACACCAAAAAATGGTCATAAAAATCAAAAATAAATCTTATGCCTCCAGGATTCGAACCTAGACGCAGAGAAGAAAAATGCGAAAATAAATCAGCTCGAAAAATAAAACATCTAACGTGAAATTCAAAATAAATTCACGCGCATTTTTATACAAACAGAAATCAGCTGATGAACAATGAGAAACGGTGCAACTGCAATGACACACATCCTTATTGCAAAACATACCACAACGTACGTGGCGATATCTCCTTATCGCTTTGACCTATAAAAGAATAAAGTTCATAAACACGAATACGTTGACCCACATAAAAGCACGTGGTAATTTAAATCAACGAATTTTGCTCGTAGAAACTTCTACGTGGGAATTTCTTAATGGTGGGAAAATACTAAATCTATTATGCTGAGATGAATTATGATAAACTCGGCGACAAATTTGTACCAAATGAAACATCTAAGAGTGATACACAAATCATTCGTTTGTCAATTACGCTCCGAGCAACATCACATTCTAATTTCATATAATTTGTTCAATTCGAACACCTATTTCTGTGCCCAAATTGCTTTTGAAAATTTCTAATATTTTCCATTGTCTTAACTGACACCTGCATCTCATAGAAATGTCTTCTACCAATAATTCTGAACCATTACTCGGCTATGAGGAAGCCCTCTTCGCAGAAGAGCAGGAACAGAACAATTGGCAACATGACATTATGCTTTCCCATCTTGCTTTGAACTCCACACCGAGGCCAGAGGTCAGTTCAATCATAACTGAAATGACCCAACCTCTTCCTTGCCACCTTCCTATTGGCGAGACCTCGGATGCTTCACGATCCTATGATCACCCCCATGGACGTGGACTCATTTTGGAGCAATCAGCCATCTTGCTCCAAAATCATGGTCCATAGACCGGACACCCAACTTCAACCTTTCGTCCAACAAAGAAATTCCATCCCCAATGTGAATTCCAGAAATTCTACCCAGGTGATAAGACACAAAAATAAAAGAGAGGAGCACGATCTCGTGCAAATTACAACCAGCGGAGGATCCTCAATTACAATACAGGGACTTTTACTGGCCATGCCTTAGGCCAAGCCCTCCGCGATATCCTCTTTGGAGGATTTAGGTCTTACAGAGGACGTAATCCCACCGGACAATCTTCAGTCTAATGTCCTGCCAACTTTTGAAGTATGACAGGACTTAGTCTTTTCTTACAAAAAAACTAGGGGGGAGTGGCTGTGGGGATGTTTCCCTCTTTTCCTCCCTCAGGGCTCGGCCCTGCGTCGACAGATGGGTCGCAGACCAAAGTCAGCAACCCATACTAATTGTGCATTGCACGTTAAATAAAGTACATCATCCGTATGCACTCATACAGACGATGCGTTACTACGTTTACCGTTAAACGGTAAACTGGGGTAAGTGAGTATGTATTAATTACATACTCACTGATAGTATACGTGCTGCGGTCCGTATAAGGTACCGTCTCGCCTTTGGACAATTGCCCCCAGTAGTAGGTACGCTTTGTGTACAGTAAGGCACTTAAACCAGCTAGCTACCGGTACTGAGAAATAATTTGGTCACCCCGCACGTAAACCACTGTCTCCCTCAAGGTTCCATGAACCTCGTGTAGGTAGCATCTACCTACAATTTTTAAATGAATTTTTTAAATATTCTGCAAAATTTACAAGTTTTCTGGAGTGAAGTGGAGGTCGCTTTGTATTGGGATTTATGAAGTTTTATACTTGAAGAACCCCAGCTCTTTGGCTTGTGCCAGCCCTGGATTTTTGCTGGCATAGTTGGGTAACACTGTAGAATTCTTTGTTTTGGTGGAAGCAACAAAAATTTTTTTTCGTGTATGTGTGAGGCCGTGCGGGTAGTGGCGCATGCGCCTCGAATATGGGGGTATAATAATAGCAATATAATTTGGCTAATTAATTTTGTGGAATAATTTCGGCTGGCTTGTACATTTATTATATTGATGGTATTGGCACCAGTCCTGCTTTGTAAGAATAAAATTGTTTCTTGCTTCCTTTTTTTTTTTTTTTCGAATAAATTCTTTCGAACACCTTATAAAATAATAGCTTTAGTAATTATAACATAAAAAACGTGTTGGGGAAACCAAAATGATGCCGGTATTCACACCAATAGGTATATATTTTGGGCGTATTCGAAATATTAATCAAATTGTAATCTTGTGAGCGAAAAGTGTTGTGGTATTTGTGTGAGTGGTGGCTCCTCATCACAGCCATGTATGCCTTTTTTATGTAGTGTGGTACGTGGTAGATACCGTAACCGTACCCTAAACAACACGCTGTGTGTCTAAGGTTTATATGCATTGTAGCTGCCTCGATGGGGACCTGGAAGGGGGTGTGAAAGAGGCGCATCTACAGGCAAAGACGCGTATACATATAGCTACGTGTACAGTATAGGTGTAGGTATACACGTACCTACATACACGCAACACTGACAGATATAGGTGCACAGGTATAAGCACTATAAGCAGCAGGCTGTGTAATTGTCGAGGGGTGGTAGTGGTGGCCGTCTGTGTGGTCCCGTATGCCCCGCAGCTACGAAACATCACCTGCCACAACCCGCCTTTCAAATCTGTGTCGGTTTTTATTAGTCTTTCTTTAATTGGTTCTTTTCTTACTACCTATATAAGTATATAGCCTATAGTACTCAAACGAATTATCAGTCTCTGCTGTTTGTAATTTTTTAATCTCTTCATTTTTTTCCATCTTGGTCCCTCTCAACCTTCAAATTCATTCACATTTACACTCACGTATTTTTTTCACAGTTTTATTTTGTTTAAAAACAATAATTTTTTTGGAGGGAGTGAAAAATTATTTTTTTCGCTGTATTTTAGTATACGTATGAGGTCGAGGGTAGGAGGTATCCAGAAATCACTGTTGCTTTCTAAGATTTCAACATTTAACGCATAAAAAATTACCTAACTTGTAAGAGTTGCTGCAATTTATTAGTAATCTATTTATTTTTATTTTTTTTAATTCTTTGAGAATATACTTACACAAATTTTTCAAAAATTTCATGAGAGTATAAATTACGCCTATAACCGTACACCCTGTTCAGAACACCCCTGGTTAGAAGGTAATAAATGCATGCTATACATGCATTAGGCCCATAGTATATGAAAATGATATGAAGGTATAAGCAACTGGCTTGAGTTTGAGGAAAAAATATGAAGGCTGTGGTAAACAAACCTTTTAAAAATTAAAAAAATTAAAATTTTCGAGCCTTTTTCATCACCACTTTTTTTTTTCAATTTTTTCCAAATTATATTTCAGAAATAAACTCCTCAAAATTTGGTAAGAAATATCTCGAAAACTTAACCAGATTCTTATTTTTTTTATTTTTGTTTTGGTACCTTTACAATTCAAAATTCGAGAAATAATTCTTCTTGTCCAAAATTAAGACTATGCTACACTAGGAATTTTCCATCAGGTTCAAAATTACACGATCTTTACAGAAATGAGGCCTCTTTAAGATAAACACTAGCACCCTCTGAATGTTTATGATCGATTTTTATGACCTAATGGCAATGAAAATAGTACAATTTCGCTTCTTTGGAAAATTTTCTATATCTCTATCCTTTTTCAACTTATTAATTACAATGGGCTGAGAAACGAACATCTCTCTGTTTAATAAAATCACAAAAATAGTGCTTTTATTACTTTAACATTGCAGATTATCATTTGGATGTTAATTGTTTCACTTGCGAAGACCAAACATGGCTTTTCGACGCCTATATAAAGTCATCGTCAAGCTCTGCGTCTTCACTTTTCTCTCTTTTATCTGAAGTCCAATAAGTTATTATTACACTTGCAAATTTTACTTGGTAAACCAGTATAAGGTACTACCTACTCGTTTTGAAATACTTTGGTTAAAGTTAAAGAAGTCACCAGTACTACAAATTATTGGTTTTTTGATGATACACTCACTTGTAAAAGTATTTAGAAGCGCCTACCAATATTTTTAAGTCAAGTGTGTTTTTCAATATATTTTTCGAGTAAAATTAAATTTCAGGTGCGTCCAGAGTTGAATTTTCGAATATTTTCGGATATTACAAAAATTTTTCACTTTTGGTAAATATTAAAATTTGCAGGGTGCAGAGATTTTTCAAACTGTCAAATTTAAACCAAAAATTAACAAAATATCTTGGAGAATTCCATAAATAATTCTTAATATTTTTTCGCAATCAAAACAAGGGAAAAACCTAAAGCACTCTAAAACATTGTGTTTGCTTCAAACAAAAGTCATCCAAAATTAAATTTCCTGCAGGTTTAACCCTCCACTTGCCAGAATTTTTTGAGACAGAGATTAATATCCTGTCTTTATTCCAGTAAAATTTTGGGTCATACAGCTGAAGTCACGGGCATAATCCGTCAATTAGTTTCAAAATGGCAAGTATTTAATTTGGAATTTGTATAAAATGGAATTAGGCCTAATTCTTTATAAATCGAGAAATTTGACATACCTATACATACTTTGGGTCATGTCTCGGTCAAGTTCTAAGATGGGTTTAATTCACCCATTAGTTTCAAATTACAGCTTTTTGAAGTTTTCAGGTATAACCAACATTCAAAATCCTCTAGCACCTCGCATCTATGGTAGTGAGGTAAATTTTTGTAATAACTTTTTATTGTAGTAAATTTCATGAAAAATATATTTTTGCTGAAATATTTTTCTCGCAAAACCTCTCACATCCTAGTAAAATTAAAAAAACAAAACAGTCACGCATGTTCAGCCCCCTGGGAGAACTCTAAGGTATGGATAGGGACTTTTTTTAACGTACTCAGGGAAGGGTTCCTAACATTTCTAAGGACTGAAACCTTTGTTGAAGATTATTTTATTTGCTACATGGTTTTTCATCGTAATTCTCTTGAGCCATAATGGGAAATTGAGGAGCAGCTCTAGAACCAACCACAAAAAATCATGGTCTGTAGCAAATAACTCAAGAACCAATGGACCAATCAAAACGAAAATTAATATGGCTCATCTACATCATAAAATCTATCTAGAATCCACATTTAAATTGCACCTTCTTTTGTGTTAATAAGACATTGACTTCATAACGGCAATAAAACTGACCTTCAACCAAACCCCTTGATCAATCGGTTTCAAATTTAATAGGGTTCACCTGTACAATAGATTTCATCTGCATATCATATTCTAACTCTACTGGATGAAAATTATAGCCGCTATTATCGAGAAATGTACATATTTATATGTATACATCTATATCTGTATTAATACACTGTAAAAGTGTTCTGTATGCGTGGGTATAATCTATACTAATACATAATAGAGTTCCGCATAATGAATAATATTTAAAACTACTGAACCGATTTGTTTAATTCTTTCATCGTCACCAAGCTCATCTTTTTACGAATAAAATAGATTGCCTATTATTTTGATTCATTCATAATAACCGGAGCAGTACTGTAAAATGTTATATTTTTCATTATTTTCATTATTTCCCGAAAGATTGAAGAAATATGGTGTGACATCCGGGAACATCGCAATTACAGGCGGGGCTAGGTATACTATGACCAAAGTTTTTAGTAGGACAGAAATAAGAACAAAAAGTTGAAAGAAAAATATAAAAATCAGTAAAAAGAATCCCTAAGAGAAACGAAGAATACATCCCACATGTAAGGAGGCTAAATATACATGGTCATGGTTCAACCCCATAGACTCCCTGGTGTACGAAATACGGCCCAATGAGAAGTGCCCTAAAATAGACCCATCGCAAGATGTTAGACAAAACCCCTACTCCACATCACAAGAGAAAATTATAATATTTTACCTGTTGGCCGACAGGGAAATAGAAGTCTTGTTGCTGCAAAACTTCATTTATTATAAGTTGACTTGAACATTGAAAACATGGCACATCCCCAGACAAATGATAACAGCCAATTCCATATCCAGCAAGTTGATTATGAACGGCAGATAGCAAACTCCAGCAGACGTTTTTCAGGATCGCGAATACATCAAATAGGATTATTCTCCCGCGAGAGTTCTGATTGCAGTAATTAAAAACAAAAAAAGAAAAACGTGTCTTCTCTCATTTTTCAAGAGGGAGAACAAGTGACTTATTTCAAGGTCTTTGACGGACTGATTCGTCTTCTAAAAATCAAGAATGAAGACAAATCAAGAAGAAAAAGGAACGAACCTATGGGGAATACCTAACTGGAACCTGGCTGTTATCATTCGTGCGTGATTACAATAATATATTAAATAGGTAGAAATGTGGGGAAAAGTAGACGCCGTTTTATCTTAAAGTGTGGACAGTACTGAATTTAAAGATATAGGAAAAGAGACGCCGAATTACGATAAGTATATGAATGAACGGGAACGGCAAGATGTAGTTTAAATATTGGGAAAAAACGTGAGGAAAAAGTATAATAGAAAGGCAAAAGAAATACGAAAATAAATTCGATCTTTCCCCAGTTTGGATGCCTCAATGGAACAAGAGAGAATTGAAAAAAATATTGCTATTTCTGTCTCCCCTTTCACAACACTTCATCTTTTTCTCTTCTTTTCTTTCTCTTTAATACTACAGTTTGAGTTTGGTATTTCTTTTTAAATTAAAGAAATAGTGGGAAAGAATTTGAGTCAGTAATTTCTCTACATTTGGTAGCAATTTTGATAAGGATATTTTTTATAATTTAGGATTTAACATGGAAGTAGATGATACTGCGAATGGGTGATCATTGAGGTAGACCCACATTTCCCATTAATTGAAATTTTGAGAAATGATAATTGGTATCTTAAATTGATTTTGGTTTAAATTATTGAATACTGAAAATATACAATTTTTTTTTGGTTGAAAATTTGAAGACAAAAAATATCTGAAGAAATCTGAAGAAAAAAATTATTGTTATCATTACACTGAAAATATTTTAATTTCAGCTTCAAATTTGCATGAAATCACATTATAAATTATAATTTTATACTTGTTGGTGCAAAAATGAAAATTAAAAAAATAAGAGAATTATTGATGAAATAACCCCCAACTCTCGTGACTGAGCCAAGTAAATCTGGCACCAAGGGCAACTATACATTATAATTATACTAGCAAACATAATCCATCCTTCAGACGGGTTCACGTGAAAATTCGTTAGATATTCATTAGATAAATAAAAAAATGTTAACCGGAACAGGCCAACAACTGAAAATTTTAGCAAAAACTCCAAAGAAGAACTGAAGGCCAACTTTTGCCAATACCTCTCACTTTTGAAACTTTCAGGACAAAGTTTTTAATTCGTTTACAAAACCCAATTTTTCAAGTTTTCACTTCTTAAAACTAACAGTAGGTACAACCCTAAAGAACAACTGAGAACTAACTTTTAAAAGAACAGGTCCAATAAAATGTAACTTTTGAACTTAATTAGAGTTCACAGAATAGAGGTTTATTAAAGCTCCCAGTTGCTGAACCATTTTCATTGATGAACTGACACTGAAATAAATCCCTTAAACTGAATTGAGAACTAAATTTCAAATAGAACAGGTCCAGAACTGAAACTTTTGTTGAGAATTTTGTAACTTGTGAAAGCTCTAGGTTCTTAAAAGTTTCCCATCGAAGAATTGACACTAAAATAAATCCCTTAGACAGAACTGAGGACTAACTTTCAAACAGAACAAGTCTAGAACTAAAACTTTTGCTGAAAACTTTGTAACTTCTGAAAGCTCTCAGTTGTTCCAACTTTCCCATTGAAAAATTAAAACTGAAATAAATCCTTTAGAATTGAGAACTAACTTTCAAAGTGAACCAGTCAAGAACCAAAACTTTTGTTAAAAAATTTTAAATTCATTAAAGCTCTTAGGTTTTCAAACTTTCCCATTGAAGAATCAACATTGAAATAATTCCTTTAGACAGAATTGAGAACTAACTTTCAACAGAGCAGGTTCAGAACTGAAACCTTTGTTGATAACTTTTAAACTCATTAAAGTTCTCAGTTGTTAAAGCTATCCTATTGATGAATTGACACTGAAGTAAATCCCTTAAACATAACTGAAAACTAACTTTCAAACAGAACAGGTTCAGAACTGAAACTTTTGTTGAAAAATCTGTAACTTATTAAACCTCCCAGCTGTTCATGTTTTCCCATCTTACAATTGACACTAAACCAAAACCATAAAGTTGAACTGAGAACTTCTTTTAAAAGAACAGGTTCCAAATTGTAACTTTTGAACTGAATTACAGCTCTCAGAATATAGATTTCAAAATGAAACTTCAATTCTTTCGAATGTGAGAAAGATTTATAACGAGTAGCTTTTTAATTTCAAGCACGGTTTTTATATGTTGACATGATAATGTTAAAGCTTATTCTTCTCTACTGGGAGGGGCATGGACGACTAAATACAACAATTGAAGGTTGTTCCACTGTGCAAACATGCACCCCTCTGCCGCGCAACCATGTACCCCCCTCCGCAAACATCCATCAAGTTGCGTGACGTTAGCGAAACTTTAAAGTCAAATTTTACCTCGAAAAAGAAACTTTCAATTTTCTTTTTTTTTAAACCATCTCAGAATTAGAACACACCATCATCCAAAATACGAAAGAAATTGATCGGCTAGTTATACCGTAAAACGACCACAAAAAACCGCTCCACTCATTCATAATATAGATAGAAGATGAAAATGGAATTATCGGTGTCGCTGAGTTTCTTTTGATCTGAAAGGAAAAATTATCAATGTCACAGCCCAGACTCTGACCAATCAGAGCGCGTGTAATACTTAGTACTTTTTTTTTAAACCTACTAAAAAATTACCTGGTTTGCAGATAAGCTCGCACCTCTACAGAGAGTTAACTCCAATAACGTCATACGTATTAATACAAAAACTATACCAGGTTTTAGCGGATTTTCAAAAAAAAAAAAAAAACTTTTCAAACATAACTCACTGTTGTAATTGAAGATATCGAAATAATCTTTCGAATATCGGTTACTGATCAAAGTATTGGTGATTCAAAACATGCCCACGTCTGTATCTTCTGCAGATTTTTTTTACAAAAAAAAAAAAAAGGGAGTAGCAGAAAATATTTTCATTACTTTCGATTCGACTATTTTCGGTCCATTATTAGTATACAGTCGAAGGTAATGGCGGAGCTAATTTAACCTATCGAGCTATGAGTTGAAAATTGCAACGTTGCGAATTTCAGGCTTGGAGTGCCTATTTTAGGTAATCGAGAGATTTTCAAAATTGGTTTTTAAACACCAAATTCCCAGAAACTTGCGATCAGCTATTCATCATTTTTCCTCTGGTTACTTGGTTAGCGGTTAGGATCAATTAAAAAGTGAAAATTGGTTCTTCTACACTGTTGCCAGCTTCCTGACTTCGTAGCTCAGTGACTAAAATTTCGGTTTCGATAGCGCCCGGACCTTTGATTCACAGATGGACTGCTCGCACGGTGAATGGGTGGACAATAAAAATGAAACAAGCATCTGTAAGGACGAGGAAAGGAAAAAATATGCGAGTAACTGCGTCATCACTCACTCATTTTCAAACGTTGATATTTTCCGGTTTCCTGTATATCGAATCTAAAATTTCCTTTCCCCGAACCTCCGATGTTTTGTTAACGTTTTTACCAGTGTTAGCGGTCCGTAGATTGGACCGCAGCATAGTCAAAGGCCCGGACTCGGACTGTACTCTATTTCACATAAGAGGGACGCGAGTCCTATGAGTTGATGAACCAGGCGAAAAGGAAAAGGTTGAGAATCGTCCTATTCAACAGAGGCTGCATTCAAAATGATTTTGTTCACGCTAATACTCTTAGCTTTACGTAGCTATGAAAGGTGACTGTCTCTACAACATGCAGTTTTTCTTATTTAGAATATAATATATAGTAAAGATTGTGGTATCTGCAGTGTCTTCGATAGTTCACTCGCAATAGCAAGAAACGTATCCGGCCAACTGCGATATATTAACTGAACACTGGCTACCGTTCAATAAGCAAACTAATATTATCGTTCAAGTTCATTCCTCATTTTATTATTTCCTTATTTTTGCGCAGTAAAGGCGTACGAAATGACCTATTCGTTTCTTTTTTTTTTTGAAAAATAACCAGGTGTACACTGTAAAAGTAGATACAGGCTATATCAACTGATATTACAAGTGGGTAAAAAAATAACGTTTTACCAACGCATTTTTTCGAGGAGCAAAACCAACCTTCGAGGTTTCTTTGGGAAAATAAATTTAAATTTGTTTTCCGAGTTCCAGCATTTGCACGCATTCATTATAGATCGTCCCATAGCTAGGCACAATAATACGCATATTTCAAATAATAAAAATAAAGAAATAAATACTCGGAGCGAAGATTTTAAAAGCCTTCCACGTTATATATATATATGTGTGTGTGCGTGTGTGTGTGTGTGTGTGTGCGCGCGCGCGAGAAAGAGAAAGAAAAAGAAAATGAAAAAGAAAATGAGAGAAGCAGAACTCCAACACTTCCAAATTTAATGGCCATTGCAATATTATACCTGCGTCAGATGAACCCATCATCTCCTGAAGTTGCACTAGAAATTAGAATCATGCTTCGACAGAACGTTATACCTTATACGTACGATTATCGATGCAGCTACTCGCAATTCGTAACACAATTCAGATTTACGATCGCTCAGTACCTACACATAGGAAGCCAGTCGCTCGTAAAACTCGAGAGAAAATATCATTTTGTTTTTCTAAGGGAATAAAACAAAGAAAGAAGTAGGCCTAAGGAAGGGCGAGAAAAAAATGGGAGAAAAAAATTTAAAAATCGAGTAAACTTCTACTTACCTATCCTTCTCATCCATATTTAAAGAATTTCTATACCTATCGAATCCGAATCACAGCAAACAAAGGATAGAGTTTTCCAGAAATCACGAATGTAGGGGTTGGTGAATAATAATGGCCGCTCCATTTGGAAACGAATGAAAATTAAGAGTGTAATCACCCTGAAAATTATCTAGCCTACTCTATTCGACCTGCTGCCGATTACTTGACAGGTTTTGTTGAACTTGTACCTACACGCTGAATATGGATGGTTGTCCTTTTCGATGCCTGTCACAAGTTCGTTATCGTTTAAGACCGTATTAGAATAGACGAGTTTTTGAAGGGTCAAACGCGGGTGTCGAATAAAAATAGGTTTTCTAATGGCGACAGAAATCGATTGCACTCGTCCACTTGAACCGGTTCGATGCGTTTCCAGCGTAATAAGCACCCTAAATTGCAAAACGTACGATTTTATTCGTCGTAAATGATTTTCCGATGATGAAATAGTTTTTCTCGATTTTACGAGTTAATTTCGGACGGGTCCATCATAGGCAGCTACTTTTTCAGGAAGAAAAAATATGATTCTAAGGAGTACAACGACGTCAAATTTTCTTCTTTATACTTTCAAAATGTTATAATTGGCTAAATGAGCATAAAAAGAACGAACGTAGTTAACTATTACAAAAGGCCACAGGCTACTGCTCAAGCAAATCACCTCTTCATCGCACAGGATAGTGACGTTGAATTCCTTTACAAATTTCTGCGGTTATTCTAAATTTAGATTCGTGATGTTTATTCTTAACACATATCCGCGAGTGAAAAAATGAGGATCGAATTCTGATAAAACCCAGTCGAAAAAATTTAATAATGTACATTTTTTCAAAATTAGTTGTTGAATTATCTACCTACAAAAATTTTAGATCCTCGAATAAAAACAAGTATATGCAAATTATCCTTAAGTTTGACCTCCCTTCAGGTGGTAATGGTAAGTCCACCCTACAGCCCCTCTACAAAAAAAAAAGAAGAAAAAAAAAGGTATTTCTGCGCCAAGGACGTATATAGCTCCGTCGTACGGCGGTTCACACATTGTCAGTGGTCTCTTCTGACCCCTCACTAAACCAAAAATCACAAAAACTAATGAAAATACACCATTCTTTTAGGTAAAACTATTTTTTTCTCGGCTAAATAGGAATCCAGCCACCCCCCCCCCCCGGAACCCACCCTATATACGCTCTCGTTCTGTGCAAAGATTACCAATCCAATCGGTAGATTACGTTAATATGTTTTGTTCGTTAAAACCCACTCTCTCGGAATTTCAAGTAATCTATGCCACTGGTTAAAAAAAAGTTCATTCGAAAATTGAATAAAATAAAATGAAGCACTGCTCGCGTCAAATATCTTGGCATCCGATTGTTCCAGTAAAACGTCGCTGGCGAACGCCAAAAGGTTCAGCGTAAGTTGTATTAAGGCTACCGAATTAAGGAGTAAGGTAGGCAATTAGTAAACGTAAAAGCGTCGTTTTTAGTTGTTCATTCGTTTATCCACGTATTTTATTCGGTAATTATTTTCAGAAGAAAAGTTACCATCGGTGTACGAAGTGAAAATCACTGATTTTTTAATCCTTCAATGGCGTTCTCGTACAAATACAGTCACAAATATGGTAAAAATAAAATTTATGATAAAGAAAAACAAATATTGCGCGTGATTTAGGCACGTGAGAACAAAAAGGGACGATTATTCGACGAAATTGATATCAAAAATTTAAGTATCTTCGTAAGAATGCGAAGCTGAACGTTCAGAATGCTGTGCTAAAAATCACGAGTTCGATTCATTTGGCAATTTGGCAACCCCAATAATTGTGGAAAATGTACCCTTAAGACGTTCCCGTTTCATCTCCGTGTCAGTATTGATTTTATCGTGACTTATTCGGAGCATCGAATAATTAGTCGTATGAAAAAGTTGATTAATTTTTATGCACAGCACATATTTCATAGTGAGAAAATGCTGCTTAAAATCCGCCTCTTCTCCCTTTATTGATTCAAAACACACCAAAATACTTGCAGCGAAATTGGGAACTAAGTAGAAAAAGCATTGGCATCAACTCAAGTGATGCGCGAAAGCAAGACCAAGAAAAAGACAATACGCAGTCGAGTCTTGATCCAAGTTTTGCATAGTTGCTCAAGGTGTTTGCCAAGCATAGACAGTCTTGTCTTGGGTCTCGGGTTTGCATAGTCCGCCATTGTTTTAATTTTGGACTTGCATAGTAGGTGAAGGTCTGGGTCGTCAGCCTTTGCCTTGGTCTAGCAATGCTGAACAAGTTCGTCACATAGATGATCTAGATCTGCGTCTTGGTGTTGCATAGTGTTGGTTTTGTTTTGGATTCAGTCGCACGAAGTTAGCCTCTGATTTAATTTTATACCCGCGTAGTTGGCGTAGGTCTTGGTCGTCAGCCTTTGTCTTGGTTTAGCACTGTTGGGCAAGTTCGTCACATGGTTGATCCAGATCTCCGTCTTGGTGTTGCATAGTTGATTTTCTTTTCAGCTTAGTCTCGCACAGTCAATCTTCGTCCTAGTCTTGCACTGTCTGTCTAAGTCAGTCCTTCGCCTTACATATTTGGTCCGGGTCATTTTCTTTGTCTCGTATCGCCGGTGTAGGTCTTGGTCTTGGTCTGCTCCACAATATAGTCAATCTTGTTCTTAGTCTAGGTCTTGCACTAAAGACAAGAGACGAATTTCGCTCATCACTTCGAGCGTTTGGTTCATTTGAGGTTCGAAACTTCGAACATCGAACTCTTTTTTTTTTCGACTTTCGTTCGAATTCCCGTGGCGGAACGAATGAAACAATATGCTGGTTAGGCTAGTGAATGTGCGTGTTAAAAGTGATGTTGGGTTCCGATCAAGCCAACACCACCGCACAGCGCACACCGCAATTACAAACTCGTCCAACAACTAAGTATAATGCTTCTTCACAAATTGTCGTAATTTTTTTTCTCCAAATATCCATTACCTGGCGCACACTGTTTCAATCGACCAGTGTGTAATTCGAAGAGAAAAATCATACCAACCACCAACAGTCATTTATAGTAAGGAGCTAAGCCATTCGATTGTTTGCTACTATAAATTACTCGCTGTCGTACTCGAGTGGAGAATAAAAAATAAATAAATAAATACTCGCGATGATTTATGGACGTATTTACATCAGCTAATCACTGTCATCGTTTATGTGGAGCATTCTCGGTCCTACCCGTAGAGGAGGCTGTGTTTCATTTTCATCTTTACGGTTTCGTATATTCCGGTTTAAGATCTAACAAATTAACACATTTCAAACGGGGTCGTTAATGTTCTTGAATTTTGATTAATTACCCGTGCGGTCGTATTTATTCAAATCACAACTAATATTAAGTCCATAAAAAAAAAAGAAAAAGAGGAAGTAGACAGGAAGTATAATTTTGTCTTCGCTTTCGACGTAAGATTCGTATAGAAATCGGTTTTACGATCGATCGATCGGTTAATACCGTACTTAAGAGAGCCTTTGTAGGTCTACGCCGAATCAGTCAATATAAAAATAAAAAAAAATAAATAAAAAAAAAGGAAAGAAGAAATCAATAAAAACGCGCCGAACTTGTCCTCTCAATTGAGAGTTGGTTTAATCTTTCCGATCAAAATAAACGTTTATTTGATCCATTCGATTCGTATGCACGTAGGTACGTGCATCGCAGACTCTATCAGAATGCGCACTTATTTACTAATAAAAATCTATCAAAAGATGTGCGAATAAGACGATCTGTTCGTTTTTTTTTTGTTTTTTTTTTCCCCGTTAATTACTAGTCTAAGGTATAATGGTATAAGGTAATTGGGGTAAAATAATATGATTTCTTTAGTTCGACAAAAAGGAGGTAGTTACTGGCTAATATAAACTTGCAGAGTATTTTATTTAAAAATTATAAAACTAAACGAGAAGAATTAAAATCATCGATAGGTATTCTGAATACGGTGAGTCACAAAAGTATATATTCGACCACCTACGGATGATCAAAAAATAATAGCTGCGTAACGTTAATTCTCATTCAACCTATTTTCAACTTTTTTTCTTTTTTTTTTTCCATTTTTTCCCCGTAGTACCTATATACTCGTTTTGTAATTCCACGTACATATTACTTTTTTTTTTATTTGTTTCTGGCAAATGAGAAATTTCATTTTATATTTTTTTAACTAAAAAGGAAATAAAAAAGTTTAAAAAAGATCAAAAATTAATGTCTCCGAATAGAAAATGCGCCTATATCATCATTTTGGACGAATCTTATAGCTCTCTAAAGCGTTGTGTAGTTTACACATTTGTCAATAAAACGGTTAAAAATCTGGCAGTAGTTTAGGTTCGGATGCGTCTGCTGCATTTACAGAAAACAGATTTCGTTAATGCAACCACCAGCAGCTCGCGAGTTACAAAACTATTTTTCGAAATTTTGCAATTTTTCTCTTCGCTTCGATCCCTCAATATCAGTAATCACGTACTTAGGTAATAAGTTGGAATCTTTTATCACACAGATGTTAACTTTGTTGTCCGAGTTGCGATTTTATTGAAGTGAAATTATATTTAATTTATCATAATTTAATTATACGATGTTTTCTTCGTAAATAAATTTCATTACTTTTCCAAAGATGTAAATTTTATCTTGATCGAGCGTTTTTGACTCGGGTATTTGGCGACATCTACAAATTATCAACATAATTTTGAAAAGTTATCCAACGCAATTATGAAAGAACCGTTTGATGCAGAAAGCGGAAATTTTTTATGAGACACCGAAATATGTTAGCTGAATATTCGTAGAAAATTTTTCAGAAACCGAGCGTTTGGTTCACGACCACGAGATATCGTCCAAATACTGCAACTAGATTTAATTCATGTAATCTGACTCACATAATGAGAACAGAATTTCTGCAATATTTCGAGAACGAAATGTACGATTTCGGCCGAATTTTCACTCTTCAACTAACCTATGTCAATGTCTCAGAAAAATTTTAGCTTTCTACATTATATGGTTCTTTAAAAACTATTAACTAGGTTTTGGGTACTTGGATAAAAGATACAAAAAGTTGAGTCATATTCAAAATTACAAAAATCTTGGGTATTTCTGAAAACCGGAGACAGACAAATGCATTAAAAAAAAGTCTATAATTTTTTCTAATTTTTCTTATGACAAAAAATACAAAAATGTGGTTGCGAGGTTAAAAACGAATTAGGGTAAGGGTCTGTAAGATCGCGCATGGTTCATTTCTCCAAACTGAACATCTGATATGTCAATACGCACATATGGCAACACTGCCCTAGCAAAATAATGGATTTTGATACCATAACTGTGATTATACCGCTTCCCATTCGAGAGATATTTTAATTTCAAGTTTGAAATGAATGAAATTATAATTTTTTCAAATTACTTCGGAGTTTTTAGCATTTTTTGTGTGACTTCAGTCATAAGTAACATTATATCATTGGAAATTGTATTCTATAAGCTTTCGGATAGTATAATGGAGTTTAATGTTACGTGCATTTATGATGGAAAAAAATCGCTTTGAAGAATTTTAGTCATAAGTCTGTAAGATCGCGCATGGATCAAATATTATTGTTGCATTCCATTTTATCTTAATTTTTCTTTTCAGTAGTGAGAATGTCGGACAATTATCGGAGCATATATAATGCTTCAAGAAAAACATGTCGGGAACTTAGGTTTACCGTTGAATTATTGAATTTGGCTGCCGATAGAATTTTCCAAGGAGAAAGCTTAGGAGTGTTGCTAAGAGTTTGAACATGCCTTAATCCACATTGAAAACACGTCTGAAAAGGGTAAGACATATAAGAATTCACTACATTCGTATCTCTATAAGCTTACATTTACCTAAAAATGTTGATAATCCACTCCCTATTAAACCCAAAAGGAAACAAAAAAAAAATCCATCCTCCATATAAAGTATCAGGTACAAGTTCAACCCATTCAAATTAAGTTTTTATTTTCGATGGAGTAGATACATATTTTAATTTTGATAATTTGTTCCAAGGCAAAAAACCAAATTACAGTGATGGGGATGTTGGTGACAGTGTCAGTTCTGAAGATGAAACCAATCCCCCATGTATTTTCTGCAATGAACTATATTCATGGTTACGTACAAGAGAAAAGTGGATCAAATGCCAAGGACCAGGCTGTGGCAAATGAGCCCACATGGCCTGTGCTGGTGTTGATTGTAAAGTAAAACAATATACTTGCGATCTTTGTAACGATTTATTAATGTAAAAATAGATTTTCATTTTCACTTTCACATAAATTGATGTTTTTTAGAGGTGCGCGATCTTAAAGACACATTTTTTGAGGTCTCATTTTTGAATGGTCCAACAAAAAATGTTGTATCTCTTGTTGTAATTGTTATCAAAGGTTGTGTTTCTAGTATGTTATAGTCAAGGGTTTAGACTATAACATATTAAAAAATTGTAAAAATGTAACAATATTTAATGAAGATATTGTAAATTAACCACCAGGTGCGCGATCTTACAGACCCTTACCCTATTTTATTGCGCCCTTCTATTTATTGGTTTAGGAATCCATGCGTGGGTATTGTAGCGACCAAGCTACCCACAGAGTAATAAATATAATAGAGGACGCACGTTCATCTAAACGCTGCAACAAAAAATGACACTACTTTCGAAGATATTTGTCCCCACTCCTTCGGTACCAAATTCGAATTTCCTTGCCCCTCATTTGGGCTTATGGGCAATAAACAGAATTTTTTTTTTTTTCAAATAATTTAACTAAACGAATGAATAAATATAACTATTAATAAATTTAGAAATCACAGTCGACACGAATTTTGTTTACTATAAAATGAGAATGAAAATTAACGGCACCTTAGCAATGGTCGATATTCTCGTTGTGAAAGTGACGCTGTTTTTTGTTTCACGTGCGTTCTCTATAATTCTTAATACCTACTTTGCGAGTGTACCTATCCCAGAGACATACAGCTAAAAAAGATGCCCAATGTTCCACGAGCTACCTATATTATGAACATTCGTTAGACTTAACGAATTCTTTGCGATTCGTTAGCTTTTTGTTAACTTTTCATTAGGGTTTTGTAGGGGTTGTATTTTTGTCCACATTTTTACAGATTCTTTTTTCCAATTTCAAACCAGGTATACGAATTCTCAAATTGTACCTTATAATGTAAATCTTTGACTTGCACACTTTACATTATAGACGAAGAAAATATAACCATACATTATTCCATAATATAAGATACCCTCTACTCGGGTGAAACGGACAATGGTAAAAGGTGATCAACAAAATAAAAACACGATAAAATTCTGCAGCATTGGCTCAGCCACGTAGAATTTACTTTTTTTTTTTCGAATTAAATATTCGATTGTATTCTTTTCGTCGTCCTTCTCTTCAGTAAGAAAAAAGGCAACCTTACTACGAAATGCTGTCGATTTTAAGTTTTAATCTGAGAACCGTAATTTCATTGAAACTTATACAAACGCTGATTAACTGATTGCTCAACAAAGTGAAATCTAAAATACAAAATCATACCATATTGGATCACAATCAACTTTTTCTATCATGTAAGAATCTAGGATGGAAAACGGGTAGGCTATACGCCTATAATAATCGCAGTGTCAGTGTTTACAAGTTCGCAATTCCTTCAACAAAACAACGTTATCGAGAAAAACTGCGAAAGAACGACCCATTGTAGAACGCTGAAATTTTTTTGTGACATAATTTTTCGCCAGTTGGACATTGTATGAAAATTTAGGTTAAAATGTACGTTTGGTTCCTGAGTTAGGTATTGCTGAAATTCCTACGACTAGATTGAATTCATATCATTTGAATCATATAAGTACAAACCTAACCAAATTTCAGCCATAACTCGAGAACAAAACGCACGATGTCAGCCAAATTTTCACAGTGACTATCTTTACCTCACATAATTACGATGAAATTTCAGTAAAATTTCCGCTCAATTCTACGTTAGTTAGTCGTTAAGAAATTGCAGAAATTTACTACGGATTGGGTGATTCAAATCACTTGAAAAATAACCAGGTAAGTAGGTAACGTAACATCACCTATGATAAGGAATACTTAACGAATGTTCATAATGCACCAAAATGAAATTTTAACTTTTCGTTAAGCCTAACTAATATTTATGAAATATAGTGGGAAACATTATCTTGTTTTTAAAATTGTGATCACAGCACTGCCAGCCTTCAACTTCCAAATTCAAAGAACAACTTCTTGGCAGAATTGATAAAAAAGTGTTTGAAGCGTTTGCAGAAGGATATTTTACTTTTTTACAGGTTAATGAAAACAGAAATCTGGCTGTTACAGTTGACTGATAGCATCCGAATAAAGCTTAAATTAAATTAAACAAATTTTTAAAACACTCGAACCAATCTAAAGAGAAAATGAGTAAAAACATCCCACAAAGAGAAAACCAGCATACTATTTTAAAATTTTTCCAGCAATATACTAAAATTATTTAAGTCTGGGTTCTTTTTTTTCACCATATAGGCATGGAGGTCAATATCAGTTTTGTCTAATTTTTAACCGTCATCAAAAAAAGGAGGAGGTATCAATTCGATCTGGATGTAGGTACCTACTGTAAATTATATGTTTTTTTCCTTTTTTCTTTTTTATATGTTTATTCCAGCGTAACTTAGTAACTTTTCACCCTGAGCACTGATGTTGATGAACAGTTTTTATTGCAGAACTTTACAATTTATCATAGACTTCAATTTTCTTAACAGAAGTTTTCAGTCTAAATGCCCAATTATTGTAGAAACATTTTCGGAAAAAAAGTTTCTTGCAGTATGGTTTATGTTTTGTATATATATATATATATATATATATATATATATGAAAATTTAATGTCCGCCATTTGCACCTTCAATGTGTTCGGCCAACTACAATTTTTTTATATTTCTTCATATCATATAGTCAGAAGCGACTCGTACATAGGAGCATAAGAGCGTTGACATTTAAGTTTTGACAAAGAAAAAATATGTTCGAAGGAAGCTGAAATAATTGCAACATTAATGCCCTCAAACTAACGATTAGATATATTCTTAAATCTGTACTATAAAAATGAAATAGTTTTCAATTTCATAAATTGGCTCCAGAACCTCTGAACCAATTTGAATGAATCTTTTACTAAATTAATTGTCCCGACCCACTGCTGATTTAAAATTAATAAATTTGAAAACCTATCTGATAGACATTGAATTGTCTCAAAAAAAATAATTCCTCGAGTAGATTGTGCGAATGAGTGAATGAACAGCTGCAAACATATTATGTGGCCGCAGTTTTGTTTACTTCCTTTCATTTTCTATTCTTCAACTTTTGAGTGGTTATTGTAGCCCTAGCCCATGAGTTCCTGTACATGTTCGAGGCGCAGGAATGGGTATTGTGGTGAGTGAGAGGTCGAACAGTTCTAGACCAGCAATGGATGAGAACATAAATTTCTATTTTAAACTCAAAGTCTCTGCAATCGAAGCGAAGTCACTGAACTTGGTGCAACACTTTTAAGTTGAAGTCTTAGACATGTACATTTCCCACTTAAAACATGGTAGTAGAGATGGTTAGATCCAAAGGAGAAAAAATTGTTTTCTAACCTTTTACATGCTTCCACATACACAACAAAAAATTTATTCTCTCCAACACTCTTTTGAATTAACTTCATCGGTTATAAATGAATACACACTTGTGAAAAAAAAAATTTTTTTTGACAAGTAAATGGATAAAATACCTAGTATTTCCCTATAATTTCAAATCTGGACATGAATTTTTTTATAGATGACCAGTAATCATATAATATAAGATTTGCAAATTTTCCTAAGACTTCATTGTCTACAATTTTACGAACATTTTCATATACTTAATTTACAAGATAAATAAATATTGTTTCATCTTCCATTCCTAAGTAAGACATTTAACGATTAAATTTTCACTATTTGAAATTCAAACCACTCTAAGAATAGGTGAAAAGAAAGACATATTTTTTCCCCATATACCAACGGCCAAAAACTTAGCCTTTCTAAACAAATTATTCTGTATAACAGGAAAGAATTTTAGCCCAAATTTTTTTCTGCTACTCTCAAAGGTAGTTTTATACTTTCAATGATGATGAAATTATATAGACCAGTATAATTTATCTGAATTATTGCATTATTAAAAATCACAATTTTTCACAGACAAAATATTACTATTCTCTTTTCAAGAGCTCACATGTAGCTAAAATACTACTGCTCATTTTCCACACTTACATAATCTGTTGGAATTAAAAAAGACGGCCAAAACTGAGATACTGTCAAAAAACAGAGGTGAAAGAATAATTTTTGATGCTTAATATTGTGTAAAAAGAGTAATTTCTGCTCTTTATAAGAAATCACCCATTCTCAATGAGTGCAGCAAAGAAAAGTACAGAAGATGTTATCGCCACCTCTTCTTTTAACATTATTTTTAGCCCTGTGTAAAAGGAAGAAATCAAGGATACAATCAGGAACATGGTTGCCAAACTGAATATACATTGAGGTAAGTGCGCAGGATGATAGGATTGGTTGTGTACATATACAATACAATAAAAAAAAATGTTTTATTCTACCCTACCAATACAAACAAACAAAATATATTCAACCATTGTGGTCAATGTGCGCAACAAAACCCTGATCACTGACATCAGTTATATTTAGCATTTAGAGTGGAATGAACTTGTGTGTTTTCATCTGTAATTTTGTTTGTTTTTGGAGTGAGTTGACTTTTTTGGCAATCAAATTTAAAATTTTTATGTTCAACTTTTGGTACTAAAAGATTTTATGGAAATTTTTGTGAATTTTTTAATCAACACTGTAAATCTTATCGTTTTTTTAAAGTTTAACTCAGTTTCTCTTACAAATTTTTCCAACATTTTTTGCGAGCAAAACTTTGAAAATAAGTTGGCAATTGTCTAAGCAAAACAAGTTGGGTTGATGAATTAAGGACTGACGAGTCATCATTAATACCAACAAGAATGGTAGGGTTTTTGTTTTTTGCACATGTAAGTTTAGCATGATTACAAAATTCACGACGAGTTAATGTTGTTTCCAATGCTGGATAGAATACACGAGCAAGTACAGTACCTAAAGTAGTTTTTGCCTTTACTACTGCAGTTGACAAGAATACAGTCTTTCAAGTTGAGCTGACAGCACACAATGTTGACTTGAGTATGACAGGGTTAGGGTCAATCGTTGATGGTGGAGCATCCATTGGTTGTGGAGTCGAAGTTACATTTGACCAAAGCAAGGAACTATCTCGGTGCAACACTGAATGGTAGTTACCATTGTTGCATAAGCGACAATTGGGACATTTATAATCTGTGACTAGGTGAAATGGACTGAAACACTTTAAGCATAATTTGTTCCGTATCACAATTTCAAAACGCTCATTTATATTTTTAGAACCAAAAAATTTGCACTGGTTTAAAAAATGCCCTTCTTGGCATACGACACATTTTACTTTACTCAAATTAGTAACAAATGACCTTTTTTCACTTGAAGTAACGGAAAGTTTTGAAGTTTTGTTCAATTTCAACGAATTAGAAACCTCTACCGAGTGATCATCAATGTTGAACGCACGGATATGCAAGAATTTCTGTAGTTCACTGAACTTTGGATAGGAATCTATTGAGATTGTTGAACTTTCCAAGTCCTTTGATGTTTGGAAATCAAGTTTACTGGAAACGATATGTGTCACAAATTTAGAAAAGGTTTCATCTATCACTTTGTCAGATGCTTTAAGACCACAAATTATTATTTCAACTTTGCCCAAAAGGACACGAATTTGGTTTTCACTTTTAATTGCTTCTAAATTATACAAGTTACGAAACAAGGTTTTAATTACTCCACATTTATTATCGAATCGGGAGAGCAAATACGACCACGCTTTGGAATATGCTTCATCGTCAAGTTTAAAATCACTAATGAAATCTATGGCTTCACCAACGAGTGTTTGTTTAAGGTAATAAAGTTTTTGAACATTACATAGTTCATCGTTGTTATGAACTAGATTTTCAAATAAATTTTGAAATTTTGAAAATTTAAAATTTTACAATCAAACGAAGCAACGGCGATCTTCTCCAACTTTGGTTGTGCTGAAGAGTTACAAAATGAAGAGTTTATTTCAGATGGGACTAAAGACTGACGTTGATCATCCACAACTAATTTTTTATGGAACATTTTGATGAGAGCTTCATTATGGAATGCTACATCACTGATTTCACGAACTTCATTTATGTAGTTGTTAGTTTTCAAAATGTAGTCATCAGTAGTTTCATCAAGTAGTTCAATTGCAGCGTCAGTTTCAGATTCAAAGTTAGATTTAATTTCACGATAGTCAGATTACATTGCTTCAAGCTTACTTAAGTTTTCGAAGTCCATTGATTTTTTTTTTGTTGAGATCAGCCATTTGATCATGTAAATGAACGAGATTGAGTTTGATGGTGCGCCTCTGCTTGTTGATAGCATCAGCCATGATGAAAAAGTTGAATTTCACAACACCACATTACGAGAATGAAAACGATTCGAAATATTTAATGTGGATTACTGGCAGAAAACATCTGGTCCAAAGGACTATGAAAAGAGATGTACAAAATACATTGGAAGAAATCATTAAGAAAAAACGAGTTTAACAATTATATTTTAAACCACACATTAACAATACAAAAAATATGATGGAGAAGATTAAAATATATATGATATGATGAAAGTATAGTTACAAGAAAATATAACAATGACAATCTGTTGAAGAAGCGAAACGAGTACAATTTTATTGGGTTATGATATGAGAATGACGAGAATAATAACTGCCAGTGGGGCAAAATGCGACGAGAGAAAACTGAATGGGGAAATAAAGTAACAGTCTACTTCCACCACAATAATTACAGCAACCATTCAAGAATGAATCCAAATGAAACTCAAAACAATTAAGTTTCTGAAGATAATAATATTATCTCAATCGTACTAAATCATAGACATGATAATAGGTGTCTGCAATCAGAATTCCATTAGTCTAAAACACCTAATCAATTCTGCAGAATGTTCTGTTATTTTTTTTAGACTAAAAAAATTGTCTTCAGCTGTAGGGAGGTACACTGAAATGTTTCTGTGGAATACCTTGTCGTGAGAGATATTCTCACCAGAAGGAAATTCTACAGAATTTAAGCGTGTTCAGCCACTTTGTACACAAGTACGGGTAAGCCAGAACCAGACCAAACACTGGCAATTTTAGAGCCAATTCGGGTGGTTTATATACGGCTTATTTACACGCACACAAACACACGTATGTAAGAGAATACGTACGTTGGTGAGAACGGCCAGGTCGCATCATCCCCTATTGAGATAAGAGATGGCTAGCCGGTTTGTGTACAAATCGTGACATCATCTTATTGTGTCATGATTCGGTACTTGTACATTACCTGCAAGTATATACAGGTAATTACGATCGAACATAATTTGTGTGTTTAACGTCACAAGGACGATTATTTGCCTGCCCTTTGGGGCGGCAACTGTTGTCAAGGGTTGCAAGCCCCTTTACCTCATACCGGTGAGTCCCCACAGCTACTCCCCCCAGTTTTTGCACTGAAAAAATGATCAAAATGCGTAAGGCCTGGGGGGATGTGCGGGTTTTTACTTCCGCCTCTGGTCGGCCTCCCATTTTGCCAGGGCCCTACCTACTGCAGCCCCGACGCACTTGTAGGATTCCCTACGGGTGTGCATTTGGGCCAGGTAATTTGCCCGGCAGTCCTCTCCCCTACGCCTCGATGGTACATTTTTCAAGCGGGTGTAGGGATGATGACGAGAGTGAGGGGGCAGCAGATGTTTAAACTGTGGCTTCCTTAACATCGGGGAGTTTGAATTCCCCGATTTCCAGGTGGCTGTCTTTTCCTTTTTGTTTGCGGCACTCTCAGCTGTAAACAAGAACCTCATCGGCTCCCGTTTTTCTTCTGGTTTTGGCTCCGGCTTCGGGGTTCTGGAGTTGGAGTCGATTCCTTCGGCGACCTGGGATGAGAGATTATTGGAGGTAGCGGAGTTGTCATTTCCGCTAGGACATCGTCTATGGGAGGAGCCGTGTCCATTAGCAGCTCCTCCTCTATCTGGTCCAGCTCCGTCTTCTGCTCAGTTTTCTGCTGAGTTTGTGAGAATTCAGCAGTTTTCTGGGAAATTTGGGAGGTGGCGGACTTTAGGATGGTGGTTGGCAGCGACATTAGAATGGGTTTTAAAGGAAAAGGAACCAAAAATATCGTTTCAGAAAACACGTCCAAGATCTATGGCAGTTCTAAAACGGTTGAATCTACTGCAAATTTCGATTTACCATTACAGTTTCGTTTTATTATTTTCACATCTTCTTATCAGCATGTAGGGGGGATAGCGCTTAAAATTCTCGGCTGTATGCAAGTTTTCCGGTTAAGTTCTGATTGGTTTATGCAAAGTTATGCCTGAAATAAACTCATAGAATATATTTTTCGAATTTTTATTACAAAGGAATTTCCGCTTGTGACGTCACAACGTTGAAATTATCTTTGTATTTAACGGTAAACGCACGTTGCGATGTTTATTTCCGTATCGTTTGTTTATTCCTTTCATTTTCTTTTTTTTGGCATTCCTCCTTTGCTTATCTCCTGAGTTTCTTTTGTCTCACGGAATTCCGATTTTCGTCGCATATTTTTTAGTGGGTATAAACTTATGTAGCGGATATTACTTTTTCGGGAGTAAATTTTATTTTCTTCGCATTAACCTCTCAGACATGCGAGAAGGGTGGGAATTTTTGCATTTTTTACTGCCTAGGGGCCTGCCTCTTTTTCGTGGGCATAAGGGGGCCTCCGGATCGAATGTTTTAGTGGTAACATCGTCCAAAAATCTTACAGACTTTTTTGATGTTTTCTGTTGTGAATTATTTATTTCACATTTTTCGACAGGTTCTTCTGTACTTGATTGGGAATCTGTCTGGGTATTTTCTACGTTCTCCTTTTGCAACCTTTTTATTCTTTTATCGTCGCTTACCATGTATGCAGGCTTCAATCTATCGATTGAAATTGTTCAAGGTTCGCCTGCAATGACTATCACAAAGTTTTTTCCATCTCGTGATACTACTTTTTAAGGACCAGCGTATGGTTTCTCCAGCGCAGATCTCATTTTTTTGTCTCTAACAAATACGTGTGAGGTATTGGCCAATTGTTTTGAGACGTAAATCTTGGGCTGGCCTTGGCGAGCTGCCTGTTCTAGAAAATTGTTGGCATCATTTCTGATATTTTGTACCATAATTTTGGGGCTAACTTCCTTCGATATTGTGAAGAAGTCCCCTGGGAGGCGTAGCTCTTTGCCAAATGCTAATTGCGCTGCAGAATGACCTGTATCTGTTTGTAGGGCAGATCGAAGGCCTAAGAAGATGGTTGGATGTACATCTACCCATCTCTTTGTATCATGTGACATGATAGAGGCTTTGAGAGCTCTATGCCATCTCTCGATTTTGCCATTGGCTTGAGGATGGTAAGCTGTGGTATGACTGTGTTGAACACCAAGCTTATTTGCTAACTCTTTGAAGAGCGAGCTCTCAAATTGGCAACCTTGGTCCGAAATTATGACTTCTGGTACGCCATACCTCGCAATCCAGGTATCATATAACCTGGCAGCTACAGTTGGAGCTGTCATCTCATATAGAGGAATTGCTTCTGGCCATCGTGTTGCCCTGTCTATTATCGTTAACAGTTATCTGTGTCCTTGAGATGGTGGCAATGGGCCTACCAGGTCCATATGTACTGTTTTAAACTACTCTGTTTGTTTGAAGGATTTGAGGGGCGAGCGAGTGTGTCTTCCTACTTTGGATTCTTGACATTTCAGGCAACTGCGAGCCCATTTGTTGCAGTCAGACTTCATTCGTGGCCATACAAACCTTGTCAAAATTAAATTAGCATTACATTTTGGCCCAGCATGTGACAGATTATGTACACTGTTGAAAGCCAACCTGCGATATTTTACCGGTAGAAATGGCCTATTCTTACCTGTACTGACGTCACATGTTAATAAAACGTCAGTAAAAGGAATTTTTCGCTGTCTCAATTTGAGATTAGTATCATCGTTCGATAACAACTCTTGCAATTCTGCATCCTTAAGCTGTGCTTTAGCTATTTCAGCATAAAGCAATAGGACAGGAGCCAAGATAGCTTCGATTCTACTCAATGCATCAGCTGGAGTGTTATGTTCTCCACTTATATACTGAATGTCGGTAGTCAATTGACCAATATAGTCTAATTGTCGTGCTCTTCTCGGCGATGCCGGTTCTGCTTTTTGTGTGAAGGCATATGTTAGGGGTTTATGGTTAGTATACACAGAAAAACATCTACCCTGTAATTGGTGCCTGAAATGCTTCAACGAAGCAAAAATTCCGAGCAATTCCCTATCGTACGTGCTATAGTTCTTTTCTGTTTTTGAGAGCTTCCTCGAGAAGAAAGCTAGAGGTAACTTTTTGTTGTCTTTGTCAAGTTGGTACAAGGTTGCACCAATAGCAAAATCAGAGGCATCGGTACTCACGCATAATGGCAGACTTTCATCTGGATGAGCCAATAGAGTTGCATTTGCCAGTGTATCTTTGATTTTCTCAAAGGCCTGTTTGGCTTCTTCATTCCATTCGAGTGGAGTCTTATCTTCCTTTTTACTTGTCTTAATTAGTGCAAACAGCTTACTTTGTTTGGCTGCTGCATTCTTCATGCAACGTCTATAGAAGTTCACCATCCTCAAGAAGCGTCTGAGTTCAGCGACATTTGAAGGCTTTGGGAAGTTCAATATTGGCTCTACTTTGGTCTTCAAGGGGGAAATGCCTTCAGTCGAGACTTTGTAGCTGAGGAAGTCAATTTCAGTCTGTGCATATAAGCTTTTACCTACGTTGATAGTAAGCCCGGTAGCGTGTATACGCTGTATGATGGCTTTTACATTCTCCTCGTGCTGTTGCTCACCGCCTTCAGAGCAAATGCAAATATTATCCAAGTATGCATATGCAAATGGCAATTCCCTAAACAGTCCATTGATAAATCTCTGGAAAGTTTGTGCTGAGTTGCGAAGTCCAAACGGCATTCGAAGGTATTCGAATTGTCCAAAGGGGGTTATAACCGCTGTCTTTGGTACATCCTGGTCAGCCATAGGAATTTGGTGGAATTCCCAGTTGATGTCTATTTTGGTGAACATTGTTTTACCCTTCATATTCGCATTGAAGTCCATTATATTGGGGACTGGATAGCAATCAGGAACTGTTTTGGCATTTAAGGCCCTGTAGTCTCCAACAATTTGCCACTCTCCACTTGCTTTTTTGGTTATGTGGATAGGGGGGTTACATGAGCTTTTTGAGGGACAACATACACCCTCCTCAATGATGCGATGGAAGTACTCCCGTGTCGCTTTGAGTTTGTCAGGCAGTAACCTTCATACTCTAGCATGGCAAGGCGGTCCTTTGGTCTCTATGTAATGAACTGTGTCATGTTTATAGGTAGGATGCCTGCAAATTGATGGTTGAGTGACTCCAGGGTAGTCAGACAGGATCTGTAAGAGTTGTCCGTCGACATTTGTACAGCTGGATATATTTGTGTCCAGTCTGTAAGCATGCGTTTTGCCATCCACATAATTTTTAGATTCACTATCAATTAATTTGCCCTCTTTGAGGTCAATGATCAGGCTGTAATGTGCAAGGAAATCTGCATCCAGGATTGGGTTTGGAACATCCGCAACTGTGAAGGACCACGTCATATTTTCCTTAAGTCCGATGTCAACTTTACTGGTCTCAAGTCCGTAAGCTGGAAGGTTTTGACCATTCACAGTACGGAGATAGTATTTTGGAGGAAATACTTTTTGGTTTTTACTTACTGGCAATATACTCAAGCCTGCACCTGAGTCTATCAAATACCATCTCCTATTAGTCCTGTCCTTTATGAACAGGCGGCATGAGTGTTTTTCCGAGGGGTCTTTGACCACATAGATGGCCCCTCGTTCTAGTTTGACGCCTCCTTGGTATAGGATTTGCCCCACCATTTGCACCTGTTGTTGCATTTGGTGGCCTCTATGCCAAACCTGTTATGGAAGAAACAACTCTTTTCATCCCAATTTTGAGACTGGTTTTTGGGTGATGATGTTCTCGGGGGAGTTGAACTCTGACCCCTGTTATTAGAACTTGATCTGCGGTCTCTGGACTGGGACTGTCGTCCTCTGCTATTGCCGTTGTTGTTGTTTCTTGATTTCGATCTTTGTCGCCAGCTGCTATTGGACTTTGTTGAGCTTTGGCTTTTGTTCCTTTTTACTTCCTCGGTCAACTGAGCTATTTGGGATCTAAGTTGAGAGAGTTCACCAGTCTCTGCAGATACTGCACTTAATACAGGCTTTGACCTGGTATATTCTAGCGCATTATCTGCTGATTTTGCAAGGAAGTCTAAGTCTGTGGATGTATTTATCACGGTCGAACCTAAGGCGGCTAGGCATTGCACAACACTTTGTGGTAGTTGTTTGCAAAATTGATTGCCTATGACAGAAGGGGCTACGATATTATCCTCCTTCTGCCTCAATTTTGCCATGAAGATTGAGGGTTTGTCGTCTCCCATCTTCATACCACCCATCACATCATCAATAATTTCGTTCTTTGTTTTTCCAAATACATTCTTAATCTTCTTGACAAACCAGGCATATTTGTCATCTTCTGTCGAAGGGCATTCCATAATATCCGGAATGTGGCGGATTATCTGTGGGGGCATGCCTCCACAGATGTGGAGATACCGCTGGTTCAGAGTTATGTTCTCTGTCTTGAACCTGCCTTCCAATAGAGTCAACCACAAGTCTACCTCATTGGGCAGAAATTCCGGGATTTCTATCCTCCGTCTGTAGAAGTTGGGGTTTTGCCCTGGCTGCAATTGCAAAAGTTGCATAATCTGCGCCAAGACTTCGGGTGTCAGCTGCAGCTGACTACTACCTCCCTGCGATGGTTGTGGGTTTTCGGTTGGTGGTGGGACCATTGCTGTGTCTTTCTGATGACAAGCGTATTCCACAGAACTACTTCTTTCCTTGCTGGTCAAAAACACTGGCTCCTGTGTTTGTAGGACAGGTGTTTTTGGGTCAGAACTTTGGCTTAAAGTTCAACCACTTCTCAACGTTTTAACTGCTAATTGATCTTTATTTATTGCAGCTCCCAGTCGTGCTAATTCTGGGTGTTGAGGGCCTTCTTCCAGATTTGTTAAATTTGTGGAGTGTTGAGTCGAAGTTGGGGGGTTGGGGGATGAGTCCAACCTTCTTCCTCCAGGTCTGCTGTCTGGTTTCTCTTTGTTTATATATTTTAAAGAGAGGGGTATAAATTCCCACTTCAGCAGACTCTACTTCAACAACCTAAAAGGTGTCTTAGTCGGAAAAAAAAATATTTTTTATTTGCCGAGCAAGCAAGTTTCTTCCCAGCACACCGCGCCAAATTTTTGTAATAGCGCAACGCGCCTCAAGACACCTCACGACGTAGCCAAAAATCTTGTCGGGGTCACCACTGTGGAACACCTTGTTGTGAGAGATATTCTCACCAGAAGGAAATTCTACAGAATTTAAGCGTGTTCAGCCACTTCGTACACAAGTACGGGTAAGCCAGAACCAGACCAAACACTGGCGATTTTAGAGCCGATTTGGGTGGTTTATATATGGCTTATTTACACGCACACAAACACACGTACGTAAGAGAATACGTATGTTGGTGAGAACGGCCAGGTTGCATCATCCCCTATCGAGATTAGAGATGGATGGCCGGTTCGTGTACAAATCGTGACATCATCTTATTGTGTCACGATTCGGTACTCGTACATTACCTGCAAGTATATACAGGTAATTACGATCGAACATAATTTGTGTGTTTAACGTCAAAAGGACGATTATTTGCCTGCCCTTTGGGGCGGCGACTGTTGTCAAGGGGTGCGAGCCCCTTTACCACATACCGGTGTGTCCCCACAGTTTCCTAATTAGACAAATTTTCTGTTATCCACTGAGCACAATTAATCAAAATATTTTTGGTGAGAAATTCGAAGGCGCGCCAAATTTTTTAAATTATACAAATTCAACAAAAGTAACTCTCTGAAACCTTGTCAAGTCAAAAATAAATTCTTTCACAAATTAAAATGAATGAGATGGTCTAAAACCAGAAAATAAAACTAGAAATTTTATGATTTCAAGTTGTGTACAGGGACCAGGCCAGATGGTAAAAATCCCGCAGGTTTTCCTGAAAAATGGAATCCTGCTTCCTTATGAGTGTAATTGCATTTTCTGCAATTTAGGACACCAGCCATTCCTGTGTTACAGTCTGAAAGCAAACACGCATCAAAAATGGCTTGCGTACTACTCTGGAAAGCAGCTGTGCCACAGATGTGGTTTTAACCTTGGCAGATTATATCATAAAATCACCAAAATACTGATTTTGGTACAACTGTCTCAGCACAGCACACTACAACAACTTGCGTCCCAAGTTGTCACCAATGGTTCACCACATAACTGGTATCAACTGGTAAAAAATGCTTGAAAAAGCATAAAGGGAGCAACCCTTACATAAGGACCTTTAACTGCCAAAATTGTTTAACTCTTCAGTAAACAATAAGGTTTTAATAGCTTCTCTTTCTACACAGCGTGGCAAAGACAGGAACATGAACACCAACATGAACACTGCGATGACAAAGAAGGCGATTCCTCCGAAGTCAACCATTACCTTGAATGAGTCAATGACAACATTTGATATAGATAAACTCCGAATGTACTGCCTACTCAAGCTGAGTACAAAAACTTTAGTAAATTACTTCGCAATATCTTCATTTTTAGTCTTTGAAAGTTGTGCTTTGAAGTCGAAATTAAAACAAAAGTTTCATTTTCCAGATTTTTTGACACAGGAAATATTAGTACATATATCCTAGATATGTATGATTTTGATACACTGAAATTAAAACCAGTTTGTTTTAAGCTGAATTATACAAGCCAATCAAAAAACCCTACGTCACCTGATCTGCAGCTTACGGTACTTTAAGTGATGGTATCACTAGGCACAACATCAATTTGGCGTTGAAGATACCTTGGTTTAGTTCTATTATTAGAAAAATTTTCAATTAAGTAAAAAATTACGTTAAAAATTTTAACACTCTTCTCTCCATCAGTCTATAAGAACGTTTCTCTTCGATTTTTTTGACGAAATCAGAATTTCCAATAGTGCCTGCGATTATTTAGTCTTTGTAACACAAATGTACTTAGAGTTGCATAAGACCAACAACGTAGGCGTTATTCACATATTTTCGAAGTGACTTAATCTTCCAATATTCCCAGCATTTCGTTTTTTTTTTTTTTGTTATTTTCTCGCAGCAATTCAAGTACAGTGTTCAACTTTACTGTCGAACGAAGGTGGAGAAAAGTTGAAAATAGGTACTAATTTGATGAATTAAGACAAGCTTTCAGCTAATCAATAATTTCGGTGCTTTCTATTTTTTTTTGGTTTTTTGTTTTTTTTTTTTGTTTTTAGTGTTAGTTGAACCGTTATTATAATTTTTTTTTTTTTACGGATACCGGTTTCTTTTATCTATCCGGACGTTTGTTGCCTGTACGCATGTAGGCTATATGTTTTCCAAAATATTCTTCTTTCTAAAACCATCTGAACTAGTACAGTCCATTTCAATTAGTTCCAAGTTTTAAAAATTTATTTCACGCTTTTTTTAACGCTTTTTATTCAGATCTTATCACAACGGATAAACGTATAAACGGTGTATAACGATGAAAGAGGATGACAGTGATTCATCTCGACTATTGATCAAAATGCTTGTAGCGCAGGGATTATTTCGTATATCGTCCTAAACAGTATTTATAAATATACCTATGAAGGTATACCTATAACGTGTACAGGCTTCATATTATTAAGAGGTGAGGGAGACTAGCATTTTATGGAAACCATTTTGTTTGGAAAGCAACCGATGAGACATTATTGCGACGTAAACGGAACATAATATAATTGGATTATGGTATTGAGAACATACCAGAACTGATCCGAATTTGGTTAAATGGACGATTCAAAAAAACTTGTTTTAAACTATTGATTTACGGACGAGACAATGTCAGGGATGAAAAGGCTGGTTTCTTCTGTGTCGCGTACCGTAATTGAAAACTTACCTGTGACATTGGCCGAAAACAGTCAAATAAGTAGGTAGGTATGTCCCTTTTTGCAGTGTATTCGGTGTCTAAACTGGAATAATTTTCCGAAAAACAGTAAGGAACATAATTATTACATTAGTGATGGATTCTCATAATAAAAACGACAAAAAACTCAAACCCAAATAGGAAATCCTGAAAACTGAAAATGCTGAAATTAGGTACACATTGCTAATTTCCTACATACGATATTCATTGAAATTCATCAAAATTTACGAAAAATGAACTGATTAAATTCTTTAAGCATATTCATAGAAGAATATAAATTTAATGAAATTGAGTTTTTCCATGACAGAAAAAAAAAGTAGACAGATTGAAGTAAAAAATTACTTTTGATTTACAAATTTCAACTTGGAATGAGAAAAAAATTAAAAAATTTTCATACGTACAAAACGATTGACTGGAATGAAAAATTAGAGGGCATGTAGAACTCTATCAGTATTACATGTTGTGAGCGGGTATGATTCAGTTTTTTCATTTTGCTCCAAAACGAATGTAATTACGAGGAAAACAGAACAGTAAAGAAATATTTTTTATAAAATATTTTACAGAAAAGGTTTGAACCAAAATTTATCTCAACGGCATAGTTAAGGTGCTACAGGCCCGCAAAAGTTATGTGTGTTTTGTTACAAAATATTCGGTACCTACTTTCAAATATCATATTTTTGTTAGAAACATTAACAGAAACACAACTTTGGCGAACCTTTAGCACTTTAACTATGCCACTGAGATAAATTTTGTTTGAATATTTTTTGTAAAAAATTTTATCAAAAATATTTCTTTACTCGACTATTTTCCTCGTAAATTAACTAGTTTTGGAGAAAACTAAAAAATTCGCACCCACTCACAACATGCTACGGGTTGAGGTGACTCAGTGTATAGTGAAATACATGAGTGGCAATTCCCGATTGGTGGCAAATGTAAGCCTGATACCCCCCGATCAACTGCGGCCAGCCATCATATAATTATGTATTTGATGGCAAACTTCTTTTGGTCCATGGTTATTACCACTTTACCTCGGTAGCTAATTCAATACGCTTGGTGCAGACACACTGCTACATGCACATTATTGTAGGTACACACACATCGGTGCCCTATAACATATACCGAGCCCACCGAATCGTATTAACAGCAAATGGGATTTTCCTAAGCTGCATGATAAACTGAGTAACCTTATGTAGGTTTTTATACAGGTAAGTAATGTGGCGGATTAAGTCCACCTCATTACTACCCTCTTTTTCTCACGAAAAAATGAAGATAATGTTTTGCCCCTAAGAGGTTTATTGTATTAGGGGGCTCACTACTGTATAAAGTCAAATACTTATCACCGTTCAAGTTGATACTCCCCCTTCAGCCCCCTAAGATGTTTTAAATTGTACTTCACTGTTGTTTTCATGATTTTTTTTACCTAAGGGTCAATACTATAGAAAATTTTATTACAAGTGAAAAGTTTTTGGATAAAAATTTCTACAAATTAGGTCATTTACACATTTTTCATTGGTGCTTTTGTTTTTGAGTTGAAAGCTATCAAACATTTTATTGCACGAAGTTTGGTTTTTAGGAGGCTTTGAAAAAGGGTAGCATTAGCTTGAAGCTTAGAAACGTTAATGTTTTATGATGTCCACTACCCAACACACAAACTGCCTTAAAAAACAAATTTTTTTTAAGTCAATATGTAATAATTATGACGACCTAAAAGTGAAAAAGTAAACTGCTCTTAATGAGAAAATATCAAATGCTAGAAAAAATATCTTTGCGGCGCATCACCCGCAGTAAGTGTGTATTTTCCAAAAGTGTCAAATTTGTAATGGCTGCCATTCAAAAACCAGCTGACCGATTTCGCTCAAATTCAAAACCAAACTAGTCCCTAATAGTCTCCAACTACTATAAAAATTTCGAGCCAAAATATTTTAATTTACGGGAGTTATCGAGATGACAACGTGGTGGGTTTGCAAAACTTTGAGAACCCCTTCCTCCGAAACTACCGAATGAATTTCAACAATTTTAACACGAATATGTTGCCTATAAAAGCGTCTAACACTATCTCAAGTTTAATTGCCATAAGTCAAAAAGTGGAGGCTCTACAGACTTCCAAAAAATGCCAAAATCAGTAAAAAAAGTGTCAAGTTTGTAATGGCTGCCATTTGAAAACCAGTCGACCGATTTCGCTCAAATTCAATACTAAACCAGTCCCAAGTATTTTTAAATTACCATAATAATTTCAAGCTAAAATCTACAAATTTACGGGAGTTATGGTGATGACAACATGCAGGGTTTGTAAAACTTTGAGAACCCCTTCCTCCGAAACTATCGAATGAATTTCAACAATTTTAACACGAATATGTTGCCCATGAAAGCGTCTAACACTATCTCAAGTTTAATTGCCATAAGTCAAAAAGCGGAGGGTTCACAGACTTCCAAAAAGTTACAAAATGAGCAAAAGTGGAAATATATATATATATATATATATATGTAAGCTCTTTAGAAAATAATGAAGAATCATGTAGACACATCTTTCATCTTTCCATACTTAAAATCCATCAATAGATGAATATAATACAAATCTAATATATATATGAGAGATCTCTGCAACTCACTATATCAGCGAGTGCGAAACACAGACAGAAACTGTGGTTATTTTAAGAATGTGAATACATATTCTTACATATATATAGTTTACAGAAGAATTTGAGTGACCTATACATTCGTGATCTATGGCTCAGGATTGGCGCTTTTCCACAGGTCCCACCCCCAGGTCTCGTCATTGCACTGAATGCAATAGTTGTATTTTCCTTTAGAAAATACACTAAAAGGAGCAAAGTATACTCCCATGCTGACACATCTGAATAAATATACACAATGAAAAAAAAATCTGCCACTTAACTTGCTAGACAAAATTTATGTTCACTGTTTTGAGAAAACAACCAAAGGAATATGGCTAAAATTTTCAATAAAGATGGTCATTATGTAGAACCAAGTCTGATAGGAGTTTTTCGCTAATTGATTCAGTAGTTTCAAAAAATTCCTGGAAAAGTAATTTTTCTTGGATTTGAAGAAACAACGAAAGGGATTAAGCTGAAATTTTCAAGATACATCGTTCTTATGTACGTGCAAATTTGATAGATGTTTGGTGCCTATTCCCTACATCTGTAGCTTTTGAGAGAACTAAAACGGAAAAATTGCTGTAAAGCGGTTTTTTTCACGATTTTAAGGAAACTACAAAAAAGATAGGCCTTAAATTTTCACGAAATGTAGTTCTTTCATGGTACAAAACCTGATCGGAGTTTGGTACTCACTGATTAAGTAGTTTCCGAGACAAATGTACAACAAAAAATAGCTGGAGAAAAGCAAGTTTGAAGTATCTACCTTTTTCCTATTTGCAACGCAAAAGGTTATTATACATATTTCGCTTAAAACTGTAACAATGAAATTTCGATAGATCGATATGTTCGTTAGATATCGATAACTATTGATAGTTTTTTGCAATTTCTTCTTGTATTAGGAATTTTGGATTGTTTGTTGAATCGTAGATGTAAACTGGTAAACTGGGTCTTCTAGCGAAGTATCGCTACCCTGGAGTTTTCTTTTTTTTTCCACATTCTGCTAAGGGACTCTAGGCGTAAACAATTTACGAACCAGTAGACTGGTAAGTTTGAAGGCAATTGTTTAACCACGACCAGTCGGATAAATGGTTGCATCGATTATCGCGCACGAACAAATCGTAATCCAGAAGAGACTGTTTTAAAAATCGTGCGAAACAAATTTTATTATAGAATTTCGATAAAATTATATTCGGTCTCATTTAAGTTCAGAAGAAAATTGCGATAATGAAGTTTGTTAGCGAGCAGCGAGTACGAAACTGTTTCGAATGGATACCGTATCCGTGTATACTACAGATACATACAGGCTATGATACAAATGAGAAAAATATTCATTACCAGCTCTGGTCGTGTTCCTCGTCGTAAATATACTCTTTGGATTGATTAAAAAATGTAGTTGACAATCGTATTGTTTTTTCCAAATGTTTTCTTAAGCATCGTAGGATATGATTTTGGTCTCAGCACGATTTACTGGTACATTGTGGGACCACCACGATCGCTGGCACAGAACTTTGATCTAGAAACAAAAAAAAAAAAAATAAAAAAATAAGAAAAAAGAATATAATTACGAATGCATTTCAAATTCTCGTAACCATAACTATACACATATTTTTTCTTCTCGGCAGTGTTATAGTTGCGCCGTTGATGATCTCATAATGAACTATTATTTTTTAGCCATCTCGTATAGCCGCAAAGCCATTTACATTACGATTATTGTAAAAAAAAATTAAATCAAAATGAAATAAATAAAAAATGCGTTCCTTAACCGAAGGCACTCTATGCTAGCCATTATGTTAATAAAGTTATGACACTTCCCTTATTCAATATTTGTCTTTCCTTGCTAGAGATGAACAAAAGCGAAAGACAGACCAAGAACGAGACCATGGCAATGTGGATCCTGCATCAAATCTCTTGATCTTTGTCTTGTAGAGTCAATTCTTGCTCTTGAATCAATTCGCCTTTCTTTTATCTCCGTTTTGGTCTTGAAAATACACGTCTCGATCTTAATTTATTCTTCTTCGCCTTGGTTTTGGGCTTGAGAAATTAAGTCTTGTTAATTCTATTCACCTTGATCTTGGTCTTGAGTCAGTTTTCTTAGTCTTGGTTTTCAGTCCATTCTCTTCGCCTTGGTCATAGTTTTGCAGACTGAGTTGAGTCTCGCTCACAAATCGATTCCCTTTGTCTTATTTTTGGTCTTGCAACGTCAAGCCTTCGTCTTTCAGGGTCAAACCTTGGTTTCAAATCAATTATATTCGCTTTAGACGGCGTCTTGAGAGGTCGAGTTTTGGTCTTAGTCTACAGAAAATTTTCTTAGCCTTAGTCTTTGTCTTTTAAATTCAAGTTTTGCTTTCAATTTCCCATCCATGCACGAAATAATCATTGAGGCCATCAATGCTCTGATAGGCAAAATTTTCAGCTCTAACACTGGGATAATTTTCTAGTTATTACAGATTTTCCCTTCAAAGACACTGTCTCTACCTTTCCAAAGGCCCCAAAACGGAAAACTAAACAAAAGTTTTGACCCTCAAAGTGAAAATTTTTCGAGTACTGAGTAAGATATATGTTGTAAAAGGGAAGGAAAAAAATTCTTTGGTTTAGTCTACACTACCATCTGGCTTACAACAACCTCAACCATCACTCCCTTTTCACTCTAGTTCTCACAATCTGTCTCACTCTTTTATTTCCACTTTTCTCAAATTCCTACTTCCACACACATTCTCTCACACCTACCCTACCATTAGAACCTCTCTTTTTCACTCCCTAACTTATCCCCGAACTAATACTCGTTGCTTTCCTTGTCTTCCTAGTCTCAAAATAATGAAAAAAAATATTTTTTTGGTTTCTAAATGTGGAATACCTTGTTGTGAGAGATATTCACACATACAAGGTTTTCAACAGCTTTGCATGTTCTGCCACTTCATACATCAAAGTTCAGGAGAGCCAAATCCAAGGCAAACTCTGGCGATTTTCTAGCCAGTTTTGTCAGCTTATATAGTGAATTTGGCATATGCACACACACACATACATACATATACGTATGATATTATGTCATAGATTACGTCATTTCTTGCCTTTGTTTGGGTGATAAGAAACAACGCAGTGCGTTTGGTACCAGTCTGTGACATCGCTGAGATTGTTATCAGGTAATTTATCACAGTCTGTATAATGTACCTTATCTGTACGTACATACAGGTATGAACATACAAATGTATTTGTGTATATGGTTTAACATCATAGAGATAAATATATGCCAGCCTTTGGGCAGCAATTGTTGTCAAGGGTAACAAGCCCCTAATACCTCATACGAGTATTATCCCTACACTAAATAAAGACAAATTTGAAGAAAAAAAAATTTCTATTTTGTGTCATATAGGCTATTCTGTATTTAAAAAGTCCAGTGATAGAATTTCTGTAAAACAAAAAAGTTCTCTTTTCCTGGTCTCACCACAGCAAATCAAAGGAGGATCTGCACTGGAATAGACGAAATTAACTTATTGGAACAGGAGATGAATACGTTAATTAAGGATAGGCACAGCCTCCCGTAACGAATTTACCTAAAGATAGGGTTGACGTTACGAAAATGCAGACCGAAAAAAGGTCTTCACAGAATACAAAATTTTTTGATTTTCTACGACTCTGTTACGGGCAAGGGGAGGTTCGAACTCGACCAGCTACTTGGCTTCATCCCTCAACTGTAGACTTTTTCTTGTATAAAAGAGGGCCTACCTATCTTATTGCAGCTTATGCAGTGATACAGTCATTTTTTTTTCCTCGAAAATGAGGTTGTTTATGATTCTTTTACGCCTCATTATTCGATGAAAATACGTAATTACGAACGGAAATCGCGAAACCTTTCACGTAATGCTTTTTTTTTTCGATTTCAAAATGAAAAAAAAAAAAGAAAAAAAGACAGTATTTGTGGCGCCTTTAGTGACACCTACCGCTATCACCATAGACCTTTGTACACACGAAAAGGTGCTAAAATATACCTTTATTAAATTTAATTTGGTCGAAAGTTATAAAATAATCATACAATGGAATGCAGTTTACGTTCAACCGTTTATTTCCTATTCTTTTTTTCTCTTTTTTTTTCTCTTCCTTTTTATTTCTTCCTTTAAACGATATCATTATAAAACAGTTCATATAACTATGATTTAGTTTTCGAAATTATTAACCAGTAAGTTTTTTTTCTTTTTCCTTTTGTACGTAGATACGTGGAAATCACTCATCGTCGTCCCATCTTTACCTTTATTTCCTCCAACCTTGACCAAAATCAGTGACGGTTTTTCATTTAAACCCTTTGATCGTTTGTTTCATCAGGTAAAGATAAAGGTTGATTTTTATAAAGATCGATGAGAATACCTACTACCTATAATATCTATTTTTAGCGAACTTCATTCAAACATTTCGTATTCGATCTTCGACTCTTTATAGTCGTGCCTTATAGAAGCAAAACACAACTTTTTTTTTTTTTTTTTTTTTTTATTGGCAAGTAAGAACAAGTTCAACGTTGCTTTTTTTGAAGGTTTCAGGAGATTTAAAAATGGTAGTCATGGCGTAATTTAGAAATTTCAAGAATGGAAGGTATCAACCAATAGAACTCGAATAGCTTTGTACACATTTTGATTTTTCACTATCCCTTCGAATAAATACTGTATTATTATCCAGGCACAGTGGCTAGATGTTCCGTTTTCGTCTTTTCCCAGCTTTTTTTTAATCCTTGAAAGGACTTTTAAGAGAACCGATGTATAGATATTATTTTGCTTCCATAATACGGATCTCCGCTTCGGAGCATAAATTAATTTAGGGAAATGGTTTCATTGGAAAGGGGGAATTTTTTGTATTTTCACAAACAATGGCGAAGATTGCCTTTAATGAGAACCAAGACAATGGCAATCCTGGTTATAGTCTTGGTTATGATTTTGCAAGGTCGAGTCTTTGAATTAGTCGAACTTTTGTTTCCCAAATTTTTGTTATTTTCTATTATCTGTTATCCATATTAATAAAACTCGATGCAAGTATATTTGTTCACCCATAAGTTCAGAACCGTGCTTGGCACAACAAAATTAAATTTTCAGTATTTATTTTTGTTATTCCGAGGCATGTTTGAAGTCATCGTCGAAGTCTCTAGCTCCTCCGTGAAGGCAAAGGTGACCATTTTCACCAAAATTCGTCATTTACGGTATAAAAGACGAACGAAACTGAACAAAAGAGTATTTAAAAAATGCCGAATCGCGGGCGCAGCGCAGGCGAAGCTGCGGGTTTCATATAGCGACTGGATAAATGTCATATCGTTTGGAAATATTCAAGAATCTCAACTCGACATAAGCAACAGTCAATGTTAAATGGCGAGGAAGAACAAAATTGAGGCCAAATATTGCAAATTATTCAAGTATGTAGGCAGCAAGATTGTCAACATTTTGCATAGTCGGTATTCATATCTTTCTCAAGTTTTGCGGTTGGTCTTGATCTCGCAGGGAACACAACACCTTGCAATATGTTTGGCTGCATAGAGATAGCAGGGTCGCTAATGAAGAGAGGTATTATTGAGCTTTTCCAAGTCTTGTCGAAGTGGAAATAATTATTTTTCAACAAAAGGAAGTCTATTACAGGTTCTTTGAACAGTTCTAAGTTCAGCGATACCACGTACTACTCCAATACTCGCCTTAGTCATTTTAAAGGCTACTTTTTATTTTTTATTTTTTGGAGCGAACGAACTGCAATAAAATACACTAATTAAATCATGTAAGTCAGATAATACCAAAAAGAGATGATTTTTCTAGGAGTCTGTCTATTACCTTTAATAAATCTGTAAGCATATTCTTGCACCGCGAACTTCACTGCAGATAGTTGACAGATAAGCCTAAAAATTTAGGACAGCGTTTAATTCAAATTGGAGAATGTCATAAGGGAAGTTTCAGATTAATTTTCACATGGGAAGTGAATAAAAAGATGATTTGAAGATCATAACAGAATAATATACACATACATATCAATTATACACGTATGCTTTTATTAAATATACGCGGCCACTAAAAACTGCAACTAAATTTTTTATAATCTTTTATTCCAAGTGTGGAATACCTTACATCGTGGAAAGTAAACCAACAACAGAAGGTGTTCAACAGAACAATTTGCATGTTTATGCTAAAAATACTTAGAAGGTATAAGGGAGCCAAGACCTACGCAAACACTGGCAATTTAACTTATGATTTTCTGGTCTTAAATACCCGGCTCCCTACATGCACACATACACACTTATGTAATATTTACATAAGTACAGTGTAGATTATTCATCGTACTTTACGGTTGCTATGGCAATGGTAAAGTACAGAGAATGCATATTTGTATCAGTTCATGACATTGCCGAGATCGTTATCTATCGATTTGTCATGGACCAAAATTTGTAACTTGTCTATCTGCAAAAATAAACAAGTACAAACAAACAAACATTCTGCTTTGGTTTAACATGCAAGGCACGAATAATCGTCACCTTCGGTGATGAGTGTTGTCGATAAGTCGAGCCTATTTCCTCTTACGAGTAGTGATCTAATCCCCACACCAAGGAAAATAGAAATTTTATTCTAGAAAATTGCTATAGTTTGTTTTTTCCAAAAATCTTCATAGATGAATGTTTTCACTAACATACTAAAAGTCCTAACCCACACCAATCTTACTTCAGTGGAAATTTAGAAAATATGCCCCCAAATAAGTTTTTTGACATTTTCTCAAAAAATATGCGATGTAGTGGAAAAATAGTTCAGTAAAAAAATTTTGAACATTATATTTGTAGGTAGATGCTACCTACACGGGGTTCATGGAACCTAAGGAGGAAGACAGTGGTTTACGTGCGGGGCAACCAAATTGTTTCTCGGTACTGGTAGCCAGCCGGTTTAAGTTGCCTTACCGTACACTAAGCGTACTTCCTAACTGGGGCAATCGTCCAAAAGCGATGCGGTACCATATACGGACCACAGCACGTATACTACAGTGAGTATGTAAATATTACATACTCACTTGCCTCCGTTTACCGCCTCAACGGTAAACACCAAAACGCATCGTCTGTATGAGTGCATACAGACGATGTAATTTGTTTAATGTGCAATGCACAATTAGTATGGGTCGCAGACCAAAGTCTGCGACCCGTCTGTCAATGCAGGGCCGAGCCCTGAGGAGGCAAAGAGGGAAACATCCCCACAGCCATTCCCCCCTAGTATTTTTGTACAAAAAGACTAAGTCCAGTCATACCCTAAAAGTTGGGGGGACGTTGGACTGATGATTGTCCGGCGGGGTTACGTCCTCTGTATGACCTATTTCCTCCAAAGAGGATGTCGTGGAGGGCCTGGCCTAAGGCATGGCTAGTAAAGGTCCCGTGTGATAGTTGAGGATCCTCCGCTGGTTATAATTAGCACGAGATCGTGCTCCTCTTTTTTCATTTTTGTGCCTGATCGCCTGGGTGGAGTTCCATTGTTGGACAAAAGGCTGGAGTTGGGTTTCCAGTCTATGGACTGTGATTTTGGAGCAAGAAGGCTGAATGCTCCTAGATGGGTCCACATCCATGGGGGTAATCATGGATCGTGAAGCATCCGAGGTCTTGCCGATAGGAAGGTGGCGAGGAAGAGGTTGGGTCATTTCAGCCAAGACTGAACTGACCTCAGGCCTCGGAGTGGTACTCAAAGCAAGGTTGCTCGCCGAGGTGGAAAGTTGGGCTAACATGATATCATGTTCCCAATTACTCTGTTCCTGCTCTTCTGCGAGGAGGGCTTCCTCATAGTCGAGCAAATGTTCAGAAGTGTTGGTGGTAGACATTTTTGGTAGGATGTCAATTAAAACAATGGAAAAATGAGAAATATTTTCAAAGCGATTTTAGCACAGAAATAGGTGTTTGAATTGAACAATTTTTCAGAAATTCAGAATGCGATATGCTCGGAGCGTATTCGACAAACGAATGATTTGTATATCGCTCTTGGCTGTTTGATTTGGTATGAATTTGTCGTCGAGTTTATCATAATTCATCTCAGTATAATAGATTTAGTATTTTCCCACCATTTAGAAATTTCTACGTGCAAAATTCGTTAATTTAAACTGCCACGTGCTTTTATGTGGGTCAACGTATTCGAGTGAATGAACTTTGTTCTTTTAATATGAGTCAATGCGATAAGGAACGGTGGTGCGATATCCTTATCGCAACGTACGTTGTGGTATGTTCTGCAATAAGGATGTGTGTCATTGCAACTGCACCGTTTCTCATTGTTCGTCAGCTGATTTCTGTTTTTATAAAAACGCACGTGAATTTATTTTGATTTTCACAATAGATGTTTTATTTTCGAGCTGATTTATTTTTGCATTTTTTCTTCTTTGCGTCTAGGTTCGAATCCTGGAAGTGGAAGATTTGTTTTTGATTTTTATGACCATTTTTTGATGTTATAATTTTTGTTTAAACTTTCTGCTATGTTTTGATGCAGGAGTTGATGGTGAATAGATTTATTTTGCCATTTATTTTTCTATGGTTTGGGAATTCGGTGGTTTTTGTATGAGTGAATTTTGTAATTGTGATCATATTTAGGTTTAGCTATTTTGTTGAGCTAACCTTTCTGATCTACAACTCGGAATTTGATTACGTTTTTTATAACTTCCTTTAGGCCTGCCTCTTTTGTTAGGCTTTATGGGCTCTTTAGGATCGTAGTAATATTTTCGTATGTTATCATCGAATTTGACAACTTTTTTTATTTTGGTTTTAGCAGCCGTATTTTCCAAATTTGGTTTTTGTACATCGCTATGCATTTCTTGTACTATTTCTGGCTGTGTTTGTAGCTTTTGAGTGTCGTTATTTTGTTCGACAATTTATTGTGGATCTTTGACTATGTTTATGTCAGTATCCATATCATTTTCCTTGCAATTTTTTGTGACATTGACTTTTTCATCTGCTATTAAGAATGCAGGTTTTACACGATCTATTGAGACTTTTTTCTCTTTATCGGCTATGAGTAGGGTGAACGTTTTTTCTGTTCTATCCACTACTTTATAGGGACCGGTATAGGGTTTCTGCAAAGCCTTTTTCATTCCCTCTTCTTGTAAGAACACGTGCGTAGTTGTTGCTAAGTGTCTCGAGACATAGGTTTTAGATTTGCCATGAGTTGCAGCTTGTTTTAAAAATTGACTTGCGTCGTCTTTTATATTTTGTACTAATGTTTCGGGGTTAATTTCTTTGGATTCATAGAAAAAATCCCCTGGTAAGCGCAATTCCTCACCGAGTGCTAATTGGGCAGCCGAGTGTCCAGTATCTGTTTGCATGGCTGATCAGAGGCCTAATAAGATGGTTGGTAGCCTATCAATCCATCTTTTGGTGTCGTGTGCCATAATTGAGGCTTTTAGAGCCCTATGCCACCTTTCCACTTTCCCGTTAGATTGTGGGTGGTAAGTGGTGGTGGACCAGTGTTTCGCACCAAAGGTCTTTACTAGTTCGTTGAATATTTGGCTTTCGAATTGTCGACCTTGGTCTGTAGTTACGCTTTGGGGCACACCATATCTAGCAATCCATGTTGAATATATTTCTGCAGCCACTGTTGAGGCTGACATTTCAGTGAGTGGAATTGCTTCAGGCCAGCGAGTAGCTCGATCTATAATGGTCAGCAGATATTTGTAGCCACGAGAAGGTGGTAAAGGACCAACTAAGTCTACGTGAATGTGTTTGAATCTGTCAGTATGTCTGAACTTTCCAAGTTTTGATTTTGTGTGTCTGCCAACTTTAGATTTCTGGCAATTTAGACAAGCACGGGCCCAGTTGTTGCAATCTTTTTTTATATTAGGCCATATGAATCTCGAGGTCATTAATTTAGTCGTACTCCTAGGTCCAGTGTGCGATAAGTTATGAACACTGTCAAATGCCATTTTCCTATATTTTTGTGGAATATAGGGTTGTTCTTGACCTTGGGACACATCACATGTTAACATGGTTTTTGTGCCAGGGAGTCTTTTTTGTCTCAGTTGTAGACTTGATTTGTCTGAAGATATCAATTTTAATAATTCTTCATCCCCTAGCTGCTCAATAGCTATTTCAGCATAAGGTAACTGAGATGGCACTGAGACAGATTCTATTCGGCTCAGAGCATCAGTGGGTGTATTTAATTCCCCTTTTATATACCTGATGTCTGTTGTGAATTGACCTATGAATTCTAGGTGTCTCATTTGCCTTGGCGATGCATGTTCTACTCTCTACTGGAATGCATGTGTGATAGGTAGGTGATCTGTATACACAGTAAAAGTTCTACCTTCTACATTATGCCTAAAATGCACGATTGCAGCATTTATCGCCAATAGCTCCCTGTCGTACGTACTATAATTTTTCTCAGCCTTAGATAGTTTCCTCGAGAAGAATGCTAAGGGTTGGTTTTGATCATTATCAATCTGGTACAAAGTTGCTCCAATTGCAAAGTCTGACGCGTCTGTTGCTATGCATAATGGCAGACTGTCATCTGGGTGAGCTAATAATGTCGCGTTAGCCAGCATATTTTTGACGTTGTCAAATGCTAAGTTGGCCTCTTCTGTCCATATGACAGGTGTTTTGTCGCATTTTTTGTTTGTTTTTATCAAATCGAATAATTTGCCTTGTTCAGCCACTGCGTTTTTTATGCAACTTCTATAGAAATTTGTCATCCCTAAAAATCGTCTTAATTCAGCGACTGTTTTTGGTTTAGGGAAGTTTATTATTGGCTCAACCCAGACTTTTTGAGGGGCAATTCCAGCAGAAGTAATGCTGTACCCGAGAAAATCAATATGTGGTTTTGCATATTCACATTTACCGGGATTGATAGTTAAACTGGCAGCGTGCAGACGCTGTAATACGGTTCTCACTTTCTTCTCGTGCACTTCAATGCCTCCACTGGAGCATATGCAGATATCATCTATGTATGCATAAGAGTATGGTGTGTCTCTCAATACACCATTTATAAATCGCTGGAATGTCTGTGCAGAATTTCTTAATCCAAATGGCATTCGAAGATATTCGAAGAGGCAGAATGGAGTTATTAGCGCCATTTTTTTGATATGGTTTTTAGCCATAGGTATCTGGTGGAAAGCCCAATTAATATCAATTTTGGTAAATAGATCTTTTCCTTTCATGTTTATATTAAAATCCATGATATTAGGAACTGGATATCTACCTGGTTTTGTTTGAGCATTTAGGTGTCTGTAGTCACCTATTTCCACCTGGCTTAGGGATGATATGAATGAGTGAGCTCCATGAGCTATTTGAAGGTCTACAAACTCCTTCTTTTACCATTCTATCGAATGCATCCTTAGCCACTTTTAATCTATCTGGAGCTAAGCGTCTTGCTTTTGCTACACAGGGTTGTCCTACAGTTTCTATTATATGAACTGTGTCATGTTTATATGTAGGATTTGGATTAAAAGTTGGTTCGGTGATACCAGGAAAATCTGTCAATATATTGACGAATTTATCATTTGATTGCGTGCACGCATTAATTATATTAATTATTTGATAATTTTTAGTTTTTCCTTTTATGTGTTCACCGGTTGTGGAGTCTATTAATTGTTTATTTTTAAGATCAATCAATAGTCCATAATGGGCTAAGAAATCTGCTCCTAATATAGGGTATTTGACATCAGCTATGGTGAAAGTCCATTTCACTGGTTTGTTAAAACCTATATTTACTTTGCATTTTTTGATTCCATATGCAGAGAAACTATGGTTATCTACTGCATTTAATTGGGATTTCGGAGTGTTATTCTTATGCTTGATCTTGGCTGGCAGTATGCTTATATCTGCGCCTGAGTCGGCAAGAAATTCTCTCCTTTTTGACCTGTCCTGTATGAACAGGCGGCAAGAGTAGTTATCTGAGGGGTTGGTTGCCGCTGATACGACCCCTCTCTTTAGTTTGACTTATTGGGAGATTTTTGGTTGTCTCTAACCTTGTCCAATTCCATAAGCAATTCCTTTTTCTTTTGCTCATCTTTTATCATCCTTTCGGCATAGAATTGGCAGCTGATTTTACAAGTCCTGGCGTTTTCTCCCCATTTATTATGGTGGAAGCAATAGTCTTCACGCCAATTCGGATTTTTGTATTTGGGTCTAGATTTAGACCTTGGTGGTGTTCTGCCAGGGCTGTTTTTTCTGCTGTTATTTTTGTGGTTACGAGATCTTGAGTCTCGTTCTCGCCAATTTTGGTTTTTAGAACGACTGTTGCGATTTCCGCTGCTATTGGTATTTTTATTTTCCATTTTCAAAGCAGCAATTTCGGCTCTGAGTTCCGCTATTTCAGATTTTTCCTCTGAGATGGCACTGATTGCAGTTTTACCTGTGTATTCCAGTGCCTGTTCAGCAGCTTTGGCCAAATTTATTAATGCCTCATCACTGGTAGCGTTTGTAAGATTTAGAGCTCCAAGTGATTGCACAACTGATGTAGGTAGTTGTTGGCAAAATCGGTCAGCTATTACTAAGGGTGATACATGGTTATCCCCTTTTTTCATAAGTTTTGCCATGAATACTGTGGGCTTGTCGTATCCGATGGACATGCCTCTCATCAATTCTCAAATTTCCTCTCGAGCGGTTATGCCAAATGCAGTTCTTATTTTATTCTGGAACCAACTATACGAATCTTCTGCTTCGTCAGGACATTCCATGATGTCTGGACAAGCTTTCATGATTTGTGCGGACATATTTCCACACAATTGTCTGTATCTGTGCTCTCGAGGAATCTACTCGAGTCAGAAACAGTCAGTCAGTTGAATGAACCAAGTTTCTACATCCTTTGGGAGAAACTCTGGTAGTTGGATCCATTTTTTGAGTGTATTTTTGCCTTCTTCGACTTTCTTTTTATCGTATTCCGATATTGCTTTGGCTACGATCTCCTTCATATATTGATCGAACAGCTCTTTTTCTATCTGAGCCTGTTTCTCAGCCAGTAACCTACGTTCTTTTTCCTCTGGATTTTCAGTCGAAGTTCCAGGCATTTTAGTTTCGTCGTTTTTCAGCATTATTTTTTGAATTAATTTTCCGTTTCTTAATTTTTGGAAATCCAGCTTAGCCGAATTTGTAGCAGAAATTGTTGTAGGACTACCTATCTAGCAGATGTATATGCGTGTTCTACCAAGAATTTGTTGACCCGTCCGGTTTATGGGCAACGTTTATTTGGTATAGAGGGGTAAATTTCCCACTCCGTCACCTAAGTCACACCAGCTATTTCCAGCCAATGAAAAAGTCGCGTCCAAGCTGCACTTATCAGCAGAGAGATTTCTCGCTTGTCTAGCGTTTTCACACCTGAACCACTGTAGCAACGTCGAGGTCACCACTGTGGCTTGTTTGGTGTAGGTAGATGCTACCTACACGGGGTTCATGGAACCTAAGGAGGAAGACAGTGGTTTACATGCGGGGCGACCGAATTGTTTCTCGGTACCGGTAGCCAGCCGGTTTAAGTTGCCTTACCATACACTAAGCGTACTTCCTAACTGGGGCAATCGTCCAAAAGCGATGCGGACCGCAGCACGTATACTGTCAGTGAGTATGTAAATATTACATACTCACTTGCCTCCGTTTACCGCCTCAACGGTAAACACCAAAATGCATCATCTGTATGAGTGCATACAGACGATGTAATTTGTTTAATATGCAATGCACAATTAGTATGGGTCGCGCACTTTGGTCTGCGACCCGTCTGTCGACGCAGGGCCGAGCCCTGAGGAGGCAAAGAGGGAAACGTCCCACAATATTTATAATGAAAAAGGTTCTTATCACTTTTTATGTATGACGTTCTCCGCCTTTAAAAAGTGAGCCTGAAAAATACAACTTTTTGTATTCATAGCTTAAAAGCAAACATAGGTGCAGAAAACTGCATTTTACCAGTAAAAACAGAATAAAACTGATTATAAATGCTACTTTCCCTAGACTATTTCTAGAATTCTCTTCTTTTTTTTTCATTGGTTGATGGCATTAAAATTTTTGTAGATCTTTCTTAAATTTTTTGATCCATTTAAAAATCCCCCCCAAAAAACTCTGAAATTGAGTGAGTAGGTATAAATTTTTTTTTTCAAATTGTTCTAAAGTTACTGCGAAAGGTACCTAACCTACAGTTAGTTTTTGACGTTCATAAGTAATATAGCCCAGTAAGTGACCAACAAATTAGATTCACAACTTATATCTTTGTTACAAACTACTGCCAATCAATGTGAACTTGAAACTGATTAAAAACTGCTTGAATAACCTTACTATTCTACCCACATCTGTTAACATTTTATGAAAATTTGTATTTCATTTAAGGGTGTAATAACAATACCAGTTTCAACTTTTAAGGCAAAGCTGTACTTCTGTTTTTGTTTATTGGAAGGTTGCACATATGTGATTTGAGCTGTCATCTTCGCTGAGGACTAAGTTCAAATTCCACATTTTTTGAACTTTTTTAATAAAAAAATAAAATAATCCATTTGCCATAAACTCTGAATAAATATTTAGTAACAAGTATGCTCCAAGACTGATTTGAACCTACTTTCTCTTTTTAAATGAAGTGTACAGTGTAGACTCAGTATTTGGTAGGGGCAAAAATTGACATTTTCTGAAGAATATTTTATTTTTGAATAACAATACATCGTATCTTCCTTTTTCAAGAGGAATCAAATTACATAAAATAGAACTAAAGTTAAATTCAAAATTACTGTAATAGTTGAAGTAAAGTGTCAGCATTGTACATAAAGAACTTTTAATGTAATACGTCAACATAATTATAATACATTTATTTCTCTTTCTTGATGTATTTAATATTAATCTTCAGAAACATTCTCCCCTAGCTCCAAAAAAGTTAGCTTGTCCTAAACAATAATGTATTTTTTGTGGTGAAAATGGTATTGTTACAGGGGGAGAGAGTTGAAAGAGTAGGTTGTCAAGATGAGGACTCCCCTTTACAATCGAGCTATATACACCTTTGCAGATTGATATGTCCTCTGAGTACATATTAGAATGGTTCATATTTGAAAATCATGTAAAGACTTCTACAATGAATTCATCCATAAATAATTTGAGTAAAAATGAATTTTCAATGATACGCTTTTATTGAGACAATGTAGAAAACTAAAACGTTGTATGAGACCTACGCTCTGTTCACATTAAGTACATGACATCATAAACCAAATTCACACTTATCTGCTTGAGACACCATATCTATTTACTCTATAAAATAATTTTTGTTTTCGAATGAGAATGCTATCCAGTTATCATAAAAAGTCTAAATTCTGTCATCACTTAACATTTAGAGAACTATACTCTGTTCAGTTTAAGAAGTGTATGACGTTAGAATCACCGAATGAGGTGGAGGATGGTTGGGCAGTGAGGAAAACGTATGTATGCACATTATTATACAATGATAAGCATAATTTTGTGAATTAAACAAACATCATTTGCGAGTAGACAAGTGTGGATATGGCTTATGAAGTCGTGTACTTCTTAGCATGAATGGAGTATAAATGCGGAACAACTGGACTGAATTGAATAAAAGCTATAAATAAAAATAATTACGACTTAATTCTGTCCTTCTTGTCAATTCCAATCAACATAATTTGGGCAAAACGAAGTGAAGTTCACTACAGGTGCTTTATTTTTATAAGCATTTATTCTATTCCCACTGCTAAGCGAAGAGTGAGAGAGAGAGTGTGAGAGAGACAACCTAAAAAGCGGAGCAGAAAAAAAAGGCCCCCACGAAAGAATGTGTATTTGGTATGCTTCACTATGACCTCAGGCTTTACAGACGCTATAGCGGAAAAAATTTGCTACTTTTTTCGGCAAATATTCAAAGAAGTACCGAACGTATGGTCACAGGGAAATATCCGTAGAAGGGAAGAGAAGGGGTAGGGTGGAAATGAGACAAAAAATGAAAATAAAAAAAAATAAAAAAGAATCGACCATCACAATTACCATCACCTTATACTGTCCATGTGTTAAGCGGTAAATGAACAAAAGAATTTGAATGATGGCGCCACTATGGGTGGTAACACTGTTGAGTTTTTTTTTTATGTTTACACCGTATAGACGAAAAGATATGTTATTTATTGTCAAAGGATCACCTATAAATACCAAATATACCAAATAGCCATTTCATCTTCTTCCTTTTTTTTTCGGTTCATTCTTTTCATTTTTTGCTAAAAATTTAACGCTTTTGGTGAAAATAGGCGGGTAAATAATATGGCCTACGTACTACATTTTAATATTGATCTGTGCTGCGGTTTACCATTTTTATTTTATTTTTTGAGGCGAAATTAATAGGGGTCCATTTTTGACGAACACGTGTACGAGTATCGGTGGTCCCAAAAGTACATCTAAAGATCTTTATCGGCGGACATAATCTTATATAAATTTTTGTACATTTTTGAATGAAAAAAGCCAAAAGAAAAAAAAGCCAACGTAGGAACAGAATCTTTATAGGTAAATCCCCCTATTAGACGAATTAGGTTCGATTATTTTCTCATTTTTCGTGCAATTTTTCCTTTCACCTTTTCCTCTATTTTTATGGAAGGCAGAGAGGGGGGGGGGACTTGCGTTACAAATTAATGATACACGTTTTATATAACGTTAAAATTAAATAAAAATCTGCGCAGGAAAAAAAAAAACATTTTTAAAAGTATAATTTCTCTTCGATTAGAGAGCGATTTTTATTTTGGCCAGTTCGATCCTGTAAATTATTATATTTAGACGTTATAGTCACCTATATTCGAGTTGTAGGTTAGTCTATTGAAGAAAATTCTTTAAAGCTATGTGGGTGGTTAATTTATGATTGTATACTGTATAGGTAGGCACGAAACCTGAAGAAGGTTGCGCGTTGAACGATGATAATACAATTAGTTTTTCGAATCGAATATTGCTGCCTACCAAACGTCGAAACAGTGGTTTTTCACCAAAAACAAAAGAGTGTGACGAATTGATCGGAGAGATTTTGAAGCCGATAAGCGGGAAGAGTAGACAAAAAAGGTCGACGGGATCGAGGTTAATTGCAGAATGAGGAACTAGGCTACATATGTGCAAATCTGCATACATACGTATACACACACCTAAATCTACAGGCTTTACCCATTCGTTTACTAAATGAGCGGATAAATGACCACCAACAGTAACTATAATACCGCACGCTGCTTAGGCTATATTATACGATGGGTACATCGCAGCGATAACTTTCCAATTTATCGAAATTACCTTATGGTATCCAGAGAGTTCAGCTTGAATGGTTTAGTGTGAAAATACGATGGACAATGTCTTTGATTGAGATTATAACAATTGAACGGGTTTGGAGGCGCTTCAAAAAACAGCATTAGTTTACTTTCTCGATTCTTACGAAAGTAATAAAAAACATTCTGACCTTGCCAATTCGATACGTTGAAAATTTTTCTGATGGAATTTCTGTTGAATGTGCGGCCTAGGGTATGGGGGCTTCGTAAAAATGCTTCAGATTTGTATTAAAATTTATGCTGTCAACACAGACGTGCTGAGTGCCTCGACTGCTACATCACATTTTTACCCTTCGAAGTCGGTTCCGTCGGATCTGCATTTTATTCAAAATAAATTTTTATGACATAGAAAATTTCTGAGTAATAAAATGCCCTCTAGTGGCGATCGAATGAAGCACAACGGTCCCAGTAACCTGTGTCCACAGAGTACTAAATATAATAGAGGATGCATGTAAAACAAAAAAACAGCATCACTTTCAAGATCAATATATCCGCCATTGCCAAGGTAGGTACCGATAATTTTCAATCTCATTTTTATCTATAAAATTCGTGTTGATTGTGCTTTCTAATAATTAAGGTATTCATTATTTCAATTAAATTATTTGAAAAAAAATTTATGGTTATTGCCTATGTGCCCAAATTAGCGGCAAGGAAATTCGAATTTGGTGTCGAAAGAGTGGGGACAAATAACTTTGAAAGTAGCGCTGTGTTTTGTTGCAGCATTTAGATGAACGTGTGTCCTCTTTTATATTTAATACTCTGTGCCCGTCTCATTCGGTAACAGTACGAGTACAAATCAATGAAAAGAGTATTATATTTGTATTATTGATAAATTAGAATTAAAAACTTATAGCGCAGCAAGCCTCCCTGAAAATAGTAGGTTTTCGATAAAAAAGTGTTATGAATTTTGATGCTTACATTAGTTGGCTGTAAGTTCATATGCGCAAATGGTATTTATTATGATTTTATGAAATTTGTTAGCTTGCGGACGAAATATTAGACAATTAAAAGCGTTATTTCTTGAAATGAAAAATTAATTAACATGAGAATGTATGATAAATAGTAATATAATTTAAAATACGATAAAGTTATAAAAAAAAAAGAAAAAAGAAAACATAAACATCTGGATAATTTTTTCAGAAAGGAGAGTTCATGAAAATTAGAAATAAACAGAGAAAAATGAATGTAAGTTTAGGTTAAAAATGAGTTTTTAAAAGAAAGGCTTTTATTTATTTATTTTTTTTGGCTTTAGTTTCATGCGAAATGAACATTATTTCGTTGCAGAAGGTTGGCGGCAGTATTGGTATAATTTTTTTAAAATCCCGTAGTGAGTACAATAAAAGCTTATAAAAAAGCTTCACCGAAAATACCGTCCAGATGATCCGTCAAAATTGGTAGCGTACTACAAGAAGTTGTAATAAATATTTATTCCGAATTTCGTGGCTATTGGTGCAAAACTTAGCATTTTATAGCCAAAAATAATGCATCATAAGTAAGAGGTAGGACAAAGTAAGACAAAAGAAAAATACTCTAATGCAGCAGCAGCTTTGTTAGAAAAAGTAGGTTTTCAAAAATTATAAAATTAGATCGTCAATAAAAAGTTTTTAATAGATCATAATGAATAAATAAATGTACAAACCATTAATTCATTCGTTAAAATTATTTCACAAAATTATTTCACTAATTATTCCTTCATATTCAAGGCACGTGCCACTACCCAAACAGCCACATATACAAACAAAAAAAAAGGTTGATGTTTCCGATCAAACAACAAATTCTACGGTGTTACCTACGTATGGCAGCAAATATCCAGAGCTGGCATAAAAAAAAGGGCCAAGGGGGTGGCGTTTCAGGGTTTGTAATAAATATAATGTGGTCAAATCAGAATGAGTGAAGATTAGGTAATTTGCTGATATGCAATAAACAGTTTGTTCTAGAAGATAGTTTAAATTTAAAGAATATTCAGAAATGTGAGTGATGGTCCAGTAGGATTATCCAATGTGTAAGTGAGATAGACAAATGAGATGGAGATACATGCCGTTACATTGTATGAGCTTATATTATGCCTTGAACTGTAAGGTGTTCATGGGCATAGATCGTGGTGACATTAAAGGTGGATGATTATAATGGGTGTAGCGATATACTGACGTGAATTATAAGAAGAAATATATATCGTTATATTTTCCAATAATGTCCCATCCTTCACTGTCAATAAACTCTAAACTCACTTGTCTCATAACAGAATTTTTACAGATATGCTCAGACTTTCCTTAAAAACTTCCTTAGACTTCTCCCACCAGTAGGCAAAAATTCACTTTTTAAGGGCATTATGTTTCTATAAGCTTGTGCAATACCTTGTCGTGAGAGATATTCTCACCAGAAGGAAATTCAACAGAATTTAAGTGTGTTCAGCCACTTCGTACAAACGTACGGGTAAGCCAGAACCAGACCAAACACTGGCGATTTTAGAGCCAGTTGGGGCAGTTTTTATACGGCTTATTTACACGCACACAAACACACGTACGTAAGGTAATACGTACGTCGGTGAGGGCGGCCAGGTCGCATCATCCCCTATCGTGATAAGAGATGGCTGGCCAGTTTGTGTACGGATCGTGCCATTGTTTGGTGATGTCACAATTTGGTACTCGTACATTACCTGCATGTACTTGCAGGTAATTACGATCGAACGTATTTCGTGTTTGGTTTAACGTCGTACAGACAAATAAGTTGGCCTGCCCTTTGGGGCGGCGACTGTCGTTGAGGGGTCCAAGCCCCTTTACCTCATACCAGTGAGTCCCCACAGCTACTCCCCCCCAGTTTTTGCGCCGCAAAAATTATCAAAATTTGCGCAAGGCCTGGGGGGACATGCGGGATTATGAGTGTCTCTTCTGATCCGCCTCCCACTTAGCGCGCTCCCTACTGCAGCACCGACGCATTCGTAGGATTGCCTTCTCGCGTTGGCGCGCGCCTGGTATTGGGCGCGGCTGCTTTCTCCCCTTTGCCTCGGTGGTCAATTTTTTGTGTAGGCATAGGGGTGGCAGCGGGAGTGAGGGGGCAGTGGTCGTTTGAAGACTGGTTTCCTTAACATCGGGGAGTTCGAATTCTCCGATGCTAAGGCAACCATCTTGGCTTTCTCATTCGCTGCCCGCTCAGCTGTGAAGAGAAACTTCATCGCTCCCTGGTCTCCATCGGTTTTGGCACTGATCTCGGTGTTTCTGGTTCCGGGGCCAATTCCTTTGGGGACCAGGGAGGAGAAATGATTGGGGGTAGTGGAGCTGTCATCTCCGACAGGACTTGGTCAATGGGAGGAGCCGTATCCATGAGGAGCTCCTCCTCAATCCGGTCCAGCTCCGTTCTTTGCTCGGTCTTCTGCTGAGTCTGTGAGGGCTCAGCAGTTTTCCGGGCGAATTGGGAGGTGGCGGACTTTGGGATGGTTGTTGGAAGCGACATGGGAATAGATTAGCTAGGAAAAGGAAGCAAAAATATCAGAAAACACGTCCAAGTATTCTGGTGGTTCTGAAATGGGTGATTTTACTTCATTTTTCAATTTACCATTACAGTTATTTTTCTTTATTTCCGTATCTTCTTATCGACATGTAGAGGGGATAGTGCTTAAAATTCTCGGCCGTATGCAAGTTTTCCGGTTAAGTTATGATCGGTTTAAGCAGAGTTATGCCTGAAATAAACTCAGTGAATATAATTTTTCGAATTTCTACTACAAAGAAATCTCCGCTTGTGACGTCACAACATTGAGATAAACTTTGTGTTTAACGGTAAACGCACGTTGCAATATTTTGTTTCCGTATTGCACGTGGATTTGTTTATTCCTGTCTTCTTCTTTTTGTTGGCATTCTTCGTTTGCTTATCTCCGGAGTTTCTTTTGTCTCGCGGAGTTCCGATATTCCTCGCATATTTTTTAGCTGGTTTTCGTAGCGGATGTTACTTTTCCAGGAGTAAATTTTATTTTCTTCGCATTAACCTCTCAGACATGCGAGAAGGGCGGAAATTTTTACGTTTTTTACTGCCAGGGGGCCTGCCTCTTTTACGTGGACATAAGGGGGCCTCAGGATCAAATGTTTTGGTTGTAACATTGTCCGAAAATCTTACTGATTTCTCTTGTGTTTTCTGTTGTGAGGTATTTTTCTCACTTTTTTCGACGGATTCTTCTGTGTTTATTGGTGAATCCGTCTGTATATTTTCTACATTTTCCTTCTGCAATCTTTTTATTCTTTTATCGTCGCTTACCATATAAGCAGGCTTCAATCTATCGATTGAAATTGTTCGAGGTTCGCCTGCTATGAGTATCACAAAGTTTTTCTCATCTCGTGATACTACCTTGTAAGGACCGGCGTATGGTTTCTCCAGCGCAGATCTCATTTATTCATCTCTAACAAATACGTGTGACGTATTGGCCAAGTGTTTTAGGAAGTTGTTGGCATCGTTTCGTATATTTTGTACCATTATTTCGGGGCTAACTTCTTTCGATTCTGTGAAGAAGTCCCCTGGGAGGCGTAGCTCTTTGCCGAACGCTTTGTATCGGTTTGTAGGGCAGATCGAAGGCCTAAGAGGATGGTAGGAAGTATTTCTACCCATCTCTTGGTATCATGAGACATGATGGAGGCTTTGAGAGCTCTATGCCATCTCTCAATTTTGCCATTGGCTTGAGGATGGTAAGCTGTGGTATGACTATGTTGAACATCAAGCTTATTAGCCAGCTCTTTAAAGAGCGAGCTCTCGAATTGGCGACCTTGGTCTGTGACTATGACTTCTGGTACGCCATACCTCGCAATCCAGGTATCGTATAACCTTGCAGCTACTGTGGGAGCTGACATCTCGTGTAGAGGGATTGCTTCCGGCCATCGTGTTGCCCTGTCTATTATCGTCAACAGGTATCTGTGTCCTTGAGATGGTGGCAATGGGCCTACCAGATCCATATGAACCGTTTTAAACTGCTCTGTTTGTTTGAAGGATTTGAGGGGCGAGCGAGTGTGTCTTCCTACTTTGGATTCTTGACAGTTCAGGCAACTGCGAGCCCATTTGTTGCAGTCAGACTTCATTCGTGGTCATACAAATCTTTCCGAAATTAGTTTAGCACTACATTTTGGCCCAGCATGTGACAGATTATGTACACTGTTGAAAGCCAACCTGCGATATTTTACCGGTAGAAATGGCCTATTCTTACCTGTACTGATGTCACATGTTAATAAAACATCAGTACCGGGAATTTTTCGCTGTCTCAATTTGAGGGTAGTATCATCGTTCGATAACAACTCTTGCAATTCTGCATCCTTAAGCTGTGCTTTAGCTATTTCAGCATAAGGCAATTGGACAGGAACCGAGATAGCTTCGATTCTACTCAGAGCATCAGCTGGAGTGTTAAGTTCTCCACTTATATACTGGATGTCGGTAGTCAATCCCCTATCGTGATAAGAGATGGCTGGCCGGTTCGTGTACGGATTGTGACATTGTTTGGTGATGTCACGATTCGGTACTCGTACATTACCTGCATGTACTTGCAGGTAATTACGATCGAACGTATTTCGTGTTTGGTTTAACGTCGTATAGACGAATAAGTTGGCCTGCCCTTTGGGGCGGCGACTGTCATCGAGGGGTCCGAGCCCCTTTACCTCATACCAGTGAGTCCCCACAAAGCTAAATGAAGATTTTTTTCTCGATCAAGCTTGATAAATGGATTTTTCAGGGCTATTATCTGAAGGTAAGTAATGACAGCGAATAACTAATAAAATAAATTTAAAAAAAATTTCAAGGATACGCTTTTATTTAACTTAGCATTCTAAAAAGTAGAAAAATAATTTTTCATGACCTACTTATCTTGTAACACAAAATAAAAGCGCTGGGCAAACTTGATTCATCATTATATATTTTCTTCGTTGTACAAAAAGAAACCTACAAATATTGTTGAAAAACTTTGAATATTAATATGAGTAGCCTACAGACTTTGCTCAACTATCATTATAAATTAAAATTTATCTCCATGCTGACCTAATTCTTACTGTAATTTGTATTATCAGTCATCATTATCAATATCCAAATTATCAAACTACTAATTAACAACCTTCAAATTATTTGTTTAAGACCTTTTTTCAGTGGATAGTTCTGTCTACCTTCATCTACTAACTGGATTTGTATTCTAATTGAAATATTTTTTACTCTTGCCCCGCTCTTTTATTTTGTGCTACAAGAATAAATAAGTTAGGTAGTTCATGAAAAATTATTTTTCTACATTTCAGAGTGCTACGTTAAATAAAAGCGCATCCTTCAAATTTTTTATTTATTTATTTTATTTTTGACTTTTTAAGAATAAAAAAATGTATATGTAATTTGATGTACATCTTAATTTCAATAGTATTTTACGTTTAATTCACGTTTAACATCTAATCTATCGACTTTTGTGACGATTCACAATTCAAACTGAGTGAGAGATTCATCGCCTTCAGAAATCAATAATCAATAATCAATAATCAGTATTAAAATAAGAATTAAACAATAACAGAAACAGACTGACTAGTGACATACTGATACTGAGACTGATAATCAGTAATGAGAGAGAAAACTTGTGTTGTTGTTCTTTAATATGGATTTGACAACGAATCAAAGGGAATTCGTAAATGAATTCATTTAAGAGGATTCATCTACGAATTAAGGAATTCTCTTCAATTTGTTGACACACAGGAAATCTTTACTTACTTTACTTCTCCCAATTATGACAATTGACGAAACTATTTACTTGTATTTTAAATTTTTCATGAATGATATCAAAAACGATCTAATAAATAAATAAAAAACCGATTTCAAAAAGAATTTGATTAAGAAGAACACACGCATGGACATTATAAACGTCATCGTTAAGTAGCGCTACCTGTGAACTGGCGCGCTGGAACTAGGCAAAGTGAGTTAAATAAAAGCGTATAAAAATTTGAACGTATTGACCAATAGAAACCAGGTCTGAAAGGGTAGCTACTCAAACAGTGTATCACCAAAAATCATAGGCGAGGCAACTCATACAAAATCGATAGGCTTTTTAATGGATTTTTATTTTCTGCAGTAATCAACTATGATTGAGCAAACCATAAATTCCCCCATCACGATTGAATTTCCATTTTGAAAACGGATTTCAAATGAAGAGGCGTGTGAAATTGGGAGTATTTGGAGAAGATGGTAGAAATGGCAGAATTTTTTAGGCGCAGCTTTATCAACGAGATTATTTTTTTGGGTATTGGCAATTATTAGCCTACGGTTCAATATCCGTAGGTAGATGAAAATTACAGTGAAAATGGCTCGAATGGTGTGGAGATGTACATTTATGCGTTGAGCAATAAAATGAGTCATTTTGATTACGCAATATTGTGCATTGTATTAGAAGAGAGTATCACGAGTTTGTGAGAGTCAGTTTTTTTACAGAGCCATCAGCAGAGAGTATAACTGTTCGATACCTATATGGAAGTCAAGTGAAGGCCGACTACGGAAGAAAGGCGGTCGGTAAATTTAAAAATGATATTCTATGCATGGAGGTACCAACGAAGAGCTACAGAAGATAACAGAGGCAATAAAACTGGAGTTTTTATAAATCGAAAAGAAATCGTGGTAAGCAATTGATAAAGGAGTGAGATTAACATAATGCGATAAAACATATCCCTATCTGTGGTTACCTAGTTTAGGTAGGTACCTAATCTTTCGAAACCGCACCATTAATGTTTCTACGGTTCAGAAAAATAAACAACATGAATTTTGGCCTACCTTTTCTATACGGTTCCCAGTTCAATAACCCTTTGAGGTTCGCTCGATAATAGATCCATTCGCTTGCTATATGAGTAGATAGTATTCCTTCCCAACATACCTACCCTCTAAATTCAAAAGCTTTTTTTCATCTTCATCCACTTTCCATTGTTTCGTACCACATCCATTTGCTCTGGACGGATGAGAAATTATTTCGCACCTGATTACCAACAATACTTTTCGAAAGCAAGCAGCCAATTGTGACAAAATTAAAAACCGAGTATCCCACCTGTTCTGACAAAATGACGAACTCATGGGAGAAAACCAGTAAAAACGATGAAAACAACGTTTCCTTCGCTGCTTCACATTTCAAACCCATCAATAAAATTGGTTATAAAAATTTTTCAACGAGAAAATGTGAATGTATAATGGGCGGAGGATACTGTTTACCACGAATACCACCCGGACGATGTGATAATTAAATACCTGTCATAATTTATTCACCAGGTTCACCCGTTTCCGGTTACCCCTAAAAATCATTTTTTATACGTACACACGTATACCTTCTGTATAGATATACAGACTTTATACACATCTTTATTTTCGAGGGTGGTGAGACCATTTTCAACTTACGTGTAGAAATTTAGAAGTCAAATTCGTCATGGTTTTTTTGCTCGAATTTCGGTGCTTACCTATGAAAATGCATTAAAACAGGCATACGCTTGTCGAAGGAGAAAGGTGCACATAAGCGAAAAGAGGAGGGAAAAAAAAAGAAGAAAGAGAAACAAAAAATAGTTCGATGACAGCTGCACTCTAAAAAGACGTAGGCTTATATTTTGCAATGGCGCAAGACGAGACAAACTTTGAACGAAATTTTTGGTGGTCGATATTTTTTGACCTCCCGCTGTTGTCTTAATACCTGGGCCAAGGGGCGTTTGTCTATTGAATTCAATATATAATCGTCTTAAGAAGTGGATGAAGGTGATAAGCTTGTATCACACTATCAGCATTCACGTTGGGAAACGCGTAGCTTCGGTATCCTTGTATGAATGAAAAGATAGTTGAATGATGATGAGAAAAAGACGAACAAGAGTAGGAAAAAAAAACTTCGAATGCGGCAGCAGCTCGCGTTAGAAAAAGAATGTTTTCAAAAAGTAGAAAATTAGTTGCAAAAAGTTGGTAATGGATCATAGCTGATGATTGCATTGAATTTTCTAACTGTTGACTTTAAATCACATTGTTTAAAAAACTATTAAGTACTTCTTTCAAAATTGAAAAAAAAATGGACTTTATGGAAGTACCGTCCGACCAATCCACACCAAAATCGATTAGTCAGGTCCTTGCTGAGTATCGTCTAATGTTCATACCAAATTTAGTGACCATCGGACAAAAATTGCGACCTATGCCATGATAACAAAAAAATGGAATATATACACGAATTTCAGCGACTAGTGTCAACATTTTTCTGAGGTCGTGAAACGAAAAACGTACACTTCCCACACCCCTGTGGGCTAATACCGCATTGAAATTGATAAGTAGATTATCGAACAAAACCTAACAAAAAACAAATGTCGAGGAAATGGGCTTTAAAAAAAGCCTTTTCACGACTGTGTAATGGTCGTTTTACGCACTCGAAGGTAACGTATGATTCAGATAAATGTGGTAAAGTGTGAGATTCATTGGATGAGACGTTTCGCATGAGGTGCAAATGACACCAAATAGCTTATTTTCATGATTAATCTGAACGACTATAACATAATGCATTGGAATGCATAAATCACAAAAAATGCCATGTCTACAGTAAATAGACCAAGGGACCAAGACTAAACGCAAAAATTGAGGAAAAAAAATAATAAACTGTAAAACGAATGTAATTTGTAAAAATTCAGACGGCCTGCCAGGCAGAAAGGTAGATTTCTATGTGTATTGGGGGTTGCATTTATTGTAGGTTTTACAAAAATATTGTATTACAATGAAAATTTAAAAAAGCTGTAATTTGGAAGCTAATGTGTAAATTTGGCCCATCTTTGAACTTGACTGAGATATAGACCCAAAGGACGCACATGATATTTCAAATTCAAACAGCCGTCATTTTGAAACTGATGGACGGATTTCGCCCACCTTCGAACTTGATCTACATACAGTCCAAAAGTAAATACACGCTAAATTTTTCCTCCATCCGTTAGGAAGTACGCTCTCTCCAGTTTGTTGACAAATTTTGTTATATCCAATGTACCAACATATAAACTTATATTATATAGTTATACATTACCCTAAAACTGGACTATCAATTTGAATATATCACATTAGGAAATATATTACAAAGTGTTATCACTCAATAATTTATGAAAAATTTGTCCTAACTTACATTTTAGATCTCACAGCGGATAAACAGTTGGTGTTTGCAGACGTCCCGCACTGAAAGATCCAATTAGGCATTTGTTATGCCTTTAGCCTAGATAAATGTAAAGACATTACAAAATAAGTAAACTCAGTTTTCATTTATTTCTATTTATTTCTTGAGTCACAATAATTACGTCATAACTAAACACGTATACTTCTAAACTCTTTTAATAATAATACTTCTTGTTTGTATCCTGCCTCTTCTAGGGCGAACTCTTAACTTGCTTGCACCAACAGCACTTTAGACTAGTCGGTTGAAGACAGTAGACCACTGGTTTTAAACTGAATAAAATAGCAAATGAAGTCCTAGTCTAAACTGAATTTCCTGGTTGCTTCGTTTTGTTTCCTAGAATTGTTTACTCAATCAGAATGTACTTGCTGTACTTTCCTTTATCGTGCTGATAGATATGCTGACTTTAGTGTTTGTCTGCATATTTGTTAGCTATCAATAAGCAAGACATATTTGGGGGTAACGGTGAATGTTTCACTAGAAATATTCGCCGGTACTTGTTTCGAAATATTTAGGTTGGCAAATATTTTCGTCTACCTAAATATGACTGGAACAGCATTTGAAAAAAAAATTTTCTTTTAGGCATATCGACTATTTACTTTGTAATCTACTATATCTACTATATAAAATTTAAAAAGTCCGGATTTCCATCGGCCATTATTTTTCGTACTTTTCATTGAACTAGAAGGGTGAAAATAGGAATGGGGGTGCATCAGTATCACATCTAGATACATTTTTTTTCAAAATTCTGAAAAAACGAAAGGGGCGCAGCAGATATGGGCCAAAAACACTTTTTGAAGTAGTATTTTTTCTGCTGTCTGTTGGATGAGTGTCTGTCAAAAATTGTTTTTTTCTTTTTTCTAACTAAATACATTTTTACTGATATTTCTTGGAAATTTTATTGACAGCTACCAGTATGCTGATAAGTGTAGACTCTCGATTTCTCCAACCGCGATTTAATTATTATTTTTTCACAACCTGGCGAAGGCAGGGCTGACGTCTTACATTTTATATATATATATATATATATATACATATAACTGTTATTTATTTATTTATTTATTTATCAATTTATTTAGAGAGTAATCTGAGGTCTCTCTCTCTCACTCTCTCTCATTCTGTCATTCATTCGTCTACCTGTTATCTCTATACCTCATCCTCTCCCTCCCTCTCACTCTTTCATGCACTCTATTTTTCTCTATCCCTCTGAGAAGTTTCCTAACTGTTCCTCTATGATTATGTATCCTTCATTTTTCTCACTTTACCCACAGGGAGATTATGGACTTCCGAATTGACTTAAAATTTTTCTTGGAACATGAATAAGAGCTGAAAATTTCAGCTGAATCTGTAAACCGATTCTGAAGTAATTTACACATAAATATGGATGGATGTTACATTATACATATGTACCTAAGAGATGTATGATAATGATTTTACATTTTTTAACTTTTTTCAGCTTCATATCTCAAGAATGAAGCGATGAAGAGCATGCAATTTTTAGGGCATACTAACATGTGTAAGTAAAATATATTGCTGTGAAAAACAATTCTTAAAATTTTTTTGGGAGATAAGGGGGTCAAAATCCACAATTTCATCCCAGAGAAGCTACGGACCTCGAAGTTTGTTTAAAAACTTTCTTGGGACAACACCAATAAGTCCTAAAAATTTCAATTGGATCTACTGAGCGATTCTAAAGTGATGGACACAGGTATACATAAATATTCAAACATTCACATTCATGATAATATTCTTAGAGTAGATGAGATTTTACAAAATTTGTAAAAATTCTATTATTTGCCAAAAATGATAAAGTGTCCAAACACTTTTATGTCATTAATTTAGACCTTTAGATCGTTGTCATTTTTTTAATGAAAAAAACCAGATGTAGTGAACGACGGATTTACCTACCAAATTTTGGTTCTCGATGCAGTGATCGAGAATTTCAGCAGCTACGGTAGGCCCACAATAAGCTAACATTGTTCAAGACCAATAACATACCAACAGTCAGGGCATGATTTACCCACAAGCAATGAAGCAACATAAACAGTTGCCTACGGCGCTAAATTTTAGGGAGTGATAAATTATTGAGAAAATATTTTTCAACACTGGAGCTGCTTTAGGATCCCATCCAACAGTTCGTAGAAGAGAAAATGAGACGCAAAAATCTTGTTCAAAATTAAAACATCTATTTATTTTGTTTTTCCCCTTCAGTAGCAGGCTATATTGTTTTGAAAATTAGTATATTATACTTTTAATCCTTTAAAAATCGTCGTCTTTTTGTTCACTCGTAAGGGAATGGCAGCTCCAGGGATAAATCAGCTCGTGACAGTAGTGTGAAGGTCAAGACCAAGGCTCGACTTTGCAAGACCAAGACTACCATGGTACTGGTCTTGTCTCGCTTTTATTCGTCATTAACCTGCACAAAAGTTTAGTTCGGGGGTTGATACGATCGAATATCAGTGACTTTGAATTTCAGTGCGAATTTTCGCTTTGAAATTCAACCCAGAAAAGTCTGTCACAAGACCATTCTAAAAGCAGGTCGCACTATGAGATATTTTGGAAATAATCATCGACGTTGCATCCAAAACGAGGGGAGCCCATTAGTATACGATGCGAAACTGATGAAAAATTTCACAATTACAAATTCACGTTGTTTTATCGTCAAAATTTTACAATTCGGGTTATGGTGAGGGGTTCGACGAAGAAGTAGCCGAAATGAAGACGCTTTTTTTTTTTTAATAAAAAAAAAAATACATCTGTTTTAGAAAATATGCTAGACTTCTTTTTGAGAGAAAAAAATAGAAAATAAAAAAAAATTGTCAAGAGTTATGGCACGCGACTCGGCAACTCAACAAAACAAGCCTTTGCACTTCTGTAGTAGGTACTTAAAAAGGATAAAAGTTAATTTCCGGTCCACGAATTATTACATTGGCTGCACGTTTACATTAGTCGACCAGATGTTTTCTTATTTGGTTTTGGATTGGTGCTTAAAACGTTGTCCTCGTATAGGGCATTACATAAAGTAAAAATGTATCGTCTTCGATTTTTTATTTTTCGGTGGGAGGAGGGGGCTCTCTCCTCGTTACTTAATACGAGGAACAACGCGTAAAAGGAGAACTATGGCTTTAACATATAGATTCAAAATTGTGTCGTACGTCTCTTTTTTTTCTTTTTTCTTTTTTCTTTTTTTTTCATACGCACGCGAAAAAAGTCATTAGCTTACAGACGGCCAGCTTGTAAATCACCTAAATCGTGGAGAGCATCTACCGAACACCCTGTAGTTGTAAATATTTTGTAATAAATTAAACTCTTGTTTTTAATGTTGATGTAATACAAAATAGTGTAATGTATTTTCTAATCTATGGTGCGCTTAAAAGCAAATCAAAGTGCACCTATAGCATGCTACTTGCCTTTAAGTACTCGCTTTTTTCGGATGTATTTTTAAAAATCCTATACAACGTGCTCTCGAATCATGGTTAACGAACTAATTTATATATGAAGTCCATATAGCTTATTTGCGTACAAGTTGTTAATCACTTTACTGGCAGCTTTGGAAAATATTCGAAAAAATAACATTATAGTCTACCTTCGATTTTGTGACTTCTGTGGTTTTCGATTTCCTTATGCCTACGCTAGTGAAAGTAACGATGGTCACTGCGTACAACTTTTTCAGCAAGTAAAAAAACTGAACCAAGACCAACTTCGTAGGAACAAGACCAAAGTCAAACGAAAGTTTGAAAAATACGAACGAATACTGCAAAATATTTGTGGCAGTCTTGCTACGTAAATAATTTGCCGTATTGAACATTTAGTTTTTGCTACACACATATTTTAGAATAACATGAATGGTAAGTTCAATAAGAGCGAGACTCGACTACGCAACACCAAAGGCTAATACCTGAACCGGCAGACTTACAAGACTAAAACAAGTAGATATTGCAAAAGAAAAAAAAAAACTATACGAATTTTAAATTAAATGCATAAGCCATAAGAGACTGAAAATAAATTAAAAGTTCGGGTATACAGTTATAAACAAAACTATGAGGTAGTCGTATTTATAAATTTTCGATGTAGTATCCTCGTATTTTTGACTTGTGCTTGAGTGCTTGTGCTTTTGTTTAAACATGTAAGATAACAATGCCGACAAGACAACGACATTTCCACATTTCCACGAATAATGCGTTGGGGATTACGATATTTAGGACGTATGACGTATCAGAGTAGCTTAGGAAATATTCTCCGATAGGTACGATTTCCGACATTTCATTCCATTCGTAAAAAAAGAAAAAGAAAACAGGATATGGAAGTGGAAAGTTTATGAGTAAATATAAGCTTACGAATGATATCTTTACGCAGAATCGCTAACCTATTCCCAGATTTGGCTATTTCTCTTGCATTTTCGCGGATTTCGCCACAAATTACCGCTGACTGAACGGAAGTTCAAACCAAGTAATTCACCCCTATGCTCCGGAGACTGAATCCATATTTTTTAATATTAAGAGCCATATTCGTAGTTGACACTTCGTGTTCGCTAACCTAAAAGTCAGTTTAAAACTTGCAGTTCTCAGCTGTATTTCTCAATGAAACTAAAATTTTTTCATAGCTTTAATATAGTTAGTCACCAAGAAGTTCGTAAATTCACTGCAGTTTAAAAACGCTAACCCTTCAAATAGTGAACACGTAGGGCGACTATGAATACCAGCCTAAAATTTTTAATAATACTTGCTTGGTCAGCTAATAACGCTTGATGCAGAACTGGCGGGTTGAGACGTATGATAAGGGAGGAGATATGAAATAAATTTCTTTTCTGTTCTTTACTATGACCTGACTATGAGAATAGAATCTAAATTTTAATAAATTTTTCTTTCGACGAAATTAAATTGTATCTTCATTCGGAAGTCTTGCAGATATTCGAGAAATTTTTCTTTTCGTGATGGAGAGAATTCTACTGAAATTGGTAGGAAACCATGTTTTAACAATTCACTCTACTTCAGATAAAATATAGCTTCTGTTTTTATTTTAAATTGAAAAAGTCGAAGAATCTTCTAAATTTCTTGCAGCCTTATAGAAAATATGGAAATTTAATTTTGCAAACGGTTTTGGAGCGTAAATATAAAAATAAAAATTGTAACCACTGATAAGAAAATTCTTATCTTCGAAACTTTTCATCAAATACCCATACTGCAGAACCCGGGTGACAGAGGGGGTGCCAGTTGATCGGAAGATTAAGAAATTTTCTACAAGAAAAATGAAAGCGATGAAAAGGAAAAGAGACAAGTTTTATAAATCTAGAATTTCGGATTGGAGAGATTTATAAGTCACCATCCGTCCCCGAGAAATTTGGTCTGAATTGCTTCGAATACGAATTTTCTTGTTTCGAAAGACGATAAAGAGAAACTTTTTTTCAAGTCAAATTTCCTAGTTTTTCATTTTTTATTTTTTAATATCTGAAAAGTGGCTTGGCTCGTTTTGCAAACTGCCTCACATGTAAATGTTCACTTTCGAACCTCGTTGAGAAAGATATTTCACATAATTAATGATCAAAAAGTGATAAAACGTTAAAATTCTATCAAATAATTGAGTCTTACACAAAAATGATAAAAAACGGAACAAAATATCAACCTTCAACCTTCTCATGATGGCAGAAAGTGTATAACCTCTACTTCGATGTAAAGTGAATGTGCTTCCTAGTAAAAAGATGCTTCACGTTTGTATATGGAGGAGCATTCGCTTTGCATCTAGGATATATTCGGCAATGATAAGAGCTACTTTTTGCACGTAAAATACCAGCATAAACATGGCCTTTCTGACCATGTATTATATAAACATATTTTCGAAATGAAGTTTTATTTTCTAGTTCCTTTTTTTCGTGATGGTAATGAACTCTTTATTCTGAAAGAAAAACGAAAAAAACTTACTCTGTTCTATACCTGCAGAAAGAAAAAATCTCAAAACAAAAAAAAAAAAAATAGAGAGAAGAGAAATGGAGAAAAATGACTAGGATTTTTATTTTCATTCTCTTCTTTATTTTTTCTTTTTCGTTTTCTTTTTTTTCTCCTTAATTGTTAACAGAAAATGTCGAGCATATCTCCTCCTAAAATGCGTCTCAAAGTGAATGAAAATGAAATAATAGCAGCTCTTTGAAATCCTGCCAAAAGAAACGAATTTTGGTCGGCAAGTCTGTGAAATAGAACGAAAAAAAAAAAAAAAAAAAAAAAAAAAAAATCAATTCAATCGTAAATTACGAACCATACTCAACCTATTGAAAATATTGTATTGAAAATCAGTTGGATAGGCTTAAAAACTTATAAAAAAGAATATCGTTTCTTCGTCCATATCAGAGCAAAGGTTAGGGTAAGGTGACTTAAATTGTGTTGTATTATTGACATTTTTAACGAATATCAGAAAGTAGTCACTTCGGCGCAAGTCTTACCTAATTTCACGCCTACGCCTCCACGAAATTATTTACAGAATTTTTTTTCTTTAAAGAACCAAATCTATGAGGTTAACGTATTACAAAACCTTTATTTTTTCATTTTCAGAAGATGTTTATGACCTTTGCAATTATTTTACCTCGCCTTTAATACGCGTTAACTGCGAAAAAAAAAAATACAGGGTTCAAGTTTTCACGAATAGAAAAAATGACACAGGTTTCAAACTTTGGAGAGTTTCAACCCTATATTGATTTTGGAAGAAAAACAACCTTTTCTCGTGAGAGACAAAATTACTTCAAATGCGTATCATTCGTCAAGAGGTGAAAAGACAATAATGAACATAGGTAATAAGTATATGTAGTTAGTTTCGAGAACCGTCGTTTCATTTCCAGGAAAAATAAAGGTAAAAAATAAGATGACTGGTGCTTGTTATGCAGACTATGAGTACACACTTCTGTATCTTACGTAAAATTTAATGAAAAATCAGCTGGAGAGGTGGTGCTGAAATACAGTAAGGAGGAGAATTTCCCTGCCGGATAATCTATAGGTATATGTAAATGTGAATGTTTGTCTGTCTGTCTGTCTGTCTGTCTGTCTGCCTGTCTGTATGCCCATCACTTCAGAACCACATTTATAGGCACTTGTGAGAGAGATGTATTCTAATAAGGAGGTATTCTATACTTATATGAAGAAGCTAACTACTCTTAGCAAATGGTATTATCAATTCTGGAATTGCCAGCATCACTTAGAGTGAGTAGGTAGTAGCTATATAAGTATTACTTATATTTTTAATTTTCTTATATTTTGGCTAAAAATATTTGCCCCTCTATAATGACGTTTGCCCCTCGTAATATCAATGTCTGGTTACGGGTCTGTGTGCAAGAAAGTCAACTTGGGAGTGGGCATGCGATCAGTCATATTTTTTCAAGTCGTATTGAAATTGCTTACTTTTTGTTCAGTAAAGGGACACAAAAAAACGTACTTTTCAGATAGGTGTTGTAAAACATTTGTTAAAAATTTAGTTAACATTATAAAAATGAGAAAAATAAGCAAAGACTGATATATGATATAATATGGAAACTTATTAGGTAAATGTCTTAATAACCTTAACTGGAATTGGGAAAAAATCAGAAAATTTCAAGAATTGATCTGGTATAGGATCTATACTATTAAATTTCTGTGGACTCATTTTCTGATTTTTTCTAAATTCCACAAAGGGCTATCCACAGTGTATAAAATATAATAGAGGGCGCGCACAGTCATTTGAACAATGTTACAAAAAATGGCATCACTTATATAGCTAGGTACTGTCCGCACTCTTATGGTACCAAAATCAAATTTGCATGCCCATATTTGGGCCCATTGGCAATAATATGGACATTTTTTCTTTTCGAATAACTGAATAAAATTAATGGTATGCATACGTATAAATAAATATAATTACAAATTTAGAGATCACAACAAACGAACTACGTAGATGAAAATGAGATTGAAAATTGTACAGTACCAGAGGAGTGGGGATATTATGTCTTGAAAGAGGTGTCACTTTTCATTTCATACGTGTCATCTATTATATTTAATACCAACTCAGGAAACCTATCATGACATTTAGGTATTGAGTTTTCGCATTACAGCTCTTCTTATTTTTCTCGTTTTTATAACGATTGAAGATGTAGTTCAGTGAACAAAAAAAAGGGCTTTCTCTCCCCCTTCTCACTCGCTCAGTTTGTCTCCGACTCATTTGGAGTTTTCTGCATTCAGTTTGCCAGGGTTGTCTTTATGGTTGTCAATTTTTAGAATTTTTAAAAACCGATTTAATTTTTGGCATCATCATAATAAAAATAAGTAATTTTTAAGTTAACTCTTCAATTAATCTTTATATCTAAATAATGCCAAACGGCAACCAGAAAGACAACCTTTGGGAAGAACATTCCAAAAATTTAGGTAATTTTTTTTTAAATTCAGCAAATAAAAAGATGGAAGAGAAAATACTGTTTATACCAAAATTCAAAATTGGGCGATTAGATATGAGGGAGTTTGCGAAATGAGCGCAGCCAGTGAGCAATTCCCGAGTAAACTCACTTTTCAATCTTGTCGAGGAAGATATTTTATATAATCCATGACCAGAAAGCAACGAAAAGTTAAAGTTCTGTCTAAAAAACTGAATAAAATATCAACCTCTTCAATGTGGCAGATTTAATGTTTCACTTAAAAAATGTGACCTCCAACTCGATATAAAATGAACATACTTCCGTGTAAAAAGATGCTCACGTTTTTACATGGAGGTGCGTTCACTTTATATCGAGATTATATTCATCAATGATATGAGCTACTTTTCACTCGAAAAGTACCAGTGTAAACATCGCCTTTCTCATCATGTATTTTATAAACAATTAAACACTTAAATAACATTGTTTTATTCCCTTTTTACTCCGATGTAACGTAAAAATGACGAGTTTAAAAATTTATGATCTAGGTACACCTTTATTAGGTACTGAAACGAGGACAACGTCCAATCAAACCCTTTATATGAATCAAAGCAAGATCTTTTTAATTGTTTCCTATAATTGCGAAGGGTTAACTTGTACGGCCGTTGCACTGAATTTTATGTCTGGAACGTAGGCTGCAATATAAAGTCTCAAGCTGAGTAAGTCATCAAAATTTGCTGATTTTTAGAATTATTTTTTGACTGCATACGTGGAAATTTGCAGGCATAGATAGATGAAACAAAATCTAACTAAAATTTTTAAGTTAGAATTACAGTGCAAATGCCATTCGTTACAAATTTTATCAAGAAAATAAATTTGACCAACTAATTTCGATTTTTATGTGCACCAGAGAAAATCGAGCTTCTCATAGAGACACAGACATCATTAATGATAAAACAAAATAATGTAAAAATGTTCGTTCATCTAGTTTTTTTGTTTTTGTTTTTCTCGTCATTCGTCTCATCGTTGTAAATATAGCTATCCAAAACAAAAATCGGTTGTTTTGTTACCACGTCGGTTCCCCATGGTGAAGCTACCTGAACACCTTTTTTATTTTGTTCTAAAACAAAGTGTGAAAATTTAGTGACATATCAGTGGCCTCTTTTCAAAATTTATACCTTAATTCGTCAACGTTGAAAATGGTTTTACACGGATTTTTCTATTCGTAAGATTGATTATGTTCCCCGTGGATTCATTTATTAAATGTTCGCTCAGATTTCTCGCTTCAAGATAATGCATCGAATCGTATACATAATAGGAAGTAGACGTTACATTTTAAACCAGTGAAAAGTTAAAACAAGTAACAGGAAGCGGTAATAATAATAATATCGAATATTGTGAAATAAATGTAAATTTTCGTACACGAGGTTTTATATTGACAATTGATGACTCGTGGAAGCTGTAAGGATTAAGTTTTGCATGGTAGCCGAAAATTTCAGTATTTCAGTTCGTTGAATATGAATCAGCAAAGATTTAATAACGAACAAACGGATAAAAATACGAGCGAAGTGTGATAAAATTAAGAATTTTTCACACAATGGTTTATTATTCAATGATATTTTCAGCAGGTTTCCAAAAAAAGCAGAAAAAAAAGAAGAAAAAAACAGGAAAAAACAAAAAAAAACAGAAAAAACAACAGAAAAGTGCTAATATATTAGATATTATTTGACCGGGGGCAAAGATGTTTGTACCGCCTACGTGGTAACTCTCGGATGGGGGTATTAAATGTATTATCACGTTTTTTCTTTCGCTTCTTTCTCGTTTTTTTTATTTTTTCATTCTGAAAATTTTCCACTGAGCACTGTGACCCTAATGCCCACAGAAATAAAAAAGGTTGTTTCGTGTATTTTGCAGCTATGTCAGACCAAAAATATGACTACTTGTTCCTGAGTTTTCCCAGGGGATAAGACAGAGAAAAATCGACATGAACTTTTTAAGGTAGGAAACTTTTAATACCTGCGGTTAAAAGTGTCTCATTAATAAAATTATATTTTTACAAACTATTAACAAATTTTTTTTATTGGTGATGAGTTTTGATACTTATGTCAGACCCTTGGGAAGTTAAGCCATCTTATCTCATTCCTTCCTTTAGCTCTCCTTAATTTCATCTCTGTTAAAAGATCGCGAAATTATGAATTATCACCAAGGCAAGAATGAATTAAATGTTCTGTCCTTGATGCAAAATTTTTGTACTGTTTTTTCGTGGTTTAATCGAGACTCACGAGACTCACAAACCTTTCATTGAATTCAATGAGGTTAGTGAGTACCTATTCATAATTTAATCGTCAGTTGTCACACGATGTATTAGTTTGGTAGTTTTCAAAAAAACGCATAACCTATTCTTTTTTTTTTTTTTTTTTTTTTAAATTAGATTTCTTACTTTTTTCTTTTCTTTTACCACATACAAACAAATTAAACAATTTCACAAAATATAATAAATTATATCTCCTCTTTTAATTTTTTTTTTAACCAGAAAGAATGGTGAACCAGTTTTCTATGAACGATGTTTCAGTTGTTCAAACACCGCAAAAACCTTTGTCTATTCCTTTTGCCTCTGTAAATCAAATTCGGAGAAAACGAAAAAAAAAATCAATATTGTATTTTTCAGTTTACTCCGATATTTTTCTTTTTGAAAATGCTTCTAGATATTTCATGGAATCATGAAAAACCCGTTTTTTGCCTTTCGTAGACAACCACGATGTTTTGCGCCATGCAGATAAAGCAGACAAAGTTAGATAAAAGCCTGTAGCTTAATAAAGAAACGATGTAGGATCGAAAATAGTCGAATGGAACTGTTGTTTTTGTGATTTTTTTGTTTTCACAAAAAATTTAAGACCATGAAAATGCCAGGTATTATTACGTCAGCACTTGAGCAATATATTTATAATTTTTTTTTTTGAAAAGATATTGCCTATATTGTTTCCGAGTTTGTTGCCCTCGCACCAAAATCATTCGGACAATAGGTTTTCACACAATCGTAAAAAAAATATAATCAAATTAAAATACTTAAAAAAGTTCGAACGGGTCACGATTATAAAATTTGGGCTGCACTTTTTTCAGAGGTAGAATCTATAATATTTTGAACTCATTCTGACCGAGTATCCAAAGATGAGTATGTAATACACGGTGTTTCATCAGGTTTTACCAACGCTTTCACGAATAATTACTCTTGAATCTTCATAAATACCAACAATATAAAAAATTAAATGAGGCCTAACCTTCCTGCATGTGAAGTTTTCGTTTATTCCAGCCAATTTTACAGATTTGCAAAGTACGAGTGCTACAGGTCTAATTTGATGAAACACTGTGAATAATTTTCTCTGTCGAATCTAGGCGTTTATTATGCAACATGCAAAACAACGTTTAATGCATTTCGAACCCATTTGAATGAGGCGAGGAACAGGGGTCAGTAGGCTCTTCATAGATTTATTTTACTCTCCCAGAAATGTTCAAGACCCATTGCTTCACACTTGTTATCATAGGTAGCTTTAGCCTGCCTGGGTGTCATATTGTTTGCTTTTTATTTTGTTTCAATTTTTCATAAATAATTATTAAAATTTTCCAGTTTTCATCAAATTGTGCCTCCAGCTTTCCTCCACAATATGTAATTTGGAGTGATTTATGACTACCATATTTTTTTTACGACAATTCTTTTTGAAAACAATCGCAAGTATAATAAGGAGCGGTGGAATTTGACTTTTTTATGCCGACGGGTTTCTGTCGACGTGAAACAAAATCATAGGGAAATAGCATTTAGTACGTAGAAATGTGACTCATCCCCTTCAATATATATGATTCAGTCATTTTGTGCACCTCAGCAATTAAGAGAAAATCTGAAATCTTTATCTTGATTACAGATTGGAGGTAAGAATATAAACATTTTTGATGAGTTTATTTATTAGAGTTCAATTCACGTTGGATGTATGTGATGTGCGTACAGTGAAAGACCATGTCTTTTTATTCAGTTCAAGAAAAAATCTAGTGGGTGAAAAAAGCTTTGTAGGACACACTTATCATGAAGTGAACACATCATTTCATGAAGCTTCTCCTGATCGCCCTGTGCCACACCATACAACCATACTATGAACTGGGCAACTATTTGAAAGAATAGGAAGTGTTAATCTTCCAAGACAGCAGGTTTATCAGAGTCGATAGGATATAAGAAGGGATCAGTTTGTGGCAATGATCAATGTAAATCCATCAGCATGTACAAGGAATATTGATAATTAATTGGATAAGTCACAGTTTACGATTGTTCGGAAATTTAAAAAAAAGTGTGTATAAAAGTTATAAAATACAAGTTCATCAAGAGCTTCATCCCCAAGATTTTCAAAATCGAATGACCATTTTTTCTACTGCATTTGATCTAGCAAATGAAAACCCAGACTTTCTATCAAGAATAATTTTTACAGATTAAAGTTTGTTTACAATGTATCATTCACCTAATTCTCAAAACGTTTGAACTCGGTCTAACAGTAAGACTAACCCTAGAAGTGTGTACACTGGTTGTACATAATATCCTTAGAAAATAAATGTACGGGCTGGAATTTTGGTCAAAATGTCATTGGACCAATTTTCATTGGTTTCCTAACTGGATAAAAGTATTTGGACTTGCTACAAGGCCCTATCTCCGATCAAATTTTGAAATAGCTGATGGAAGAGAACTTTGGTTCCAGTATGGTAGATGCTCTGCTCATACATACAGATACGCTACAGAATTCTTTAGAGATTCATTTAGAGGAAGAGTAATTGGCTTAAATGAGTGATAACTGGCTTGGCCAGCATGTTCTCGAGACTTGGGTCCATGTAATTTTTTTCTTTGGGGCCATATTTCTACAAAAATTTACCATAGGACAAGGCTATTTGAAAATTTTCAGGATTTATGCGAGGCTATTCAGCTTGCTGGGACAATATTACCCATTGAGAGCTGCGAAATGTACAATATAATTTTTATGATTGCTTGATTTACTATATCAATGCCAATGGAGGACTTTTTCAAAATTTTAGTTGTTTTTATGGCTGGCGAAACATGTGGTGCAGAGGATAAAATGCATTTTGTGTGATGCGTCGCACCTCACAGAATGTTGAATGTTTTGCACTACACAAAATTGTGAATTTATAAAATGTTGATTGAAACTGAATAAAAGCAGTAAACACTGTCGACAGTTTGACACACGTTTGCTAGTTGAGATGTTAAAAATCAATATTTTCTTAATCGATTTAAATTTTAATCAATTATTCTGAAGAAAAAAAAATCAATTTAATTTAATCTATGAAAATCGAAAACATTAATACATCTATTATTATCGTTTACTCGGAAAAGTGAAAAATATAATGGTTAATTCATACTCAATGCCTCAACTCAATGGACTTATTTGTAATTCATATACCAATAACAAAGAGAAATAGAATTTATATGTGGAAAATATCGCCCAATTAAATTTTTGTGAGTGAAGCAAGCAAAAATTTAATCAATCTCCACTGAACTCTGTACCATACAGGAAGAACAAAAATTGCCGGCTATGGTTATTCTCCATAGCAGTTCATAATATTTTATTATTAAAAGATCATTCATTTAATATTTTTAAATTTTCAGAAGGAAAACTTCTTATACTTATAGAAATAATTTTTATATCAAATTCCAATATCATCAGAATTTTTGTTCAGTATTCACGTAACACTTACTATCAATGTTCGTACTACATTTCATGACTTTAAATAAATGGAGAAAGGATAAACGGAGGTGGTGTTCTCAAAAAAAAATTTCATATCTAACTCGAGAACAAATGCTTGATTAAGCCAAAAATTAATGGAGTTCATCTCCATATCACTGCTAATACATGTAGCAAATGGCATAAAAATTGAATAAAAATTACAACCTATATCACATTAACAAGATTTTACACATAGCCTAGCGTTTTACAACATTCAGGCCAACATATAGAGTACAGACACACAAACATAAATCTATATATAGGTACATTTACTCATTAAGGTCCCTAAATGATTAAAAAATCCCACAGCAGCAAAAAATACCTCACAGAGTTGATTTTTGATGTCACGTTTTCAAATGAAAGTAAACTGAAACAACTAAGACTATTATTTATTTTCCCAAAATGAAAATTTATATTTCTCCCACAAGTACTTCATTTTACTAGTGATTTATTGAATACTTTTAGTTGATTGTACATACCTATCTTAACAAAGACAGCTTCAATAGTATATTACCCACCAAGATTCAACACTTCAACAATGAGCATTTATGTGTGAGCGAAGTTTGCAAAACAAGCGTAGCAAGTGAACAATTCTCGAGTCATGTAAATTCACTTTTGAACCTTGTTGAGAAAGATATTTTATATAATTAATGATCAGAAAGTAACAAAATGTTAAAATTCTATTATAATGAGTCTTTCTTAAAAATTATAAAACATGGAACGAAATATCAACCTCCTCATTGGGGCAGATTTAATGTTTCATTCAAAAAGTGTAAACTCTACTTCCATAGAAATTAAATATGCCTGCATGTAAAAAGATGCGTCACATTTTACATGGAGGTGCGTTCACTTTACGTCAAGATTACATTCATCAATGGTATGAGCTACTTTACACTCACAAAATACCAGCATAAATATTACCTTTCTGGCCATGTATTACATAATAAAATTTATTTGTTGTTAGTTGTAGCATCAACCCCTTTCAAAGTTAGGGGAGAGTCAAACGAAGTTAAAATTTTTTCTCAAGGACATTTTGAACCACTAATTCCAAAGTAATTGTTGCCGTTTTAAGAGCGGTACCAATTTGGTTTTTAAAGACCATAATATATTTAAATAATTTATATTTTGATGACACAGCGCCAAAATACCAGTGTGTATATTAAGTGAAAATACTGGTGCCATTATAATTATTAACCTTCGGTTCTGAAGGGTGTACATCCGTACAGTACGATTAGATATGTATTATTTGTATACGAGGAATCTAAATTTTAAGTTTTGGTACTAATGGGTTTCTTTCAACACGAAACGAAAACATAAATATGTAGGTCCCAGTTTAAATTTCTATACCTTAAGGTCAACTTTAAATGAAAATTTTTTCTTGGAAACCTATTAATAATGAAAATTAAATATAACCATCCGTAATGTAGGTATAAATGTAGGTATAAAAAAAGTGAAAAAATATTTCCCAAGTACTTGATGTGATTACTTAAATTAAGAGAAAAGAAGAAGAAGAAGAAACAATTTAATAATCATTTACATATGCAGTAGGCCAGACATATAGGCAGGTAGTCTACATTCTTCGATGCAGCCTAATTGAAGAACAAAAATCGGTTTTGATTGCGACGTTGCATTTTTCGCTTTATGGTTCGAGTAAGTGAAGTTGGCTGCGAATACTTTCATGGTCGATGTCCATATTACAAAAAGTAAGAATCACAACGTGCCATGTATAGGTAGGTATGCAAAGACGACGAATTATTACACCGCAAATTAATTTCGAATAGTCCGTACACTATACCTACCATAGGCTATTTATGACTTCATTATGTCTGATCGTTCAATGCCCCGCTCCCTCACCTTTTTTACCTCGTTTTAACTTAATTCCGACTTCATTTTTATTTTATTTTAGCGTTTTTTCTCTCTTTCCTCTCTCTCCGCGCTCCGCTCCATCGTCACCTTCTCGCTCTCACTCACTCCACTCACACTCCTTCTCTCGCGGTTAAATGGCATTTTATATCATCGTCTCTGCAGAACCTGCACGACGGACGGATGGACGGACGAACGGACAAACGGTGCACAGGCACACACACACGTGTGTGTGAGAAATAAAAAATATGCGTGCGCAGCGAAAGAGATCGGAAAAAGTGGAGATGCCGATTTGGGATTGGTCCCGAAGAGCAACGCCTCCCCGATACCTACTTGGGAGGCGGTACGACCGGTTTTACAACCTGACCCACTGGTAGGTGGTCGTCTACCTTCATTGAAAGATCTAGTTCAATGAATGTGTTTACTCTATGTTATAGGTACCCTATATGCGAGTACGTTGGGAAAAAAAAATTGTTTCCGATTTTTTTTTTTTTTTTTTTCGTTATAAATTTTTGTGCGAATTACAACCAAAATTGATTGAAATTTATCAAATGTTTGCGTAAAAATACGGAAAAAATATAAATTTTGTGCGATTTTTTGTTATTTTTTTATTTTTTATTTTTTTCAAAATCTGAAATATTCTAGTGTTTTTTCTTTCGTTTGTTTTTATTTTTTATTTTTGTTAACGGTTGTGCATTTTTTGAAATTTTTTTCGTTGAAAAAATAAAATGCCATTTACTTTCGTATTACGTTAGAAAAATTTTCGTTTATTCTGAAATAAAAAGAAAGAAAGAAAGAAAAAAAAAAAACCTTTGAAAACACCAAGATTTGTGGACGTTGTTGTTATTTTTTTTAATGGGATATTTTGGTGGTGAGACTGTGATAATACCGTCGATCGAATGAGATGTAAACGAAGGTCATGTGGTCGAGGATCCTTCGGGTTGCAATGCTCACGGCTCTTTGGGGCCTCGGAGACTTACAAGTAACTACAACGGTGAAGCCTGGTCGAGGGAAGGGCAGTAATTGGTGGTAAGTTGATCAAAGTTTCAGCCTAATACCGTGTACGATATTGTATTATTTGGTAAAAATGTTTTTTCAGTACAAATAATCTATGTATATGATGGATTTGTATAAACCATTCTTCTCGATTGCCGCGCTCATAAACTACGAAAAAAACAAAACAGTTGGTCTAACTATATCCATGAGAAAGTGTAACTTTTGATACTTACCTACCTATATGGTCGAAAATATTAAAAGTTACTATTCAGAATGACAACTTCTTTGGAGCACCAGTTTATGTAAATTCAGTATATGTGATACTACTCTAAATAGGAACTGTTGTCCATAAAATTACTGTTTTCGAGAAAGACCCAACGATTGATTAATGCTTACCTAGGTGCTGTTTTTTCTCTCAATACAATACACCTCATTATCCTAGCTAATAAAATGTTCTCTTTGTTGGCATAAATGATGGATTCGTATATTCTCCTCGAAAGCTACAAAATGAAAGGAAAAAATCAGTGGCCTAACCATTATCTGAAAAATGAAAATTCCAACGTCAGGATTCAAAACTGGCAATAATTTTATTCCCGTTCACGAAGGAATTTTTTTCTGATGATTAAATACTGATACAAACCATTCCTAACGAAATGCTTTTATTGATAGGAACATTACTATTTTGCGAGATAGACTAAGTAATATTGTTACCTACTTTCATTTTCCATCATCGTATGCCTATGGTTGCTCAAGGCGAATCTATAATTATAATTATATGTATAAAACTAAAAATTTACTTTCGACTATTCAAACCCAACAAAATCAATCAGCAAGCCTAAAATTGGGATAGTTTTTCGTACGTGATAAATCGCTGATATATGAACATTCACTCAGGTATAGCCTATAGTATTTTCCACTAAGAAAAAGTTACAGTCATTTTCAACAACCTCGAAAACAATGTGATTATTTTAATAAATTGCTATACAGGTATATTGTAGGTTGTCTCATATAGTGTAGTTATATCAGTTTTACTTGGTAAATCTATCTATAACTCGTCGAAATAAGCGAAATATGTTAGGTGCAATAACTTCTCAATATGGCGGCGGTTGTTGACCACGTGTATCGAACAAATAAAATTTCGGGAACATTGTTTTCGTACATTTAAATCAAATTTTGAATAGTATCAGCTATAGACCCCTGCGCAAACGTGCACACAAAAAATAAACCGATTAGACAGTAACAAAATTTCAGCAAAATATGCAATTTATATTTAGAATAGTCCGCATACATTTTTAAAATTATCAACAAATAGTTATGCAAATAAATTAGGCTATTATCTCCGAAGCTTACCATAGTTATGAAATTCCAAACCGGAACAGGGGTACAGGATGGGTACAGGTTTATCAGAAGAGTTTTGATGAAAATTTTTCAAGTAGGTACCTACTTAGGTACGTAGGTTTTCTATGGAGATCTAACTTATTAAAATTGATCTCAAGAAACAACTTCGAGGGGACGTGGGTACATTTATTCATCAACTTTGGAGCACACGTTGATCTTGTTCTACTTTAAAATTCTACCAATATTTCGTTGCCATTAGATATGTCCGGTTTAAGCTCAAGAATAGCCTACCCGTTTAAACAGAATTCAATATTTTTTCATTTTTTACTTTTTAAATTTGAGGTGAAACTGGAAAGCAGAAGATGAAGCTCAACAGACCGGGACACCGGGACCGGTACCTCAAACCGGAACAGCCTCATCATCGGATTCGGTTGATTTGATGATAATGAGTTTGCGTTACGGTCCACTGATAATTCTCAAAAATTCGGTCGCGAATTTTGGCATCCTCTTTCATTTTTTAAATGCAGTGTAGGCCGAGGTCAATATTCAACTACCCCATATAGTACGTCATACAGCAAATAAATATTTTTGTTTATTTCGCCGAATTCTGAGTACCTAATGGTTTGTAAAGCATTGTCTTAAAGTAAACGCCACCGTTTAAGGTCAACTAAACCATCAGTCAAATTGTTAAATGTGGAAGAAAAACATTTGAAAAATTTAAAAATACAGTTTAAGGTAGAGTTGTTGCTCTTTATATTTTTCCTATCGCACATTTGGGATAAGCCTAATGTATTTTTAGTTCGCTAGAATGGGAAGTTCGTATAGGTGTCACTCTGACTCTGTCTCGGATCAAATTCAGTATCATCAAAAACTATCTGATTGGCTGAAAAAAAAGTTTCAAACTAACTATTCCAATTCCGAATAATGGTACTTACAAAATTACAAATGAATTGATTTTATTCCTTTTTGTTCCATATGTATTTTAACACTGCCACAAATTCTCAGTATCTCTAACCTTAGATATGCTATTACAGCGGTACAGAACCTGCGAAATATAAACTTACGATTTTTTTAGTTTTAGAAAAATAAATTTTTGGAATCTAAAAGTATATCCATCAATAAGCCTATTACACTCTCATTCGATGAGTGAAATACTTAAGTAGGCTAATCTTTAGATTTAAGTCAGTGAAAATTGTAAACAAATTCGTTGAAAAGTAATTTTTCTAGGCCCGGTTTCAAGACCTCCTTGGGAGGATTGAATTACATTTTATAATTTTCATAAATTTTCATGGGAATGGTTAACAATTTTTTACACATTTCATAGACGTAAAATTTGAAAAACGGAATAATGGTGTTAATTGACATTTTATTTGGAACTGGGGAGATTGTACCCCGAATAAAGAGTTGATACTGTATATATATATATATATTGGGCAGCATCATTATTAGTTTGCTGCTGCAATAATGCATAAACTACAAAATTTTCTACACAACACACGTACTTTTTCACAAAAATATGTTAAAATATACGTTTATTCGGAAATATTCGAATATATTGTAGGTACGTAGTTTTTTGGGGGCAAAATATGTGGTAAAAATGCATTCGTGACAAAATATGTAAATGTATGCATTTATAAGAAAATATGCTAAAATATACGTTTTCAAATTTTGTGTTCAGACTTAGGAACACTTGAAACATAAAGTATGATATGCATGGACAAAAATATATTTTTACACATTTTTCACAGCTTTACTTATAAGTTCGTCACTAATTCCTACAACTGTGCACAGTTGAGAAAGGCATTCGTAAAAAAAAAAAAAAATTTGCCTTCAATTGATCTCGTTTTCTCAGTATGGTTAGGTACCTGATTACAATGAAAAAAGGAAGTGGGCCGTCGGATGATTAAGAAAGTAAAAATTATATATCCTTTCAAATTTTCCAGTTGATTTTTCGCACAAAATTTTCACCTTCATTTCGAGCAGCACTGTTTTCGTCGAGAGGATTTCTGGCTTTAGCTCTAGGACGTTACGAAAAACAAAATAAAAACACAAAATATCGTGGGCCAGCCGGTCCGTAAAAGTATATGAATGTAAATTTATCCCTAAAAAGTATGGGATTTATTCGAATACACCAACGTAGACCATTATATTCTGAGTAAAAATTTCTCTAACAAATGGCTTAAAATTTGTCATGCTCTCGCAAAATGCTTCCTAAGAAGGTGGTGATCCTCTGTACTGTGTAATCGATCAGAGAAAAATAGAAGAATGAAAACGGCACGAGATCGCTGAAAGAATAAATCTCTTTCTCCCTCACTCATGCTTCGGAAAGCTGCTGAATGGGTGGACCTTCGATCGTTATCGACGGCAGGCTAATGACTTGCAGGAGAATTGATAAATTATTGAAGAAAGATAAAATAAGATAAAATATACAAACACCAAGAGTTGAAAGAAAGATAATATACGGGCGTCAGTTCGATTAAAATACCGAGGTTTTTGAATACACATTATAGTTTAAGAGTTACCTAATGTGGCGTGTAAAAACAGCTTGAAATCTCATTATGAAGAAGGGAAGTATACCCTGTTCGAAGTGCTCCGTCTTCATGGGAAGATTTTGAGAAAAAATTGCTAAAATTTGTCGCCCGTTAGCGTATAAATCGTACGCCGTTTTGCGTTCAGTCAGTGAAAAATTGGGAATTTCTTACAATATATCTGTCAAATTTACAAGTACATAATAACATGTACAATACATATAAGTATGTACATAGCCTATACATAATTATAGGGTAACATAAGATCGAGGACGTCGATCTTTTAATTTATTCGAATGCAAAAAAAATCAAGCGAAATAATGGAAATTTAGCCAATACTCCTGCTGTGCACGATAGAGAGTAAATTAATCAATTTAAAGATCGTTTTTTTCCTATCCATACTTTTTCACTGCACAAGACAGATTTAAGATTTGTGAAAGGGGTTGACCATTAGGAATGCGACAAAGAAATCGATTTTTCATTTCTTTACGATTTCTAATGTAGGTATGAAGGCACCTATCGTATGAATGTAATGGTGCCTGAAAATAACCCATTTCTGCACGTACTTACATGCGGAACATTGGGCCTATAGTAAAGTAAATTTTGGTCTATCAAATGATATGTTGATTAATAACTTTCGTACATATTCCGTATGCACAAATTGTGTGTATTCTACCACAGCTTGTACAAACGAGAAGGTATAAATAATTATCGAGTTCTAAATAAAACCCCCCTGGGTTGTAACATACCCTGCATGAAAAATTAGCTCGGTGTACAGACAAAGATATAAAGACAAGCGTCTGTGAACAGAGAAAGAGGATTTCAGAAATACGCTTTCACGATACAAAAGCAATAAAACTTTTCCCTTTTTCGTTACTTTCTTTTTAATGTAACATATTTGGCTCAGGGCCATCAGGGCCGGCTGCAGGATTTCCTCAATGGGTTTTTTTTATTTTTTGCTACCTAAGCTAAACTCAAAATTTTATTTTATTTTATGATATCCCTGAAAGTCACACCTCTCCTTGTAAGAAAAATTATTTAAAAAAGTTTGAAAATGAAAATTGAGCAAGTAAATTTGAAATTAAAAGTTTTATACATTTTTTAAAATAGTAAACAACAAGATTTTTCTGAAAATAAATGCAATGATGGTTGATTTGCAGTGGCAGACCTGGTGTGGCTGCCTTATTCATAATTGAAAATAATACGTGAGATTACTTGGCGTGGGGATTAGACCAACACTCGTATGAGGATACAGGCTTGGTCTATCGACGACAATTGTCACCTATTGGTGACTAATATTCGTGCCTTGCACGTTAAACCAAAACGAATGTTTGTTTGTTTGTACTTGTCTATTTTTGTAGATAGACAAGTTACAAATCTTGGTCCGTGACAAATTGAGAGATAACAATTTCTGCAATGTCACAAACCGATACAAAGATACATTCTCCGTACTTTACCGTTGCCATAACAACTGTAAAGTACGATGAATAATCTACACGTTAGCCTATGTAATTAGTACATAGGTGTGTATGTGTGCGTGTAGGGAGCCGGGTATATAAGACCAGAAAATCTTAGGCTAAATTGCCAGTGTTTGCCCAGGTCTTGGCTCCCCTATACCTTTTAGGTATTTTGGCATAAACACGCAAATTGTTCTGTTGAACACCTTCTGTTGTTGGTATACTTTCCACGACATAAGGTATTCCACACTTGATACTAATTTTACTTTTTTTTTTGAGGGGAGTCAAGGGGGAATGAACCTTCAAAACCCCCCTTGCGACCGGCCCCTGATTTGACTAATCCACTTTCCACGATACAAGTGAAAATAAAACAAAATAAATAAGTACCTAGTTAAAAATACAAATGAAAAAAAAAAATTATTTTGATAAAGATTCGAACAAAGTGTCGTCGGAATAGTGGTCCGTACCTTAAGGCAAGGAGCTAAAAAGCTTGCAAAATTACCTTGTCAAACATCATTATACAGAACACCAGCGTAAGAACACCTATGATAACGTATGATAACACAAATAAAAATATACTATGTCTTAACGTAGACTCTTCTTGTGTAAAGTTGGTGATTATATCACTACCAAGATCGACTGTGCAAGACAAAGACCAAAACTATTACTGATTTTGGTTTTGCTCTCGTTCATTAACAGGCCAATAGAATAAAAGACACACCAATTAGAAATACTTAAAATAATGTTTCCAAAATCATATTTATCTCGAGGAAAATCTTATCAAAATTTAGGAACGCTTACTCATTTTTAAGTGGGTTTCATCATTTATTATACTCTTTCATTCTATTTGCTTACAATTTCAATATCAATTTTAATTCCACAAAATATTCTGCATCACCAAAGTGCTATGATCGCGATCGCCTAGTCGGAGGTTAGGTATGAGTGTCCGTGTGAATGTGATAAGTTTCATTTCACTCTTCGCAAAACGTTTTATATACATTTTTATAAGTTTTTTTTTTGTTTTGAATTTTCCTATTTACTGATTGTTCCTCGACCTAATTTTGAGTGTGAAATTTACACCAGTTTAGATAAAATTATTTTATAATGGCGCGTAAGACTCCAATTTTTTAAACACTTGACTGAATTTCGCCAGAACTTGAATATATTACCGATTTCACTGTTGAAGTCAACTCAGTATTGCATGACGTACAATGAATTAACTAATTTGTGTATTTTCATTTTTTGAAGGAATAAAATTAACTATTAGTCACCCTCGGGCTCCGCCTCTGCGTAGCAATTTGATTTGAAACTTATAATCCACCGAAGAGAAGACCCTAGTGAAAGAGAGCCGTATAGAGAACGAGTATAGACCTGTTTTTAACCTGACCCTTCAGGTTTTAGCGATGGGTCCCCAGCCAAAAAACGACAGGAAAGAGCGACCCAAAAGTAGCGCGTATATAAGACCACACATTATAATAAGCGCGTAGAGAGAGGGGGCTAAAACCTGAAGGGTCAGGTATTTTACATTTTAGCCGTCAGGCTCAAAGTAATAACATCCCGGGGGGTGGAGGGGGCGGAGCCCCCTCCCGAGGCGCGAAGCGCCGAGTTTTTTTAAAATCCTTTTCTCCTTTTTCTGTTTTTGTTTTTCAGTTTAAAAACAATAAAGAAATGCGGCATTTATTCGGAGGAAAATCTGTTTGCACTCAAGGAAGCTACCGACTTCCACTAAGGCTTAACACCTTTCTAGGGACAAACCACTTGATGAGAGTAACCAACTCCTTTACATTAAATGGCTCTCTTCCCTCTCTCACCTTACTCGTCTATTTTCTTCGTTCTCTCTCATTTCATTTTCAAACAATTTATTTGACTGCCATGGATATATACGGTATAGTATTGGTACCTACACTTCAATCATGCAACTTTTTGGCCCTCCATATCTCAGAAAGGGGGTGACACAGAAGAATGAAATTTTGTTAACGTATTAATATATTAAGGGAAATATGATTACAGTAGAACAAAATGTCAAAAAACTATTTTAAGAGGAGGACAAAATTTACAACTTTTTTCCCAGGGGGCTACGAACTTTTTCCATTCTGATGATACATCTATACGGTGAAACCTTTCTTCTAATATCTCAGTCTAGAAAATCGGTAAAGCCACTCTCTCTAACTTAGTGTCATGGTACGAAAAACCTGATGGAAATCGAGATATAGATTCGGGATGAAGAACATAAAATACGTGCCTACACCTAATTAATTCACTTTTGGTTCGAGTACAGCACAAGTTACGATCACCTGAAAAACGAAAAAGTTTCAGATAACATTTTCCAAAGAAGAGAATTTGTGGGGTCTTCATGGCGTGGTAGTTAGGTGTTTGGCTTTGCAATCGAAAGTTACTGTTATTCTCGACCCAAAATGGTGATGTAGATATTCGATTTGGTTTCTGCGGGGCTCCAGTATGTGATTGAAAAATTCTTGCTCGGTAGATCACTAGCCACCGAATCCGGACTGCCTCATCCTCCACTTACACATGAAAACATATTTTCCTGCCACTAGGTAAAATAGTTATGTAGCCAAAACGCATTTTAATTCTGTCGAAAATATAGGTGGAACTTAAACGGAATAATAGGTGATAAGGTTTTTTTTCTTATCAAAGAGTAGGCTACTAATTTTCCTAGGGCCAGTGGGGAAGGACGGGGACATGGAATTTGGATGCTTATTTTAAAATTGTGTGTATCTGCTAATGAGTTGTTAAATGTAGATAGTAAATTCAGTATTAATATCAAATTTCATTTCTTAACAATTTGACATTGACATAATGTGCCTATCACAAAAAAAAAAAAAAAAAACAAAAAACGAATACCATAAAAGGCGAACAGCACATTTCTACATACCTTATCCGAACAATTCCCTTCATAGGTTCACCATATTATACGACCGACGATAGGCCTATTAATTTCTAAATATTTTTACATTTTCGACAGGTATATCCACACTTTTACTTTTTCGAACTTCCAGCTATGCGCTACTATAGGGAAACCGGCTTTTGCAAAGAGAAAAAAATAAATAAAAAAATCGAACAATGGGTTAATTTTATGCGCAACAATAACGAATGCGGGAGGTTAATGTGCCTGTAAACAGGAAACAAGAATACGAAATGACGAAAGTTGAAGACCATCGTCTCTTCGCATAGGAATGACAAAATGATAAAAATCACAGCCGGATTCTTTGCCTACTATTTTTCCTAAAAGAAAAATTCAAAAAGACGATTTTGCATAACTATAGGTATACAGCTATCTATGAAGATTTTTGGAAGAAAAAAAAATCATACAGACAAAAGGAAACGCGAAAAAGTCATCCGACAAACAAATAACCCTCTAAAAGATATTAGCAGCAAAAGAAAGACAATGACACAATACCTGCTGATTTTTGTCACACTAACCTAGTTAGTTTGTTTGTTTATTTTTGTATTTTCTGGAAAGAAAAAGAAGAAAAAAAAAACACTCCACGCTTTCGTTAGTCAAACGGTTCATTTTAAAGGATCTGTAAAACGTACACCCAAGGAGAGACTTGAAAGTGAAACGAATATTGAAAAATGATCGAATTAGAATGTTAACGGTCAACGAGGCAGTGATAAGAAACAACTAGACCAAGACTAAGACCATGGTGGTCTTGGTCTTTGTATTGGTCTCACATATTCAGCGAGGGTCTCACTCTTGCATCAGTACTCCTACATTCTTGGTCTTCATTTCGCACAGTCAAGCCTTGGTCTAAACTTCGGCCTAGCTGGCAACATTATAAAAATTATTGATGGCTAAAATCAAAACATAAACAACAGTCAATTATCAAGCAGGAAGAAAAAAAAATCAATTGCGAATTCTTCAGGTACCAAGTTTGTAAACGTTTACAGTTTTTTTATACTATCTTTCAAATTTTGTGTTTGGTTTGATTGGTTTGATTGGTTTGATAGTCTTGCCATCGCAAGTTTTGTATTTGCGCTGTCAGCAATATCAAGAAAAAGAATGCAACGCCTCGATATATTTCGTTCTTTAGTATTTCTCAAAATAACATTTAAAAAAAAAACAAACAATTTTAATACGCTGTTAACAAACAAAGTGGATAAAAATAAAGAAAAAAACACGGAAAATTTATTAGTTTTAGTTGTATCAAAATCGGATCAAAGAGAATATGACCCAATGATTTTTCTATAAGGATTTAGGTTTGTTTCTCTTTGTCAATTGAGAATACACTTGTTATTTTACAATTCGTGCGAATTGTATTGTTTTAAACTTACAGGCATTCTCACATTTAAAGCCGGTCAGAAATTGCAAAACTGATTGAAAAGAAAATATGACACGTTTGATAAACCTCATTCCCACCCCTCAAAATTGAGCCTTTGTTATGCAATTTTGAAATTTTATATTCGGATGAGTGGACCAAGCGACCCTAATTTCTGCGTACTACGCCAATTTGGAAGAATTTTTTTTTCATGAAAGTTTTACAAACTTGAAATTTGAAAGACTCGCAATTGTAAGGAACGCAGTAGGCGGCTATATTATTCATAGCAATACTGCAAGAGGTTAGGCACATTCGATCCGACACAAGTGTATCTTTGTTTGGGTCATTCGTCGAAGAAAGAAGATATATATGCGTATTTCCTTGTTCAATCTTATCATGGTTCCAGGCCATGGTATAAAGACCAAGACCTTGAGGTACGGATGGCTTACTGAAACAATTTCTTTCGATGAATACGGTGGGTGGAAGGCGTAATAAGAGACGGCTACGTATTATGTTTAAAATTTGTAACCGCATGCATACACACGACACATACGAATGCTAGAGGGCGACTTTCTTTAATTAATCGATTTCTCTTAAAATACGCTTCCGCGATGGTAAATGCAACGTACGCCAACAGTTCTTCTCTGCTTTTTGTCAACTGCCAATCCAATCAACGTATTCGAATTTACGAGGAAATCCGTTAGCTATTATCTCTCTCGCTATATACACTATGAAACATATCGGGTCATCCTCGGATATTGTATCGCACGTTCGTGCGTGTCTGTATGCGCACGGTCACTGCTTTTAACCAGACCCTTCAGGTTTTAGCGATGGGTCCCCAGCCAAAAAACGACAGGAAAGAGCGACCCAAAAGTAGCGCGTATATAAGACATAAACTATAATATTATAAATAAAAACAATATAAAAAATAAAAATATATTAAATTTTATTTTAATTAATATAATATCAATTTTTATAATAGTTTAAAATTAAATTTAAAATTTATTTTAATATTAAATAAGGATTTTTTAAATCACTTCTTTAAGAAGTGGTATCTTATAACATTACAGTGAGAGTGAGAAAGAGGAAGAGAGAGAGGGGGCTAAAACCTGAAGGGTCAGGTATTTTACATTTTAGCCGTCAGGCTCAAAGTAATAACATGCCGGGGGTGGAGGGGGCGGAGCCCCCTCCCGAGGCGCGAAGCGCCGAGTTTTTTTTCTCATTCTTTCTCTCTTTTGTGGGCCAATGGTATTATCGAACTGACCAAAAATTTGAATGGTCAAATCGATTGCTCCAGGTGTGCGTACCAGCATTAAATTGAAGAGGTTTTTGCTGCGATTTTATGCAAGCTTGCGCTTTTGCAGGTACTTTAGGTCAGTTTTTTGGTTCTGGGAAACAGCAACTTTAAGGAAATGAATGCTAAAATTCCTATGTTGCCGACGATCTCGGAATTACTACGAAAAACCTTTTTAAACAATTTTAACTTCTCAAACGGACTAAAATGTTTCAGGACCAAAATCCAGACCATAGTGGTCTTAGTTTTGGTCTTAGTTTGGGTTTTTCATGGTCATATTCTGGCATATTGAGTTTCGGTTAGAGTCTTTTAGGGTACCTACGTATCGTATTGGTCTTACACTTGCTACAGATACGAGGCTAGTTTAGCTCATAACGAGCAGTAATCATTATTTTACGAGGGTAACGTTAATAACATAAATATTAAAAGCGTAGAACTGTCTCTCAGCGACTCACGTAATTATTTCAAACTTGTAAAGGGCGTCTGCCTGGTGTAGAGGTTAGGAACTTGGCCTCACAATCAGAAGTTTGTACATTCAAGACCAGTATCTACGACAATTCTGTTAAGCAATTTTTTGACGGGTAAGTAAGTGAAATTGTTCTCCAGGTCCTCTATAGTAAATATATGCAGTAACATTCACTGTTTCCCATGGGGTTAATTTTTCAGACCCTCCGAAAGTCAAAAATAAATTTTTTGAAAAATGTTTTGAAGCAGCGGTTTTTTAGAAATAATTACTTATGCAATTTCAATTAATTAATCACTGTAAATATAGTTTATCCCCTTTCATCTCCACAAAGGTCAGATTTGAGAAAATCCTGAAATTAGTTATTAGCAGATGTACTAAAAATTTCTGTTTTTGCCCCTTTCCACCTCCCTCAGCGTTGAGTTCAGAAAATTTCTAGAATTGCTTGGTAGGCAATTGTAATTATTGATTTAAACGAAAAGTTAAGAGATGTGTCGGTAATTAAAATAATTATTAGTTAATATGTTTAAAAACAGTGTATCTCTTTGCAATCGCACTGGGAATGAATTTAGAGAAATAGGACTAAATTTGGTTTTTAGGCATTCTTCGGAAAAGACCAACTCCATATTATGTCATATTTTCTAACAGATATTGCTCAATCAGCATAAATACATTTGACCTCTTTTCACTCACTTGGGGGTTCAATTTGAAAAAATTATTTCTCACTTAATGCCTACGTCATAAAAGGAATACGAGGATAATCTCCAAATTTTAGGTTCTCAAGTCCCATAGTTCAGCGAGGGTTTTCAAAAGTAAGTCAGGGCCTGTTCCTTCATAAAAAATGAAAGTTAATAAAATTATAGCAACGCAGTTGTCAAGGAACGGATCTAACTGACGAATATCAAGTACAATTTGAGGGGACTAAACCTCCGTTAGTTTATGGTTTTTTTTGTTTTTTTTTTTAGAATGAAAGGGTGAGGGTCGATGCAATATACACACACAAAAAAAAAAAAATCCGCATCAGTATACCGAGACGGATTCGTCACTGACGCGGATTTGAAAGAAAATGCCTAAAGGTAATTCTGTACCTGTACATATCGAATTTCAGCTAATAGTTCCAAATGTTTCCTGGGGTCATCAGACGAAATATAAACCTACCTCCCACTCTGGGTCTCAATACCAAATCTATTTTAATATGTAGATTTTCTTCGAAATCCAACATGAAAGTTTTCCAGGGTGATACCAGGTAAATACCAACGAAATTTAGCGTCAATTCACACCAGCTTATAGCATTAGTTTCAATAATCTCTGTCTTCTTCATTTTCGTACAATAATCGAAACAATTTTTTGCTAAAGTAAACTTTCTAATCCGTAAAGACTGAAAAATATAGTCGATAAGATGACAGATATCTTTTAAACTACTCTAAAAGCATGTTAACTGGTATATTCTGATTTTAAATGACCAAAATGACAATTACGGAATGAATATAAAGCTTTAATTTCAGGTATTCGTAGTAAATTATGGGTGATAAATTTTACATTTAAACTATCTTTTCAATTAGAAATGTTCTATTCGAAGAATATTGTCAACCACAATGAGAAGAAAAATTATCCGATGAAATGAGCCATTAAAGGAAATCTTAATGTATGGCAATAAATCTTGACTTTTGTCGAAGCATAGATCATATAACCTGATTTTGGTTCAATTTGAGAGTAGTGGAATGTCCATTAATTTATTACGATACGAATAAGTCGTACGTTTTTCTCAATAATAAAGGAAATCCTTTAGTTATTTATGGGTCCACGTAAGTTTAACAAATCATGCTACCTTTGCAGATTTTTAAAACAATAATCACAGCTGAGTAGAGGATAGTTCACTATCAACTTTCTAAATTTCCTAAGCCTCGATATAGTAGAGTCGAACTCTCGAAAAAGAACACCGTTCACTTCTCGTTTCTTACAGGAGTTTCTTACCACCCAATACGAATTCCATTTTCATAAAGAAAAAAAAAAAAAAACAGCAGCTCTTCAACCTCCACGAAGATACAGGCGTCAAAAATATGACTAACAAAACATCGAGTAAAACCACAACCAAAGAATAAGTATATTAGAAAAAAAATGGAGTGCGTTTTTTTGCCCAGAATATTAAATTAAATTAATCGATGTATTTTTCTTTCTTCATTTCGGACTATAAAAATGGCTGATAACCAGTGGTGGACTTCATCAACAGGTGACACGACAACCACCTAGGGTTTTATCACTTCAGGGAGTCTTGCACGAGCCAAATACAAATTAGAATGTGTATCAATTTATCGTCACTTAATATATTTATTACTGTTTAAGAAGTGGGGAAGGAGTGAGAAAGAGAGATAGAATACAAATAATTTATTATAAAAAAACACAGCTCTAATAAACGTTGAGTATAAAATTTTTATGCAGTATTTTTGACAATGACGGTTTTTTCCTTCATTTTTTTTCTTTTTTCGTTTTTTAATAGCTAAAAGTCATAAACACGTCGTAATGGCGATGATAAATTAAGTTACGAGATTAGTCTAAGAGTGGAGGAGAGAGATGAGACTGCGTATAGGGGGAAAAAAAAGACATTCCATAAAAAAGGAGTTTTATAACTGAAACGTTGAACCCGATTGTATAAGAAAGACGACGATGACTTTCGTCATTATAGGTATAAACCTAAATTAATATGAATGAAAGTAGAAGTGGTGGAGAAGAGATTTAAAAAAAACTAGCCGTAGGTACAACGTATTGAAACGTTTCCAGTCCAATCACTCGCTACTCGGCGAACCTCCACGATGCGTGTAGAGCCTTCCTACATTCGACGGTTCATTTCAAATAACCTTCGCAAATTTGGAGGATTCCGCTTAAAAAATGTTAAAAACTCAAGTTTTGCACAATTTGTCACATGCAGACTGCATAAGGTAGGTCAAGTCCTCGCTTGTTTTTTGCCCTTTAATTACTTTTCATTTTCATATTTTTAAACTGCAATCCTCATTTAAGGGAACGATTATTCATTTCTTCTTTTATCTGGCGTTAGGAATTTTTATATTATTGTAGATACTTAGGTATCCTAAAGCAAGAAGTCGTATTAAAATTCCTAGTAATGTCATCAACATTTTCGTTACATTCATCAGTTATCACTTCCTTTAAAAGGTCTGTCAACAATATCACTTCAGAATTTTCGGAAATTATTCCGCGTATCCGGCAACGTATATACATAGGCTTCCCACTTGAATCAATATTCCTGTTAGGGTTGTTTACAGTTTGATAAAGTCTCATTGTCCTAAAAGAGCTTTTTTCATCACACAATGTTTTCAATTTTATATTATGAAAAGAATCATCAAGGTACCCACAATCTTGATTTTGAAAACTGAAAAAAAAAATTTTCCTCTTTTTTATAGTTATAAATTTTTATTTTTAAATAATTTTGAGGTTGAAAATTTTAGCAAGTTTCTTTGTGCATTATCCAGATAAATTTTAAGAGATTTTTGAACACGTTTAAATAGGAAAATGTAAAAATTTGAAAGTATTTAACAATTTGTGATTTACAGATTAGATAGTTCAATTTCATACATGGTTTTTAGAGAATTTTCTATTTTTAAATTGGTTTTGTATGAGTAGCAAGTAGTTCCACAATTTCAATAGAGAATTTTTTAAATTTTACAAGTGGAAGTACGAAAAGTGATGAAAGGGTTGGTTGAACAGAATCGCCGAATATTAGAGAATCATTTATGTGTTCGTGTTGGCTACAGAATCCGAGGCTAAGAAAAAGTGGACCTGGTTTTGTACTTTTTGCAAAATCAAAGCCAAGACTTGACTATGCGAAAACCAAGGCATCAAACATAAAACAATTGAAAAAAGAAACGAACAAACGATAAAATAATCGAAATCTTGCTACTTAAATAATTTTCATCATTAAGGTTTGATTTTGTCATGCATCACGTAATAGTAGAAATCGTGATAGCAAGATCGAGGCCTAAGACAAGACTGACTCTGCAAGATGAGGGGAGCACGAACGAATATGTTGGTGTAAGAGTAAGGCAAAACTGAATGTGCAAGACTAAGAACAAAACAGGACTACAGGTGGGCACCTACTGCAGTTTTAGTCTCCAGTCTCCATCTTGTATTAGCTCATCACTTCACTATGAGCGAGTTGACCAAAGAACACAATAATTTAACTTCGTCAAAATTCAATTTACTCACCCAACTTCAGATTACGGTCATGTTGATTGAAAAATCTGTCAAAACATTTTCCATTTTCAATACAACAGCAAAACTGTGTCTTGAAACGCCATTTCCAACGAGTAAATATTCACGGCGAGCAAAAATAGGGAAAACCTACTCTTCTCCTCGCATCCTCCCCACCACTCTGAAGAAAGAATTATAGGCCGAATATAACTGAGTAAAAATCTCCACTATTATGACGTGATCTGCATCTATGAAAACGTAAGCAATTGGTCTTTTCCTCCTGTTTCTAGTATATCGACTGATAATATTTTAGAACTATCTGGTAATTTTAATGACAATTTTTTTTTTTACTATAAAACCTGATAATAAACGAGTAGTGCCTCAGTTTTAAAACGATGCATTCTGGAACTTTTTCCTCCCAAATATATTCAGCAGGACTATCTTTGTGTTGGAGATATTTTGACCTTCTCGACCTCAATAATGATGTTTTGACTACTATCCCTTTTATTTTGGCTCCAAAAAATGAAATGGGGCTTCTTTAAGGCATGCAACAGAAGTCTCTTCTATGCAAGGTTAGTTTGTATTAGGTAGTTGATTCGGTAGATTGTGTTTGGGTTTAAGTGATTATATCACATGAACATATCTCCTGTATGCGGGAACGTCAGAGTAAAAATGAGAAAAAGCAAGACCAAGACCAAATACGCATCTAGGTGGCCACAAAATGAAAAGTAAAAGTAGATGAATTCATTTCACATACTTAGTTGTACTAATACAAGGACCAAATCTTCAGCCTTTAAAATCCCATCTATATGATCAAATTGGCCTGGAAATATGCAAATTTTCAAAATTTGATGTGCGTAAAAACCTGCATTTCCGGAATCATCAGAGGTTGTCCAGGCGTGGCCTTTGAATATTATGTTTATCTCATGGGTAAGTAACCGTACATGGAACAAATGAAGTATTACCCAACTATGTTATAAAAATGTAAGAAAAACTTGAAAATTTATTTTTGCTTTTACGTAATCTGTCCATATTGGACAAAATCCATTTCTAAACTTTGTTCCATACCATCATAGACAGTAATCACAGTAGAACACACATACAGATTGGATTTAGAATACAGATGTTCTTGGGCCTGAAATGAAATACTTAGTAAGAACTTTCACAGAACTGGATTTGAGAAAAGTTTCATTTTTTTAAATTTGTAATTTCCAGATACATTTCACCTGATTGAGAAGATAATGGAGGATCTTAATTCTCACACTATAATTATCTGACTAATTATGTGGAACTAATTATTCGATTGTAATGAGAATCTCCACAACACTGGTATTTTCATCTATAATTTAGGTTTGAAATTTGGCATTAATTTTTAGTAATAGATTATAGTTTTTCTCGATTTTCTTTCGAACTACATTTATGGTTTTCTTGTTTTATAATACTCTGTGGTAACAAATTAGACAGTTTCCAATCATGCACCCGGAAAAATTCTGTATTCATATCCATATACGCATGTTAATGAAACTGCATTCAGTGATGTAGATGTTTCACAATTATTTCCGGTTCGATAAATAATTATAACGAAGTCTCACATTGTTTTACAGTTTTCAAACTTTAAACATTATTTACTGGTATGGAACAAATCCATCGTCCTCGTTAAGTTTTCACCTGTGGTAATAAAGATTTTTCAAACAGGGCATTTCTGGACTCATATATGATGATGTGGAATAAAGTTAATGTTTTGTTTTTCTTTCTCACCTATGAGAATAATTTCATTCTGATGACAAAATGAAGAAATTAGATTTTTCATGATTCTGGTTATTAATTTGAGTACTATTGTGACAGTTTTTTTCATAATAGTTCCACATCATATGTAATATGAAGATTGGAGATTGATAATATCATTGAAAGTAGCTTTTTAACTCCTGTTATGGTCTCGTATTTCACAAATCTCGGAATTTTAAAAATTTATTATTTCCAGATTAATTTCATCAAATTGAAATGTTTTTTTAGAAGATGATAATTCTCAAATTACAGAAATTTGTTTAATTATGTGGAATAAATTTCAATAAATGTAATAAGTATTTCTCAAACAGTATCATCTCATTCAGTATGAAAGGGTTAAGTTTTATTTTGATTTATGGTAAAAAACCATTATAATATCCAGTCTGGGTAATATTGATAGTAAAGTCTTGCATAGTTCTACAGTTTTTCGACTTTAGACTGTAAACACTAATATGGAACAAATGTGCTTTCCTTCTTTTTTTTTTTTTTTTTTACAATATGGAATTTTGATTCAGGTGCAGTTCCAGGTCTAGAAAAACCTTTATCCTAAACTCAATCTGTAGGTGTGTTCTACTGTGATTACTGTCTTAGATGGTGTGGAACAAAATTTAGAAATGGATTTTGTCCAATCTGGACAGATTACATGAAAGAAAAATGGATTTTCAAGTTATTTTCAGATTTTCATGGGTACATTTTTTTAACAAGTTCGGTAGTATTTCATTTGCTCTATGTACAGTGTTACATACCCATGAGATAAACATAATATTCAAAGGCCACGCCTGGACAACCTCCGATGATTCCGGAAATGCAGGTTTTTGATCATATCAAATTTTGAAAATTTGCATATTTCCGGCTATTTCATCATATAGATGAGATTTTAAAGGCTGAAGATTTGTTTCTCATATTAGTACAGCTTAGTATGTGAAATGAATTCATCTACCTTTACTTTCCATTTTGTGGCTCTTTAGAGGTTAAGATCATAGTAGTCTTAGCTTTGGCTTTTATCTTGGTTTTGCAAAAGTGCAAAACCCGACCAGTTTTATTCTACACGAACTTATTAGTGATGATTTTCTAATATTTGGCGATGAGACAAAAAATAATAATTAAAATTAATGTTATAATTAACGTAGTCATCGTGTGAAAAAAATGTATTTTTAACGTTTTTCAAGCGGAAAATTAAGCAAAATGGTAAAGAATCACTTATAAATTCATCGGAAAATTTATGAGTTTTTTTCTTTGCGCATAAAAAGAACAGTAGCTAGTGACCAGAACTGTCAGATGAATGGAGTTCAATTTTGTTCTTCATTCGAAGGCATTGTTTCTTTTCTTTCGTCGCGAAGAAACTTACGAGCAAAGGGAGAAAAAATATGTACCTACTTGGGTATTATTTATATCAAATACCTTCAAGAAAGGAATTGGGACGATTTTAATTTTTTAAATATTCTAAGAAATAAATGACACAAACAAATCATCTGTCCATCGCTGTCAATTTTTTTATACTTTTTTTTTTTTTTTTTTTTCGATCCAAGTGATAATAGTCTAGAAAGTTCAGAAATGTGTTGAAAGCTTCGAGCACAAATCGTGCGCTGCAACTGCAAATCGAACGTTAACCGGCTTTAGTTAGATTGAAAGAGGCAGAGACAGTGAGTGAGAAAGAGTGAGAAAGAGTGAGAGAGTGAGAAAGTGAGAGAGTGAGAGATAAAGAATGAAAAAAAAAGAATAAAAAAAAAACGATTCTACAGTATCAATGCCTATATACCAATAATTTGTTATATTACAGGATGATCCGCAGAGCGATTGTACAGGCATTAGCATTCAATTGAGCTGGTAGCTGGTGCCAGTCTTGTCATGCGTGTCTCACATAATAATCAACATATACGTATATGTATGTGCGTGTGTCCGAATGTGAGTATGTTTGTGTGTAAACATTGCACATTTCATTATGAAGAGGTACGGAATTTACCCTCGGGTTTGAATCCGTGTTTCTCTCCAAATGAGAAATTTGCATAGTTGTTGGAATTTCAACGTTGAAAAGATTTATACAACGCAAACGATACGAAATTGTTGTCATTTTTTCGTTCATTTTATTGAATACGCTAGCGCAGTAAACGTAAATACAATTAAAGTAAATAAATAAATAAATAAATAAATAAATAAATAAATAAATAAATATATTAAAAAAAGAAAGCCCAAAGAAAAATATTTTTAGTCTATCTGCGGGTCAAATATAGGTGATTTAATTTTTCATTAATTGGTTCGTTTGTTAAGCTCAACTTGTAATATTGTTTGCAGAAGGGGTGAAATATCTACTGACTTAAATATGTTTAGCAGCAAAATATGCAGCCTCAGTATGGATGTGCATAGCTTACAACAGAAAAATAGGCCTTGAGTTAAATCTAACTGCAGGAATATATATGGTATGATCAAGTGCTATTGGTCGACACTTACCCTTTAATCTGGATTTGTGAAGCCGTTAATCATTATTTCTTCAAGTGCGATAAATCAATGGAAAGAAAAAACCTGTGTCGTCATTTTCAACTTTTGAAACCTATTTTACCTCCAATACAATTTGAGCTGCATTTGATTTTGTGAAGCAATATTTTTGTGTTGTTGACACAGAGGGTGTTGTTAGTTGACACATCAAATGTAGCTTAAGTTGTTTCTAATGTAAAGTGGGTTTAAAAAACTGAATATGAAGGCAAACATTTGTTCTTTCTATTGTTGTACTGCGCTTGAAGAAATAATGATTAGAAGCTTCACAAATCCAGGTTAATTGATAAATTTATCAACCCTTGACCCTTATTAGACAAGATTAAAACAGTATTTATTAGATGTTTAGAAACAATCCCTGACATGTAACCAGCCCCCGTAGTCAAGGAGAATCACTCTCCTAACCACTGATATTCCATTTACTTACCTTTACCAAGATTTTAAAATTGAAATTTAAAAAAAACAAATTTGAAAGAAAAAAACCGAGCATATCTAAAAAATTTTGTAATACTGATAATACAAATAATGCAATGTTGCTAAAACTACATTGGAAGAAGTGTGGTCCGATAATAAATATCTTATCCTATTTTTGTCCAGACAGTGCCACCCACAGAGGCACAAAATCGATGCGTCAATCACCAACCTATGTCACCCAACAACACTCGAGCCAATATGCAGGTTTACAGGGTTATGGAGGTCGATCCATTTGAACGACCACCATTACTTGGCGACTTGTAGCATTAAGCTAACCCATCTTCAGCAAAAGAAGGTTCTATTTAAAGAATGGGAAAATGATATGATGAAAATTTAAATAAGGCATTACCATTGCACACAAAAATAAGAAACATGTTACATGCACTTGCAAACAAACACTAACATTCTAAAGCAACCGAGGTTCACAACTGCTGTTTGGCTTATTGAAAAGGCATTAGATGAAGTCTAGTCTTTGAGTTGAGAAGGGAAGTTTGAAAATCAGGATAGCAGAGGCCAGATGGATTGCAAGTTCTTTCACCCATATTCTAGAACATTTCTTAATGTTAAGTAAGACTAAAGTACTTGATCAACCAGGTTTATTCTATACTTATTGTGATGCCCCAAAGGTAGTCATCATACTAGTTTAAGTAAAATTATCTATATCTGAAATATCAAAGTTGCCTATAGAAAAAAATAAGACAGCCCAAAATCACAGATCTTTAATCAAGGTACCTCGGATTGAAGAAGGAAAGAACATGAAAACCTAGTTTCCCACATACCACAGTGAACATGAGGTCACATCATATAGACCCTACACAACTCCTCCTAAGTTATTATTAAAATACCTACAATCTGGTAAGCGATCTTTTGACAATATAATTTATTGAAACACATAGTAGGACTGATATTAATTAGTTTAGATCTTACTAAGAATGGCATTGATTGTATGTCGCAATGTATTAAAGAGCCGTACCATGTGGAGATGTAGAATGTGGAATCACTCAGTTTCGGCGTTTTTATCAGCAACTTTTGTAGAACGTTTCATTTAAAAGAACAAACCATTAGAGAAACAACAATCCCAAATTACAAGAACTTTTATTGAATTGATGATTTTATTTCACTGTAAAACGTGAATGAAAAAACGTCTACTATCATGAGGTGGTTAAAAACGGACTGACTTCCCCACTCATTCATCAATTGGATATGGTTTGATCTTATTATTTCAGATCTAACCAGAGAAGTCTTTTATTGGTTTTATAATGTTGTTGAGATCCAATACCTAACCAAATAAACTGTATTTCTTTTACCTATTAAATGCACATTTTGATTAGCTGTTGGGAAAATGTGATATTGAATAGGGAATAATACATTTTATCTGTTGGATCTCAACCATTATTAATACAAAATTTTTATTTATTTATAATCAGAAAAGTACTTCTCATTATTCATGGGAATCACAGATAAAATATTACTTAAGTAGTCAATCTTTACTTAAATATCGTTCTAGTGTACGGGTGTCTGTGTGATACATTACAAGGTTTTGATTGGCCAAGGAGGGTTTGCTTACCATATAACTTCAGTTCTCATCCAAACAAGACTCGGACGATGGCAGAATCTAGTGAAGGGGATCCTTGCGAAAAAAAAGAAGTAAAATATAAGAAGCCTCCGAACCTTTAATGATAATTACATTGTCCAAGTACCTATATGAAATTTTTGAATACTAAATTTGTGCAAGTGTAGCAATCAGTCTGTAAGGGATGAAATAACTAGGGAGTTATTTCTATCAGTCATGGAGTCAGAGATGCATGCACCCTGCACTTCAATGTTTTGGAAACATAAATTTTCAATTGAATTTTTCTCTCTTTTCTTTAGTGCATTGGTTTGTACCTAACTTTTATGAAATTTTTGAATGATAAAAGTGTACAAACAGCGATCATTCTGTACGGGATGAAATAATTCGAAAATTATTTTATTAGTTATGCACGTAAGGATGCATGCACCTCACGCTTCAATGTTTTGCAAATGAATATTTTCAATTTAATTTTTCTTTTCTGTATAATGTACCTAAATATAAAGAACCCGGTACTTTTTACGAGGTGTCGCATCATTTCCATTTCATAAAATGTTGAAACTCACTAATTATGTAGATTATGTAATATTTAAGCATCCACGTTATTCGAGCAAAACAAATTTATGATAAAGCGTGTAATAGTCTATATCGCAAAATCCCCTCATTACCATTTCAGTTCGTTGGCATTTCTAGCAGAAACCGAAAATTTGTAAAATGCTGTCATAGAAATGATTTAGGGCGAAGATTTCAAAAATAGATAGCCTATAATTTACACGCCAAAACTGGAAAGAGCTGAACGTAAATTTGTGTGGTCGTGAGTGGTATACAGATTAAAACCTTATTAGAACATACATCTATATGTATATGAAAATGAGAGCTGTTTGAAAAACCTGAGAAACTGTCAATTTCCACTTGTGACCGGACATCAATTAGTGGAAATCGGTAGCCTACAACGCTCACAATGAACGCATTACGAAATTTGATCTCCGAATGTGGGCTCAATTTTCAAAAAAATGAATCAGGCCTATCACAGAACAACAATACAGATACTTACGCAGTGCTTAATATTCCTTTCGAACCAATTGTGCGAACTCAGTGGCGCATGCTAAGCCTTCCAACTATTTCGTCTTCTAATAATGTCACAATGAAGGTTAATAAGACCGCGCAAGGGGAGGGGGAAAACACGTATTTCGAGCTTAAAATGGTGTAGCCAATATCTACCGTCTTTACAAATTTTTAGCAAAACATTTCACCTATTAGTATCCAATATAGCCTCCGTAAATAAATGAAATTGTCCTCGGAAAAGTAGTTTAAAGAAGAAGTAGAAAAAGAAAAAAAAAAAGGTATTTGATGAAGTCCACAACTATTACGCATGGCTAACCTTATTATGAGGTATCGAACCAATAAATCAACTTTTTGCAAATTTCCTCTAAAAGGAGATGTTTTGAAACGCGTTCAACTGGATAAAAATGGTCAATTTTACTTGTTAAGAGGTGTTTCTATTTGCACGTATACGCTTTTTTATTGAAATATTATTTCGTTTGGACCCCCAACCGGGAGATGGTATCGAAGATCGCCACTACACAGCATATCGAGCGAGTAGTACGTACATAATTATACAAGGTACCTACGAAGTTAATCTCTCTCTACTTGAAAATTCAACAAAATTACGGCTATCGGGTCAAGTATGATGTTAGGTTTTTAAGTAGGTTTTCTATTGAAAATCTACTTATTAATCTTGGTGTCATGGAACGATCTGGGGATGGAGGTAGGTACGTTTTTCGTTTCATAACTCAATGAAAATTTTGGCATTAATAACTAAAATTCTCACACATACACAAACGCATATATATATATATATATATATATATAAGCCAACTACTTATTACCTAGGTACAGGTCGCAATTTTTATTCGATAGTCACAAAATTTTGGAATTTACATTAGTGCTAAACTAAGGACCTGACCTATTGATTTTGTTGCGTATTGGTCGTACGGTTCTTCCGGTACAACTATTTTTGTTTTTGTTTTGGCTCTAAAGTTTCTAATTTTCTACCAATAGTTACGAAATTTGAGAAAAAAAAATTCACTATTACATATTACAAGTTGATTTAAATTTTCGTGCGGATCGACCGTAGGGTACTTCCGATAAGACTGATTTCGTTTTTGTTTTGGCCATAAAATTATCAATTTTTATCAATAACTACTAAATTTGTAACAAATAGGTATTATAACTTGCTATAAATTTTGATGCAGATCAGTCGCACGACACCTCCGGTGACACTATTTCATTTTTTATTTTGCCTATAAAATGCCTAATTCTGGACCAATAGGAATGTAATTCGGAACAAATATTTATTACTATCTATCAATAAATTTTTAGTGACTGCCTAATTTTATATTTTTCGAAAACCTACTTTTTCTAATGGAGCCGCTGCTGCGTTAGAGTTTTTGAAAAATTCATTCGCATTAAATGCGCGGATCTCGTGGGTACCTCTTTCTAGCTATAGCCTACCTATAGTAACTTGTACAGCTTATAGCACGTAGTTGAGTAAAGTGTCAATCATCGGATCAATGTGTAACGTATAGACCACAGTATCAACAATCGTTACTGAAGCGGAAAAAGATCATAGACGGAAAAAAAAACAAAACAATGATCGATTGCAGTGACATAACTGCTATATGAACGAATAAGAAAAGAAAGATAAAAGAGTAATTAAAATTTATACACGAATCTACGAGTCACCGCACCTCCAACAGGAGTGTAGACGAAACGAAAAAGTAAAAAAATAAAATAACTGAGATGAATCAGCGAAATACATAGTTTCGAAAATTACTGGAAACCAAGGTTTTGCAACAGTGTTTTTACTTTTTAACATTTCGCACGTCGAGTTTGTAATTTCGCGTTAATCAAAAGTGATCTCAATCAATTGTCAGCGAGAGAAGGGGTGTTGTGATTGGAAAATACTTTCAATTTCGAGGAGCAAAAATTTTATTATTTTCAAATCTTTCTCGAATTTTCAAGAAATCGATGACGGGAGGATCAAGGCCGAACCCAATAAGGTATGGGCGGCCAGTGGGGTTGCCAAGAATTTTTTAAGGGGGGAATTCGATGAAAAAAATTTCTCACCTTTCTTCTCACCCCTACGGCGAATTTCAAAAGAATTTTTTCGCAAGGTCGAGGGACCACAGGAAGGACTGGTCAACCATCTAATGGACCAAAAAGTTTCAAATTAAAAAATATCGACGTTCACTTTCCGAGCCAGGGTCGTATGGAGGATTCATTTCGAAGGGGAGAAGAATTCATAAATTGAAAAAATTGTTTCTGTTTATTGGGATAGGAATTTCTAATGTTTAAGCCAATCGACATTATTTGTCATGAAATTAAAAATCATAATGGTCTCATTTTGTAAAATTCTGCCTTAAAAATTCCGAAGGGGGATGTATTTTTCCATCATTTAGTACTTACCCAGCCACCCTATCTCACCAATGATAACGAAACGTCTCAACATTCTAAGTCGAACAATGGACATTGGTTCACTGCACATGCGCAATAGGTCTTTTTAAGTAGGTTTTCTATTGAAAATCTACTTATTAATCTTGGTGTCATAAAACAACCTGGTGGAGGGGATAAGTATGCTTTTCACTTCATAACACAAGGAAAATTTTGGCCCTAATAACTCAAATTCATACATCCATATTTATTTACTCATATATTTATATATTTATCACTATAATAAACAAACAATCTTCCAAATATTCAGTCGAAAGCATTCTGCTAAAACTATTTGAACAAAATTTGTTTTTTTGTTAGTGTGCATGTGTATTTGATATGCACTCTGATATGTTTCATTGTTTCCAACATAAAAATGAATCTAATAGTGTTATCATGTTTATGTTGAAAAAAGTCTTGGGCTGGTACAAGTCAATGCATGGCAAGGCGGTACTTTAAGGCTTGCATGTATATGTATAAAAGCCCTGAAGTGCCGCTCGGTGGCATTTTGATTGGTGCAGACTGTAGAACTCGTTGTTTTGGAGGAGACAATGAACTTTTTTTTTTGTGTCTGTGTAAGTAGTGGTGCATGCGCATCGAATATGAGAGAATAATTGGCGAATACTATCTGGGAAATAATTGATTGGGGAAATAATTAACAGCTAATACGTTTATTATAGTAATATATATATATGATAGAGATGAGACGTTACAATTTTACAAAGGATGGAGTGTCCTTTACATCTACGCCGAGTACGTGAGCACTGGCGTACAAAATACCTCACATCAACCAACCAAATTCTTCGGAGTGAGGTAATTTGTAAGCCAGTGTTCACAAACAAATACCGACGGATTTTTTTCTGCCAAAAGAATATTTAGAAAGTAGTACACTGGTCGTTGTAGCACTGTCTATTATCAAGACCTAAGCCAAAGACTTGACCTATTGATTTTGTTGCGAATTGGCCGTACAGTATTTCCGGTATGGCTATTTTCAGTTTTGTTTTGGCTATAAAATTATCAATTTTCGATCAATAGCTACGAAATTTGTTACAAATATTGTAACTAGCTATAAATTTTGGTGAGGATTGGTTGCATGGTATTTCCGGTAACATCATTTTCGTTTTTATTTCGCCTATAAAATGTCTAATTTTGGGCCAATATGAATGTAATTCGGAGCAAATATGTATTACGATTTATTAATAACTTTTTAGGGACTATCTAATTTTAAAATTTTCGAAAACCTATTTTTTCTAACGGAGCTGTGGCTGCGTTTGAGTTTTTTCGTCTATTTTCGAAGCCTTCACAAATTCACAATAACAACAACAGCAACAACAAAATCAAAACAGACGCAAAAAGATCTACTGCACATGTATAATAAACTGATGCCCACTGAGATGTTGGCACGCATTTTCGTGTTTACTTGGGTATCCTGTGCTAAATGATCGAAGAATTTATCCCAATCCCCCTGCTTACTCCAGTATGGACGCCCATGGGCCAAAAAACTATGAAAATATTTGAAAAAAAAAAAAAAGAAATAATTTTACTTAATGCTATTAGAGGAACAATGACAGGACCTTGAATTCCCCCCATAAAAAGTTCCACCCGAGGAATCCAAAAACCTCCTTGGCTACACCACTAGGAGTGCGTATTAAAAATCAGTAAGATATATGGCGGAAACAATAGAATGATTAACACATGAAATGAAACTCATAAGACACGACACCCAAAATATTAAAGGCAGAAATCTAGAATTTTTCTGAAGGCAGCAAAATTTTCAGGTCCCTGAACTGAAATATTTTATTCTCGATTCACGGCAACCGATAAGCGTGTGAGAAATGAATAAATTCAGCATGCTGCAAAAACTTTTGGTGTCCCGCATACGAATCAGTGACGGCGCGGCAATTCCTGATTCCCATTCCTGGAAATTGGTGTTCCCATTTCAAGGTCATCGCAGTTTTTTGCCAAAACGGCGCCAGAGTACTAAGGGACATCAACATACTGCATCCTTGACAAGTTCCTGGACACCAATGTATTACATCAGTTCCCGAAAATATTCATTTTTGCAACGCACCGGTGCCAAAGTCCTGGGCACCAAAGTACCAATTCATTACAAAAGAGAACGTATCTAGGCTTTACATCTGTGCCTGTTGCCATGCCATGATACGCAGAAGTGAAAAATGATCAAATAGTCGATAAAGGTATCAGAATTTTAAAATTTTAAGGAATTTTAGCGATTTTTTTACTAAGATTTTTTTTGGAATTTTTAATAAATTGTCCTGTGACTTTTGAGTTCGATTGTACACTAGGTGCATTCAAAGTATCAGTAACAATATTATAAAAAATTTAATTTAAAAAATGAAAAAAACCGGCTGCGTTAATCTGAATGAGTAGCTCTCATTGGTGGATACGCCCAAATTTATGACAATAATTCCATGCATAAAATTTCCTTTAATATCATAAACGCAACCCACATTACACCTAGGGTCTGTGAGACTCCAGTGTGCACTCTACTCGATAACATCGTAGATTGATAATTTCTGTTTGTAAAGCGCAGCAAAGTCAAAAATAAGGTAAAATACCGAACAGTGTCACGAAAATTGTAGAACTACTTTGTTCGAGAGAATAAAAAGAATAAAAGTATAAATATAACTATGCGTACCTACATAATAAGCTCACTACATTTATATGCGAAAAAACATTTAAATTTTCAGTTTTGCAGGGGGAGAGAGGTTCACTAAGGGCTCTTCTGGTCAAGGACATGAGGCTAAGAGAAGAACTTTGTTTATTTCACAGCTTGACATCAATAATGTAGTAAAATTTGGCTTCAAATATCTGATTTCGCACAAATCTGACGTACGAAAAATTCAACATAATGAGGAAATACTGTGCATTCTTTAACTACAGTGCTTTGGCAATTTCATCAAGCGAATGGGGATTTTTATTACTGACATATGTACTGAATAACTCTCCTAGAACGACGTCGATCAGTTTAAAAGTGGTACATGGTACAAACTTAGTTTGATATTTTGGGAATCGTAATTAAAAAATGGAACGAGAAGCCGCTACAATGCAGCCCAGGTAGCGAAATTGAAAAACGCATACAAGTAATTTGATACAGAATCCACTCGCATGATGCATACATTTGACGAGTGTACGTTCAACAAGTTGTGCCAAACAGGTATTCAAATACAAAGCTAGGAAATCGTTTTCAAATTCTCGAAAAAATATGCTAACCAACGTACAAAATAAATGTGCCTATGTATCGGCTGCTGCGGGTACCTACGTAGAGGTTTTATTCTGATGGCTGGAATGAACCAAGAAAGAGTAAGAAAATACAAAAACAAAAGAGAAAAAAGTGCAGTAGAAGGTAAACACAGAAAAAAAAAAAATGCAAACAGCAGAAAATAAATAGTCGATTGTGGCTGGCAGAGAGATGGAGTGCTTGTGTGAGAGTGTAATTGGGAAAAACGTCTCAGGAAAGCTGAAGTTGAAGAAAAAAACAACCAGAAGAGTTTGGAATTGGTAGTGCAGTAGTTTTATGTCGAACGAAGTGCCTCCCCTCGCCCCCATCGTCCACCTTCTTCTCATCATTGTCGTCGTCGCTGTCGTCATCGTCGTCGTCTTTTCTCTCCATAATACTATCTGTCGACGCGTAATGCCTGTCGTCCTTTTTAAACCATTTGATTGATTAATAGCTGAACGGTTTTCATTGTGTTCTCATTGTAATAAATAAAACCTGGAGATGGTCGAGCTACCCAGAAATTACATTAGAAAGTCAACTATATATACGCTGACGATATAAGAGTGGCTTCTTCCATTGATTATTTGTAGGTTATATTATTGCGAAGAAGAAGTTCCATCATGAATGTAACCTCGGTTTTTTTTTGGTTTTTTTTTTTTTTTTTTTTTTTTTTTTCTACTAGAATACAAGTTTTTTTGTGTAAGTTTAGCAGTTGCAAAAAAGTGAAAAAAAAAATAGGTGTTCCATAATATAATCGCCAAAGATAGAGCTTGGTTAGGGAACTTGAGGAGAAGAAGAAGAAGAAAAAGAAAATGGTTAGAATAAATATTTGTAAAATAAGTTTCGACGAATACCAACCACTGATCCACTAGCATTTCACGAAAATTGTGGAGAGAACAGTAGGAATGAGAAAGATAATGATTAATAATAAAGTACATCTATTGTAGTATACCTACACTATAAATGGAAACGAGTATACAGAGTTTCAGAGAAATGAAATAATTTTGGTGAAAAGTAGCGACAAAATGTGTTCGTTGTTTCCCTTTGCGAACACAATTCGTCGCATCATTGCGTAGTTTATCAAAATTCAGGTTTACATAAATTTGTAATCAGAATAAGCAAATGACGCATAAACGACCCAAAATTTTCATATACATATTTCGTTTGTAATCCAAATGTACAGCCATAAAATTAAACACGTCACACGTTTGTTAGTGCCTCCTTAACATGGCCCCGTTTTTATTCGAAAAACTATAGAAAAGATTAAAATTTTTCATCAAATTCTCTTCAAATTGTACAAACGATACAAAAACATTTTTTTTTTCTCTTTTTTTGGACCCATCATTGACAAATTTTTGGCTGCATTAATGATACTAGTTTTTTAATAGTACCTAGCTAGTAGTAAAAGAATACGAAAAAAGAAAAAAAAAAAAAAGAAAGGAAAAAAAAGAGTAAAAGTGTCAAGAAAAACGTGTTTCGAACACTCGTTTTCAAGAGCTCTTTACCTGACGGCCTGGACGTCATCTTGTTGAGAAACAATGATACTTACAAAAATTATCGTTACAGAATTTTAAAAAATGAGATACGCCAATCACAAATTGAGAAAAAAATTTCCATCTTCTATATACGAAGTCGTATATTCGAAAAGATAAAATTTCTGACAACAATCGTTGCACATACAAAAGTGATGCTCAGTAAGAGGCGTAACGGTCTTTGTAATACGTAATTTTTGTGAAAGGAGGAGAAATAAAATGGAAAATACAATCAAAATCGTTCAGGGTTTCGTAAAATTTTTCAACCTTAATCGTGATATCGAGCGCCATCAAATTCTAACCAGTTTCCATAGAAAACGCCATAATTGAAGTATTTTTACTAGCAAGTTACTTGGAAAAATATTGGTAGAATTTTTAGTCAGCTGGCTGTTATTATCTCAGCCAACAAAGACATGGCAATGTACGTTAAAAAATCGATTTTCTATCTCCGTCTCACTCTCTCACTCTCCCTTTCTCTCACTCTCACTCACTCTCTCACTCTCTCACTCTCACTCTCTCTCTCTCTCTCTCCCTCTCTCTCTCTCTCTCTCTCTCTCTCTCTCTCTCATTCTCGATCCAATTTCACGTAAATTCGAATAATTTATTCTCATTCGCATCCAAAATGAATTCGGGATTAATAAGTTTTTAATCGCTATAAATTATTCGTAGGTAGATACGTAAGTATATTCGCTTAAAGCCATCCGAAACCCACTTTCCTTTTCTTTTCCATTTTTTTCTCTCTCCCCAAACGTATACCTTCGCTAACGTATTGGCTATTTATGAAAATAATGGCAGGTATCTACCTAAAGACAAGACTAAGAGTTTCCACTCATCTTCTCTACCCATTGGCATGAGTACCAATACGCCCTTTTTTTTGGGTATCTCCTAAAACGATGTACTAAACATTTGTTTTCAACAAGCTGTCCACTTGAAAAATATAGCTGTAACAGTACACTTCTTTAGTAGATGGTTTAAAAGTCAGAAAATGTAAGGAAAGGATGCGATAGAAAAAAGGAGAGAAAGAGAGAGAGAGAGAGATAGGCTACAAGAAATGCAAGCCAGATAGTTTTGTGGTATAATCTTTACACTAAAACAGACTGCGAGATGTGTCAGAGTTCTTTTTTCTTTCCCATTTTTTCAAACACTCTTCTATCTTTTTTTTCTCTTTTTTTTATTATCATTTCCAGTCACAAAAGAGAAAAAAGTGAGAAACGATCAACGATAGCCGGATCAGTCGCTAATACGTTGTTGGAATGCATGCGGCTGGAGGATAATTATTAAATTTACGATTGAATTTATTTTAAAGGATGAGAAAGAATAAATAGGTGAGGAAGAAGACACCAGCTTCGGAATCGATGCCTACGTAGAAAATGGTCGGTTATACGCGAACTGGTTTCGTGTAAAAATCTGTATATACATATGCGCGCGTAGATGAATATATTTTTAGGTTTTTAAGAAGAATCGCCGGAGATGGAAATATTAAAATTTATCGTTGAATGATGCTCACGGTTTTACGAGGTGCATACGTCCGTTTTTTTTTCCTTCTGCCATGCGGTGATGCAATCGCCATTCGCCATTCGCCATTCGCCATTCGCCATTCGCCATTCGTTTTCGGTCGTTCGTTTGATTTTAATTCTTTTTGTTCGATGACGTAATAACAGTTTCAAATGATGTGCGCCCTCTTATTGGGATGTACGCGACTGATGTGCGCGTTGCTTTTGGTTGCGCAGTTCGACGTGAAAAATGCCAGCAGGTAAGAACCAAAAAATAATAAATATAGCGAAATTGCACCCGCGAACTTGAAGGCGTTTGATTTGGCTGAAGCAGTCTGTTCCGCAAGGTATTGATTTCCAAAGAAATAAAATAAGTGTATCACGCAACGAAGGAGGGAAATGAGTCACTTTTCGGTGAGTGCAATGTGTGCAAGTACGAGCTGATAAATCGCTCACACCCGCAGAGTTGCGTACCAAATTGTTCGCGACGAGTGCGCATTCGAGCCGAGGGCAATAAAACCTGCGGTTGCCGGCTCGAATCCCTGTAATGGTAGAGAGCATTTTTAAGAAACACAAAAATGGAAATTAATTTAATTTAATTTAAATAAAATAAAATAAAATAAAATGTTTAAAGGTGTGTTGTGTGAGGGAGGGAACTGAGGAACCGATTAGGCGTGAGAAAAAAAATTAAGGTATGAGAAAAAGAACGAAGGAGTGAGAAAAGTAAGAGGTCTGAAACTGGCCATTTTCATTGCGACATACATGTCTCGAAGAAAATACAGCATTTCGTACAAGTGTTGCAAAAAAATATTATTTCACGTTTTACCGGATCTCGATTGCAAAAATATTTTCATACGTTGTTGTTATCTTTCATATACTTAATGTTGGGAACGAATCACGAATCACGAATCACGAATCACCAATCACCAATCACGAATCACCAATAATGAATAACAAAGTAATACAAAAATCACAAATTATTAATCGTGATCAAATTATCAGTTTAGTATTTGAGTTTACCTTTGGGTCTTCACTCTCGATTTGAGACTTTGAAAAGCGTTTAAATCGTAAATACTTTTCGGACCAGGAAATTTTCGTTTGAATTAAAATCACTTTCAAACGGTTAGCGGTTTTCTCGCTCGAGTTATTTACAAGTTGCAAGTCAGTTTCAAAAAAGGCGACGTCGTACGATTCAAAAGTTCGACCTGGCTTTTGTAAACGAACTACAGATAGTTTTTGTTTGTCTACATTACACGCAACTACTAAAAAGTTGACTGGTGGCTTATGAAAAATTCGAGTGAAAAACAATCTATTTAAGATAAAAATGAAAGAATATTATGCCCAATTTTCAAAATATATAAAAAAAGAAGTCCAATAAATATGAAATCCGGCACTCTGTCTACTACCTACTAACTTTCACTCAGACTGGTTCAGTTCAGAATTCTAAATCTATCATATTGGATATGAAATTTTAAATTTTCTATCAGACAGCTGATTTGTAATTAATAACAAACAGAATTCCAAGATATCAACTTTAAAAGAAGTTGGTTGAATTTTTAATTTTAGGTTTGTAATTTCAGATCTGGTTTATTGATCCGACCTAGACAAAAATTTAATGGGACCACCTCTGGACCATCCTCTTTCAAATGAATCCTGGATCATCAAAATCAATTCAACCGTGGCTGAGTAATTAATGTACATACATAAAAATATATACCTATATATAGGTACTTATACTCGTACATTATGGTCAGTATATTATAGGCCGAGAATATAATCCGGACATAATATAAAATGACCACCCATTTAACAAAATGACGGTCAATTTGTAAACCGGATCATTAAGTAGAATTCCCACCAGTTTTTCAAAGTATGAAATACCTCTATATTCCAACAAAATTATAATATATATTGTATTCAATGTAATACCTCGTATATTTTTTCATTTGAATGACTAAAATGAAGTCATGAAATTAACTGCCTTAACCTAAAATGTAGTGAGAGGTTGGGTGAGGAAGATGATTTTTTTTTTTTTGAAAAACAAATTATCCCCCTCATCTAACTTTCCCCTAAATACACGAAGGCGTAAGATAGATTCCTTTTTCAGAAAGGAAAAACAAAATTATATAACTCGCCTAACCTCCCACTAAAGCTAAAGGTTAAAATATTATTTTATGACATCAAATACAATTTTGTGTATGAATGTAAGCGTACCTATTTCATACATTGACCAAAAACTGGTGAGCATTTTCAATAATGAGGCGGCCGTATGTTCAGTTCACAAAAACTGTACAAATTGACCCATTACCTACGTAAATTGGTCCGTTTTTTTATACATATAATGTCTGAATTATATACTTTGCCTGCAACAAATATATAGAGGGTGATAACATCGATGTTGCCTCGTAGGAAAAAAACGTAGGATTTAAATTTTCTTGATATAAAAAGTGGCCAGTATGTGAGCCTGTGAGAATGAAAGTGACGCAAGTCGCACTTAATTCATTCTGTATAATGGAGGGGTTTGGGTTTACGTTTAATATTACAATAATTCAGCGCGCGCAGGTACCGAGCTGAAATCGGCTGTGTGAACTCGTGATAGTAGGTACTGTAAAGATACGGAGTCAAAAAAACAAGTTTTTTTTCATGACGAGGGGTTAGCGGACCATTGTCAAAATTACTTATAAAATCGTTCGGATCAGTGAAGATGACTTACACCACAAATTTTTAGAGAAATGACAACAAAATTATAATGCAAATTTTAATCTTAAATTACAAAAAATAACATTTTGTTGTTTTTAATATCGTTAAAGAAACCTGAATTTTAATACAAAACGGATATTATCACTATTAATAATCTAATTCGTCAGCGATCACGTCTTCGGGTTCAAAATCCGGCAAATGCCCAGCTTCCATACCATCGTTACCTTCTACAGAAGAAACGGAAGTCAGATTACTAAAGAACAAATGATGAGTTGGTGGAATGTACGGTAATAGATCAAGCATATCAGACTTTTTTTTTGCAGTGACTGGTGAAACGTGCGGATATAAGCGAATTTGCGTAACATTGCTCAGGTGTATGCGTCTTCTCCCTTTTTTTCCACTCAAACTCATCTCCGAAAATTCGTCATCTTGTAAGGAAGTTTTGTAAAATATGGAAAAGGGCGCATTTTTGTTGTACCGGAGCCATTGTATTTTCAACAAGTTTACAGGTTCATCGTTCACGTTCACATTTTGGCAAATAATAGCTTTCTCGAGTGCTTTTGTACGTAAGAAGTCGCTTCTGTCCATCTTACAAACAGTGAACTTTTTCTGCCGACGGCAAGTAGTCATCACATTGTACCAATCATCGGGTGTGAAAATGGTTCGATTTTCAGCAGCACTTTCTACAGATGCAAAATCAGAGTCATTTGGTAAATATGAGTGGCCAGATACGAGGAATTTGTGATCGATGATCTCAACTGAATTATCTAGTGATGAAACGAATTTAAGCAGAGATAGAGCCATTTTAATATTACAATTTTGCCCAGTGCACGTATCACTGAACATGGTAATTCGTTTTACAGTGACTGGTAGCATCTCGAAATGTTTTTTCAAACATGTTGCAACTTCTTGCGAACCTCGTTTCCCGTCTAATTTGTTCCGCACGTAAAAAGTTCCTTCATCTTTCGATATGTCATTTAGCCCTACATTGTAGCATGTAGAAGGTAACGATGGTATGGAAGCTGGGCATTTGCCGGATTTTAAACCCGAAGACGTGATCGCTGACGAATTAGATTATTAATAGTGATAATATCAGTTTTGTATTAAAATTCAGGTTTCTTTAACGATATTAAAAACAACAAAATGTTATTTTTTGTAATTTAAGATTAAAATTTGCATTATAATTTTGTTGTCATTTCTCCAAAAATTTGTGGTGTAAGTCATCTTCACTGATCCGAACGATTTTATAAGTAATTTTGACAATGGTGTAAGTCGGACTTGCACCACTATTATAATTATCAGAGCTTGGTTACAATTTACAAGCAAAACTTTTGGTGGCGCTCTCTGGCGGAGAAAAGGTTAACTTGACTTGATTCACTTTCAAACTAACTGTTTGACATCGTACGAATGTATACTAGCGCTATCGCGGATTTTTTGGAAATTTGACTTACACCACTTTTATTCTCACAGGCTCATGTATTCGAAGGTTAAAAACAAATTTTACAAATGATGCCGGTTTGAAGTCCACAGAAACAAAATTGACGGAGATAGAGTTGAATACTGAATAGGAGCCCACACGATCGTCCGATCAAACTCCACGCGACTTTTTTTTGGGGACACGAATTAAAACGAAAATCTACCATTCGAGACGATCGTATGAAACTATTATTGCATTACAAGATGCCATAATTACCTTTAGTTGTAAAGATATTGGTGCTCAACAGCTGAGTCGAGTGAGAACGGAGTTTTACAACTGCTTGAGGCAAGGGCGTAGAAACATTTTTCATTTACGGGAGTACAAGTTAAAAAATCAAAAAACCAAGAAACTTGAAATATCTTTATCTACAGCAGTGACCAAACAGGGGTGGAAACTGTAATTGTTTATAACCCTCCCTCTCAACAAATGGAATTATTTTAAAAAACTCTAGCGCAGTGATATTTCGCTAGAAAACTCAGTTTGCCGATTTTCAATGACATTAATATTTTTAAAAATATGAAAAAATAATTTAAAAAAATCTAAATTAATGCAATGCAAAAAAGACGCTCATAACCTCTGGCGCCGTAAATAAGAAAAAGATTTTTCAACTTCTACCAAACTTGCACTCGCTTAATGACAATCCGTCGTGAATATTTCAACCAGATCTCATCGATAGTTTTCTCAAAATCGTGTACCAAAGTTCTTTTCTAGTTTCCTAGAAAATTACCAAACGGATAGGAATCAAACTTCGATCAGATTTGCACATGTATAAGGAAAATCTATCGTGAAAATTTCAACTCGATCCCTTCCAACGATTTCTTCAAAATTTTGGAAAAACCACTATTCCCATAATGTTTTCTTTTCGAATTATCTCGGAAACTACCGAACAAATAATTATAACAAACTTTTATCAGACTTACACTAACATAAGGAAAATCTATCGTGAAAATTTCAACACTATTCCTGTTTTAGTTTCTTCAAAATTCTGGAAAACCAAATTTTCCAGGATTTTTTTTCGGAAATTACTGGACCAATATGCATCAGATTTCTTTCAGACCTGGTCTTATTTAAAGAATGGGTGTCTTAAAAATTTCAGCCTCATACCTTTTGTAGTTTTCTCAAAACCACGAACCAAAAGTTCTCTCCGGCAATTTATTCTTTTTCAATTTCCTCAGAAAATACTGAACGAATGAGCATCAAACTCCTATCAGAGTTGCACTAACACAAGGAAAATCTATCGCAGGACCACCATGAGATCACCATCTAGGTATCGCTCAAAAAATCGGTTATAAGCAGGGCTGTTAAGCTGAATAAATAAAGCTGAAGCTAGATGTAGGATTCTGGGTTGTTTATTAGAAAATACAGTTTCGGTTTGAAGCTTTCAGCTTTTGGCTCAAATATTTTCTTAAATTTGTAACTAAATAACATGAAATAAATTTTTTTGATCTCAAAATTTATGAATATGTGAGTAATTTGATAATAAAAAGAAAAATTAAAAATTGTGGTGGGGTAGAGCAAAAAAAGCCAAAATTGGAAGATAAAGTATGGCTTTCAGCCAGCTTTCACCTTGAAAAAAATCGAGCCTAGGCTTACTGCTTAAAGCTGAGAATACCAAAAATACAGTATTTTTGGTTTTCAGCTTTTGAATTTCAACTAAGTTGACAGCCTTGGTTCTAAGAGTAAGAATTTATACTCAACAAACATTTAAAAGATGAGCTGTATACAGATCAAATTGATAAGGAATCTCCTTTGTTTTAAAAATTGGTTAAAAATATGATCATTCTTATTCTTCAGGTCACATGTAAAATTTCGAAAGATGTTACCAGATATGCAAACAATCGTTTTGTTTATTAATAATGTTTTTTTGGGAGGTACAAATGATTTTTGGTACCGACATTTTTCGTTTGGGGGGGGGGGTGCATTGTACGCCTGTAACCCCATTCCTACGCCATTGGCTCGAGGTATTTCGCTCTGGACGAAGAACGAGCATCTAATTTTGTAATTTATGCTAGTCTTTATTTGGTTTTGTAATGTGCAGATACATACTAAATACAGTCTATTGAATCTTATTATGTTTAGTTTTCATTCTATTTCTGGTGTAAATACTGAATTTTTATGGTTCATATTAAACTCTATCTCGGCCAACTTTATTTGTATCGACTTCAAACCAACACCACTCGAATTTATCGTTAAATTTTAGGCCAGAAAAGTTTGTGCAATGGCGGGACTTGGGCACGGGACTTACGGAAAAACGCCGATCCTGAGTCGTAGATCCCGAATTCATAAGTGACAAAAATTCTTTTGTACACATATATAATATATTTCCACTTTTTGCTTACTTTAACACTTTTTGGAAGTCCGTGGAGCCTCCGGTGTTCGATCTATGGCAATGAAACTTGGGATAAGGTTAGAAGCTTTCATAGGCTACACATTCGTGTCAAAATTTTTGAAATTCATCAGCTGGTTTCGGAGGAAGAGGTTCTCAAAGTGTTGCAAATCCACCATATTGTTATCACGGAAACTCTTGTAAATTTGAAGACTTTGGCTTGAAATTTTTGTGGCAGTTGGAGATTATTTGGGACTGGTTTGGTATTAAATTTGACCGAAATCAGTCAACTGGTTTTTGAATGGCAGCCATTACAAAATTTGACAGTTTTGGAAAATACACTTACCTCGGTTAATACGCGGCAGAGTTATTTGAAGTCTGTTGAAAAAAATTAAATTTTCATATTTATTAGGAAAAATAAAGAGAAATAAACAGAACAAAGAAAGTTAGGTATATGGTAACGCTTTCCCTTTCGCTGCATTATTGTTATACGGAGGACCGAAAGAATTAAACTGTTTTAACAACTGTACCGAGAAAAACAAAATTTATAGCCTACCATGGTGGTATGGGGTGGGGATAGTTCACCTAAAACCTGTCGAAAAGTTAACCCCCGCCCCCTCCCCTAAAAAAAAATAATAATTCGAAAATATAAACTGCGCAGAAAAACAACAAAAAATCCCAATTTTTTTCATTTGAGAAAAAAATGACTAGACCTTGAGCATTCCCAGGAGTTTTATCCTAGCTTCGCCTCTGTCTATTATACTAATAAAATGTAAGAAACAGTTTTGAGAAGAAAAAATTATAATTGAAATTCGTAATGGAGGATGCGTGAAAAACACACTTCAAGTCGCCAAACTTGACGCAGCTGTTTGGAAAATTCCATTAGGACTATAACAATGAGAGTTTTTTTTTTTGCAAGTTACCTGCACTAAAAAAATGGTTAATGCCCGACTAAATCGAGAAAAAATATAAACCATTAAATAGTCATTCGTTGTAACCAGACTAAATCAGTTTGTAATTTTTTATTCTTTTCGTATAGTTAGATATATACCATTTTTGTTTCTTCCAACATTAAAAAGATCTTTTATCCTTCTGTGTATGCAACCAGTTACAATTACAAGTTGATCAATCTTTTTCTATACGTTCGTACATCCAGGTTAGCTTTTTTCTCACAGTTATAATAAAAGATCAGATCTAGCGATAATGATAAAAAGTTTTACGTGAGTTCTAGTTCTAGGATGAATATATATACGAACAGTCTTCGAATAAGAGAGAGACGGAGAGATGGAGAAAAAGAGAGAATAAGATAGACGTTAAGCAGATGAAGCAAAAGATATGAGCGGAAGAGTGAGAGAGGAAAAAAAACGATTTGTTAGAGCACAGTTTAAGAAATATTTCACTGCAAAAATGTAACTAGGAATGCCGAAAATTGCCAAACTCGAAAAAGTAAGATTACTCAATTACAACAGTGCAGGTTTTTTCTTTTTTTTTTTTTTTTTTTTATTTATTTATTTAAAAGCAAATTCAACTACTTCGTTGGCTCTTCTCTTTCTCTTTCATATAGATATTTACTATGTCTGTTTTTCTCTAAACCTTGCTAACGGGAATTTTAAAAAAAGACATAAAAACATATAATAGTTTGTATCAATTTGTTGTCGCCGTTGGAAAAATATTTTGTTAGTATTTTTTTTTTTTCTGGTTTCCGACTAGATGATTCAAATCTTTGATTCTTAGTCGTTTTCATTCGTCAAAAATTTCTCAGATGCGTTATCGTTTGAGAAAAAAACACAAAAAACACAAAAAACACAAAAAACACGAAAAACAGACAAAAAAAAACAACAAATCGAGCACATTTTGGCTACCTTGTTTCAGCGGAAGTGAACGATGACAGTGGAAGATAAAATAGTTGCTCTTTATTTCTTTCCTCTTTATTCTAATTTTTTTCTCGTATGCAACGGGTGAAGAATATTAAAATTATCCGAGTTGGAGAATGGTAAAAACTGAAATATTATACTTAATTGACCCAAAATGATTTCACGTTTACACGGCGAATTTGATTGGTCGTTAATTTGGTAATATAATAGAGGGCATGCGGTGTATTCATCCGAATTATACTCACGTAAGACTTACAACTCGAGTGAACTTTGAAAACCCACGAGTCACCATTACTATAAATACCAAACATGATGCACGCTCACCTCTCCCGGCTCCCAATCTGTACCATAAGCATGAGCCAGACCAATCAGCATGACAATAGTTCTGCGCAATTTTTCTCTCGGTTAAATAAAAAATTGGCTACTTTTTTGTATTTTTTAAAAATAAAAATATTTCCGTCCTGACAGTGGACTGCGCCTAATAATTTATTGTGTTCGATTTGACAAAAAAAAGTCATACAACAAAGGCCTCAACCATGTTGAAAATTAGTTCGATGGTAAGGGGATGGCTTCATTCATTGATTGTAGTTTTTTGAACTAGCTTTGGAGGAGAGGACTACGCCCCCTCTCCACCCACTCCAGTTACAAATTCTGGATGACTAAAATCATATACTTACTTATGCGAGTTACCTTCAATGTCCGATGATGACGAAATATTTTGCAGAAAGCCCTTTGTATATATACGTACATACATATACATACCTATATATAGTAATACGCAGAGCGCCTAGTTTTGTTCTTGTATTTTCTCTCGTCATCTCGTGAATAATTCGTTTTAGGTGAAATCTGATGGTAGAAATGAATTTGTCGTTGAAAGGTAGGAGGGATCATCCACGAAAATTTTTTTCTGCCATCATTAGTTTTTGAAATAAATGACATATTAAAAAATGGCAAATTTCTCATTAATTTGCAGGTTTTTTTATGGCCGATTTGTGAAAAACTAATAGCTGTACAAAAATTAATTTTGTTCGAAAACTCGAGCTAATTTTCTCCTCTTTTCAATAGCACAAATCCCAACTTTGTAGCTTAAATAGTAGCTGAAAAATCGTGAAGGGAGAAAAGAGCAGTGTTTTTCAAAATTAAAATGTTGCGAATGTTGCCAAAAACGTGGATAAATATTAAAAAAGTGGAATTGATTTTTATTATATAGATATTTAAAATAAGCACTTGAACTTTGCCTTTTCGGTAATTTAGGAATTTTCGCAAAAATTTTCACAAAACTTGATTTTAATTTCAACACTAACAAAATTAAATTAATCTCCTTAAATAATTCCACACTTCTTTTCATTAATTTTTTTTAGGGAAACAATTTCCGTCATAAAAATGGGTCTCTTTTCTAACAAATACAAAAAGTCTCCAATAATTTTAAAAAGATATTTTGATATCAAAATAAAACTTTTAATTACCTTTAAAAATATAAACATTTACTGAAAAAAACGAAAATGGAAACAACTTTCAACACCTTTACTTGTAGTAACAAAAGCCAAAAAAAGAGATTGAATGGGGGCCTAGCGACCAATGGAAACACTAACCTGAATATTTATGAACAGAACCTTTTTAACTTTTATAAAAAAGCTTAGTTACTACGATTCACGTGAAGCACTGAAATGAAAAGACTACTCGTAACAACTGCTTTTTATACCCATCAAAAAACCTAAGGGGTACCTCAAGTGAAGAGAAAAAAGCATCGATTGACAAACATTTTGCAACTCGGAGAGATCAAAAATATAGACGGACATTCTTTTCCAAAGAGAGAGGTTTTTGAAAATTAATTAAAACTGTACTAGTTGGAAAAAGATAGATGTAGTCTGAAGAATCTTCGAGAAGAAAGATTTCTATTTCTGGCAACAAAAAATGAGAGAGTCGACCAAAGATCCGCTAACAAGAAAAAGATGGAAAATAAAAGGAGAAAATATGGACGCCAATCTGAACTAGACGATGGACGGTAAGCCTTAAAAAAAGAAAGTGCCGCCGCTAATTGTCACCGGAAAAAAAAACTATTCATAAAAAGTCTTTTTGATGTATTATATCTTACGCATAGTGCCCCAAATTGGCTAATTTTAAAATAGAACTGATTTAAATTTAGTGATGAGAAAAAAAATTGATACACGAAACATTCTAAGAAAATAGTGGAACTTGACTGAGTTTAAAAATATTCTCTTTGCAGTGCCTCCAGAGGAAAAATTTGTCAAATTAGAAGGAACCAAAAAAAAAAAAAAAGATAAAAAAAAGAAGTGAGTGAGAGAAGGAAGTTGAGAAAAAAAATTTAATAGTGGACGATCTAATAACCGCAGTTTTATAGTTCCACTTGTATGAGGGTAAGGGTGCCGGAATCCAAAACTAAGACATAGAACTAAACAACTCATAAAATTGCCTCATAATGCTCAAAATACCTAGGTACTATAATATACAATGCGTATCGCAGAATTAATGCACCAGAACTGAGCTTGAGAGCAAGCAAGACGTTGAACCAATGTTCAAACGTCACTTAAATGAATTAACTGCGGCGCTAGTATCAAAGTCACACGCTTCTGTTTAGGCTTTCACATAACATTCTGAAATAATAGCTTACCCAGCAGAATAATTATTTTAGACTTCCACAAAAAACTGTTGTTCAACCCCACAGTAGTAGAAAAACTGAACTTTTTCTGTTTTGATGACTGATGTAGGAATACATCTAAGATCGGTATTCAGAGTAAAAACTTCGTGTTTGCTAAGCCTAAGGATCTGTTTTTAATCAACAGTAAAGCTGCCAAAAAATATTATAGCAGAGAGATAGCTTCCTTGCGACAAACTACGGCAAAGCTATGAAAAAAATTTAGTTTTCCTAAGAAATATACTGAGAAATAACACTTACACCCGTAAGTACAGATTTGCTACTTAAGTGATATTTTATCTGCGACTTTCATGCATAAGTACTTATAGGATAAACTGGCCAAACGAGTACTTAAGTCTTAACGTTGAGAAACGTTTTAGAATTCGGGTGTTAGTGTCGACGACTACGAATATTAGCCTAACAGTTCTCGTGGGTGAGGATGACTGTTGACTCACCGACACACAAAAAGCGTTAAAAAATGCGCATACATCACTCCTTTGAAATCTTACGCTCCAACCTCAGGCCCAGTTTTGAATGAGTCTCTCCAATTTTCCGTCGCATAGGACAATATCTAACAAACCGGGAACGTGGAAAAACTTTCAGTCAAATTTTCGTTTGGTGTTGGTCTTATCACGTCCAGTCTTGGACTTGGTCTTTATCTCAGTCCTGCAACGACAGCAAGACCAAGGCTAATTTTTCTCGTCACCAATCAGTCCGGACAGATACGATCATTTTTTTTTTTTTCTCCTCAGCTTTCTGACGACTCATTCGACAATTTTTTGGACAATAACTTCGGGCGTATATCGAGATATTTTGAAACACATTGATTTTAATTTGGTTCCTTTCGTGAAGATTAGGGCATACATTATCGCGATCTGGCGTAAAGGGAAAGGGGGCGTTCATATATAGGGCTTCTGCTCTGCTAATGACGACCAAAAGGAAAATCCGTAACAACTTAACCGCGCGCATTCATCATTCACACCTAAATTCACAGTCGAAGTGAATTACACCGTTCACACTGTTGGTTTATTTGCACCGAATGGGAATTGCAAAATACCCCAGAATGAAGGGAATTTACGCGTGTAGACTACGTGTGTATGTTTAATTTTTTTTTTCTTCAAACCTTTCTTCTTCTTCTTCTTCTTCTTCTTCTTCTTCTTCTTCTTCGTTCAATACAAAGTACAAAGAATGGATGGCTAAATGTGAAAAAGTCGACAGACGTAATTCGAAGAATATTAAAATTCCGGTTATCTATTATTTGCCTAAGTCATAAATGGGCAAAAAGAAGCCGACATTCTGCACACTCGTACACAGTCGCAGTATTTCGAATCGGTTTTATTAGTTTATTAGGATAAAGATTTGTTTTTTAAGACTAGTAAAAAATCCTCAGCGCGTGCTTTGTATAATCTTTCAAGAAGTGTACACGGTGTATGCACAAAACCCACATACATTATATGAGTACCTAGGTACACTATAGGTAGGTAGGTAGGTACCTACGTATGTATACAGACATATTACTGCAGGTATACCATTTGAGTGGAAACAACGTTGAGTAAATTGTTACCATACGTACTTCGTGTTCGTATTTAAGTTTTCATTCAATTTTTTTTTTTTTTTTTTTTTTTTTTTGTTTTGTTTTACGAGCAGTAACAGGTTCTGCCGTTTGTGGCGCACACATCAAATGAACGGAATTCTTTTGAAGAGGAGAGAGCAGGTAGAAAGAAAAAAAAATGGCTGACGGTTTCGTTCGTTGCGGTTGCTGATGGAAAGTTTGCACTTGGCTTGGGTAAAGAATGAACTTCAAACCATTTGGAAATTTCTGAAATGAATAGCGCCAATATCTCGAATAATTTGTAACTAAATTTTTTTTCTCGAGAATTTGAACGCGAAGCAAAATTTTATTTCCCTTCAGCCACTCTATTATCGGCAGTTTGTTGAGACGATCAAATTGCACCGATGTCATCGGATAATTTATTAGGAAAATTCTTAAGAGATGGTCTAAACAAAACTTTGGTAGTCTAGGTCTGAAGTCGTCATTCATCAGTACGTTTAGTCTAGATCTTAGTATACTGAAAATTCAAGTCATCATCTTTATCTCGGGCTTGATTACTATTGTTTTGCCATTATGGAAGGCTAAATTAAACGTGCATCACCATTTTCATGTCTTCGCAAAATATTACAAGAGTTTTGACGTACTACAAACACCAGCGAATGATCAGAGAGGAGGAACTGAACGATATTAAATCCTGCATATTGTAAATTATTTTAGCGGTACGGCTTAGAATATTTTACTTTCTTTCGAGTTTTGCGTTTGGTTGTTGGTCTTGCATTCTGTGCAACTGCAAGACCAAGACCAATTTCGCTCATCACTACTCTACTTTGAACGACAATATAGGGATATCTGCAGGAAACAAAACGATTTTATTGTGGAAATCAACACGAATGCACTCGCAATATTTTCCAGCTGAGGTTCCAACCGGTTTAGGGAAAGCTGCTGTCAATCATTCGACGGGGGTATATTTCATTTTATGCATTATTGAAATAAAGCAACTTTTTTATGTTAGTTTTTAGATGGATTGGTTTTAGCCACAAAACTTCCAGCACTCACCGTCTATGCGCTCTCAAATAAATAAATAGTTACGTATATATAGCCTTTGAAGGTCGCAAAAAAGAAAAGAGGTCGAAGACCTTTTGTTTTCTCGAACACGCCCCTCTCCCCGTCACCTTACTTGCAGACAACAATGTGTAGCGTAGTAATTAGGTAGGTAATAACAAAACAGGTGCTGGGTAAAAAGTCCGGTTTTACTCAGCCTGTATATAATAAGATAGGTAACATAGAAAAGTTCATTCACAAATCAAGCACAGTACATTCGAATTTTCCAACTCCTAATTTTCTATTTTGTTAAACGTGTAAAAAAAAAAAGCAAAGAAAATGTAAGTAAAAGATTTGTGGGTAATAAAGATTTTTAAAGCGATGTATAACAAAGCCTTCAGTATTAATTCATAAAAATGTAAAAATAAATAATTGTAATTTCACTTATAGTCCAGTCAAATCTTACACACACAAAAAAAAACATTAACACTCGTACTTTTACTATACAGGGTTGTTCGATGGGTCCCTTAGAGTAACATACTCTAAGCTTCTTGGAATTTTTTATAAGAGAATGTTTATTCCCGAAAATTCGGTTCTTCGCGCTTTTCTTCCCAAATTTCGATTTTATGATAAGAATAGCACAGTAGAAAATTATTAAGCATAAAATTTCTCACAAAGAAGTTTGTGAATTATTTTAGTCACGAGCCTTCTGAAGAGTCTTAAAAACAATCAGTTAATATGTTCCATAACATTATATGTGAAATATAACTCGTAATAATTATCATACTATTTTGATAATTAATAAACGAAATATATATTTTTCACCCATCCATCCCCTTCCATAACCGATTATCATCTCTCTGCCTTCACAGTTTTACTTCATAAGAACAGGTGGCCTGTGAAGATAGAGAGGTTGATAAAGGGTTATGAAAAGGGGTGGATGGGTGACAAATATATAAGTATATTGGATTAACTAATTATATAAATATGTGGAACCATATTAGTCATATTTCACATGATATAATGCTATTGAAAATATTAACTGAAGAATGATTGTGTTTTCAAGACTTTCTCCAAAGATATGGAATCTTTTGACAAAAAATGCATAAAACCTTTTTCGTAGGAAATTTTACGAAAGTAGAACAATTTTTTACAGAACTATTTGTCTCCCAAAATTTCAATTTTCGGAGAAAAACTCATAAAACAGAATTTTCGGGGATAAACACCTCCTTCACAAAACTTCAAGAGGTTGAGAGAGTGAAATTATTAGTATGTTACTCTAGGAACTCAACAACTCTGTATACGTTAATTTTTCATGCTAAACTTTTTTTTTTCTCTCATTCTGATACTCATTTGACTGGACTATTATAGTTTATGCGAATTCAAAAAATTTTTGACTCAGAGCCCTGTTCGAACGATTCCACAAAAAATTCGAGTTGTATAAATGACTCATTGGGTTTCGTGACCGACTCTAGTCATAAGCCACATGACTAACAACACTAATCACGGGTCGAATCATATTCATTTCATGAAATAATTCTAAAATCTCAGAATTTGATTCAAATTTCTGTTTGACTCTGCCAACATCTGTTCGTTTTGAGTCAGAAAATATAATATTAAAGAGGGTACTATCTTCTCTCCGATCTTATTTTTCAACTAATTCATTCGGTTTTTTTTTCTTCTTTTCATTTTGTTAATAATTATATGCAACGACTTGCACACGAATCTTCGAAATTGTGTTTTGTAAGCATCAACTAATAACGGTTGGTACCTACGTATATATATATGCTAAGTAGTCTACGTACTTAAAAATTGCTAAACTATTTTTAAGGGGTTTTATTTCAGTTCCTCTATTAAAAAACCATTATAATTTAATTTATCGATTAATTTTCTACCACCTATTTTAGAAAATTTTTAATTTGAGGGTTTAACCGGAAAAGCTACTGATTTTATTACCACGAAAACAAGCCGGGAATAGTTAACATGTTTCTAAACATGATTTTTTTTTTTTTTTTTTTAATCATCTTGTAAATATAGTATCGGTGTTGTACTTTTCTACAGGTAATTTTACTGATTGAATTTTCGAAATCAAAAACAATTATTTCGACATAAAATGACATAATTCCCTCAGTTTTCTCGATAAAATTTAGCACTAGGTTTTCAAAAAAATAAAAAAAAATAAAAAAAAACCTGCTATCATTATTAAATCCTACATCGGCAGCTAGTTACACTTCTCATTATATTTTTATGTTACCGAATATTTTATCACGCTTTTTATGGTTTTCGATATTCATTCAATAAAATTACGAGTATTCTTAGTATTTACCTACCAAACTTATTTACTTAAAATTTATGATTTCACTCATTATCGATAATAAGACCAATTTATGTAAAATTCCTAAAATAAATGTTGCCCATAATAACGTGAAAAAATTCTTAGTTGTGGATTCCACTGTTTAAAATTCGATCGAATAAGTAAAAGCTCATTAAGAATTCATTCATGTTTCTGGTACTTAACCAATCTTAGGCGACAAAAATTTTTCCATTATACAAAAAAAAAAAAAAAAATCCACAAAATACGTTTATTAGGACGAAAAAATCAGTGTCATACAGAATTACAGGGTAACTAGATCATATGAAGGAATAAGTTACAAACATTGGAGACTTGGGTCAGATGGACTGATTTGGAAGAATGTGGGCAGGCTGTTGATGCCCTCCTTAACAAACGAGACGCAAAATAAACCAATCAGAGCTGGAACGAAATCAAGAATTGGTGAAAGTCAGCTTTGGTAAAAAAGAGGATCAAAGTTTTACGAGGCAGCTTCACACGATTTAAACTACTTGGTCGACTAGGACTATCGCAAACCACAAAAAAAAAGTTAATTCTACCTTATGGAATGAATTCTCAACTCGGGTGGTTGAGAACTTTTTAGCCACAACCTACAATATCTTAGCCACGGATATTCATATTTTTCGAAGAAATGATGAATATTTTTTCAGGTAGCCCTATAATACGTTCCATTTCAACCCATACGGAAATTAGGCAGCTTGATGGGTTGTAATTTCAATTGGCTGTTTCTTCCCTCTGATGGGTATAACAGAATCAGTGATAGAGTCATATACGATCAGCTTCCATCAACGATCATTCCGCACGTACGAGGTCTATAACTAATTAAGTATAAAGCTGGCAACTTAATTAAACTTACAACGAAATTACAGCTCGATTTTGAACGGCACGATGTAGTAACCCGTTTTCTTTTATGCTTCTACCTCTACGTCACAAGAACGTCTATCGATGGAGTCACGATTCTCATCATTTTTAGCCCCATTCCATTTTGAAGATAGGCCAAAAATTCTACACGATCGTGAACAATTTTTCAACAACCATACTGGTGGATAGTACGCTTTACTAGGCAGCCCCCCACCAAATGCCCGTACCAGAGATTCGAGCTGCGAGGTTTTTTGCCACGTACTCGTACCTCATGCATTTCGTTAGTAGTATAGACGAATATGACTTTTAATTGATTTATGTTTGCATTTTTGCAGGGGTATAGCCAAAGCGGGAGAACCAAATAATTTAATACCGTATTCGCCGGGTGCTGTGTCCGCGGATACGTCATTGTTACCGAATTTGCGTAAAAAACAAAAACGTTTGATTCGCGAAAATCCGGGTGTGTTTATGGCCATTTCAAAAGGGGCAAATATGGCCATACAAGAATGTCAACATCAGTTCAAAAACAGAAGATGGAATTGCTCCACGCGGAATTTTCTTCGCGGCAAAAATCTCTTCGGTAAAATAGTCGATAAAGGTGAGTACCTACACTAAACGTGAAATTAGTTTTTTTTTCTTTTCTTTTTTTTTTCCATTGTTTCCGTTTTTACATGAGCCATCGTAGATTCATGGAACATGTTTAAATGGTCGATTGATTACCTCGGAATAAAACGTGAAACGGTGGTATGACGTCATAATTTTCGTAAAAGTTCTCCCACGTAAGGTCTAGACAGGCCTCCCAGAGAGGGGGGGGGGAAATGGGATTCCCCGAGCCCGAAATTTGTCGGGGACCGGCATTCTCAAAACAAAAATAAAAAGTTGAAAAACTATTAAAATTTTTTTTCACGAGTGTAGTAGCCTCTCCCACACATAAATCATCGGTACTGCACACCTGAACACAGATGCCGTTTTCAATTTTTTAGGGGGTCGTTAAATTTTTTCTGCAACACCTAGGTACTGATAAATTATATTTTTATACGCACCTTCGCCGTGTATAAAGCAGGCGATTTCAGAACCATTTAGGACCGATATATAAAATCTTGACTTTATACGTCCGTCTTTACTTTATATAGTTTCTTGGGCGCATGCGTTGCTTTATTCATCGGTTCTTCTACACATAGCCCTGCGTCGTCGTTTTCTTCAATTTTAAATTTAATTATTATTTATTTTGCTTCGTAGCAGCTTTGTTATTGCCAAGATTCGAACCTCTGACTTCTGTGCTGCAAAAATCTCACTCGGATCAAAATCACCTACTTTATACACTTGTATCACAAATAAATATTCTCTCCCGGACGCGAATTTCCTCTCTACGGCCCTGGGTCTGGGGGGGCAAAGTCAATTTCGGATGAGTTTTTCCAAATAAAGTAGCCAAGAAAAAGTGAAACGCTAATAATAATTATGACGTCACAATTTATGTAAAGAGTCTCGGATCTAGGTATTCGTGGAATTTTGATCAGTTTACAAACGGGTTTTTTTAATAACTTAAATTTGATGAGGTAAAAGTAAAACATCGGTGTGTAACGTCAAAGTAAGTACTTTCGAAGCCACCCATCCGCGAATCCAGGAAAGTGTAGCCTCCATCAAGGTACGCACAATTTACTTGTTTTTTCATTATTGAATTTTGAGGTAAAACCCAAGCTCACGAGTCGTGAGATCACTTAAGAAGAGTTGATCGGGACATGAGGACTGACGATCTCTCAGCAAACATTATCCTATCGCATGTACAGGTACCAAATTAAACACATAGCTATTTTGAGTCAGCTAAGTCAACAATCATTACGGCGTTTTAAAGCTCCAGGCTGGACATCTGCATCAAGTAAAACTCCACTTTCATACCACTACCATTTATCGTACACACGGAAATACATCCAAATAAACGTTCATTTTGTCCCATCGTACTATACCGCAAAATTAACTAAAAATTTTCACTAACGTAGTGGATTACCTACTCAGTTGAAACAACTGGCAAATGGATTTGTTTTTAGCGAACATTTATTGTTGGGGCCACTTAACAGATAATTATCAAGCGAAAAATCTGGCCCAAGTTTTCATATATTAAGAGTAAATTCGTAATAATTATTATATTCTATTATCGGTACGCATAATGAGTGAGGATTTAGCCACTTACTGGTTCGAATTCTCTGATGTAGCCTGTGATCAGCAACGCACTGAGAAATTTCATCAACGATGACTGGAAATCGATCCTGAAGGCTAAATCACGGAGAGAAGGCTAATATGTGGCTCTGCAGGAACACGAGGGACAGCGGAGTACCATTTTTGACATCTAGAACTGTATTTTATAGCTTGTACCTATCAATAAAATATCGAAATTATATACAAGTAGCATAGACGATGCACAAAAATAAAGCGGAAGGTTCCCAAAGTGGATTGCATTAATGTTACAAAGGGTGCAAAAGTGAATAAAAGAGAGCCTAGAATGTTTGACAAAAACATTTGGTGAGCTGTGTAAAAATAAAAGATTTAGAAAACGTTCCTTACTAAAATGTGAAAGAGTGAGAGGAAAGTAGAAGCCCGAAAGGGTTAGAAAGAGAACGAACGCCTGTAGGGTATAGAGAAGAAGAAACCTAAATTCTTTTAATTGGCGACGACAAAGGTAAAAAGGAGAAAGCAGGTATTATAGTGTGGATAAGAATAGACAAGGGCAATGAACTCGATGGGTAAATGAAATAATAATAATAATAATAATAATAATAAAAAGCGGAATCAACTGCTAAGTGCAAACAGGTAAAAATTTTGGAATTGTTTGTCCCATACAAAAACTTTTTTAAAGAACGGATTACCTACGGATCAAAAGGAAGAAATAAAAGAGGAGAAAAAAAAGAAGAAAAGAAAAGGATCGCTACGGTATTACAGTAAAGTGGGTGAGTGAAAACCGAAATTCTGCCGAAGATATGCAATAAAATAGGTATGGGATGTTTATGGTCCTGCGAACTGCCTAGTGAAGACATTAACCTATCGCCTTTGTTTTCGCACAGACATATAGCGCAGATTCATGAAACTTGAGGAATGAAAGAAATCATCAGCAAAAAGGACGACATTTTTGCATGAACTCTTAGGTTGGGTAATAAAATGAGTTCATTTCTGGAAACGCTACATCCATACCACTTCTCTTCCTTAAATTATTGGCCGTAACGGGATGTCGAATAGTTAGTCATCTCTATGGTGTCTTGTATAATGGCTCTAATTCTAGACCATAAATAAGCGAATTAACATCATAACTTATACAATGAGATAAGAGTGGAAGTGAGAACATACGTATATGTAACATTTATTGACAGCTGACGATAATTTTTCTCAATCTGTAAAATTTACACAGTTTCTTCGCCAGAACAGAGGTTTTCCTGTTTTTCGTTTCGTGTTTCATGTTTCTCCTTCTCCAGTATATCCAGTTCTCCACATACTGATCAATTGAGTTCTTAGCAAGTTGAGATTCTGGCACATTTCTGAGGAACATCAATAATGGTCCAAGGTGTAGATTTCGTTCAGAATGGATAGAACTTCAAATTACTGTATTGCGGGTTGCGTTCATCGTAGATTATCAAAATTTTTTACTATAAGGAAAATTTTAAAAAGTCGTAATTCGAAAACTAACAGGCGAATTTGGCCCATCTTCGAACTAGAGCTTTATAGATACAAGTACGGCAATACGCCATTTTGCATCCACAGTTTAATTCACATAATTCTTTCATTCAGCTTTATCTCAAGAACCAATGATACGATTGCAGCGAAATTTTCACAGAATTTTTAGCACGCCTATGTTGATGTTTCACCAAAATTTCAACTTTCTACAAGCAATGGTTCTCCTACAATCGTATTCGATAACGTTAATTGCATGGTTTGATCCCATAAAATTGTGTATGATAAGAGGCTTGTTTCTTTAGCCTTTCAGTCTATTGGGCGAACGTAGATTTCAAGTAAAATAAATTAGGTTAAAAAATTTTCTTAAAAGATACTCTTTTTTTTAATTTCTTGACTTTAGTTTTATGCGAAATAAATATTATTTTGTTGCGGAAGGTTGGCTACAGTATTGGTATATTTTAAAATCGCAGTAGTGAGTAAGAAAAAAAAAACAACTGATAAAAACTGATATAAGTGTATGTGTGCGAGTGTCGTAACATGTGAAAGCAGCACTGAAGTTTGTCATTCGGTGTACTTGGACAAATTAAGTGAGTAAAATAAAAGCGTACAAAAATTAAAAATATCTGTAAAATTAATAAGAAAATTTTAAACCATAAAATTTCTCAAATTTAACATAAATGTCAATGAATTCACTTATGAGCAGTTGAATACAAAATGGCTTATTGCCGGACTCGTATCTGTATATAGGGCTTTATTTTGAATTAATCTCAGATATAGACCCAAAGTATGCACGCATCAAATTTTGTCCCGATCCGAGAAGAATTACGTCCTGTCTCATTGTCTAAAAATTTTAAATTTGAATAGCCACCATTTTGAAACTAATGGGCAAATTCCGCACATCTTCTTCAAACTAGATACATGCCAAGTTTCATCCTCATGGGTGAAGAAATACGCCCTCCAGTTTGTTAACAAATTTCGTTATATCCCATGTATATATGTATAAACCCTTGGGGGAGTGTGACTTTAGGATCTATGGACCATTATCGGAAAAACTGTAGTGAAATTTTCTCAAAGTCGTGACACGCCACCCTCCGTAACTGGTAGATTCTACAAAACCTACTTAAAAATCATAACAGCAAAATGGAGAATCAGACTAAGACATTTTGCAAGACCAACATCAAAACCAACATTTGCAATACTGAAGCAATACCAAGGCTTAGACCATGACCGGAGTGTGCGACATCAAGATCAAAATCAAAAACTAACAGTACCTACTGATACAAGACCAAGCATAAGACCAAAACATGACTAAAAAGGCAAGACCAACATCAAAACTAACAGTGCTGATGTAAGACCAGGACTACGAAGGTCTTCATCTCAATTTTACTCATCACTAGCTTTAACGGAAGTGACGTAAAAACAGTCTTATCTGCATTTTATCGTTTTTGTTTCGTTTTCTCGAATCGCCCATAATTGACGATGTGGCAAGGAAGAAAAAGAAAAATCATATTGGGCACAAATTTTGACACCAAAATGTTCCGCTTCGATCGGGACAAAATTATTCAAAATTTGACTTGTAAGTTCCAAAAAATTAGAACGGCCGAGGGTTGGGAAGTGCGAAAATTCAAAGATACTTTATCTATCGTCATCTATCGTCTAGACCACCCTCACAGAAAGTGCATAACTTTTTGCTGACGCGGTACACACCTTATATACTAACTATGAGAAGGCCGTAATGTTCTTGTATTAAAAGTGCGCAATACAAAAGGTAAACCGAAACAATCGTGGCGGCTATTTCATTCTTTTTTTTTTTCTTCCCCCGTTTATTAGCAGATTTTGGTTAGGTATAGGGGACAGGGCAACGCACGTAAAGAGAAAACGAACATATAAGGGGCGCACGTTCTTTAAAAACTTTTTATATAGCAGACGACAAAAGGAGCGCAGAGACCCTCAGTTCGGTGCGTACCTAAGTACCTAAATTACCTTAGACAAGGGGTGGCTGCGTTATCTAAAAGTAGCCCTCGACGATCACCACGCCGGGGGAAGGTGAAAAAAGAAAAGGCACTAAAAACCGGTCCTTTTGCGAGTTATTTTAATGCTAATTTTCGATTGAAAGTCGAGAGGGGTGCTTCTTTTTCTCCCTCTTTCTCGCACTCACTGCCTCCTTTTCATCTTCCTTTCTTAAAAATATACATATATATGAACCGACTGTACGCATGTTCGGTACATAAGAACAGATGTAAAGTAGCGTGTACGGCGTTGACATATTTGACATAATGTTTATCAATCGAATGTTTATTATTTTGTAAATGTCGCCCGGCTTTTTATATGATGGATACACGCAGCAGGGGATGTTTCACAAAAATGAGCACACGTACAATATACTGGTCCATTAACGAAAAAAGATAGAAGGAAAAAAAATGTTATAGGAGTGTTTAATGTTTGTAGACGAGTTTTTTTTCTTTTTTTCTTTTTTTTTTTTTTTTTGGTGGTCCTTACTTCCTTCTTGGTCATCGCAGTTATAATGACGTAAGTTATTCGTTGCAGAATCTTCCTTGCTCGCTCGTTTTTGGTCCATGCTAATTAAAATTTGCATTAAAATGTAAACTCGTCCGCTTCGGAGGGTACGATCTTTATAATTCTTTTTATTTTCTTCTTCAAAAAATAAAAAAGGTTTTGGTTATCGTGTGGTCGAATAATCGTTGATAATTAGAGTGGACGACGAAGGTTGGGTATAATTGTAAGGAAAAGTATAAAATTCAGCCTTCAAATTGTACGCGAAATGCGAGGGTAATTGTAATCGAAGGGGTCGATATGAGAAACAAGCAGTCGAAATTTTGCGAAATCGTTTTCAAAAGAAATTTTTTACATAGCTAATTTTCTGGAGGAAAAGGATGGTCGCCCTTGTCTTGCTGGGAAATGGCAGCTCCGTAGCAATTGTTTTTATCAATAAAGAGAAACATCCATCTAGAATATCAATGCGCTAAAATACCTTTTGCTGCGGAGAGTATCTGGTAACTAATTATTAAACGACCAATTTTCTATTCGAGTTTAACTAAAATTCATTAAAATTGCTGAAAATGAATTTATTACATTTCCTATACGCACGAGTAGGAAAGTAATTATAACTTCAAAGAAATTGAGTTTATCCCCCCCCCCAAAAAAAAAAAAGAGAAAAAAAACTAAGTAAAATATTAATTTTAAATAAAAAATTACAACTTGAAAAAAAATAAAAATTGGAATATTTTCGTAGGTCTTGACAATAGGATAAAACAAAACGGAGTGAATGCAGAATTTTTTCAATATTTTTGGACTCTCTCACTAAATTGGATGAACAATTAAAAAATAATAATTTACTTTTTTTCACCGTTTCCATGAAAAACATAATTTCTTCATACTTATATATTATTTTTATTTTCTTATTGGTATGAACGTCGGAGAACTGAATCGGTTTGTATTCAGTTTTCCGAATTTTCTTAGAGGGTTTTGGATGCCGAATTTCACCAAGTGCGCTATTACTACACCGATGGTGACTCAGCCATAAAAAGTGTTTCTCTTCAATTTCATTCTATAATATCGCACTAACGCACTTTGTTTCAAAGATACTTCATCTCAACATTGATACACAATTAACCGCTAATTATCGTTCAAATTCTTTCATCTCCTGGGCAAATATTTATCGAGTATTTTAGGCCAAGACTTCGATTTCTGAACAAATACAATTATTTAAAAAGATCACGTGTAAGAGTAAGTAGGTAATTAAAAATATTAAAACACACAGACGCACACTTGCTCATGAAAAGTGGACAATATAAGACGTTTACTTAACGTCCGACGATTTTTCTTTTCTTTTTTTCTTTTTTTAGCCATTAGGATACACTTTTTACTGCTTTTTTTTTTTTTTTTTTTTTTTTATAATAGAACAAATATTTATCTCCCCGATATAACTGTTAAAACTGGTTACGGCGATTAAATAGAGAACAAAAAAAAAAAAAAAAAATGGTGGCGCTTTACCCCATATAATATTAGACGTTCACAATGTGTTAATCGGCCAGTTCGATCGAATTTACGTAAAAATATCTTTTTTTTTTTTTTCTTTCTCTATCTTTTGATAATTTCAAATTGTACAAATATTTGAAATTTTTTAAAGGCAAAATCGAAATAAGAGTAGATATAAAATTCAACTCAGTTCATTTTTCTTTCAAGTATTCGTATTTTTTTTTCTATTCGTGAGATTTGTCACTGTTCTAACCCGAAATGAGCTACTTCTACATCCGTAAGTTATAATCTACAGCCTACTTCTTAGGATTTTAGAAGTAAAAAAAACAAAAAGTAGAAAAATTCTGTTACTCTCGGATTCGAAAATTAAAAAAACAAAAATATACTTAATATATAATTTTTTCAACGAAACTTGTTAAAAAAAATTTCTGATGTCGAGATCGATGAAAATATTAGATACAAAGAACATTCCTAGGGTTGTGTACCTAAACAGGAACGTTCAATTTTTTTTTTCTGACGATTAGAATCTTACCATCTTGGTTTATGATAGTCCAATATTTAAGGATTTTTTTTTTTTTAATTACAGGCCAAAATAGTGTAAAATATTAATTTGTTTGTATGTATTCCCATATTTATTCCCACAAAATTTTCTGTACGTTTTATGGCGATGATATCGCAGGATTTACATAATTTAAGTACACTAAATCCGTAATCATATTACATATTTTTCTTCAATTTTATGAGAGGATATTTTTCCCCCTTGAATAAAATATCGTTGCTCCGAACGGCATTAACTAAGTAAACATACACATAGCCTAATTATACTATGAAAGTTTTCCAACACTGAATCGACTGCAGGGAGAGACCAAGAAATTATTTCACTTTTTTTTTCTCGCATTGGACAACTGAAACAAGGATTTTTTGTCTTCTATACCTACTTTTAAACATGCAAGACTTTGAGAAAAGGCCAGTCAAAGTATCTAAGGATTATTTTCACTGTTTTACTCACTTTAGGGTGACCTCTCTCCAAATGATGGTAATTTTTTTATCAATTTCAATGAATCCTGTGCCAGATTAGTATCCGCTGCCATTTGGTTCAAATTTTTTATTACAATATGTACTTATAATATGTTTGTAGGGCGCTGCGGTATGCGCATGCGCACGTCTACAATTTGACATCGTGTTTGTGTAAGCCTAGCTCAGTATAGAAATTAGACTTGTGGTGCTGAACCAATAGCCCGTGAACCAAAAAATGTGTTTGTCCTACGTAATGCAGGGACTGGCCGCACAAACTATCAGCGAGTGTACAAATACACCCCCCCCCGTCACCACTAGTAGGAAGTCGCCACAATAATAATATTATTATTTTTCATATTTTTTCAATAGAATGAAGCAAATAAATTTCCAAGCTCAAAATTTAGGCACCTTAAAATGCTAGATCTGACACTAGCCACACTTTCACTTTGTGTTCTCGTGCCAAGTTATTTTCTATGCATATCTTAAATAAAATTAAATTTTTTATCGAACAAAGTTTAGGAACATGTTTCCCAACGACAAAACTATTGGAAAATTGAAAATGTTTTTTTGGTAGTTCCTTTCCATTCCATTTCGACAGAGATTCTATCGACGGTATAATTCTAGTGATAAGAGTAATAAAACTGGTATTGCATTTTTAGTAGAACCGAGATCGAGACCAAGACAAAAATAATACAAACATAGGCGGATGTGCAGCAGCCTCTTTGAAGGGAAGGCACAAATTTGGGAGATGAGGTCGGTCCTGAAGAGAAAAATTATATGTTAAAAATAAATTTTTTTAAATATACTATTATAAGTGTAAAATGTGTGAAATGCAACCTAGCGAACTCTAAAGCACTCACACAGAAACACTTAATCTAACGAGCAACTGCGATCTTATCGTTTTGGTAATGCTCTAGCATGCTCTAGCGACAAATTCGGTAATTATTCACGGGTCTATCCATATAAGAACCGAAAACAAAGTCTAAATTCGGTTCCCAAAAGAAGTTAAATAAAAGCATATAAAAAAAAGGTCTTAAATTAGATTTTTCACATTTTTTATTGCACCCTTCGCCTCTCGTCTATATCCAATTATCCGTCCATGAACGCAAAACTTGATAAAAAAGATCAGCAAACTGTAAAATATTCACAATCTTATAACTCGACTAACTTGAAATTTTAGTGGTTAATTATTTTCTATTTTTCCATTTGAATATTTGCAGGTGTTTTTGATAATTTAGGATTCTTTCAAAATTTCGAATAGCATGGATAGTGAGTTTAATCTTCAAATCAGTCTGTGACAATGAAAATTTTGTACGAAAAATCGGGAATAAGACCAAGACTCGACTCCAAAACCAAGACCAAGATTAAAAGGAAATGTGCAAAACTAAGACCAGGACTGTTATGGTCCTGGTCTCAGTTTTGCTTTCGGTCATCATTGTATTCGAATGCTACACAAATCGGTTATTCATATACCTACATGAGAAAAGAAGAACGATACATTTTGCAAGAATTCAAATACAAATTTCTCGGATTTAGCTATTTTTCGTTAATTTTACACAAGATGGTAAAAAAAAAAAAAAGAAAAAGTAATTTATGCTCACCGATTTCTAAAAAATGTAAGATTTTTCCTGCCATTTTATGAGCCGAAGTTTTTGTAAAATTCACAAAAAATTGGCTAATCCTGAGAAAATTCTGCGAATTTCGATTAAGATTTAAGTTTAGTTTTTCTAAACGTACAATTTCTCGATTCAAGTTGACCGACTTTTTTTCAACCTAATTCGATCAGTTCAACTCTAAATAAGATCTTTCGAAGTCAAAACGGGGGATGGTGATTCCAGCCACAGGTGGAGGGAGCGGTCCTTCGTGTATGTGAGCCACGCGACGCGATGTTGGAACAAAAAACGAGAAAAAAAAAATTATGCCCGGAATGAATGATAGCGGTCAACGTATGCGTGGAAAAATAACAGCGAAAGTGTAGGCCACACACTCAACCTTTCAGCCAGCAAACTGTGTAAGGCAGGAGGTCGACACTCGTTTTTTTTCGAACAGTAGCATTTGTGAAGTCACACAGAGAAGCATAAAGAAAATCTCACGCCTTCAAAAAAATTCTCTTGTCCATAATGGGGTATTGTACTGCTGGATCGCAGTCGATTTCATTCGAATATTAAAACCATAATTTGTAAAAGAAAAAGACGATTCAGTCTTCCTTTAGGAGTTGGAATAGAAATGTTTTGAATTTTTTAAACCGAAAACCAAAATAATCCTACGAACCAAATCATATTTTCGACGATTTGTGAAAATTTAACCAATTTAAGAAGGTCGGCAGCCTAAGTAAAGCGCATGCACATTGCTTACGAAACATACTGCGCCGATTATAATCGAATTTTTCCATTTTTGCTTTTTTTTCCCTCCAGAAAGTGTTGAAATTTCTAATTTAGGAATACGAGTCTATGAATTATTAGGTAATTTGTTAATGATATGCGAACACGATAAAATCAGCTTCAGCGAAAGGATCCTCACCACACTAGTAATCCTATTCTATCAGTGACACCAATTTATCAAACTTTATAAACTGTGAAAGTTCAAAAGATTCGAAAGTTAGTTTTTTGAATAAATATTTCGCTTTTCATTCAGAAAGGTATGGTACGTTAATTTCGATAGAATACGAATAAAGTAAATCACTAACTGGATACGTTTTAATAGATAGTTACCCTTGTATTCGTGGTGTATTTTTGGTCCAAGCCAAGTGTCGGTTTTTTTTTTTCAAAACTTCTGATCACTTCTGTCTGTCTGACTTTCAAAATATAATTTCGAGGCATATTTAAACTAAAACATGCAGAAAAATATTGTAAGCTAAGTGTCCATTCTACCAAGGCTTTTTTACCCCAAGTGAGGTAAACTGAAAAAAACGCTAATAAAATTGTTTATTTCAACGAAAAAGTGACAATTCACACCTTTTAGTTAAATGAACACTACCCTCTTTTAATCGTAATAGTCAATTTATAAAAATAAATATTACTTACTCGATTTATTTCATCTGAAAATTCGCAAAAGTTACATCAAACACTTCTGAAAACATTATTGCGTCATAATTAGAAACTCAAATCAAAGAATCAAAACAAATTAAGCTCCTAGAGTATAAATAAAGTTAATTAATCCATCAGCCGCCATGGAGCGCCAATAGCCGATTCAATAAGGCCAGTGTCCATTTTACCCCAAGTGTCCATATTACTCACATCTCCCCTACCCACATACGTTCATATATAAATACGCACGCATATACGTACACACACACACACACACACGTACATATATATACATATACAGACGCACACACGGACACAAACAAACAAACATACGTACAAACATACATACTTACATACAATTATTAATCGTATTATTATATACAATTTTATATTTTCCCCATATTTTTTGTCTTTTTAAGTAAATAAATCACTGAACTTCCACACTGTTCTTCTCCGTCATTCGGTAATATTTTTTCGATGAAATGTCTACTTCGTAGAGAAAACCTTCAACAAAAATCTAGAAATTGAAATTAAATTTGTGAAATGTATTAAATATTGTGATTTTCGAGAAATTCAAGGCCAAAATCATTTGCGAGACTATATGTACATATCTACGCCAAAGTGAATTTTTCTTTCCTTAATTGATAGCAAAAAGTTTTATAAAAGAAGTGGGAGAATAGGAATAAGAATATAAAAAAGTATTTTGTTTAATTTTCTCAAAAGCATTAAATAACAATCGAGTAAAGTATTTTGATATTAATTAAGTACCTAGGTGCTTACGTCTTTAATATACTCCTATAATCGTAAAAAGAAAAAAATTATATAAGCGATCAACATGGTGAAAATTTTCGATCTTTAATCCAATCTAGATCTTTTTTCATTGCATATCATTCCAATTGTGATCTGGCCCATCTGGGCTTACCATAAACACCAGAAAATGATCCGTTAGGAAGGAGGAAAAAAAGTGAAACACTAAATATTACAAAGTAGATTTAAGGAGCAACTGAGCAATATTGCGAATATTTCATTGTTCATATTCAATCTCGGGTCTAAATTTGGTCTTAGTCTCGTATATCCGATCCTTGCTCTTGGTCCTTGACCTTCCGAGACCATATTATGTAAGTTAGTCTTGCAAGAAGTGCAAGACGAAGACGGATTCTGCTCGCTCGTCATTGCGACTAGCACAGGACATGACAACCTTCCCAGTTATTTTTCAGCTCAAAAAATCGTGACTTGGTACAAATTAGGTACGCTTTTTGTCGTTCGATGGACGAGCGACTCGTTATAATGAAATGAATTTCCCAAAAATTTGGACTGGAAATTGCGATGCCATTACTCTTTGCAATAAATTTCGCATCATTCGAGCGTGCATAACTCAGTTAGGCAGTGGCAGCAGCACGAGCAGCACGGAAATGACGAACGATGACTTCTTCGAGCGAACAGATCATCTCCTTTTATCAGTGGATCAAAGGAATTCCCCAGCAACAGGCGTAACCGTCAGCAGTCACCGAATTTCCTGGATCGCATTCCGAGCACCAACTTCGTTTTTCATTCAGCACTCGCAGTCGCTAAACATTAAGTTCAATTTTCCAGCAACAATTACACAAAACGACGTTTTTCGTACACACACACACACACCAACACACGCACACAAATATGTGCGCCTGAACAACACAGACTCACTTCTAGGTAGGTACTCTCCTCCACCTTGAGCAAAGAATTCACTCGTAACATAGATTCTTCATTTTTTCTTCGATTGTAGGTAAATTGATATTGTATAGCTACTTTGGACCATCTCCAAGTAATTCAGAAATAATTGATCTTTATCACACACCGCGTATCCTCCATAAATTAATGTAAAGTATTTCTTTACATTTCTGAAATTCTGTACCATATTTGAAAAAAAAATTTTTTTTTCTTATTTTTTGGTTAATTTTATTTATTTGCTTTTTTCCGCTAATTTTTTTTTTTCTTTTTATTTTAAATGCGAAGGCTTTAATTAAATCAATATAATTAACGAACAGCAGAAGTAAATCACATCAAGATGGTCACTTTCTCCCGAGGAAGACTGCCGAGGAATCGCGATTTTCATGAAAAATTTCTCTCTTTTCACACGAATATGAACGATGGTAGATGGGAAAGACTTTTCGACTATTTTTTTTCTTCTTTTATTTTCGTAGTTATGATCAAATCTTTGTTTATTTTTTGTCCGTAAATATTATCCACACTTCACAGTTCTCATTTTTTTTGCCCCTCCTCGCATGGTAAATCGTTACTACATTTTTATACTGGAAAACCCGGCGGTACTGCAACTAAGTGTTTTTCTTCAAAATTCTGTGCAGTCAGTAGGGTAACAAATCTGTTCAATTATTCAATTTTATTGACAATAACATGACCATCAACGAGTATATAAACTTTGAACAACTGATTCGGGGTATTTTTGTTTGATTTGTACATTATACTAGGAGCTAAAGGTAGCTCCAAGATTTTATTTTTCGGGCATCATAAAATTGGAAGATCGGTGGGGGGGGGGTTGTTTTAAAAACATAAAAGCGACATTAAAAATATCTTCATTAGACTGTTTTGTGAGATCTATTCTTAATTTTCAACTAATAAATAATAAAAAATTCGTCACGATTAAAAATAAACAGTTGTGTTCCATTCAAACTAATTAAACTCAACTCCTGAATCTATTCTTACGTTTTCCTACAATCGATCATCTCTGTGAATTAGTAATACAGATTATAAGATGCAATAAATAGAAAAATGGAGCTCAACAGTGAATATAATATCAAGTAGAATGACGTGAAGGAAACAACAGATCTTTAAGATAACAATCTGATGGTGTGATAGGAAATACTCGCACTTTTAACCTGTCAACAACATATTTTTTGTTCAAGTTTTTAATAATTTAAATATTAAAAGATTCTACAGTTATCGGAGTTCACTTTTTCTTTTAACCTTTCAATTTGTTTTATTAACACAAAATAATAATCAAAAGTAAGATCAAGCCGAAATATTACAACTTCAACATCACCATTGATCGTCCAATGGCTCACAACATCTAGTTCTTCAACTTCAAATCAAGGTCTTAACACTGGTAACTATTATGTATAAGTCTACTCAACCATTTAAACGTAAAGAAGTATTATCCTAAATGTAGGGCTTTTGGCTCATAATCCACGGGGAGTTGTGTGAGATACCATGAGGCAAGACCTCATGGTTCTATGTGGTATGTAGCTAAGCTCGTTTCACGTCATTTTTAAAAGCTTTTATTCTACTCGCTCAATTTGTTGAAGTACACCGGATGACCAACTTCAGCGCTACTTTCACGTGTTGCGACACACGCGCACATACGCTTAAATCTGTTTTAATCAGTGGTTTTTTCAATTTTTATTTGTTTCTATCTCGGAAGAAAAAGCGAGAAATTTTATTTTCTCTTTCGCCGTCATTTTCTTCTTCAAATTATAAAATCATCTTTTTTAAAAACTCGTTTTTAACCTAACTTATTCCCATTCTGATCTAAGATATTGATATTTCTTGCAATCTGTGATCTTAAGCTGTCCTTCAAAATTTCATCTTTCGACTATTTACATTTTTTGATAAACCTTTTTAAATGACCATGTGACAATCATTTTTGGCTGTCACAGTTTTGGGGAACCCGATCCCCTAATTTATATGGAGCCACGGTTGGATCCCATCTCAGGCTAGAATAATTCGAGTCTTGCTCATTACGAAGGTTAATGACTGAATTATCGCATTTCGCTCATTAACATTATCTACGGCGTAATATCGTTGGTCCTGTTGTCGCGGGTAAATACAATTACAAATACCAAAACTATAAAATACGATGATCTTGGTCTCGGCGTTGATCTTGCCCATTCCGTGTTGGTTACAGTCGTGCATCAGCAGGCTATACTCTCATTCTCGGCCTAAACATACAATTATTTGCGTGGCAAAATCAAAGAATTCCCAAACAAGGGCCGGCAACGTTCGTCTTCGTTTTCGTCACAAGTTTTTCATCGGGGTATACCTACAGCAGCCATCGATGAAAATGATAAAAGTAAAATAAGCCAACTGGCATTTCCTCACACCCCAAAACCGCCGAGTCTTCGTTAATTCTATGTAATTAAATCATAATTGACGGTTACAGGCACGAACACGGTATGCAAAAAACATCAGACCAAATATCGGTCGTGATAAAACGTACACCGGAAACATGCGAGAAAAAAAAAAATCAAATCGCAGTATTTACTCGGATGCCTGTTTTCTCAGATAATCCTTCCGTATTTTTGGTCTGAACAATGCGTACGTGTATACAATAATTATACCGCATATAAGCGCATAGGCCACCTAACGGATTGTAATTCGCTCATTTGACTACTTCATCCTGCCAATTAAATGGAGGAGAAAAAAAAAACAAAAAAAAAAAAAACAGAAAAAAGAATTAGACAAAAAAGAGGAGAGATGGAGAAAAACGAACATGAAATTTAAACGATTAAGATAATATCGTCAGCAGCATCCCTTAATAAATACAAGACGTATGGCCATATACGAATGAGAAAAATGATATATATTTATATACCTATATGTACGGGTATATGTATACATACAAAAAAAGAAGACCATAGATGAAAGAAGCAAAAAAGAAAAAAAAAAAAAGCAAAAAAGAAAAAAAAACGTTACAAAACCACTCGGGTGATAAAGATATCTGTCATCGAATCCGTTGGATGTACCGTGACAAAGTGGCGTTTATATAGTTAAAAATAAAAAAATAAAAAAATAAAAGAAAAAGGAGCACACCTGGGATAGTATCACAGATTAAGGATGAGGTGAGAATCGGAGGGACTTGAGAGACCCCTGAAAATGGGTTTAGCGGGTGGTCCTAAACCATTTCCCCAGGTATCAATCTATTCCTCTTCCTCGTCCACAACCACCTCTTTTTTTCTTTATTTTATCGTTTACCATTCTATTCTATAATGCATATATAGTATAACCGGGAGATGACGATGACGTGCGTGTGTGTGCGTGTGTGCGTGTGTGCGCGCACGTACGAGTGCGTACCCTTCTTGCTCCACGTAGTAGCTGGGTGGGGGGGGGATGGCCGACGAGTAGTGAGCGGTGTAACAGCTTTATTCGGTACACAACGGAGACTACTTTAAAATTTGTTCGAAACTACTTTTTGGAAGTACGCACAAACCGTACATTAACACACCAAAAACAGATTATATTTTTCTCCTCTTTTTTTTTTTTCTTTCTTTCTTTCTTTCGATTTTTGGTTTTTGTTATTTTGCATGTAGGATACAACGTCGTATTAGTTATGCTCCAAGACGATATTCGGCGCTTTTTTTTTTTTTTTTTTTTTTTTTTGTTAATAAGATAATGCTTAGTTCTTCTGCACCTTTTTTTTTCTTCCTCTATCTCTGTCAATCGTTCTTTCGTTTCCATCGGCGTTTCTCTCTTGCCCGTACGCACTAATGGTAGGCTATTTGTGGACTACTCCTGCGTATACACCTTTTTAGCGTCCGGTTTTCACACAAATTATCGCATCGAGATTCGATTTCAATACGAACGCCTTTAACGCCAAACGATGCAGACGAAAAAGGTGAAGAGCGCAAATGTTGAAAAAAAAAGGGAGCAAAGAAGAAAAAAAAAAAAAGAAAAAAAACACGTTCGAGGCGTCTGCCGCACGATTGACAGCAGCGTTTTTAAAAATGCGCGTATAAAAACGAAGAAATTTGTCAAATTCGGCATCGGCGGATGCGTACCAAATTGCTGAAATATGTTTGGGACCGACCGACCGTCTGTCGTGCAAAAAATTCATATTTTTCGCAGAGCATCGGTTGATATTGTGTACGCACCACGAAGAGTGTGCGGCGGGTAGGAGGTGGGAAAGAAGAAGAAGAAGAAGAAGAAGAAGAAGAAGAAGAAGAGAAGGTATCTGAGGCTAATTTATTTTGCGTGCAACTTTCGAGGTGATCTAATCGAATATAAAATTAGAATCGACGGCGAAATGTATGGTGCGAAGAAAACGAAAACAGTGACAGAGATTTCGAATTGTGGATACGGTAAAAGTAGAAACCCGGAGCGGAAGGCAGAATATTACTGACAAAAGTCGACGAAATTAATGAAAAAAAAATTGCAGACCATTGTGTGACCTGCACCATAACTACAGCTATATTCTCAGCGCCGACGATACCACACAGAGAGCCGTTTCACAGTTTGCTGCCATTTTTTAAGTAGGTTTTCAATGAAAATCTATACGCTAGGTAATCTTAGTGTCACGGAAAACGATATGGCGGTGGGGCGTAGGTACGTTTTTCGTTCCATAGCTGCGCCAAAATTTTGGCATCGAAAACTCAAATTCATCGATTTCTTGTCATCACACGATACAGGTCTCAATTTTCGTTCGATGGTCGCGAAACTCGCAACGAATATTAGCACTAAACGAAAGACCTGACCTATCGATTTTAGCATGGCCGGCGAAAATAGTGGTGCAAACGTGCACTTGCACCTACTGGAGTATCCAGCCTGGTGCAACGCACCTGGCTGGATACTCCATAAAATCTTCATAATGTTTAATTTTTTCTATAAATAACAAAAAAAAAAAAAAAACAAAAAACAAAAAAAAACACAGAACTCTACGTTATTAAAAAAGTACAACGATGATTCGTAATTCTTAATTTAGCCACAAGAGTCGCACTTTACAATTATTACGAAATTTGAAATATTATTCTATTATGGTTGATGAGTCATCTGATGTTCGTAGGCTGGAGCAGGTGTCAATATGTTTGAGATATGTTGACAAAAACTTTAACATAATTTAAGATTTTGTAGGTTTTTACAAAATGAAAAATACGAAGTTGGAAATGATATTCTTGATTGTTAAGGATGTTCTTACACGATTTAATTTGGATTTCAACGATATAAAAGGCAATGTTTTGATGGTGCTGCAAATATCAGTGGTGATAAAACAGGATCAGAAACGAGAATTTGTGAGATGAATCTATTGGCATTATTTGTACATTGTGTTGCACATATGCTGAACTTGTCAGTCCGAGATAATTTAACTGGAATTTCATCAGTTAGATATTTTGTAGTAACTGCGAGGCAAATGATTACATTTGTTTGTGATTCGCCTCGTCGATTAGATATTTTTAAAAATTTGCCAACTTTAATGAAATATTGTCCAACTTGGTGGTGTGTCCGTATAAAATCACTCAAAACATGTACGTGATAATTACGAAGCATTGATGGAATTTTTCAGCAAAATTTTAAATGATTCTTCTATGGATTCTATAGTAACAGCATCAGCTTTGTCCTACTTTCATAAGTTGGAATCGTTTGACTTTTTTTTTTCATTTAAAAGCTCTTATTTGTATTTTCGAACATGTTGAAACATCGAATACAGTTTTATAAAAAATAGACTTGGATTTCACCCAGTGTCATTCGAACGTTAAAACAACGATGCGATCATTACAGAATTGTCAAAATGAGGATTTTCCTAAATTTTGGACTGATGTAACAGACCAGGCCAAAAAATTAGAACTTCAGATGGCTACTCTTCCTCGCATTTGAAAAGCACTAAAAAGATTAGATACAGATTCATCACCACACGTTTTTACTAATCTGGAAGAATTATATCGAAAACTATCTTTTGAAGTTTTGTGTCTTTCTGTAAGTTCTCTTGACAGTCACTTTGAATCGAGTACAATGGAAATCCTGAACAATTTTGAAAGTTTTGTTATCAAAAAGACGGAATACAAAATACAATGTACCGAATAACCTCTCCGAAGTTATTAATTTTTTAAGGGAGAATTTGCACGTTCTTAATTTGGTTCCAGAAATGGCAAAATTGGTTCGTATCTTACTAACTATACCCACATCTACGTGTACGTGCGAGCGCAGTTTTTCTACAATATGTAGATTAAAATCATACTTGAGATCGACGCTTATGGCTGAAAGATTAAATCACCTTAGTGTACTCAACATCCACCGCAATCTCATCTCAAAAATAAACGTGGAGGTTTTAATGGATGAATTTGTTAGTAGGGCTCCAATGAGAATGAGCACTTTTGCGCAATAAGTGGTTGTTTCGGTTTGTAAATTTTTTCATTATTATTCCTTTTCCATGGATATGTGTCGCATGTGGATGTAAATCAATAAATTTGTTTCTTATTAACCGTATGTTCAAAATTTACATTTTTGTTATTTTTATACGAGTCAAGAGATAAATTTCACCCCTCCCCCCCCTCAGTCATTGATTCCCACATTTCATTCTCATAAAATTTGTAGTTTGCACCAGGCAAGAAAATGAAAAAGTGCCAACTATGGATTTTAGTGCGGACCGGCCCGTACGGTATTTCAGGTATCGATATTTTGGTTTTTATTTTGGCTATAAATTTCTTAATTTTCGACCAATAACAACGAAATTCGAAAGAAGTATTCGTCATAATCTGCGATCACTCGTCAATTTTGGCGCGAATCGGTCGTACGGTACTTACCGCGCAGCTATTTTGGATTATTATTTTGGTTGAAAAATGCTTGGATTTTGAACCAATAACTACGAAATTTTTTAAATAATATCAACTATAATTTATCGCAACGTGCTACCAATTCTGGTGCCGATCGGCCGCAAGGTGCTTTTAAATAATTTGTTTTTATTTCGACTTTCAAAACGGTAATTGTTTTTAATTGAGTAATTTTACGTCAACAGTCACAAAAAATTTAACACAATCATCGCAGTTACGGTCGATTAATAACTTTTTTTAGTACCTAACTAATTTTGGACTTTTCGAAAATCTACTTTTTAATCGGATTAATTCGTTAGATATAAATCTTACGAATTAATACCTAGGTGATACATCCGGTCTACGATATATGGATGGAGTCGATAGTTAATTGTTGACCAGGGGAGGTTGGGGAAGAGTATTAGCTAACAATGAATGGAGAGAAGGCGAATCGTGGCGAGTGATCAGTGACCACCGGTAACCACAAGTACGAAAGCAGACAACATTAAGAAGATTCTGAGCTTCGGACATTCTTTTAATTTTCCCTTTTCTTCGAGATGAATGATTAAAGTTTAAAATCGAATCACCTTCATCTCTTTTTTTCCACCACTACATCTCACTAATTAAGGATAAATTTGATCTTGGTCTTGAACTGTATTTCGATGTTCCGCTTTAGGCAAAATCAAGACTAATATCTTACCTACAGTAGCAAGATGAAGATCAAAACAGACTATGTAAGAGCAAGACGCAGACTCAACTGTGCAAAACCAAGAATGATTGTACATACGAGACTGAAGCCAGGACCAAGATATACTGTGTAAGACTATGACCAAGACTGACATTGCAAAATCAAAGGTTATGCAGGACGAAGGTTGAGACCAAGACAAAGTATGCAAGACCAAAACCAGTGCCTCTGTTGTTTGATCCAGTTTTTGGTCACGACTACATTTTTCATAAAAACAAATTTTCAACCCTTAAAACTAAAATTTTTTTTGGTTTCAAAATTGACAAAAAAAAAAAAAAAAAAAGTTTAGATACTTATACGCACTTTTATCCCAACTCACTACGCGATCTTCGGTAATTTATTTTCTGTTTTCCATTTTTTTTTTTCGTTCTTTCGCTTTTACAAATCGAACCTCTCGACAATATTGTCGTTTTTTATTAACTTGTCGTTACTTTTTCCATTTGCATCCATTTAGATGTACGACATACGTGTATAACCAGCCTTAATGGCTGTTGACAGGTCTCTAAAATTATGCTCACTTCGCTTCAATTACATTTTAATCTAGTTTTGTAAAATTCGATTAACTTTTCGTGTTATTTCCGATGGACAAATATTTTTATTTATTTCAGTAAAGTAAGAAGTATGGATACCTACCAAAATCACATTGTTTTTTTACTTCGTACATACATAGGTATATCAGGTATATTGAAACTGATCGTTCTCCTTTTATTATTATTATTATTATTATTATTATTATTATTACTTACGTACTTACATAATTATTATTATTATTATTATTATGTTTTTTTGCTTTTTTTCAAACTCTTTTCTACTGCTTTATTATCTTAATGGACGTTTCGTATGAACGAACACAAAAAACCAGTTACACACGAGACATTTACAGAAGCATAACTTTTTTTTTTTTTTTTTTTTTTTTTTTTTAATACAGGTTCTAAACTGTATCTATTTTTTTTACTTTTTTCTCTTGCGGTAATTTATTGAATATTTTGTTATGTTGGCTTCCTCAACTGGTTAAATTCGTTGTCAACGATATTAAATTAATTTTAATACCGCTACCCGATTAATTTCACGGAGGGCGTTAGTTTATTTCTTTTTCCAGTTCTCATAGAGGGCGCTGATTTATTATAATTCATTATTTAACCGCACATTTTTAAGCATTTTTTAAATTTATTTTACTTTATTTTTTACCCTTTTTTTCATCTATCTTTTCTCTATTTTTTCTCTCTTTTTCACTCTCGCGCTCAATCACTCGCACTCACTCACTCACTCACTTACTCTCACTCTGAGTTTCGTAAAAGTTATACAGATAAAAACTGGCTTTCATCCATTAACATCTTAAAACTTATTTTTATCTGTCAATTTGTCTTTTTTTCCCTTTCAGTCTCCTTATTATTTTTCTTTTATCTTCCTCTTCCTTCCGCCTTTGCGGTCACCGTATTGTGGACAAAATTTATCGTTTTCACTTTTCAACGAATAATAAAATAATAGTTTAGGCTGTAAAAGTACCTAATAAAATTTATTCGTGGCACACCGAGAATGGAAAAAAAAAGTCAAAGCGACACCCTTAAAATGAGGCAATCGGTGCAACAGAATTTGATCACTTTTAGGGCACCTACCAACGTCCTTTCAGTTATAGTATACAGGTGTGCCAAGTTATAGCGCCACGAATGAAGTACGAATTTAAAACAGTACATAGTCCACCAGACCAAAGCAAGCGCAGGTATTACCTTTACAATGTTCGAACTACATACACCAACTTGGTACCTATCAGATCCGTTGTCAGCGATGTAAGCCTATATACTCTTTGCACTAAAATAACGAACTCATTTCATTACTGTAATAGGGACGCATCAAGGGCTCCAGTGTAATGAATTATTTCCATTATAGTGCAGACCTACTGCTTATTCCATTAGGATTATAAATATGCGATCCCGATGAAAAAAGCAGTAGGTAATTCGTGCTGGACGGGTGAATATCTACGTTGGTTGGTAAAATGAAAATGAAATATACCTATCCGTTGGTATGTCCATGCGCATAATTTTCCTTACCTTTGAATCTTTCAATATATATGTATGTAGGTACCTATATAGAGAGTCTCACATTCGTAGCTCACTTAGTACTGATTTACAGCAATACACTTAGGTACCTTCAGCCTGCCTTTGGCCTATTTCTAAAATCAGATAATGGCGGCAGTTATGAGAATAATAATTATCAAACGAGAAATTAGGTTCACAATTAACCGGGTAAAGAAAATTAAAACCTGGCAGAGAGCGATTATCAAGAGTAAAATACACACTTTGGCAGCAAGCGCCGTGTACCTACAGTTTGATGGAAACAAGACTGAGAAAATTAAAATCGTATAATATATTGTCTAATTAGTGCGGAAAATGGGCAATTTCTGAACGAGTGTTGAGTTTGCACGAGATGTAGGCGAGTGCTGCAAAGTACGAACTTCATACGCACATAGTTAAGACACCTTATTTTTTGCAACAAGTGCGCGAAATCCGATACCTATTTGAGTCAAGGTACAATAATAAAATAAAAAATAAAATAAAAAACTAAGAACTTAAGAAAAAAACAAAATTACGTGAGTACCGTGGTGGCTGTACTCATGAAGGATTGATTTTTCGTTTGTTCATTTTCAAACAGTTAAAGATGATTAGAAAGTCATACGTATATTTTGTAAATTTTATCCTCTTTCCAGCAACACCAACACCAGCTCTCCAGCTTAAATACAGGCTGAGTAATCATTCAATGAAATGAACGAGGCATATTTTAAAAAGAAGACGACTGGCACGCACACAACTACACATGTACACACACAAAGACACCATCAACGAGACATACCATCGACTGTGTTACAATTAGATGGTCTGTCCTAAGACTCATGTAGCCCCTCACCAGGGGCGTGTTCAGAAAGGTTATCGAGCAGGGAAAAGTGTCACTCGATGCGTTCAGAAAAGTAATTTTGTGCTCCAGAGAGTAATTTTTTTCCCTAACTCTGGAGACGGGAAAAATAATTCCCCAAGGTTACTTCATACAATTCGTAGTACTAAAAGAAATCTCCTCAAGCTTCTGAACACGCCCCAGAGCTAGGATGTTTACACCAAAGACATATTACAGCTCAAGAAATGCCTAGTGCCCTATACACGCTTTGGCACAAAAATATGTCAAAGATGAAAAATAATTGGGGTAAACAAATATAAACGAACTGCCCCTAGCTCATTAACTGGCTCTTGTCTCATTGACCAGTAAATAGGGTAAAAGTATTTCACACCAGCGCCACAGGTTCAAATCATTAAGGAGGTAAAACTTACAAAAATTGAAAAAAAAAAAAAATTAAAGTAAAACAGAATCTCTCAAAGATAAGAAGCTATGGCGGAGTGCGGAAAGTAAGGAACATTGAAGAGAAAGGAAAGTGAATGGCGCGGGGAAAGTGAATTGAAGAATCAAGAAGATATGGGAGAGCGAATGCTCATTCGTATTGTTACGAAATAAGCCATTTTTAACTCACTAAACATAGGTACCTGGAAAGTGAGACATTTTGTGTATATGCGACAAAAACAATAAAAAATGCACTAAAAAGATAAAAATAATTATTTTTTAATTTCTCCAGAAAGATCCAGGTCTAGGGACTGGAGTTATTGAAGTCGGCGCTCTTTTCCGATAACATGTAGGATTTATACGTTAATTCCTTCCAGTTTTATGACAAAATTTTTTTACGAGCGCCGACTTCAATAATTCCCAGTCCCTACACCTGGATCTTTCTGGAGAAATTAAAAATAAAATTATTTTTATCTTTTTAGTGCATTTTTTTCCACTAAAGTTGTTTTTGTTTTTTGAAAAAAATTATTTATTTACCATAGGGCTTTTTCAGTTCATTTTAATTCCAGTAGATTTTACTGGAGAAATTAAAAATAAAATTATTTTTATCTTTTTAGTGCATTTTTTTCCACTAAAGTTGTTTTTGTTTTTTGAAAAAAATTATTTATTTACCATAGGGCTTTTTCAGTTCATTTTAATTCCAGTAGATTTTACTGGAGAAATTAAAAAAAATTATTTTTCTCTTTTTAGAGCTTCTTTTTTTGACAGATGCTTTTTTGTTTTTGGCATTAGTGGCAATAATACTTTAAAACTAACAGTTTTTTATTTTAAAACAAACCAAAAACTATCTCATCGATTTAAAAAAAAATTTAACGGGACTACCATGGAATAATCCTCTAACATTTCAAAAATAGCTCATCAAAATCAGTGTCCACATTGCGAAGTTATGCTGGAATAAACGTAAAAAAAAAAAAACACAAAAAAATATACGGATCGAATTGATACCCTCCTCTTTTTTATGAAATCGGATAAAAATTAGTTTTCTTTCCCATTCTCAGGCTGACTCTTGTTCTCACAAATTGTGCGAATATCTCTCCTTCCTCTCAAGATTCAGTTTTTTTGATCTCGCTCTCATTTGCGATCTCATTAATTGTAAAAAACCTGTTTTCCAGTTTTCTCCTGCTCCCCCAAACACTGCACCGCCTATCTAATGATGTGAATGAAGATATTTGCGCTTCAAAATAGAGGCCATTACTGAGGCGCTCATATAATATTATGCTTCTTTGGAATACTGTTTTCACTTATGAACTGTTTCAAAAATTCCATTATGATGTTTAGAAATGATAAAATGCTATCTCATTTAAGCCAGAGGTTTTCTACTTGGACTGGCGCCCATTACATTTTGTAATACCATCATTGTATAATGATAGCCATATAGCGCTGTCCCAAGCCGTGAGGAGATGGTCACCATAAGGAATAGAAGCCAAAAAGGAATGGACTTTTTGAGAAATAGGGATGTGATAGGCAACAAATACGACTTCAAAGCAAGAAATAAAGATGTGATAATAGAATTGAAAAAAAAAAAAAAAAAAATTGGCAGAGCCCGATGGCAAGAAATCGGAAGATGTTTTCATTCGACTATATTCAAAACTCTATAGTCAAAGGCGTTAATCAAATGAATGAAAAGGTACAAGTTACGGGGCGGAATGACGACAAAACAATGATTATTTAGTGTCAAGTCGAAATAGTCACAGTTTGACACATGGCGCCCCTCAACGTGGTTCTGTTAGATAGATAGGTACAACGAAGGCACAACACGCTGCACCCACAGCCAATGTTTGAGCAACTCGAACCTTTTTTACAATACAGGTGCTTAAAAACCCAGTAGCGAATGCTTTCAAACGAGGTATTAGAATTGACCTCACGGAGGTGTTAAGGATCAGAATGATATTTTTTAATCCATATATAATGTAAGGCGTGAGTCAGTTTTCGACGCACCATACAAAAATTACCTTTAATGCGTCAAAAATTGACTCGCCAAGCTGTTTCTCGGAGTGAGTCATTGTTTGAAGCATCATAGGTATAGTAGCTACTTATTGCATGCTAAGAGAAGAAGGAATAAGTCGTCGGTAGATTATACGAAAACATTTTAAATGTCAAAAATATTTAAAAACATGACGTACGTACTCAACAAACTGAGAATAAAGTATTGAGAAAAATTCAAATTAAACGTTCGATATACCCTCCTCCATTGTGGTAATTATGATGCGTAAGGTACCCACCATATTGGTACCAAGTTTCCTGCTTATTACATTTTTCTGGTGCTTCCAAAAATGACTCACTTATGGTAAAAGTTTGATGTGTAATTTTTTGATGCACCATACGTAATTTTTGTGTAAGTGCATCGAAAACAGACTCACCTTATATATATATACACAGTAGCGTAGGAACGGGGAAACAGACGTGTAATGTACCCCCAACGAAAAATGGGGGGTTCAAGGTATCATTTGTTCTCCCCAAAAATATTTTTACCAAACAATGCGATTGTTTGCATATCATGTAACATGTTCAAGAATTTTACATGTGACCTGAAGAATAAGAAAGATCATATTTTTAATAAATTTCCAAAGAAAAAGAGGTTCCTTATCAATTCAATCAGTATGTAGCCCATTTTTTAAATGTTTGTTTAGTATAAATTCTTCTCTTAGAAGCAGGGCTATTAAGCTAGCTGAAACCCAAAAGCTGGAAACCAAAAATGTTTGTATTTTCAGTTTTAAGCTGTAAGCCTAAACCATTTTTTTCAAGGTGGAATTTAGCCGAAAGCCATATTTTTTCTTCCAATTTTGTCTTTTTTTTGTTCTACTACACCGTAATTTTATTAGCTTTTCTTTTATTATCAAATTACTCGTATATTCATAAATTTTGAGATTAAAAAAATTTAGGAAAATATTTAAGCCAAAAGCAGAAAGCTTCGAGGTGAAGCTGTATTTTCTAATGAGCAAGCCAAAAGCCTAAACCTAGCTTAAACTTTATTAATTCAGCTTGACAGCCCTATTTATAACCAATTTTCAAGAACTTTTTCTTAAATGATACCACGATGGTGATCCCATGATGATCCGGTGATAGATTTTCGGTGCGATAGTGCAAGTCTGATAGGAGTTTGGTGCTTATTCGTTCAGTAGTTTCTGAGAAAACTGAAAAAGAATAAATTACAGGAGAGAATTTTTGATTCGTGGTTTTGAGAAAACTACCAAAGAGATCGGGCTGAAATATTCACGACGGATTGTCATTAAGTGAGTGCAAGTTTGGTAGAAGTTGGAAGTATCTTTTTCTTATTTACGGCGCAGGAGTTATGAGCGTCGTTTTTGCATTGCATTAATGTAAGTTTTTGTTTTTTTCATTTTTTCACTTAAAAAAAAAAATATTAATGTCATTGAAAATTGGAAAACTGGATTTTCTAGCGAAGTATCGCTGCGCTAAAGATTTTTAAAATAATTCTATTTGTTTTTGAGAGAGGGTTATAATTACCATTAACCCCACCCCGCTTTTGTCACTGCTGCAAAGATATTTCGAATTTATTGATTTTTCGATTTTTCAACTTGTACCCCCTCAAATAAAAAATGTTCCTACGCCCCTGTATATGTATATTTAGTATATATAAAACTCCGTTCACAGTTTTGAGAAAACTAAAAAAAGGAACTGAGCTAAAATTTTTGCGAAAAATAGTTTTTATTACGGAGATTGGTTGGATAGGAATTTGATGCTTTGTAGTTCAGTGGTTTCTGAGAAAAGTGGATAGAAAAAATTCCTGAATATCTAGTGGTTTTTCCAAGATTCTAAAAAAAATGCAAAAGAAATCGAGCTGAAATTTGCGCAAATAATATTGCTCACATGTTTGCAAGTCTGATAAAAGTTTGGTGTCCATTGGCTCCCCAGTTTCCGAGAAAAATGTAGACAAAATTTTCTGGAGAAAGTGTTGCTTGAAGTATATTTTTTCATATTTACGGCGCAAGGGGTTACCAGCGTATTTTCTACATTGCATTTAAAAGTAATTTTATATTTCAGGCGTAATGGACTGCGATGTCTGAGGTGCAATCTGGAATTGGTTAAAATCGGAGCTAAGATTTATTCGAGAATTATTATCCGAATAATGATAATTTACAAGTTTACTCCCGTGTTAATTATATTTTTGAAAATATTTTTGAATATTATTTTTTTCAGAACTTTTACTTAGCCTATGTTGAGGTTTTTATGATTTTAAGATTTTGAATGATGGATGAATATTGGCAAAGTGGGTTTTCTAGCGAAGTGATGGGGCGCTAGATTTTTTTGGAAATGTAGGTATGCATAAATTTTTTCCAAAATAACTCTCACAAACACACGAAGAGTCTAATTTCGCTTTGAAGAATTCCAAATGTGAACATATTATGTAGGTTAAGAAAGAGAGATGAAAGAAAACGACTACATACACATATGTATGGCGGAAGTTACTCATCCTTAAGAACAGACAACACGTCTTCACAATTGTTCCCACTGTTTACAATATCTAAAGAACTTGAAATCTTTAAGCGTTTAGTTCCCTTTACTCCCTTTTTTAATGGCTTGTTTATATGTATACTCGTTTAATGCTACGTCAACATTGACTTATAGCCTATCACTCTTCTGGTATTATTATTTTTTCTTCTCTTGTGAAAAGAATATTTGGCTTATTTATTTCGAATATAGCTTACCGGTGTCTTACGACTTTTTTTCTTCTCTGTTTAAATAGGATACCGTACTATTTTTGTTTACGCTGTTTCTTTTTTTATATATATGTATATTTTTTTTTTTTACTTTTTTTGCTTTCTTTTGAGAAAAAAATACGAATTTAAGCTATTAAATTTCATTTTTCTAAAGCAAACTAGGTATAGCTAACCTCCTCGAATTTAACAATAATAGAAAAACACCGATGTACAGGACGATATTTGTGGTACTTTTTTTTTGTCTTTCTTTTTTTTCCTCACTCTTCTGTTTCTGACCGATCAAACAATGCAAACAGTTTGTTTTTTCTGGACAATTTAAACACCTAAATAATGAGGTACCGTATGGGGTAATCGTGTGGCTGGGAAGTGCTTCGAAATTCCCACACAACATTCGAAAAAGAAACGAAGATGGTAAAAAGTTTGTATTTTTCATATAGGTTACACATTGAGGACATTCGTCTCACTGGAATTTTCTCACAGGAAAATTTAAGAGAATAACTTGTAGGTAAATAGTTTTTTTTTTTCATCTTTCCAAGTAGATACCAATGCTGTGTGTAATTCTGCGTGAGTGTGTTACTAGGGGTTTGTGTGTGTGTGCTTTTAATCATTTGTTTGCGTTCGTATTTAGTGGATTATTTTTTTCTTAATTTCGCATCTCAACGGAGTAAAAATTTTCGTATTTGAATGTAGTTTTTGTTGAATTCGACGTCTGATTATTTGTATTGCATAAAATTTTCACGGGTGTTAAAAATGTAGGAGAATTCAAACGAGATGGGAATTGGTTATTGAACGACTCGGATGAGATCTTTGTTGGTACAGGTATGCATAATTCTCACGAGAAATATGAATTCCAAGAACTAACTAAAACGACTGAATGCTGGGTGATTAACAACTACACACGAATAAGGAATTATTTATTTACAAAATTTAAAGCACCTGAATTGCATACGCACACATTATGATGCAATGTTTGATTTCCAGATCATTGTCACGTGACTCAATTCGAATAGATAGAAAGAATAATTTCGGTGATTTAAAATTAGAGTAGTTCGTGGTTGCGTACGTTAAAATAGTATAATCTGAGTAGATGAGATGGTAAGGTGTGGCGGGAGGTATGTAGCATTAAGCTCTCTCAAAAACTAAGGGAAGCTCCTTCCGTAAAAAATAGAAAAGTTTCGTAATTAAGAAAAACAAAACAATAACAATACTAATTTTCATTTGAAGAAAAAAATGCAGGACATTTAGCCCCCACACCAGAAATATTATCCCATATTTCCTTCTGTCTCAATAGAATGACTAATTATTTCGTGAAAACCATTTGTTTTACACAGAGTATGACTATACCATTATAATCTAAAATACAGATTAGCTATTTAAGCCATCGAAATCATTTCAAAATATTATAAATGCGATAATTGTATGCCCTCGCAGTTTTATGTGTGCTTATTGCATTAAATTTTCTTTCAGTCTGGTGACAAGTTTAGTCTACTTCAAAATTCATACTCGCTAATCGGACGTTCGATAGTCCGACATATCCGGTAATACGAATTTTTCAAAGCCTCGACTAGGTTTACACAAGGTTTAATGAGTTTGAAATTTCACATGTAATAGCCAGACACAAAGACCTTTTTATGCCACTTAACCTAACTGCATATCCAACGTATTATTGCCAACAAATGGTGGCAAAATGAAATAAAAATAGCTCAATTTGTTCATTGCAATCCTTTACACGAGAACTTGGGTGTCAAAACAAAGTGAAGATTCTAATGAACTGGCCATTCTGGAGGCCAAATAGAGAATTAATTCCGCTTTCAAAATTACTGGAGAAAAAGACGAATGTCTGCCTTTTCTTCGGGGAAAAATAAATGAATTTTCATAAAAAAATTTTGGACCACTTTAAAATAATTGCTGTAGTTTCTAGGTATTCAAGGCGAACTAAATAATGTAATTTTCACTAAATTGGTAAAACAACTTCGAAAAAGTCACAATTTAATGGTTAAAAAAATACAAAAACAAAAAAAAATCAAAATTGCATAAAACTACGTCAGCGGAGTGAGCATGTACTGATATTATGTAAAAGAAAGCACATTCTATGTTATACGACGTGGAATTTTGCACGAGGAATTCTAAGCACGCTTGGAATTCTGGAAATTAATCGAGAAAATGTACGCCTTATCCATTTTTTGATCAAAGAGTATAGCTTACAGAAGTATTTTCAGCATTGAATTCGAATTATTTTCAAAAACATTTGCGTAATTTTTTTTTATAAGTACCTTAACTATCTTATAAATCGATAGATTTGTCAATTTTTGTACACCGTTGATTTAATCGAAAGCAATATACTCGAAGACAAAGTCATACCATTACCACAGACAGACTAGGAACTGTCAGCAAGCTAATTACGAACAAATACGATACCAATACCTAGCAGACAAGAATTATTCATTATTTGATGTTACAGGGTGTCCTACAAGCATTGGTAGTTGCTACTTTCTGAGTACATGCGGTGCCTACACCGACTATATCAAAACGCAATTTTCTATGGCAACCATGCCTCCCTGGTACGGGGTTTCCACTTTTTTCTCCATGAAATTTTGCGTTTGGTTTTAGTCATGCAAGAAGTGTAAGATTAAAACCGAGACTGCAAGGTCAATGCCAATTATGGCCATCAGTAAATGCCTCATAATTAAGGGGCAGGAGATTTTCAATAATTTCGATCATAAAACCAAAATGCAAAATTATGTCTCGTTACTTTTTCTATTTTTTCATCACTCTGTGTTTTACTTTTTAGAGGTGAGATCTTTTATCATTGATCCTCTCCTTAGGGATTTATTAGTTATTATTACGAATGAACTACACTTTTCTTAAAATCTGATATTACAAAAACTTTAAAAAGCGTATCTATGTTTTAGATTGTTTTTGACCCGAGTATAACGAATTTTTGTGACCTCCTTGTAATAGAAAGTCAGGTTTTTATAAAAATTTTAACTCCAACTGCAAGTTTATTTTCTAGATGTAGAGAAGGAACAATGAAAATAAAGATAGAAGAAGAAAACTCCTAGATAGAAAATTTTCAAAATGAATTTCGGGAAAATTAGATGCCTTCCAAACCATGCAAGTGGAATACTTTCTTCGTAGGTTTCCAACCATCTGCTTATCAGAAGAAAATGCTCCCCATAAGAAAAAGTAATTATTAATTTAAGAAAATAGAGGAAATATTCCAACGGTAAATAATATTTTTGCGGCGAAGAGTATCTGGCGAATACACTGAAATATTTTTCTAATAACAGCAATAATCGATGGTATCTACTAACGTTTATAATATAAATTTTCATTTCAAAAATGACACCGCTAATAGGAAATCCTGAAAAATGAAACCATACAAAATAACAAACGTCCGATTTCCTTGGCGAGCTTTGCTGGGATTCATTAAAATTTACCGAAAACGAATCAACTCAATTGTTTACCCAGACAAGTAAAGAAATAAGAATAAGTTTGAAGAAATCCATTCATAGGCGAAAGGACACCCTGTATCTCATACTGGATGAGAAAAAAACAATAAAAAACGTTACCCATTCAACCCTTTTTTCTCACAACTAAAGCGATTCTAATCTAAGGTAGACCACATAAAAAGTCATATACTACCGAGTTTAGATTTATGTAATACGTCACGTCCTTCGCCATGTACCAACAATTATTTATGAATGTGGAGAGCGAGAGAGACAAAGGAATAAGAAACTTTACCAACTAAATAAATTAGCGAGGTTTTCATTTAGAATTCATGACCAAGAAGCGTTTTAGGGTGCTTCGATAAATGAGGGTTGATAGAAGTTTGAAAAAATAGAAACTGGTTCAGCGACGAAGTAATTAGTAGAACAAATTTGATGTTTTTTGTGTTTTTTTTCTTTCATTTCGAATACGATGGAATGTAGGCACCTTAATATTAAAAATCTTCCTTTCAATGTGTTCGTAGAGGAATCTTCTGTTCAACATTATTCATCATGCAGACAAGATGTACCACTAAATTTAAAAGCATTGCATACAGAATAATTAGAATAGCGTTGAGGTGTACTTACAGGGGGCACATATGCAAACACAGAAAACTCGAATGTTTAATCGACAACATTAATTATTCTACATAAAAATGCACTAACAGCTACTATTTAGGTACTTTAAAAAAAAGGGGAAAAAAAGAAAGAAAAAAAAACTGGCAACAAAATTACAAACAAAAAGTGCAATTAACAAGGAATACCTACAGAAAAACTGAGTCAAAAATTAGAAAGAGTTAAAATTCTTAATTCTATTTTTTTTTTGGATTTCAATTTCTCCTTCTTCATTTTTTATATTAAATTCTCGCATCAATTTATTACCCAGGAAAATGATAGGATGCAATAAAGAGGAATAGCCTAAAAGTCTACATTGTTATTGACATGGGAAATTTAGGGAGTCTCGGGCCCTTCTGCCCTCTAGCTACACCCATTGTTATTGAGCAGCCACTATTGGGTTTTTGGGAATCAACACTAACTACTGAGGAAACCACGGCTATTTTTTTACTCTGTCTTAAAAAATACTGTTTTCGTGAGGTATGGTCTCTGATCTGTTCCCATAAAATTTACGTTATCAGTTGAGTTCTTTTCACATTCATATAATAAAACGATGAGAAAATTGACGAAGTTTATTTCATCGGTGCATGAAGAGAACAAGAGAAATTCTCAAAATTTGAAGTATTTATTTCAGGACCATTTTACGAGTAGATACCTACATCTAAAAATTCATACCCTTTCGCATATTTTGGTTCAATATAAAAAAATACCAAGATACTCACAGATAGATTTTCGTAGAGGTGTACTACAACTTCACGAAATAAAAATAGCAGAAACACAAAAAAAATGCTTTAAAAATGTACAATTAACTCATTTCAAAAAATGTAAAAGCAGCAATCAAAATAAAATATAACTAAAATACATAAAAATCAAAAACATAAGAGCAGATCGTCCAAAAACCGATCCAGCTCCAAAGACGCAAAATACGTTTTTCACAAAACAATCCAAAATTGCGAAATTTATATTTCGAAATGTGAATTGCAAAAAGACAAATCTAGTATAGTAGCCTTAAAAGTTAATATTATTTTATAACGTACTGAAAAGCATAAAAAAACACACAAAAAAAAAAACAATGACACATATTCATATGTTATGATAACACACAGGAAGTTGCAACCAATTTTCCCATAATATTAGAGTGGAGGGTGCAGGGTGGATTATCACGCCATTTTAATTCTTCATCATTGAATAATATATTTTTCATTTCACCACATAAATTATTAAAATTGACCAAAACCTTTCGGCCACTGAACCAGCATGAATATACACAACTTTGCAAACAACAAAGTTGTAGTCGAACAAAATCTTATAGTTGAGGTGATTTGCCCATGTACAAAAAAAAATTATGATAAAGAATTTGTGACTGAGTAGCTTGTTATCAAATGTTTGACAATGCGATGAACAAATTTTACACGGAGAACTTGGCACTGAAATTTTTTAAATAAATTTTATTCATTCGTGGTTTTTCTATTTTATGGTTTTTAGTGTGTGATAAAAGAACTGAACTTTTGGAGCTCTGCTTTTATTGTAGTTATATTTTTTCTGCAATTTTGTTCTTATTGTTTTCATTATTTTATGTGTTATTTTATTTTGATAACTGCTCTTAAATTTTTGAAACAAGTTGTTAATTATACTGACATTTTTTTCTTGCTTCTTTTTGATGTGTCATCATTTTAACACTCGGTCTAATGTAGGGCAGAATTATGATTGTAAGTCGTACGAGTTACGTCGTGAATTTGTGCGTGCGCAACATCACAATATTATCTTTACACATCAATCTTTCATGAGTGCCTAGCCCCAGAGGAATCCACACTTTTTTTTTCTACCTAACTTAATCCCCTATGAGAGACAGTGTCATTTGCATTAGAAAAATTCCTCTTCAAAATTGTAGACTTACCATGTAGTTACAACAAAAACAATAGGCCTCATTCTTATCTAGATCTGAATATGTGTACTAAATTTTGTTACTATTAGACTAAAATTGCGATTTGTCTCACTTTGAATAGAATGGGGTTCCCTGGTGAAAGGTGGCAACAAGTACTGATTCAGTGTATTCTGATGCATCTTCCTAAATAGAAATTTCAATAGCAATTTTCCCATGTTTATAATAATAGACTGCCTCAGGGGAATAGCCACGGGTAGGCAGCGGCGAGTCTAGTCTTAGCAAAAACAATTTTGACCCAACCAATTTTTCCAGAAATCCCAAAAAAATTGATTAGCACTTTTCAGGTTTTATGTGAAAAAAGTAAAAATAGATATATCATTATAGTGAATAGTACATTACTATACAAGGGAGGAAAGTAAGAATTGCGAACAAGTTACAAAGTTGCAGTACGAGCCAAAGGCAAGCGCTGCAATCACATACAAGTGGCAATTGCTTATTTTTCAACTCTGTATAGTAAGGTATTTTATTATATAGGTGAATGAAAGAATATTTTGAATTATTTTAGTTATTTTAGTTTTATAAATTATAAAATAGCCCTGCCAGAAACGTGTTTGGTACCAACGTGTCGTACCAATTATAAAAAATGAAAAAGTGAATAAGAAGAAAGTGATAACATTTTATCAATATGTACCAGTTTTTGAATTTCCACATTGGCTCAACACTGTTATTTAAACAACCTGAAAATAGTCCTCCTGAAACAGGGAAACAAATAATTTTTTTCCCAGTTCATGTATTTTTCCCCATTTGGCTAATTTTTTGTCTGTTGTGAAGTCTCGTCGGTAAAATCTTGTTTTTTCACCATCAATCTCATTCATAAAGTCAGAGAAATAATATTCGGCTCGATGATTCTTTAATTAATATTAGTAATAATTGCCTTAAACCGAGGGGCGTATATAGTTCCACCTTAAGGGAATGGTCCACATTTTCACGACCTTCTCTTCTGACCCTCCCTCCAGCAAGAATACCATTTCCACCATGAAAAACTCATTATAGGTATTTTATTTTAGATAAATCTTTTTTTTTTTTCCGGAATTAAGGAGGAGGGAATACAACTAAGATCCCTTCTTCTATACATACGCCATTGCCTTAAACTCTGCTGTATGTGAAAAGCTACTTGTCTGAAAATGCAGAGATTTATTATTTAGATTTTGAACTGTACCATAACTTCATACGTTTATGTTCTTAACAATCTTCAACGGATCACCATAGAATATTATTTAAACTAACACTAGGTTAAATTTTGAAAAATTCTGTAAAATTCTTTGGTATATTATTTATACTAACCAATAATTACTAATTCATCAAGTTCGGATAAAGATTCATTTAAAAAAAAAATTACTGATTTTTATAGATGACCAGTCATGGAAGAGGCATGAGTGTAGTGAATGAGGAAAAAGAAGAAACTTTTTCTCTTAAAATGATCCATTTCTCTTTCTAGTTTCAAACTTTACCACTCAAACAGATTTAAGGAATAGAAACTCTACTCTGTAGCCAATTCAAAAAATAAAATTTTTTCAACAGATTTCTAAAGAACTTGGGCTATTATTTATTTTTTCCTTGCAAAATGATAATCTAAACGATTTTTCATATCATTACTCTCGAGAGTTATGTTTCAATAATCAGCTTATAAAAATTGGCGACCTTTCTATTACTTTGTTTCGTTCCTAATAAATATTTTTAATTATTTAGGTCTAATTTAGTACCTACAGTTTACTTTTTACTTATTTTTCCCACTCATTTCCTCAAAATAAAAAATAATACACTGAATAGAATAGATGCGAAAATAAATAATTACCAAGAAAGTGATCCAAAGTTTTTTTCGATAAAAATTGGGAGAAAAATCGAGCAATTGGTGGATGAAAATATAAATTTTAAAAGTCGTTTTTAGAGTTAAGAATTTGCATTTAATAAAACAAATTGACCAATCAAACAAAACCAAGAATTCAAGTTTTTACCGCCAACTTTCAGTTTTTGATTTTAAAATTCAAATCACCGTATTCGGTTAGACTTATAAATTGTTTCGTTAGAGGGAAATATTTTAAATTAGTTGCGAATATTTTTTCTTCCTCCAAATATTGGATTTTACCGCGACCTTAGCTACAATAAAAGCGAAAATTGGTACGTTTTCACATTTTTTTTAAATTAGGTATCCCAACTTGACGTGTAGGCTAGGTAGGTATTTAAAATTTCTCTAGCATATTGAACGGAATTCTTCTACTAATCCTCCTATATAGGCATTTAATTTTTTCCCCCTTGTGAATCTCATACCAATTGTTTCATTGGTATAATAATTTTCACTATGCATACCTACGATAATGCACAACTGGATCGAATCGAAATGATAATATACGCTAAGGTTCTTCGTATACTGCCATAGTACACCCATACATAAAATTTATTACCCCACAGCGAAAGCGATACTTCAACCCTGCACGAATATTCAGTCAGTAATGAACATCTAAATCAACGTATATTATGGACCACATATAGTAGTAGGTACCTATACAGAGCACGTTTCCTTACCACGAGCAGCTTTAAACCATTTAAAATGTTTTTATTTATTTATTTATTTATTTATTTATTATATATATATATATATATATGTATATATATATATATATATATTTAATCTATGTATGACGGTTATTTTAGTGTTTTGTTGTTTTTGTTTTCTCGTTCTCAAATCAGCCACAGCCAGTGAGCCAGACAATCAACGCTGTTGGTTCGCAGTATGTGTGCGCGTGCTCCGAACGCCTAATTAATTTTCAATTTTCATCTCTGCCTGACGTTGTGTGCCATCGTACCTATAGGTACAAATTTTCACGTGCCCGTAGTTTAAAACAGTCGAGAAATATTACACCCAAAAAATGTACACTGATTTAACAGCGACGATATTCTTCACAACGCAGCGCATCGAAAGTCCTGAAAGTTTTAGTGGAGGTTATACCGTCGTTTTTACCCCGAAAATAGAGAAAATATATTTTTCCATTATTTTTCCACTTTCACCAACTCCAGTATTGTTCGAAGGAAACATTTTTTTTTCACCAAAGTTAGAGTAAAAAAAAAAAAAAAAAAAAAAAAAAAAAAAAAACAAGAAAATAGAAATAGATTTTTTCTCTACTAGAAACGTGAGCATAGTACCAATTCGCGTTGGTTGAGATAGGTCATAGGTCCATAAGAATAAAGTGTTCGTTTTTGTTTTTGATTAGCCGAAAGTTTCATCGGTTATTCGATATGGTCTTACATAAAAATTAGACCTATTCCATATTAATAGGGTCGGTAATCAGTACCTACTCGGAAATTAGGACCGACTGAGACACAAGTTGAGGCATAAGTATATGCGGAACTTCAATTTGCAGATCAACGGCTGTGAGGTAAGGGAGTGGTATTTTGGGTGGTCTATCCCAATTGGTATGAATTGGTACTATGCTCAGTTATCAAACAGTAACAACAACTTCAAACAAATATAACCAAACATGGGTGCCAATAAAACTCCACAGCAAAATATGAATATGAAATAAACAAGTATTTCCTCTTGAATTATGACAATTTTTTTGAACTTTGGTTACTTTTATCATCACTATTTCGGTTGAAATCGTCAAAAATTTATTTGCCATTCCCGCAAGTACTTTTTGCAGTTACTGCTAGCTGTTAGTTACGCAGGCGTAACCCTTAGGACAGCGATTTGCAGATTCGGAGTAGTTCGTCCACATTTTGTGTCCCATTATGTTGTGATTGTGTCAATACGATCGTGTCGTGTCTCACTTTCTGTCTGTAGGTGAGTGTGACCCAAAAGTCGTACCAATACCGGATCTATCTGATGTCACACATCAGAAGAGCATCCACGCATAGTACAGAACCATTATTTTCAGCTAAGCCATACAGGCATTGTACTAAGTGAATTTATGATTTGGTACTGTACGGTAATGATTCAGAACTGAGTCAATTCTGGCTGTTCTCGGTACTGATAGCGTACTGCACCTGTTCGTCATTTTTTGATGGAGACTGGACTGTAAAACGGGGAGCAAAAACAGTTTTTTGTGTTATTCACCTAAGTTTACTCAAGTACGAGTATAACAGAAGCGTATATCAAACGCACGAAGTACTTTACCGCTCTCATTTTACAATCGGTTCATGCTTCGTGTTGGAAAATCGATTACTATTTCTTTGAAATTAAGTGCTATTAAGCAATTTTTCGCTGAGCAAGACCAACGTCAAATTATTTTTGATTGCCTATATTTCCAGCGTGCACCCAAAATTGGAAGTGCATGTATAAGTATATAATTCAGGAAATACATGTGTAAAACAACGATTTTGAAGCGATTAGTCGGTCTTGTGGCTAGTTTTCGACATTATATTTTGCACCATAAATTTTTTTCTGGAATCTAAAAAAATACCTTAAAATCGGTTTTTAAAAAAAATGGTTATTTGCATAAGTATATTTCCTTTCCAACGTGCTTTTTTCTAAAAATATTTATCTAATAGTTCGACTGAAAACCTGTACACAAATTCACAAACCTAAGCACCAATTTTATTTTTTGGGGGGTAGGGAAGAAGGAGACCAACACCCGACCGGCTATACTACGGACTAAAAATAAATTATTTTATCGCAGAAATTTGTAAAATCTTGCTAGGTCTCAATCTGTTTGAAAAATTAATTAGATGTCAAAACAGATACCTGCCTACCTAAGTTAAAAAAATAGAGTTAATTTTAATGGGAATGATATTGTTGTTCAGAGGAATAACGGCTTAGTGTGCGAAAAAAAGGATCAGTCTTCAATATACTTTTGGAAATGAGAGAAGCTTCGGACTTAATTAATTTGACAGAGATGAAATGACTTAACCAAAATTATTGTACGCTGTATTCGACTTCAAGTAACAATTTGAATAATCCAAAAAAAAAAAGTAAAAATTGTGGACTCAACTATTGAGCTCTTTACCATAATATTATGGTGGTTAGATGAGAAGTGAAGGTTCAAAATTATCGCACCTACAAAGTTAACTAAAAAATAACTGGCGCCGGTTAATCCTATACTATAATACAAGCAATAATTGTATGTATGTATGTGTGTATGTATGTATGTATGTATATATGTATGTATGTACGTGGATATGTATGTAAACGAGTTCTGAGGAATTAGACCGACAATGTTGCTGAAAATCACAATTTAGAGGTTTTTGATCTAAATATAGGTCTCAAGTTTGAGAAAATTCGTTGAACAGATATATGAGCGTATCAATCCATCCATCAGCAGCAAGTGATAACAACGGAAGATGAAAAATTGTGATCAACCCTAAATGTAACAGATAGAAAAGGTTTTATTAGGGAATTTTGCTAGGACTAAGTCGCCTATGATTATTATGATTTATGACTAATGAAGTAATGAGTTAAATATTGCAATCTTGATATATTGCTGAAATTCTCTAGCTTGATTTAAGTTTACAAAATTTTTTCTATTTTCCACATGCGAGCAACGCTCCGTGAACCAGGTGCTACAATTACAGTATACGTACACTTAATCAATAATGATGTGGTGCGATCAAAAAGATGAGGTGTTTTAATGACACGTGTAAAATACTTACTTTCAAGAAAGTGGTTTTAGGTTAATGAATTAATTTTGAATACATTATTTTTAAATTTTCTAAGAAGAAATGGTTAGAAGCACGGTTGAAATATGTTGATGTAAGAGACAAGTGGCGATAAATGAAGATGAGCGTGGAGTGGATTAAATGTACAGGTTGATTTACAAAAGGTGGATCAATGTACATGGGGTATAACGATATAATTATGGTTACAAATTATAACGAATAAAAATAAATCGTTACAGGTAAGTAAATATCAAGCCAAACCTGTAACAAGAGTCATATCTGCGTGTAAATAGCATTTAGTAGGTACATTAAATGAATGAAAGTGTATTTGATTATCAGAGTTTCCACAAAATTAGAAGTTTAAGGAGTTTTTACATGGTCATATTTACTATAATGTCCTCATTAGCTGTCAAAAATTACGGGGAACGCGCAAACATTTCAGATAGTTGAAATAATAACGGAGAAGAGGGCTGGAGTTCTCATTACCGCATTTAAAAAAAACCATTCTCGAGTTTTTCACGAATAATTATAGCATGTATAGACTGGCCGTATCATATTCTTAAGGAAAATGCGAATTCTCCATATTTCTAAAATATAAAACTGCGATAAAGAAACAGAGAGAGAGAGAGAGAGAGACAGAGAGACAGAGAGACAGAGAGACAGGAAAAAACAGCAACTATAGATGACGTTAGTCTGCTATACATGTTTACAAAAAACTACAGAGATAATATGGTTTTTTCAAGAGAGATGAGTTCGCTCGCTATACAGTATAGTATATGCAGCAGTAAGAAAACCCCCTACGGTTATATCTCGGCTATTAGTTCGTGTAATAACATCATAATTTACGGACCCCCACGGATAATGCATCGTGAGGGGGTCTTCACCATAGGTTAGATCACGATACAGGAATTACACGCATAAGTTATATTATTATTATTACTATTATTATTATTTACGAATGCGAGGTGTGTGAAATTCTCTATAAATAATATACCTTATACGTATTTAACGAAAATACGAATTAATTTAAGCAAAAAGACGAAGAAAAAATAGTGATATTTCTATTTTTTATATATACATAATATATATATATATATATATATATTTTCTCTTTTTGAGAAAATGAAACTCGAGCAACGTGTGTAATCATTTTTTTTTCTTTATTTCTTTACTAGAAGTGTAACTGCTTAAATATTTTTATGTTTTTTCTCGTTTTAGTGGAGCGTGAATTCAGGTCGGTGGCATTTTTTTTCCATGTTTTATTCATTTTCCGAGTGTTTCCTTAATTATAGTCTGTAGTTACGTATTGAAGAGGAGACGAGATAGATTCGAGAATTTCGCACAAGGGCTCTTGCTCTTGAGGACAAAGCGTCGTAAAAATACTTCCAGTAAAACCGATGTCTTTTTTATAATTGGGCACATTTTGATGAACAAATGGAATAAAGAGTGGATAGGTAAGGTTACCTAATCGAAATGCTTGATATTTTGCGCCGTTAAAGTGAGAAAAAAACTACTAATTTCAAAACGCGTATCGAATGAATTACAATTATTAGATTTTGCAAATAACTGAAAATAATCGTCTTCCGAGAAAATGAGTCGATATTTTCATTCAGCCGTTAAACAAGTTTTAATGGAAAGTATGTTTAGTGATGAATGATCAGAAGCAAGACAACCTCGTAGTCTTGGTTTCGGTTTTGTTTTTGTAGTAAATTCGTCGTTTTGGTTACAGTCTCGTCTTGCATGGTCAAGTCTTGGTCTCAAGTTTCGATGTTACTTACTAGATTTTTACTGTCAATATTGACGGTTAAATGGTTAAATTGAACATGCCAATCATAGCTTTCCATATTATATGACAAGAATCTAAACACGAACATTACCAGTAAATATTTATATACAAGGAGAAACAAAAAAATCAAACTTTGAACTTGAGCATAGCGAATAATTTAAGTAACAGGGTGGCGAACATTTTATAATGTGCTCATATTTTTTGAGAAGTTTTGCATTTGTGTTCTTTGTCTTGCAGTTCCTTGCATAGTCGGTAGTGGTCTTGGTTTTCCAAGACAATGACTCATTTTGCTCGTCATTAGTATGGTTGTCTTTTCATTATCTTTGCGAAAATTTTAATGACAGTTTGAATTTATTCGCGGAAATTGGAAGAATTTTAATGAAAAATACAAAATATTGTTGAAAGATAAACAAAAGCAGGGGTACTTTTAACAAACATTTGTCCTTCAGTAGTAGAAAAGAAACATGTCAAAAATGGCCCCCAAAAAAAAAAAATCAAAAGGTTTCTTTGCTGAAAATGTTTCGATAAGCCCACCCAAATATGTCCAACCAAACCTAATCACCAGATTCGGGGACGAACACCCTCCAATAATAGATAATGTGCTCCCTTATTTAGTTTTTTTCAAATAGGTATCTCAAAAAATATGAGAGATACGAAGTCACAATTTCAGTACAAAATTATTCCTCTTTAAATTTCAAATTCAAGACCAAATTAGTTGCGGTGGAAGCACTTAAGGGTCCTGAAAAACCCACCAAATATTAGCAAACATATGTTTTAGGAGGAAATTGGGTAATAGCTCGAAAATGTTGGAGATATGAGGTTTAAACCCCAGTAAAAGGTGATTCCTCTTTAAATTTAGAATCTATTGATGTATAATACAACCCTCATCCATTCAGCAGACATGCCATAGGGGAGCGGCAAGTGAAGTCAATAATTGGAAAATACAGTCATAGTGCAGGAAAGTTAAAATCTGAGAATGAATCGCCTTCGGCTGAAATTTTGTACACATCCTTACTTTGTCTTATGAAATAAAATACCAAAAGTCTCCTGCGTCTCGCACAAGAGTTGTACTCTATGGGGAAAAAATTGTGTCACAAAACGGTTTTTCGTATGCATTTCATTCAGTTTTTATTTTTCAGTAAAAATTACTTCTACAAAAGTTATAGAACGTTAAAAGTTTTATAAAAAAGATTCTCACACTTTTTTTTCAACCAATTGTTTTGGAGAAATTTAAGGTTAAACATGAAACAAATTTTCATTATAAATAGAAAGTTTTTAAGTTTCTGTTGTTTTGACCTAAATTTCAGGGAGTTGGTAAGTCATGAGCATTCGTGAAAATAAAGTTAGAAACCCAAGAAATAAGCATTTAAACGAAGGAATCACTCGAAAACTAAGATATCTTGAAGATTTCTTCCAATATTCCCTAAAGAAATAACTATTTAGCTGAAAGATGTATTTAGGATAATCATAAGAAAATTCAGATACTATTTTTTAGTTGTAACAGTATGTAAGCTGTTATTAAAAATTTTCAAAGTTGTTGCCTAACAGTAGCCTATTCAATGAAATTCTTTTCAAAATTTTAATGGAATTATCTGTCATTAAACTGGTTTACCGTTGAATTTCTTTGAATTCACCGACTTCATCGATGTAACTTACACTTCTAAGAAATCGACCCAGTTGAAAAAAAATTAAATTCGACAGACCTCATCAATGTAAAAATTCATCAGCTACATAAATTTAAGACTAAGCTTTCTGTGCTTTCTTCATTTAAAATACTTACATATTTGGCAGATGTACTCTTTTGAGGCTTTTAACTTTATTTACACGAATACCCATGACTTATCAACTTTCTACCTATATTGAAAATTTGTTTCATGTTTAACCTTAAATTTCTCCAAAATAATTGGTTACAGAAAAAAAAGTATAAGAATCTTTTTTATAAAACTCTTAACATTCTACAACTTTTGTAGAAGTAATTTTTACTGAAAAATAAAAACTGAATGAAGTACATGCGAAAAATCGTCTTGTGACACAATTTTTTCCCCATAGAGTACAGCTCTTGTGCGAGACGCAGGAGACTTCTGGTATGTTATTTCATAAGACAAAGTACGGATGTGTACAAAATTTCAGCCGAAGGCGATTCATACTCAGCTGAAACTCTAATTTTCCTACACTATGACTGTATTTTCCAATTATTGACTGCACGTCTGCTGAATGGATGAGGGTCATATTATACATCGATAGTTTTTCAAACCATATTTGTCCTGAACTAAGTAGGTAGTTTGATGAGAAAGGTAAAGAAAAAAGTACAACGAAAAAAATTGAACACCACAAGTACCATCTCTTTATCTTTATTGGAAAACTCCTCCTTCTAATTTAAATACATATACATACGGTTCTCATCCTAGGATTCCATAGCTGAAATTCATACCTCCCTTTATTTTCTAAATAACAAAGAGACAACGAACGAATAATGCACAATTCCCATGTCTCTCATAAAATTTATAACTGACCAGAAAGAGAATCGTATTTGAATTAAGGGTGGCTACATTAGGTACCTTAGTATTCTTTATAGGTATTTAAGTTCAAAAATAAGTTATATCTAGACTTTTGTTTCTCATTCAGTCATTCGCGTGTATCCAATACCTATAGATAATCACTATAAGAAAGTATTCGTTTGTCTTTTACTCTTCAATGCCGAAAACAAATTTTTCGACATAGCAAAACAAAACGAAACGAAAAAACACAAGCAACTGCCTACGTTATTTAATATTCGTATTTAACGCTTTAACATCGCGTAAAATAGCTGCATAAAATTTATGGTGTAACGCCTTCCGACCATATAAAGTTGAAAGTATTATGGAAAAAAAAAAGAAAAGTTTCTGGCGCAATGGTTTTGTTAAAATTTAACAATAAAAAATAATTGCTTGTCTTAATAAAAATGATCTACCTCTTCTGCGTTAAGATGAAAAAGAAAAAAAAAGGAACCAGAGGAATAGATAATCTTTAGACTCGAAAAATGAATTACGAGTCCAACTTTTTTCCATTACATTATTTATATTCTCTTACCCACTCTTCTCCAATATACCACGTCATGGGTTGTATTTATTTATTACACTTGGAGTCATTTCGGTTCAAAGGACTGGGCTAGTTGCATTTTAGAAAAAGCTGATACTTTCGCCAGAAACGGATACAAATATGACGAATGAGAAAATTTTTAAAAACAACCAACTGTACAAAGTGTTTTGTAAACTTTTACCAATACGAAGCAAACATGTGCAGCTCTCCAAGATGAACAAAAGTTTCGATTTTTTTGCTTATTGCAAGAGACAACGTCCCAACAATTGTGAAAAATTGCGAGATTGGACCATTTAACGTTTTGTATTTTAACGACATAATCATAAGTTGATGAGGGTCACACCACATGTTCTTTTTGTTAGATTTAATGTTGTTAAGTCGTACCAGAAGCAAACCACAGGGAGAACACGGGAGGCTAAGTCGTCCTCAAAACTTGAAGATGCCCTCTCCGAGAAAAAAATCGAATGCAATACCTACCTATTATTCTTTCGAAATGAAGCCGAATTTATGGAAATATAAGTTCTGCTTATTTCAATTTTAAGAGAAAATAACCTATACCTTCAATTCCTCCACCTCAGAAGTTTTATTGTAGTTTTGCCTCAACATTTTTTCGCTCCAATTTAATACGGTAGTTTGTTTGAGAGATGTGTTGTAAAGTGAAATGTGTGTTTAAGGTTGTGGGAACCGCCATACTTTGCTCAATACAAAATACATGTGCCAGTTAAAGTCGATCGTGAGATAGCCATGTGGTTAATTAAGTTCACCGTTTTTAGCAGGTGAATGTGTAGGTCCCAGGTTCAATTTCCCAAACTGACAAACTGACAAACTGATAAACTGACAAAACCTACAAAGGTGTTAATACATCCAGATTGCAGCCAAATCATTTCTTCAGTAGCTTCATATTTTCAGGATAAATATTATGCACAATAAGTTAGAGAGATGTAAATATAACAGAGGACGCCTATTTGAATACTGTCATGAGAAAGGGGACTACTTTTGAAGCTGTTATTCCCACTTCTACAGTACCAAATTTAAATTTGCTTGTTCCCCATTGGGGCTAATTTGGCAATATCAGAATTTTTCTCTCTTTCAAATAATTTAATTAAATGAACGAATAAATATAATAAAATTATTAATTCAGAAATCACAAATTTCATAGATAAAAATGAGATTTAAAATTGTATAGTTCAGTAGCAATAGGGATATTTCATCTTGAAAGCAGTGCCACTTTTCATTTTGCCCAGGTCCTTCATTATGCTGAATAATCTGTACCTACTGCCCTACTGCATCTGAAAAATGAGGAGTACCTAGGCGAAGATGCAAAGACTGCATGAAAGGTTTTTTTTATTTAAATTTTTTAAAGATAACAGACAGGATTCTTCCGTATAACAAAAACTGTCTCTGAACAATCAATATGATCCTGGAAATTCTTTCAAAGCGTAATCTATCTATTTCATTTTAATAAATTTCAGTAATGCTAATTTTGAAGAAATACAAACAAGTTTAGGTTAAAATCGAACTTTTTGAAAATAAGCTTTTATTTACTCACCAGCTTTGGAGGAAGGATCTACGCCCCCTCTTCAACCACTTAAGTTACAAATCCTAGATGATCAAAATCATATACATGTGCTTGTACATTCAATTTCCTATAGGTGGCGAAATATTATGCAGAAAGCCTTTCATATATAATATGTGTGTGTATATATATAGTGATACACAGAGCGCCCAATTTTGTACTATAGCATTTTCTCTCGCCTTTATCTGGCGATTAATTCGTTTTAGGTAAAATCTCAAGGCCGAAGCGAATTTATCATTAAAAAAGAAGGAGTCTTCGCTGAAAATTTTTTTCTGCCATCATTAGTTTTTGAAATAAATGACAAAATAATTAAAAAACGGCAAATTTCTCAATAATTTGCAGTTTTTTTATGGCCGATTTGTGAAAAACTCGTGGTGATAATAAAAATTAATTTTCTTAGAGAACTGAAGAAAATTTTCTCCGCTTTTCAACAGTACAAACCCCAGCTTCGTAGCTTAAATAGTAGCTGAGAAATCGTAAAGTGAGAGAAGAGCAATTTTTTTCAAAATTAAAATGTTGTGAATGTTGCAAAAAACGCAGATTTTTGGCTTTAGCTTCATACGAAATAGACACTATTTTGCTGCGGAAGGTTGGCTGCAATGTTGGTATATTTTAAAATCGCATTGGTGAGTAGAATAAAAGCTTATAATAAAAAATATCCTCCATAGGAACTTGCAATATTAAGTTGAATCTAATTCTTTTGGTACACATTATTGTGTTATGCCCTTAAATTCTTCTCAAACAATTTGATTAAATGGTAAAAAATATTTTTCTTGAATTTTTGGCTAACATATGCAGTAGGTTTTTTACTTTAACTAAGAAGAAGCTTTTACTTTCAGAAAATACTTCCGCAGGATACGCTTATAACTGACCAATAAATATAATGATGCCTATAAAATTGTATAGGTGTAATAATATAATATGCGGTCCAACGACTGAAATTTTCGAATAGATTTGATTTTCGTTGGAGGAAAGGGATGAAGTGTTATGTAAATGTTGCATCAAAATAATGAAAATCTCGGCGAAAATAAAAAGGCTCATTCGACGAAGCTAAGTGTCGTGGTATTCACTCAGCAATTATCGTACCTAAAGAAACACTTCACATTTTTTGTTTTGCTACCGAGTTTTCGCACCGCAAAAAAAAAGAAAAAAAAAAGAAAAAAAAGTCTGCTCATTAGTCATAAAACGCGTCTAAAACAATTAATTTCCTCGCATGCTGCCGGCGCTGTCACAACAACAAATTATAAGAAGCCCCACTTCATCGTCCAGTATTTGCGTGTACTGTCAAGTGGGTACCTTTTTTGTTTTACACATAGGCTACGTGTGACACAAAACATATCGGCTCCCTTTGATTATGATGGCAACGTCGACCTAACCGAGTATCCTACACATTATTTAAGCTACTTCCCGCTCTAAGCAGACCTCTCTGTTCTATTTGTTTCTGTATTCTTTTTGTACGCTATTATTCGTACTAACTATCGCTTTTTTGTTGCTGTTGTTGTTTTCATGTTTATGTTTACGTTTGCGTTTGTTTTCGCTTTTTTGGCAGGTTGTCGAGAGACAGCGTTCATTTACGCGATTACCAGCGCTGCAGTAACGCATGCGGTAGCCAGAGCTTGCAGCGAAGGTCTAATCGACACGTGTACCTGCGGCTATAGTCATCAAAATCGCGGTGGTCAAGTGCCACCGAATGCCATAAGCGGCATCCGAGACTGGGAATGGGGTGGCTGCTCCGACAACATGGGCTTCGGCTACAAATTTTCGCGCGAATTCGTCGATGCCGGCGAGAAAGGGCGCAACGCTCGCGAGAAAATGAATTTGCATAACAACGAAGCTGGCAGAGCGGTGAGTATGCCGACTTACGTAGGCGTAGCCAATAGGCCTATTAGATCCACAAAGAAGAATGTTTATTCGCTGTGTCGGCCACGTGGCGAACATGGGCAGGTAGCTCACGTGCTGGGGCGGCGACAAATTTCGAGGCCGACTAAATTTTCGTAGTTCCTTTAGCGGGCTGCGCGTATTCTTCATGACTCAAAAATGGTTGCGATACAGATGCTCGAAGTTATATTCTAATCCACGAAACGGCAACATTTTTTCAACTTAGGCATACTTTGTATACATCGAAAGAATATATACGTACAGACATTACCGTCAGAACTGGAATTTGGTCTTCTCTTGAATTTACTAGTCAAAACTAGATTAGGAAAATGCCTTTGGCCTAATCTAATTTTGACTGGTCAGGAGTAAAATGAGCAACAGCCTTTGGCTGATTTTAGCTCTGACAAGCGTATCAGTGTCAAAATCCGAAATAAATTAAAATCAGTTTTGCCCGAAAATGTAGTCAAAACTGTTGCACAAAGGTGCGTCGCACAGACACGCACATCCGCAGCATGTGTGTGTACGAGTATACTCGGTAATTGTTTATGACTAGGCAATATTAATTTGAACTGAAATATGGTTTTCTCATTTTAACTAGTCGGAACTAGAATCGGCCAAAGGCTATTGCCCATTCTAGCATCGACTAGTGAAAACTAGATAGGGCCAAGGGCATCTGACAAACTAATTTTGACTAATCGATACTAGAAAAGACCAAATTCTAGTTCTGACGGTAATATATATTCCCCTAGGCTTTGTTATGACTGAGTCTCTAGTTAGAGCATAGAACAACGACCTGATTTAGACAAAGCCTTTTCAAACTGTTTGGATTTCAAAGATAAATTATTTGGACACTCAGATCCTCTCCTGAGAGCTAAAATTGAACAACTGGAAAACACAATTGAGGAATTTAAAACTGGAAAATAGAAAAAAAAAAAAAAAAAAAACAGAAAAAAATGTTAATGCGGTCTCCTCAGACCCAGAATGGAAAACTCAGATGGAAAAATAGAGCGCTGCAATAGCGAACATTTCAAAACCTCAGGAATCCAGGAAAAACAAAAACCCTCAAAACAATAATAATAAAAACCAAAATAATAATTATATCCAAAATACAAATCAAAATAGGAATAATTATAGCTCTGTTTGATAGGATTACACTAACTTACACCAGCCTACACCAGTAGGGATATTCCACAAATATTCAAGTAAAACTTGGTGTAAAGTCATATAACATTCTGTAATTTGTGGAATCGCCCTCTTGGTGTAGGTTGGTGTAAGTTGGTGTAGCCCTATCAAACAGAGCTAATAACAATAATAACTACAACAATAGCCAGAATCGAAACTGGAACCAAAACAATCAAAACAGAAATTGGAATAATAACAAGAATAATTACCAAAACCCAAACCCAAACTATAAAGGGAAAAATTTTAATCCAAACTTCCGAAGAAATAACTTCTTCCAAAACAATAATGGATATAATACAAATGGAAACCCAAATTGGAATAAACTGGAACAATATCCAAATTAGAACTACTTCCCCGATAATACTTCTTTCAAATTCCCCAATATCCCCAATATGTGGCTGCTAACACTCAAGCGGTTGCACCTACTGCACTGCACCCCTGATGTTAGTTCAATCACCCCAAAATCAAACTCCAAAGGTCAGCCAAAACTCCTGCTCAATTGTGTCACTTTTCATCATATTTTTAATGCACTCCTACCTAAAAACCTGAAACCTCTCCGTAGACTAGACCCTAGTATTCCCAATGAGCTCCGCTCCTCAATTCCTTACTTACCACAAGGACCCCAACAATTTAACCCTCCACTTCACCAGCAAAGCTCTGCCTTTCAAACCTCCCCAATGTGTCTCTTTACATACGTGTTAAATGAAATACCTAATTAAAGGCGTAGAATATGATTTTGGGAGCCGGAGAACGTCGTCCCACTGGATTCGGTGCAAGCACCTAATAGGGGACTTTTCCCCAGGCTCTCCTTCTCCCTGGGTCGTGTCACTTCATCATTATCCTGCGGCCTTGACCCCAGAATTCCCCCCTGAAAAGATGCGATGTGCCGAATTCAGATGGACATTTTGTGACCCATTTTTGAAATATATTTTTCTCACAATTAGGAAGTACTGCGCGTCTATTCTACGGCACATTTTTGCAGCATTGTTTTTCGTAAGTCAGCCTTCATGTGCCATTCAAGTTGCCCAAATACATTATTGTTTAGACGTCGTCCCATGTCCGAAAGTCGTAGGTGAAGGCAAAAATGAGAGAAGTTCAGAATATTTCAATTTATGCGGAGGCGAGCGCAAACACAACATCCTGTTACCGTTTGCGTGCACGTAAAACCGAGCTGAGCTTCCAGTCGACGATATTTTTGGTCGCAGTTTTTTCATGCCAACTATTTTCCCATCAACATAAGTAAATAACGGGCAACAAATTATTAGGCACACGTATTGGTTTTTTTCGGCAATTTTAATGATCCAGTTTAGGCATCACAGGGCCATTACTGAAACCGCAAAATACTCCGTTCGCATCATAGTACATTTTCTCTATTCGCCACTAGCTTATCGTTTTTTTCCGCCTCCACTTTTCATCACTTGACTGACGATTTGTGTGCGTCAACTAAATGATCGATAGCGTATGATTTTACAATAGGTGTTATTGATGAGGTGATTATAAAGTTGCATAAATGGACGCCGCGTATATTTGCTACCACGCTGGCACGCCTTCGGTGCTGCGTTTTATGCGCCTTAAAAAAGTACATAATTGCGCATACAGATACGGATATTTACATTCGATTGCTAAATAAATGATCAGATTAACGACAATGAGTAAAATGTACACCATTTGTCAACGTTGAAGGTGTATCACGAGCGGATCGTTTTTCCTTCAGCGGCGTGGGTTGGTTTGTTTGGTGTTCTGTGCTGCAGTAGCTTAGCAGCCTATGCCCTGTCGTCATTGCTGCCCTCAGATTCACAAATTATACGGAGCACCGACTCGATGATTTTCATTTTACTTTTTTTTTTCTCCTCGTAGTTAGTTTTTATGCGAAGCACGGTCTAAACAGCACAGAAGTTATACGCACAAGATGTCGTTGTCCATAGTTTAAGCCAACGCGTTTCTGCAATATTTCTGCGAAAAAAATTCGATGATCAACTCTCGTGACGGAAGATGGTGGATCGAAATAGGTGCCATGATTTGCACCACAAAAGCATGAAAACTTCCCTTCCATTATGCAACTTTGAACACAAATACAGTCCTTCAGGTTCTTGTTTCTCACGAATCTATGACGGCAGTTTTCGAAATATGATTTTAAGAGGCAGTTGGTGCACCTGATGTCGCGAAATTTGCGACAATATAATAATTATAGGCACTGCTTGGTTCTGTTTTAAATTTTATCAGCGTTTTAAAATTTGTGAAAAATTAAAATGTGCATAAAAATTATTTGGTCTACATTTTCAGAATTAATAATTTGATCAGTGTTGACATGCGTTTGAGCATAAATTTTGCGACAATTAAGTTCGTGAACTTTATATACGTGACAGAATATACTTTCGATGAAAATGTAAAGGAATCTGTTTGAAATGCAGTCTAGGTATTCCAAAAAGAAATTTTGAAATGGCTGTTTTTTTATATGAAATTCTGTTGCCCCTGAAATTGTCAGATATAAATGCAACTACTCGAAAATAATAGCTATGTCAACAAAGGGTTGAAAATGATTCAAATCCGATCGGATTCGAATCAGTTTTTGTGATTCACCGAATCCATTCAAATCCGCTTTGACAATTTGACAACTGTCTGCGATCAGGCAAAGAGAATGTATTTTTGGGTGTTTCCGGTTAGATCTGTAAATAGATGATGGAAGAAATGTACTCGAGAAAATTAAAAAGACGATACTTCTGCCTGTTAATCAGTTTTTTTTTTTTTTCAATATAATGAACAATCAAGCTAATCTATTTTGAAATATACATTATGAAATTAAAACAAATAAATAATGATGAAAAACTAAAATTACAAAACAATTTTCATTATCATAAGGATTCAACGACAGGTTGCTGGAGTGTCTGGCAAGGTCTTATGTCAAGGTGCCACGGAGAAGCTTGCCAAATAGCCATTTCAAACATCACTACTCACAACACCACCCTAAAAATGCAATTAAAAATATCCTCTTTGACTGAATGTAGATGCTTCTGACATATTGGATTCTTATCGGTGATTCGATTCCAAAAAAGATATTGAATTTGTGAATTTTATTCGAATCCATTTAACAGATTTGACAGATCTTAAATTTTTGAATGATTTTCCAAGGATCAAAGATTCATTTTTTGCTTCAAAAAATTGGAATTAAAAATTATTTCGACTCGCTTAAATTTTAAAATTTTTTTAAAAAACAATTTTAAATGGGAGATCAATAAAATTTGATTTTTTCTGACAATAGTTTCTGTTTTAAATCATTGCAATAAAAAAATACCCAATGAGTTGTACAATCGGATTTATGGATTTGAATCTAAGAATCACTCACTTTATTCAAATCCGATTCCAATAAATAAAAATGTGATAATGAATCGAATCATATTTGAATCCCCAAAAAAATGTGGTTTTGCATTCGAATCCATTTTTAGTGGATATGTGCCGTACACTGCGTCAACACACGACAAAGAAGTGTTCCACTAAAAGTTGAAGTGTGGGTCTGGTTCTTTTAATTATAGGTTCTCAGTTTTAGTTGAAGTTGAAATGTGATTTAATTTCCGTGAATGGTGACACCTTCTCTTAACTACTTCTTCCCGTTTATTTTCTTTAAAATTAGACGGAATCGACGTAATCAAATGTAATAAACTGGAAGAGTACAGTTTGTTATAAAAATCAAAAATTTTAATAAAATATAATATGTTGGTTGAAGATTCAACGAGTCTCGTTAAAATTGTACATCTGGTTGTTTAGTTAATGCTGAAATGCTGAAATTCCACGAAGACATCAAATCTTTATCATTGTAGTCTCATTCAGTGATATCTGAACAACTAAATGAAAGATTTCAACACAATTTTCACAAAATATTTATCTAACATACTACGATATCTCATAAAAATTTTAGCTCAGTCCTACAATCTACGTTTGATTCCCGAGATATTTTAAAAATTCTGTTCTTTAATGGGTTGTGAAGTTGAATCTCAATGATAAGAATTACCAATGAAAAGTATAATTTTAACAATATATCTCACGTGTAAGACTCCAAAAATCAATAAAATTTTCCTCATCATCAAACTGAATTATTAAAATTTACGAAAAGTACTTAAAATTCTCGTATTTTGTATAATAAAACTTCAACTTTTTTTCAGAACATACTCACCGAGCAGCAAATAGGTGCAAAGCAATTAAATAATGCTTCCGCTTTTCAAATTTGCTTCTAACTTTGAAAAATAAAACTTTTGATTTTTGCTTTTCGCTTTTCCAACACTTATTTCACTTTTCACTTTTGCTTTTTACATTTTGCAACAATTATCTTGGTTTTCACTTTTTGTTATCATTTCCCTTTGCTTAAAACTTTTCACTTTCCGCTTTTTCTCATAAAAATGAATCAATAACACTTCAGCTTTCAATTTTTGTATCTGACTAGCAAAATAAAACTTTCGCTTCCTACTTTTGCTTTTCACTTTTTTCAACATTTATTTTGCTTTTCAATTTTTCTTTTCACTTCTCAAATTTTCAAATTTTTCGCCTTTAAGTTTTTTTCTACATTTGTAGACTAGTATTAGAATAGTAAGATAATTCGCACTTTTTACCAAAAAATATTTTTGTGTCAAACAGCCGCAATAAAGTTTTAGTGCTACACTTCTTCATAACAAACATACAATTTTTGGATTAAAGTAGAAGTACATTCCAATATTTAGCGTATAATGTATTAGTTGTTTCATTTCTGATTGGGAAGAATACGCATGCCCATGTGAAGCTATAGAGCCTTATCTTAAAATGCTGAATGCGCAGTTGCCAAACTTTTCAAATACCCTGCCAGATTTAGCCCTACTTCAGAATATTTTTGACTGCTCAATTACTTTCAAATGAAAGCTCAAATTGAAAAAAATAAGAAGTTTTCACTTCTGCGGATCATAAGCTTTCGTTTTATATACGTAAACAAATACATTTTTTGCGCCGTTAATGTGCAAAAGGGAGAAAAAGTTATTATTATTACTGTGATTTTCAAGACGTAATTTTAGCTCGTTCTGTGGCACAAAAATAACATATTTGCAAAATTGAGAAAAAGAAAACGAAGTTACTGTTTTCAAGATTATATCTGGTATGAGGTTTAGGGGCTCGGATCCCTCGACGACAGTTGCCGCCCCAAAGGGCTGGCAAATAATGGTCCTTGCGACGTTAAACCAAACACAAATTACATTTGATCGTAATTACCTGCACGTACTTGCAGGTAATGTACGAGTACCAAATCGTGACTAATCTCAACAATGCGATGATGTCACAATCCATACATGAACCGGCCCATTATCTCTTATCACTACAAGAGATGCCGCCCTCACTTACATACGTATTCCTTACATACGTGTGTATGTGTGTGTGTGTGTGTAATTAAGCCAGTATATAAACCGTCCAAACTGGCTCTAAAATTGAGAGTGTTTGCCCAAGGTTTTGGCTTACCCATATGTTAACTATGAAGTGGCTGAACACGCTTAAATTCTATTGAATTTACCTTCTGGTGAGAATACTTTCTCACAACATGGTATTCCGCAGATAATATCAAGATTGAATTTTGAAAAACGGGAGAGCAATGATTTGAGCAATGAAAGCAGTCTTGGTCTTAATGTTGGTCTTGCAGAAAGTGTGAAACTAAGACTAAGGCCAAGAGTGATGGTCACGCAAGACCAAGAAAAGGACCAACACTCGATTCAACAGCGCGCGCAACCAAGGCCAAAACAGAACTGGAGAAAAAAAACTGTAAAATATTCGCAATCTTGCAACTTAAAACTTGTATCTGCAATATTTAGCGTTTAATTTTTTCTTTCTCCTTTTTATGTTCGATTGTGGTGGGTTAAGATTGCTACGCGGTGTATTTTAAAAGTACATGAACAGTAGGTTGAATTAGGCCATCAATACAGGTAAAAATCGTGCAAGCTAGGCCGAGACACAGACCGAGAATTGACTGTGCAAGAAGAAGCACCAAGAACAAGCCTATACCGTAGTTCAGTGGTCCTGCTTATATTCGTCACTTGACATAGGAAGTAAGACATTACGTACGTGGAAACAGACGTATCTGTGCGCGAATTAAGCGTGGAAATTCGGTTTGACGATGAACACTGCTCGTGTATCGAGGGTAGGTGAAACTTCCTTTCTTCCTTCCAAAAACTGGTATTTAGCTCGCCTACGGTGACTTTTCAAAACCGAACTCTCGACATTTTGACTTTGAAAGGAGGGGCTCGCCGTTTACTGGCTTTTTATAGGAGAACCTGTCGCTGACATACACGGAGGGCTATTTTCGGTGACGAGAGCGAGACGAAGGTACAAAGTGAAATTTCATTTTGCTGCGCCAGAATCAGCGATCGTGAATAAAAAGAAGTTTATAATAATTCGACGGAAAGAAGGCACCTACTTAACGTACATTTTTGATATTAAACAGAACCACAGGCCGATTCAACGGCGACTGGTGACGTCGACATGGCGTTCAGACACCGCGTGAACACTCGTTATCCGAATCGAGATTATTAAATTTATTTACACTTGGAATTGCCGGGTAAATGAAATACGTTTGGTGACAAGATAGGCACTCGTCGTCGCATACCGTTCACATCGACGCGAAAAAACAGCTCAAAATCAGTCGAGTAAAAACCATAATCGGTATCGTGTTATTGTCTCATTCGTAAGTCTTGAGCCCCGCGTGCGATAATAAATTAACGCGTTAAAACGACGCCTTCGGTAATGCGCGAAGACGGCGCGAAGACGGCGCGAAGACGGCGCGAAGACGCAAAATGAAAATCGAATGACAAAGAAGTGGCCGACGTTCTACTCCACCGAAGTAATATTGGCGAAGAAAAATAATCGAACATCTGTTCGTTCCACACCCCCCCCCCCAAAAAAAAAAAAAAAAAAACAACAAGGAATCCTCAAACCGAGCCTCCTGCCTTGAAAATTCAGTTTCTCCTTTCGATCATGTTGACGTTTTGGATGGGCCACAAACAATCCGACGGGTCATCTCGAAAGCCTTCGACGCTGAATATTTGACGAACGGAGTCAAAAAGGAAAGTTTGAGGACTGTCCAGCTCATTTACCAGTCGTATTTAATATCCTTTGCAAATGCGTAATCTTACAGCTCATTCGATTTCGAATAATCGTGTGTTTTCATTCGTTTGAATGAAAACGTCTTCGTGCGCGACACCTACTTATTATGTAAAGTAGTGGTGAGCACGTCGAAGATGAAGACAGTGGTAGTGTTGTTGATCTTGTTCTGGGTCGTGATTCAACCGAGCCCTATCATGGCTGATGGCCTTGATCCTCGCAGAAAGGTAAGTCTACGTTTTGCACACTCCAAGTATGGTCTAACTTGGAGGATTTTCACTAGTACCGAAAGCTCAACTAAACTTAATGTTCACGTTCTCTCAAAATATGCAAGCATCTAAACCTACAAGGAACACCAGTAGGTAGATCTGCAAATAGAAAAAAGAAGATTTTAATAGCGAGATTAGGCAAATTTTACGGATTCTTTATTTTTCCCTCAAATTTTACCTTACTTTTTGGTCTTGCATAGTCGAATTTTGGTTTTGGTCTTTGCACAGCTGGTCTCAGTACTCGACTCGAATAGTTGTCTCGCTTCGCTGAAGGTGTAGTCTTGGTCTTGGCCGAAGATCAATGCTATTCGTTACCTACATTCCTATATGAAGGCACACGATGACGATGAATTTACCGAGTGGCTACTTATTCGAACTAATGGTAAAAACTGAACCAGCGGATACCACTTAGACCACATTTGAAGAGCACAAAATTTCAGTCAAAAACGAATACTAAGCGAATTTCGCGAATTTTTCTATTTAAACCGATTTATTGTTCACCCCATTCACGCGATATGCGATATAATCGCATAATTTTGCTTCATCTTGTGTTTCGTTCAATTCGGAAATTATGTCGCCTTATATTAGTTTTTATTACCACATTCCGCATCCGAGACACGTATCTCTTTCTTTCTCGCCCCCCTCTCTCTCTCTCCCTCTATCGCCTCCAACTAAGCGGTTTCCAACAAAAACAGCACAGGAGAACATACAAAACAAATTAGTAGCCTACAACACCAAGTAGGTAGTAACGTACCAGTCTCCTTCATCACCATCATCTATCGCGATGTTTATTACGCTGCCCCCTTCCTCCTTATATCTGTTTTTTTCACTCTACCTATGCTGCATGTTGAAGTAAAAAAAACAAAAAAAAAACTGTACGTATTTCAGGTTTTTTGTCGCGATAACTATAGCTTTTTTCTTTACGTTCGTCTCCTCCATCGACAAAATTTTTTAAAGATGTTATCTGGCATACACAGAATTCGTCGAGATTTCATCATCATTTTTGCGTATTATTTTTTAATAACACACGCGGACAATTCGTACATAAAGAAAAGTAAAATCACCTTTTAATACACTTTAAGTCGAAGTAATATTTCATTGTAGCTCTTACAATTCGTTCCCGCAAAGTGTAAGCCACAAAGAACATAGGCACCTCCGTATGGTCCAAAAAAAAAAAAGGAAAAATACTCAATACAGCAAAAAATGTTTCCCTAGAAAAGGAGCTTGTATCCATCGAAAACCAAATTTTTCAACCTGCTGAAAATTATTAATCGAGTAAATAACTCATTTGATGTTGGCGCGAAATCAAGTTGATTATCCCTGAACGTTAGTCTTATTGCAGTAGGCTTATGGAAAAGTGGTGTAATTGGCTATACAGGGTGTTTCTTAAGAAGTACTCTTAACTTTACCGGCACATAATAGGTAGGCTACACTTTAAAGTTGGGTTTACACCCAACAAACGAGCGAACAACGGACTTTTTTTTTTCATTTTTTTTTTGCTCCTTCGATGTAAACGACACCAAATTAATCAATAGAACGAACGAAATTCGCTACCCGAGCAAACATCAACGAACATCCTATAACTTTGAGGATACAGGAAAAGATTGAACGAACAGCGAATGTTCGTTTGGTGTAAACCCAGCCAAATACAAATAAAAAATGTTCGATCAACATGTGTCCCGTTCTCAGTATATAAGAGGCCAGGTATACTAAAAGCACAACATTAAGAAATTAACTTTGAAATTATTGTTTGTCCGAGTAGACTCATAGTGCTCGCAATGAAGAACCGATTAAGTCTTCTCCATTTTTCCATTTCGCTACCAACCTCGCAATCAGTTTAAAAAATTAGACCAATATTATGGATTTTTAGTAACCAGTAGACCATCGGAGACCTCCAGCACTTTTGCTATGGTTTTTGTTTAGAGAACAACACACCATTAATGTTTGTGGGGCTTCCCAGTAAACACCTTGCATATGGCTCTAAGCCACCTATGGCTCGAAAGCAAGAACTCGAGAAGTGCAAGATTCAAGTGACATTCATGACACATTATGGGAGGGGGTGTAAAATTTGACTTCTCGATGCCAACTGATTTCTTGTATGCGTTGGTTTCCGAATAAATTGGTTTTTCAAATCTAATAAATAATTATGATGTTTGACTTTGACGTCCGTTGCACATTCGACCGTGAATCTTTCTGTAAGGCAGTTTCCTCGTGGGCTTTACCAGCAGGGGTGAAGCATAGGTTCGTACGATACTCTAGTTCTAGAAAATAGGCTACAGCAATAGCCATTCTGGTTTTAACTGTGAAGACGAGAGGTTTCCAGGATGAAACTATCTGGGTCGGTAACAGCCAAGTTGTTCGTGTCTCTAAATCATGGACTCTGGGTGTTTTCTATTTTCTGCGTTTCACAATATTGTGGAACTGATTTGGTTAAACTAGGATGGAGTTTAATTTTGTGTGCAATCAACCTGACTGCTTTGTTGTGATGCAGGATTAGTGTCTACCCTAGTTTGCATACCACATACCGAAGAATATGGGAATTGTCGTTGAACGTAAAGTGTGTCTAAATTTTTCGGAACTTTTTCTGTATCCACTGCAAAACTTGTTCTTTCGGTGTAAATCGAAGGTATTTTATTACCACCCTGACTTTTCGGTCGGCGTATTTCTCAAGTTTTTGCTTTTTATAAGTCATGTTGACAAAAAACAAACAAACAAACGAACAAAAACAAAAAAAAAAAGAAGTAGGTAACCAATTTAAAAAGCATTAAAAGAGGTAATAGTATGTTACGCAGCTAGAGATAAAATTGCTCATTCTGATCGAGTTACGTTCAATATTTTTCGTAACAAGTGTACAAAATGCTGCGTTTGAGCCAGGGGCAATAAAACCCTACAGCTTGCTGGGTCAAATCACTGCCATGGCAGAGACAATTTTCAAGAAAACAAAAATGGAATTAATTTAAATGAAAGAAAAGAAGACAGTCGAAGGGTTAGGCGGAACTGAGGAACCAATTAGGCGTGAAAAACAGAATCAAGGGGTGCGAAAAAGAAGTTAGGAAGTGTGAAAAAGAAATTAAGGAATGAGAAAAGTAAGAGTTCTGAAATTGGCCACTTTCAATACGCCATGTACGCCTCAGAAATACAGCATTTCAAACGCACGTTGCAAAAAATACATTAATTACTTACTGTGATTTGGATACTTTGCCCTGAAACAGGGTCAAGTGAATTAGTTACCTAAATTTGATCCGATTTGAACGAACGGTGATTTTATTGCGTTAATAATTTCTTCGTTTGGGTAGGTATTTAATATTTATTTGACGTTTTTAGTGTAGCTCGTGTTACACACGTTTCAGTGTTGTTATCAGTCAAATTTAAAACAAATAAAACTCATCTTCGTGGTCTCGCAGTGTGTGTTTAGTAACACGCTGAGTCTCTCTCGCTTCGATACAAACGCCGACCAGCCAAAAAAAAAACAAAAAAAAAAACAAAAAAAAAAAAAAAAACTTTCACGTAACGAATCAACGTGAATTGTGTCCATAATTTTTTCTTCTTCTTCATTACTACTCTATGCAAGTAGGCTACACTGAGGTAGTAGGTACACTGAAATAACTTAGGCTACATGCCACCCACTCGCTATGCACTACACACCCGAATGCAATTAAAGAGATTTAAGAAAGACACAGACAAAGAAGAGTAACGTCTTATTCTCAAAACGAATTTGTTATTAAAATCTGCCGGAATACGTTCGTCTTCTTTTTCTTTAGTGCTCTTTTTTCCTTCTTTTTTTTTTCTTTTTTTTTTTTTTTTCTCATTTTCTTTCATCTTTTTAAGAAGGATGGAGAAGGAAAAAAAAGATCGTGACTAGCTGAAGGCAATTTAATTCCGGAACGAAATACGGACTGATGTTATCCGAGAGAAAAAAAGAAAAAGAAAAAAAGAATAATTTGCGCGGTGATTTACCACGCGAATCGATCCCATGAATGAGAATTAATCTGAGAAAAACTCATTGGCCACGCGTTGGTGCTGGGTTTAAAAACTATAGCCACGTCGAGGGGGTGGTACCATTACCTATCGAGAGGCTATGATTGTATTTCATTCCCGAACACAGCGAAAATACCACCAATATGGACAAGTTTTCGATTTTTTTGGGGGGCAGTCATCAGTCTTTATGAACCATTGCTGACGCGCGAGACATAATTCCATTTTTTTGGAGAATTTTCGAAGAAAGCCTGCTATTCAAAATTGACCTCATAAAGGGATTTTGTGCTGGAACGTAGATACGGATACGTATCAACGGAAACCCAGATGTCTTCGTAAAAGGATACCATTCGGCATGAGCGGAGGTTATTAAACGGCGCAGCTTCCAATATCGATTTTTGGTATTTGTAAGAAAAAAAAAAAAAAATTCTCTCACAAAATGCTGGCAACCGTTTTCTTTTTGAATAATCACTTGGAAAATGTTGGCAGGGTTGTCTATTTTTAAATAATCAGATTTTTTTTAATCTTACGTTGAATCGAAAAGTGAGTTTCACCTGCTTATACGTGGGTGGAAACAACAGCCTACATTACGAAAAAGGTACGCCCACATAAATATCTTGAGAAAATTCGAAAGATTTGGAGAAAACGATGGTTGAAAATATATTCGTTATTTTTTGGGCGCACGAAAGCGTAGACAACATTTCGCGTTCGACCCCACACCCACTCGTTATTATTTAATTACCTAATATAATCTTTTCGGGAACAACTTTAACCAAATCGTAATTTTTAACCCATTTTTTTTTTTTTTTCCTCCAAAAATATCGAATTTTCACAAAAATGTATTATTCGGTAGGACATGAATCTAGAATAGTGGCTCGAGCTCAGTTTAGCTACCAAGATCGAGACCAAGACCAACACTAACCGAGCAAAACCAAGATGCAGACTGACGGTATTGATGTTAGGGCACGAGTCAACCGTATGATTTTTTTTACGACCGATTTGGAAATATTTGTAGTCGATTCGAAAATTCTGAAATTCAGCCTGCCAAAAAATGTTTGCTGGCTACGGCCATGCCAGGGCTAAGACCGTTTTGCTTTCGCTCGTCACAATTAAATGCAAGGCCTGCATCAGCGATATAGGTAACTGAATTTTTCTTTCCAATCGGCGTTGATTCAGGCTGAAAATCAGCGCACTTTCGGAGAGGCATACCGTCCCACATAATTTTACTCCATAAGATAAGGCGATGGTTCATTCTGATGGGCAAGAAAGCGTATGTTATCGCATCAGGGGGTCAAGGAGCGAAGAAAGGAGAGGCATCAAACTGCCAGACACGTCGGTTGCGTGAAGAGGGAACCTTTTTTTTTCTCCCTTCATTCTAAATAAATTCCTTAAAATAGTCATTATACTCATGCATCTCGTTTACGAGGCCATTGTGGTCGTTTTTAACAACGGTGGCTCCGGTTGGTTGTTTATGGGCAATTAATTCTGTAGGAGAAACATTATATTCTGCGCAGGATATACCTCTCCACATCCGACAAATGAAAACAATTCGCGTATACAAATTTCCACCATTCGTGCAAAGGCGCATCAGTTGTGCCACGATGAATATAAATAAATAAATAAAAAAAGAAATGTATTTCTCGTTATTTTATTCGTTGGATTATATTTTTATTTTTTTTGATAATCCGACGGTTATCGTGGCCATTCCATCGTTTCGTGTCAAAAACTAATTTTCTTGACATTCTTCGGGGTGGAAGAAACGTCTTTTTGATTTGAAAATAGTTTTATGAACCAACGGGTGCATGTAAATTATTTATTTATTTTTATTTGTTGAGGAACATTTATTTTAGCTGAGAAAAAAATTCTCTTAGGATGATAATGGGTTTAAAATTCCCTGAGTAACGTAAAAGCAAAACCGCGGATAAAAAAGCCAAAAAAAAAGAAAAAAAGAACAGGAAACCAGAAATTATGTGGAAGCAATTCGAGGCGCGTCCTTTTTTAATTTTAAATTACGCCAATAACTGTTCACTCAGAGTACGCAGCTCGTGAATTCTTCTGCTGTGCAACAGCACGAGGAGAATCGGGCTCTAGAGGCGTAATAGTGGGGATGGGGTGAAAACGGACACGGGGACACTTCGCGAATTTTTTCAGCCCTCTTTTCAAAGAAAAATATAGGTACGTACAATTCAAAAATGAATATATTCATGTTTCTTCGCCATAAAAAAAATTTATACATAGAACATTCGTGATAATAATTTTTTTACGAAAATATTTAGTGTGAAATAATTTTAAGACATACTGCCACAAACTACAAAAGAAGATCAAATCCCGTCCACTACCATTGAACACTTTACTACAAGCACCTATGAAATGTTTTGCCTTATTTTACTGTTTGTAACAACAGCCAAATTGAGATGATCTTAACATACGAAGACGGTGCGAGGCGCGAGACGTGACAATTATAAGAAACGATAATTGTTTTCAGTCAGGAAATACTCGTAATATTACGATAAATGAAAATCAGTTTTCAACGCCCTCCATTTATTATGTCGGGGTTTATCTCAATTTTAAAAATAGATGTTATACCCATACGAAGTTGAAACCCTCAAAACCACCGTCACGTTATTCTGGATGTCTTCAATGCCACCGAACAGATCCCTCGCCCCTTTAAACGCAAACTTCATAGTGGTGACGAGAGAAGAGCGGACAGTGCCGGATCTGGGCTATAAAATGGATGTGGAGATGTAAGAATTGATTTATTTGAAAAGTTCACTTCAATTGGGGATTGATTTAATGCATTTGCAGACATCTAAAGTAATGCACAACGAAGATTTTAAAGGCTGGTTTAAGAACTGAGGGAGATACTGGTAGTATCAGAGTTTTGAGTAGCAGGATGATGTTTGTGAATGAATTTGAAGAGTTGGTTATGCCACACTATCAAAATGCATCGTTATTTAAGTGTAACACATGGACGTTGTTGTCCAATTCGTGGTCGAGCGTAATCTTTGGTCTTTGATTATTCGTAACTATGTGGGCTGAGCATAGTGATAAGAACGTGAAGGCGAGATATCTCTTATAAATAAGTATCAATTGAGGAAAAATTATTTTCGGTTTTACTTTTTATTGACGATTTTTGAAATTCTTCATGATTGAAAGATCGATAACAAGTGAGAAATTAAGTAATTATTTAACCAGAATGAAAAATTTTGGGAATAAAATTGCCAAACTTTTCGTTATAAAAATGACCTTCCGTCGATGATACTTATTCTGTCGCCTTCAGCCGCACTGTACCGCCACCCCTAATAAACTCAGTCCACATAGTTATAAACAGTCAAAGTCTTTGGAGCATAGTTTTGGTGAACCAGTAATTGGCTTCTTCGATTTGTACCATACGGCGTTTTAAACATTAATTATTACTGATGGCCACTTGTATATAGATACCTATGTTACCGCATACTTTTTGGGTACTCTCTCTTCCTCACTTATGATACTTTTCTCACTCACAGGACTTCAGAGAGGGAAGGGGAAAGGGTATCAACGGGCCCGGACTTTTTCACACGGTCTGAAAGGGCCAAATTTTGAAATAAATAGCAATTTTGAAGTGAATGTTTGCAGAAAGCGTCAGGGCTAAAAAATGGGTAGTTTAAAAAGTTATTAATGATAAAATTTGGTTTATAATTTTCTAATGAAAAACAAGCATATAAATTAATTAATTGATAATTTGATAGATTATTTTAGTATTATTAATTTTGTTAAAAATTACTTAATTTTAATGTTATAAATTAAAAAATAATACGTTTTTAATTAATGAAATTATTCATTGGAGGGTTTTTGGGTGTTACATCCCCCCCAAAAAAAACAAAAATACCAAAATGAACATTCTAGAATACAAAAAACACCGGAGAAATTGTTCTTCTCGCTTCACTCGATAAATTGTTCTTTCATTTTAGAACCCCTTCTCACACAAAAATTTCACGGCTGGCACTACGATAGATCGACAATTTACTCCTCCGGGGTCCGAAGTTGCTCTCTGAGGCCCTGTTCACTCGCATTTTATTTCAAATATATTGGTACAATACCTGCTTCCATTCGATATGAGTTCATAATTAATATACTGTAGCTTATCTTATATTATTGAATTTATTCTACGGACGAATGGAACTGGAATCCCCCATAACCAAGGAGGAGCCGGAGGAACTCATTTGTTTCTTATCACCTATCAGTAATCATAATTGACCCTCTCAAGAATTTTAAATGTTCCCGCTGATAAAATTTCCTAGCTACAGCACCGATGAAATCTGTAACTGGGCTACTGGCATATATTGCAGAATATTGAGGATATTTTCATCGAGAGGCTATCTTTCATTCAATTTTTCTTCGAAGTTATCTAATGATAAGCTCCTTTTCCAACGGAGTTGTTCGAGCTAATTTTTTCTCCTCGGTTAAAATGATGAAGAATTTCGAATGGAAACTAACGGTAGGTGGTACTGTTACCGCGTGTACATTATTTCTTCTCCGTACAAAGGCTACGTATTTTTAATTGAAAATAAAATAAATTTTCGTTCGTTTTAAATACGGCCATCGCACAACCCACCTAATGAAATTAGTCTAAACGAATTATTGTCAGATACCTCACACAACGACTTTGCCGAGGTAAAAATGGGTGATTACACGAGGTCTTCCTATTAAAAATTTTAATATTTGTCGTTCTGTTCTTCTCGTACTCACACAGTCTTTCTCTTTCTCTCTCCCTCTCATCCTTTTCATCTATTTCTTCTGAACATCGCATCTAATGCAATTTTAGAGATTATATAGGAAGCACTCACTATCCATACGCCCTAATAAACTTGCCTTAATGATCTTCACCTTTTTCTTATACATTTTTTTATTTTCGGTTCTAATAGAATGTCCGTCTTCTAAATGAACGTTATTACTCATCTCGATATTTCAAAACACAACATCGAATATTCTTCAGTGTTTGATAATTAACATCTCTACTACTATTAGGACCTTTTTTTTTTTTTTTTTTTTTTTTTTTTTTATATTTAGTTTATAGTTTGGTTGTTTTCGATGCTACAAATAGAGAACTGCCCAACTTCATTAAATACAACACCTTCGAATAGTGTTAACTTTTCACCTTTCTGCGATTCTTTAAAATGGAATAAGGTACCAGTAATTAATATAGATATGGAGTGCGTATGCTGAGCAGCTGGCTGCAAATCCATTTGTGATTAGTTGGCGTAGGTATCGGGAGTGAGTTTGCACATTTTGGAATGCTATTTTTCGGTATGTGTGTGTTTCTGTTTTTTTTTTTTTGTTTTTTTTTTCAATGAAAAATTTTCGTTGCAGGTGTTGAAATCATTTCCAAATATAATTTTGTACTTCAAATGCGGCAAAAACGCAAACAGCACGAAAATTTGATCATTATAAGGGAAAATTGTCTCATATTTTGAGGAAGTTTTTATGCTTAACGATCGGAAAACTAGTTTCGGCGATTAATTTAACAATAGAATTGACATAAAATGTTCGGAACTGATTTTTAACACGCGAAAATAATATGCCATTAAAATTAATTAATAATGCACCCATATGTAATGCAAAAGAATTCTATTCCATGGGCAAAATGTTGCAATTAGACTCGAATACATTTCTGGAATTAAAAGATAATTCGATGAACATTAATGTGCAGAGAAATAGAAACCTTAGTTAATTATAATACATCAGACATACAGGACACGATATAAAGTGTGTGCGCATCATTCTCGATCAGAATATGGTAGTCGTATGCCACAACCTGAGGCTCAGTCAACATCGAGGCTATTGAAATGAGACACACGAAATTTTAATACGACTTATTGCTTTAGGATGCCGAAGCATCTATACAATAATATCAAAATTCTCATTACTATATAAAAAATGAAGTTAATTGTTCACTAGGATGAAGAGAGCAATTTGAAAATACGAAATGCGTAAAAGATTGAGATTTTAGTAATTTTGCTAATTTCTTATTACTGGTTATCTGAATGAGAGAAATATCTCATACCATACATACCACTGAATTGGTTTTCAAAAAAAAATTCTTTTTCAGAATTTGTGAGAAACAAACAAATTTTTTGTATGGAATTTTCTAAATTCCAAAGATATTAATTGTGGATTGTTCTCTCCCATTTCACTGGAAATTCTATTACCAGTACACGGCAGTTTATGGGGTTTTTATAGATAATGGCCAGAATTAGTCCTAAAAATATTTTTACCTCAGAATATGTAAGTAAAAACAAAATTATTCTCGAGTGTAATCAGTAAAATTTATGAACATGAAGCAGATGAGGGATTCAGAATATTTGACTAAATTCCTATTTTTTAACCTGAATTTTCAAAATTTTATAAAAGTCTTATTGTCGAATTACAGTTTTTTTCATCTACTATTTTTTCATCTCAGAATGTTTTCGATTTTATGTTATAAAAAAAATAATTTTGGTACCTATCCATAATTGTGATTTTGAAGAGAAAAACTATTTTCATATTTTTTATAACCATAAATTTTTATGTTTAAGTAATTGCGAGATAGAAAATTCCAGTAGGTTTCGTTGTGTATTATCAAGATAAATTTTAAGAGATTTTTGAACAGCTATAATGAAAAATGTAAAAATTTGAAAATATTCAAGACTTTATGATTTACGAGTATGAAAAGTAATGAAAGGGTTCATTCGAAATTTTTTTTCAAGAATTACGTCTAAAATCAATTTTGAAAATTAGGCTGTTAAAAATCACTTTGGAGGGAACAGTTTTCTACTGAATTTTCATTTATTAAAAACTTCTGGAAATTGAAACCATTTTACATGACATACAATTTCTTAGCATCAAATTTAATCTATTTTTCATTGGCACCAAGCTGATGATTCTTAATGTAGCACAGCTTTAGCACAATTCATACAGGCGACCTTGACTGCACAAGTGGTAAATGAGGCCTCGGATTTTCAAATGGCGAACTCAGAAATGATCGAATAGTCAGAATTGGGTGCTTGGAATCGGGTGCCCGATTACCTTTGACAGCACTATTGGAGTTATTTGAGTAATCCCATTTCAACGATATTAGTTTTTCAGTTAATTTCGAACAAGGTACCCGAATAGCTAACCCGATTTCCTACGATCCCTAGTTTCAACTTGTGACTGACCACCACCCCAGAAACTGCACTTCAGAACTAATGTAGAAGTATCAGGCATGATGTCACCGCACCCTCTCTCCACTCACATAATGGTCCTACCCGCAGCATCCCTCAGTTATTATTTCACTTTTTGTTTTTGCAAGTACCTGGCTAATGTCTCCACATTTGGTGGGTTTGTTTCTTTTGCCTACAGCATGTGGCGTCGGAAATGCGACAAGAATGCAAATGCCACGGCATGTCTGGTTCGTGCACGACCAGGACGTGTTGGATGCGGCTGGCAAACTTCCGCATAATTGGCGACAACCTGAAGGAGAAGTTCGAAGGAGCCTCTCGCATTTTGGTTACGAACGCCGAAAGTGAAACAAATCACGGCCTTTCCCGCCGAAAGCGTAACCGCTACAAATCGCATTTGTTACCCCACAATCCGGAACACAAGCCCCCCGGCTCCATGGACCTGGTCTATACCGAGCCATCGCCCCAGTTCTGTGAGAAAAACTCCAAACTCGGCATTTTGGGGACGACGGGTCGCGTGTGCAACGAAACGTCGATGGGGGTCGACGGATGCGATTTGATGTGCTGCAGCAGAGGCTACAGGACTCAGGAGATGGTCGTCGTCGAACGATGCGGATGCACTTTCCAGTGGTGCTGCGAGGTCAAGTGCAACATATGTCACATCAAGAAAAATGTTCATACGTGCTTATGAGCGACAGAGGACGAACAAATCGAGAAAGGTGACGAAGAAGTGATATAAAAGTTGATCGCAACTTTTTTTCTCCATTTTAAATCTGTACCCTACTACACCATATATACCATGAAAAACGTATAGCCATGAAGAGTAGCATATTATGGTGGAGTGAAAAAAAAGTCAATTTTTTTTTCTCTCAAAAGTCCACTTCAAATTTCTTCTAAATGTTCCTAAAGAATCGTTGATTATTTATTTATTTATTTAATTAATTTTTATCTTTTATTCGATCGAAAATTGTTTTAAGTCTCGCTAAATACACTTAAGAAAGAAAAATTCTAATGTAAATAGTGTAAATATGTTTTTTGATGTTCCTTTTTTGGCAAAGAAAGTTAGAGAATAGCGAAGATGATACGAGAGACGAAGAAAATTTGGAGAAAAAAAAATGATGAAAGAAAAAATTTCCGATCAGTCCTTAAGGAATGTTAATGATATGCATATAAGATAGATGATAGGAATGTGGCTTTTCCATGTCCTAGAATGAATCTAGAGCCATGTCGATGAGAGTGAACGATCTCCAACCCATACTGGTCACTTGTCATGGGTGGGCCGAACATAGCCAACATCTATGCAAGCTATAAAATAATTAGCTCAGTTGTACGGTTTACAGGAACAGAAGGATGCAGCAAGAAGTTGGGCTGGTGGCGTCAGAAGTCACACATCAGAAAATTATGATTAAGAAGCTAATGTTGTGATATGTAGGCTTGTATTCTCAAACGTCCCCTATGTTAGAAGATTTTCTTCAAAAATTTACCGCAAGGAATATAACGTACGCATATCCAAAACAAGACCCTGCAAATTCTCCAAAGATATCTGTAATCATCTGGTGTATTTCAAATTGCGGATTAAGGTGCATTTGCATTATTCTCCTCAACGCAATGGTCAGTTACGATAGTAGTTGGTACTCTCATCAACAGACCACGTATTTGGGTTTTAAAAGTGGTACTGGTGGATTCAATCACACAATCTGAACTACGACACAATGCAATCCTTTCAATATAGATTCATTTTTTTTCGACACCAAAAAGGTCGGGATTTTTTCCTCTTTCCCAACTTAGTTAGAATGACCCTCCTTCCCCTATTTCAGCTAGCAAATGCCCAACATCCGTTTACTTTACATCATTACCAAAACACAGCCCTTTCTTAAAATGGCAATAAAATAACCCGTTATACTCTATTCAATTTAAGAAAGATGTGATGTCAGTAAAGGGGGAAGAAAAAATTGATAATTCACAATTTTGTATGGCCAAGAAAGTAATAAATTGTCATTTTCAACTGTATGCCGATTAAGATCAACTATGTTGGCATGTTTAACCACCATAATGACATCATACCTTTTTTAAAGTGAATAGAGTATGGTATCACATGAATTATATTTTTTTTTATGTGAAATTAAGATTTTATTCTTTAAAACTTTTATGTAAAATATTGGGAGCGTTCAAAAGTAACATTGAAGAATAGAAGAGAAATTTTAAGTGCCCAAGAACAGATAAAATGAACATCGTAAATTAATTTCTATTTGCCACAAATTTTTGGCTGGACTTAAGTACAGAGGATTGTTAAACATAGAAGAGCAAACTAAATTTAAAATAAACGATAGAAAGGATGTGAGGATTCTAGCATAAAAGTATTATTATTTCTTAATAAGCCATTAATAAGATTGAAAATGGTAACAGTATTATCTTTATTTTTTATAACAACATCTTTTGATTTTTATTATCCAGTTTTAAGAATAGTAGCGAATGGTGATCGAAATTTCAGAATTCCACTTTTGTTTTTGTTATTGTTTTTTTCCCCAACTTTTAATTAAACGAAACATTTGCTAAATTCAATTTATACAAATATAGGCTATGTATAAAATTATATATGTATACAAATTTTTTTTTGTCAAATTCAATACCAAAGCGAATAAAATGTTTAAGTCATATTTTTTAGTTAATATTCGTTATTTCTAGCGACTGTGAAATTTTAAAAATTTTGATGCGTTAAAATTCATTCTGTAAGTTTGCCACAGATTGTAATCCATTAGGCGTAAATGTGAGACAAAATAAATAAATTTTTAAGTGTGTATAAATGTTCGATACGATTTAAATTTTCTAAGACGATTTTGTATATTCATGTTAATACGTTTTCACGTTTTTTTTTCGTTTTATTTTATTTTTTTCTTTGTACCTACCTATAGTAATAAGAACCGATTTTCTTTATTTTTTTTATTTTTATTTTTTTTTCAAGACAATTTATAATGTTGTAATGTTGCGTTTAGGTTAGCGTATTTTACCGTTTTTATTTAAAAATTTTTGTTCAGTATTCACTTAAACGAATATAATCAGATAATTTTTATATCTATGAACTATATGTGTTTGTCCTGTATCGAAGTAGGCCTAATTACACCTACCAGTTCGAATAGAATCATAAAACTTCAACTTTGGCAAAAAAATAAAATACTTTGATTAAGTCAAGAAGAAATTGAAAAGAATTAAACAGGTTCGTACCTACCATAATTTATTTAAAGTTAGAAAAAAATAGTGTAGGATCAGAGAAAAAAAATTCAACTTCAAAGGGTGTAAAATTATTTTCTTATAATTTTTTCAAGAATGAGATACGTAAATTGTTTTGATACTGAAAATGCTGCTGAATAGTTAAAAGAATATTTTCATACCATATTTATCCAATATGGATTATATTTTTAAAGAACATCAGTCAAACATTATAAATATAATAACAAATCAGTTCTAAAAATATGTAGATGCAACTCTACAAATTCAAGACAGGCCTATAATTAGTTTTGCAAATAACATTTCATTTTTTCAGTTCATTTTTTATTATGTATAACACCAAATTTAGGCTGTGGAATATCACGAAAAATCATCGCAAACAAGGTAACTTTTTTATATTCTAAATAATTTATGCAACAATAATGCTCAAAGTATAGAGAAAGTTTTTTTGAAGTTTCTGCGACTTCAAATTTTAAATTTAAAACAGAAAAAAACGCACAATTCCATTTTTTTTCGCATTGTGATCCAATCAATAATTTTAATTCTTAATTAATTTTTTTTTTAACTCCACCAGAAGTTTAATCAAGGTCGCAAAACATGGAATAAAGTTCCTCAATTTACTTTTAATTGCTCTGAAAAAAATTTATTGCTACGTATTTCATTTAACGTTATATATATTTTTTATTTTTCAAGGTTTTAAACTGGGAACAATATTATTATAAAATTAATTATAGCCTAGCAAAAATTGTCGAATTTTTAAAATTCTTTCGAAATTCTCGATGACAAGTGAAGTAGAAAGATGCAAGATTTTCAATTTTTTTGTCTTCCTCACTGCGTAGTATATTCGAAACATTATTCGTTGAGGTATATATAATTATATATTTTTGTTTTTGTTATTTGTCACTACCGATACCAATATGATATTTTTATGTTATCAAATTTTTTTCAACAGTGAGATATTACACTGATATTTCCATGTTTTTTGTGCCTATTTATACTTTTTTAATCGAATACAATTTTTCAATTACTTGTTCAGAAAATGATCTCTTTCTAATAAGCCTATAGGTATGCTATACAGTTCATTAGGCTGAAGGTGCTCAGTTTAAAAAAATGAAGTAATTCTCCATTTAAAATTTTTTTTCTAATAAATTATAATTCGACATTTAAAACATAGTGTATCACTTGAAGAAACTTGACTGGATTTCAGCTGTAAATAACATCCGAACATGAATTACTCAAGTGTATAGGTTAATAGTGATGAGTGCAATTGGTCTTGACCTTGTAAAAGCGTAAGATTGCGACCAATACTAAAATTAAAAAATTAAAAAAACCAAGACCAAAACTCTATCCTTACAGAAGCAAGACCAACATCGCATACAAAACTTGTGAAAAAACATGAACAAAATGTAACATTTCCACAATACGACTACAAACTTAAATCATTGTTTAAAACATCAAAATAACTTTTACATGTATTCAGTTAAAAAGAATCGTTGGACTTATACTTCCTTTTTTTTTCTTCAATTTACTAAAAACTACACACCTTATTTGTCCGAATAGGTAGGTCGCCTTCTTGTAGGCTACCCATTTTGGAAGAACAAGAATTATTGAAAATTTAGTTTAGGTCATCAGTAATAGTATAAATCCTCAAAGGCCAAGACGAAAATCAAAACTATAATGTTGGTTTTTTATTCAGTTTGGTTTTTGTTTATCATAGTTAGTTAAATCTGATTGTATATAATAAAAAGAATACATTTCCAAACAAAATCGACAAGAAGAGTTGATGCGGGAAAAAAAATTATGATGTTTGCAAATGTTTTTTACTCGTAAACTATATTCATACAGTCTTTAAGTTCATTACCACTGGAGACACGACTCTTTTTGCCTATACTTCACAGCGGCGGATTCAGAACAGTATTTTTTTGGGGAGGTAGGGGTGAGGCATGTGTAAGTGTGCGAGCGGAGCAGACAAAAACATTTTTTTGGACAGTTTTTCTGTATTTTTCGAAATTTTCAGCTTTTGTTTTATGGATTTGAAAATGTTGCGTTTAACAAAAATTTTCTGCCGCTAGCAATGGTCCTTATTACCCCTCCTCAAAGACAGCCCTGACTAAAGTCGATAAAACTGGCTCCTACTCACAGAAATTCGTTTTATAGTGAGGCATAATTTTTCTCCAATAGAAGTACAGAAATTACCTATATATAACAAGGGATTTTATTTTCCAATTTTCATTTTCAGCTATGATTTTTAAGCGAAAATTTTAGAAACTCAAATTTCATCTTCATTAAAACATAATTGCTGAAGACGTAGGTATAGGTAGTGTCTGAATTAGAAAATTATTAATTTTGGAAAATCTAAATATTGAGAGTTTAACCTAGAAATTATTGCGAATAGATGTGAAATTTTAAATTGCTGAATCAGAAAATTAAAATTTATTTGTTTGGTGGTTATAAGTTACCTACATTCTAGGAAAAGGAAAAGATATTTACCAACGAACAATCGAAGATAGATGAACCTTACATCTTAATGATCCACGATTGATAAGTTTGCGCATAATTAATATATCTTCTTAGCTTACATTCTTTCTTGTTGCCAAGTAACAAAATCGCAATTAGCTTAACTCCGCAAAAAACAAATATATAAATTAATATAATATATAAGACGTCAAAGAAAGATGAAAGTGACGAAACGTTGTTTTCTATAACTGACAAAAAATTTAAAACTCAATTCGAGGAATCTCTTCGTCAGACCAATAACTTATTTTATCAAATGTTTTTTTTTTCCTACTGCATCTTTAATAATTAAATATACAGGGTGGTTAAGATGTGAACGATGAAATTTCAAGGGGCTAAATCACAGATTAAATACATACAAGATATATTAGTTGCATATCCATTCTCGAGTAGGAGTCTCGTTTTTGACGTCAGTATGATCCAGTTGACAAAAGAAAAAAAAGTTTGTAAATGTTTTTTTAGTCGTAACTTTCTGATACGAAAATATAGTTTCCTTTTCAAGGTATCCATAAATGTACAACAAACTCCAACACACACGTTGAGACCAAGAATAGCAAATTACAATAAATGTTCAGAACGATAAGAAGACAAAAAATGAACAAAGCTAAAATAAAATATTTGACAAATTGTAGCAATTTATTCAAATACAATAGAATGAAAAGTTCCAAAAAATGGTAGTAGGTAGGTAATACATGTATGCTGATATACTGAGGTGTCCGAACTGAGAATATGGAATTAAGATCGTCAGTTGATTAATATATTTGGACTTTTTACTCCACCCGATATACTTTAATTCCTTTTTCTTTTTTCCCATTCGACTTCAACAGATAATTCACCATTCACATTTCACTTGTTTATTATATTCTGTTCGCCATATTATATTTATTCAAGACTTTTCCTGACGATTAAAATTATACTACAATCCAACTCAGATAAGGTTTTTCCCATTCGTTCCTTCTAAATTCAACTCGTTTTTCTCTTTGACTTTTGAATGATGAGTCACTCCGTTAAAGATCGCGATACAGTTCAAAACCTCTTCCATGAAAAATATAGAGAGTGAAATATTTTTGCTATTTAGTTAAACTTTATAATAGAATTTATTTGTGGGAATCTCATCCTGTTTGTGGTCCATTCATAACTCCGAAATACGATCGTTGTTCTGTCCATTTTACTGTTCTTCCAAGTTTGAGTTGGATTGCAGCCATTTGAATAACTTCATGCCACGTCTTCATCAATTAATTCAACTTGTAACAAATGGGATCATCAAATCTTGGGTATTCTTATTTCATTTGCTCGCTGTAAGCGTTCGTATTACTCTTAAATTATGTAATGGGGAGTAGGTGTTATGTACAGTGCCACAAGACGGAACTATTATAGGAAGTATGATGGCAGGTTAATTATTATGTTTATTAGGGAGTCTGAGAAACTGGGTCCATTTCTATACATACTTACTTTCGCTACTTTGTGATCCATTCTTCACTTACGTTGAGGAGCTTTTTTTTTGTTTTTTGTTTGTTTTATTTTAGATGTCCTACTTCTTTTTTCCCTTTGGTCCTTGTACACCCAGCCTCACCTTGTATTATGTGTTTCCCCGGATGTCACCATGTACGTGGAAAAATTGAAGAAATTTTACATGATTAATCAAATATTGTATAACCCGGACAACAAATATTTCTAACGCATGATAAATTATACCAAAACTTTTGATGAGCTTTAGCCCATGCAACCATTTTACTCATTGACTGGAGGACATAATTTGATGTTGAAGTGAGGGAAGGGCATGGTCCAAATCTGACGGCCAATCGTCTACCAACCCTGAATTTTCAAATCGCATATTAGAGCACCAATAGAATCAATTTGAGCTCACTGTCATTTTAGGTTGGGATCGAGAATATGATAGCAACCTGTCTCGAATTTGCAACCTTCTTATTGCTACGTTGAGCACCTAACCACTAAGCCACGCAGAACCCACTAAGTGATTATTTTTTAAATAAGAGTAAGTTCCCTTCTTATTGGTGGGCCTTTTCTCCTTTGTCGCCAATGTTCTTAAGAAGAGGAGTGCGTGATGAGAGTGACAAAGGACAAGGAGAAGACAGCTGAAAGAACCAGCACTCACCATAGTCAGCCATCCTGCAGCTGCTCAAGCGAAATAAGATGCCAATTGGAAGGAAAAATGTGGGCAACAGCCCAACGTGTTACCTATCCCTACACATCCCCCATTTTCTAATGCAAACCCAAAAGGATGATCCAGGGGCATGAGAAGCAAGCTTAATCTTAATTTCTTTTTTTCATTTGTAATCATCGATACCCATATCCCATTCTTGAAAATGAAAATCTACTTCAATAACTTTAATGACTGTTGAATTTTTTTTTTTTCAAACAAGAGGGATTGGGTGCGCCACTGCTTTTGGATAAAATTTTTGAAATCGGTAATGGTACCACCAGAAAAATTTTTACTTCATAAACCAACAGTCCATAATTAGTCGTCTAAAAGAAGAAAAAAATTATCATCCTGTTTTTTTAATATTTTAATTGAAGATAGGTACGTACCACTTACCCATTCCAATAGGCGGTTTTTTCCAAAAATTCCACTTCTCAGGAGAATTCAAAAATCTACACGATTTGCATTTATTGCACTGTCGAGGATATATTGGTAATGATTTTTGTATTTAAATTTCATCATGTTAAATAAACACTATGCCCACCTGAAAGTAATTCGTAATCATGATTTTTTCATGAATTTTGTTTTCACTTTTTGTTTGGCCTACTATCCTATGTAATAGGGGCTTAAAAATGGATTACTTAGTTTTTTTATTAGTGGGTACCTAGTAGCCTTTTTTAAAAACCTCTTGGATTTGGAGTATTTGATTTTAAATGTATAGAGTATAGATACCTATGGAATATTTTTGTGGGGTTTCTGACATTTTCATCTCTTTTTGTTGCAAACTTTCAGTTTTTGTTGCAAAATTTGTTTTCTTCGTGTTGCATACTTTGTTTTCCCTTTTCGTTGTAAATGACGTCATCTTTGTATAATGCACCTCAGGTTAAACATTTCCGATATTAAAACAGTTTACTAGATTCACTTTTGATGTTCAGGAAAACTTGTTCTATGGTCAATGGCAACACTGAACCATTATAGCCTATGAGTAACAAAGGCCCACATAAAAGAGAAAACTTCACACATCGCTCATTCGAGCTTATCAGTTTGAAGATAAAAAAAATCTAGCACTGAGTGACAAAAATCATGAATCCAAAAATCGCAGGCCAGCATGTTAGCCTGGAATCTCAAAAAATCCAAACGCAGCCTGCTCCGCATTCAAAGCAGGTTTTCGAAATTCTAGCGCAGTAAGTTCCTCTAAGTAGAAGAACAAGTTTTCAGATTAAGAAAATTTCAAAATTCTACAGCAGCAAACTCTGTTAGAAAACAGCTTATTTGCTCTAACTTCCACCATCAGAATAAAATTTAATACTTTTTTTGGAATATTTTCTAAAAATTGTTTAACATACGGTACTACCGTTCCAGAACATTATATTTTCTACAATGTAGACTTCGGTACTCGTTGCAAGCCGTGTGACGCACTTCACATAAGAAGTTGTTTTTAAAAATTTTTCACAGACAACTTCAACTTCTGCACCAATATTTTAAGCATACCTACAATATTAAAAAGATTTTGAATTTTTTTTCTTTTTCTGTTTTGTCCTCCAAAATCTGAAGTATGCGACTGCTTGAAAACCACGAAGGCTTTTTATCTCAGAAGTACTACTAAAGTGTTACCTCCTTCCTTTTTTTGAGTTTCTGTGGCACTGAGGTTAAGTGAGTGGCATACCATTTTGAAAGTGCGAATTCAAATCCTAACCAATGAGCAACAGAACCTCACAGCAAGGTGATGAATTTTTGATACGAGTATAAAATTCTACGTCGAATAAATTTATTTTAACTACCAGTTTCTTCATTATTTGTTGGAAGCATCAGTTAATATTATTTCATAAATACGTCATCATTACAGGATGATCTATACTTATGTATGTAAAATTTGAAGCAAACTGGTATTCCAAGGGTCATGCACTCCCTTTGCGAGCAGTCAATGTCACTAACTCCATTTTGCTAACATTTGATAATTGGGCACTCTGGGGTCTATGAGACCCAAAACTGAAAATACGTCAGTAACTGCCTACTGAATAATGACATACTATTATTGACGTTAAACGAAGAATAATCGGTCATTTTACTTCAGTAAAATACTTAATTGTAGTATCCCCTATACTTACCCATAGAAACTTCAAATAAAATATTATTGAAGTATTGAATTTCCAGTTTAGTATCGTCTTAGAATATGGCTCACTGTTCGCTTAGACACTTGCTCCTGCATTCTTGACGAGACGAGAGAGGTAAATCTCCATGCCTCATCTCAGCCTTTCATTTCCTGATACCAATTTGACAAATAACATATTCACGTCCTTAGCGAGGTCGTTTCATACTCTTCGAAATGTTACTTTAGATTTAGGTAAGTCTGTTTACTACCAAGTATGCGTAAGATGGTGGTAAGAGATGAACCGCGGTTTTGCGTTTTTCTGGTTGCAATGTTTTTTAATACCTATGTATCGACTATACAGTAGGTACTAATAAACAATGTAAACAAATGTAAATTTTATGTAAATAAAAAAACCCCATAAAATGGCGGTTTATCTCGTATCACCGTCCTACGCATACTTACCCCCTCAGTTTAGGCTACCGACTTCGCTATATGCAACACAAATAAAAATTGCACCACCAATGTTTCCTATTCGCTTTCATTTTTCACGAGACGTTCCATCAGATTTCAGAGTAACGAAAAATTTATTCATGGTTTAAACAATCACCAATTGACAATTCAAATAATGTTTATAAAAATTAAAAGAAAAATTACTATCAAAGAAAAGAGGTAGGTACGAAACATTTTGAAAGAAGAAATTTTGTGTGAAAAACTTCCACAGGTAAAGTGCACTGATGTAACTCATCAAATTGTTGCAACTCTGTTTTAGAATATACGAAGCGAAATGAAATGAGTTTTGATGAAAAAATATTTTTAAGTAAATTTTTTGAGATTACGCAAAGATCTGGCCGTAGGCACAACTGTGAAACCATTTTCTATTTTCCAATACCGTCCCTAAAATTACTATTTTCGAGGTAATTAACGGTGGCTGTTTGTGTTTCTCAATGCAAGGAAAAGAAAACCAACCTCATATCTTATAAAAAAATCAAATAAAAAGGAATCGTTTCCTTTCCGCTTGCGCACAGTTCACCAGCAGTAGCCGAACATAATTTTCTACGTACAAACTGACCGGTTTTGCGGACAAATTTTTATTTTTTATTTTATGCTCGCAGCTAATGATGATGTCACCAGCACCAGCACCAGCACCAGCACCAGCACCAGCAGCAGTGATTTACTCCGCTCTCGAGACACCATCGTCGTTCTCCTTAATTGATTACAGTCGGTAAAGGTCACTCTGAAAACATTATCTATAGCAGTAGATATATGTTTCATACACCAGACACCATGTGCACCTTCTTTCCACAGTCCATTCAACCACACACGAACCGAACTTTCATAGAATATTTATCACAAATTCACGACCCAACAGACGGCAGCAGTAGGTAGCTACGATAGCGTACCTACAACTAAATGCGGTCCATTCTACGAATACCCACTTTGGGACAAAAAGTCGCCCATGAGCTGCTGCTGTTCGTTCCGCAGAGAATAATGTACGGTGAAAGGTTGTAAAAATCTTATAAGTATACCTACAGAGAGAATAAATATGGCGAATACCTCTAAAACGAAACGATAATTTCCATTTGGCTATTAGGGTTTTAAGTATTTGTGGTATTTTCGTGCCACAGCACTGTAGGGAATGAAGTTATATCTATTTCCAAATGTAACCGACGATTCCCATCGCCTTTTTTCGCATAACTAATGCGTTCATAATTTTTTCTATCTTTCTCTTTACGCTGCAAAATTTTAAACGCTAGCTTTTAAAAAAATTCTGTACATCCTTCTATTGTATAGTATCGATAAAACTATAGCGTAAATAATTTCCATGCGGTAGTCTGCATGCACAATTTACCGAATATCGGGCACTTTGGAAAAGAGTAAAACAAAAAAAAAAAAAAAAAAAAAAACACCGTCATCGAGGTATTTTTTTTGTTCTCAAATTTGCCACAGCGAATTGAAACTAATATTCTTTCGAGTTTCAGATATTGCAACAGCTCCTTTCAACGAGTATTTCCATTTTACAATATACTATTAATAAAATAATAAAATATCAACAAATTTCAGTCATTTCAAGCATTTTTTTTTAAATTTATTTGTATACAATACTATACACAAGAATTTATTGTAATTAAAAAAAAAAAAAATGCTTGAAATGACTGAAATTTTTCCATTTTATATTATTTTATTAATAATAAGTACGTTTGAATTAATTTGACTATTAGGATTTGATGGTTTATTGATTTTGACTAACGAATAATATTGATAAAACTTGGCCAAATTCTATAAATATAGAAAATGCCGGAGAGTGATGCGCATTATATATAATGCCTAATTTCGTTCAGTCAAAAGCTATGTCTGATTTTGGAAACTGACCGCGACATATAAACCATTTTCTTGTTACCACGGTACAGGTCGAAATTTTTGTCCGATAATCACGAAATTTGAAATGAACATTATCAGCGGAAGTTATCCTACCTCGAAACACCATATGTACCTACTTTGAAACATTTTAAATTTCTCAGTTCTCAGCACCCTCTAAACATTTTTTTGACACACATCATCTTATCTACAAATTTTCATTCATCAAAGAGTGCAGCTGTTCCTCCTTCAGAGTGAAGTTTCGTTTTGAAAACCAAAGAGTAAAAATTTCTGATATTTTGATTTTTCTTACCTCAAAACCTTGAATAACTTCATGCTATGAAGGAAAATAGTCATCTGAATAATAAATTTAATCATTTTTTAGGAGGTACGTTCAACTCAATTTGTGAATAGCCTACTAATTATAAATCAATTACAAATTTACTCGTGATAAAAAACACACCACTGTACTTCGGAACGTTGCAAAGAAACGGCACGACACATTGAAAGACGTGCGCCATAATTTATGAACTATGCCAAAGATAATGTTTTTTGAGGTTCTGATGTTTATTTTTTCAGTTGGGATTGCAGACGGAACCAGATGGCGTTGCGAACGTGCTCTGAAAGAGTGATTATGGCAATAAGAGTCACATTTCCTACTGGTTGAAAAGGTGAAAATAGATACCTTAATTTGATTTTGGCTTAAATTAATTAATGATGAAGATAATTAAATTTTTTAAAGTAAATTTAAAAACAAATGACGTCTTCATAAATGATAAAAAAAAATTATTGACGTCATTATGCTCCATATAGCTTAATTTCAGCTCTGAATTTTCATAGGATTAAATACATTTTTCTACATATGATCAACCGTTCATTATTTCAACAAATTTCCGCTAGATATCAGCTTTAATCTTAAATCTCAACTGACTGATTTTTTAATACCCATGGACTTAAAATAGGAGCTAATTTTGGTTTTGCACAATTTATTGGGTAATACATCACCAAATATGCTTTTTGAGGGACTGAGTTCAAATTTGAGGTTCATTTTTCAACTTCACCCATTATTCAACCCGCTGGGGCTTGAAAAGGAGCCAATTCTGAATTTTCATCCAGCAAAATTCGATTATAAAAAAATAAATTTTTAAAAATAAGCTTTTAATCAGCGTGTGTCTCTCAATGAATACACGGGGCGGAGCTTCAAGGTAGAAGCCTCTTAAGCCAGTCTGTTAGATGGGACTTTTGGGGAAGACAATACCTACTTAATTATATTATATAGTAACGACTGCATGTATTATACTATTACTTTCAATCGTATCCTCAGCAAGCATTATATACAGTTACTAGTTAACTTCTCCTCAAGCTCTTATTCTGAGAGACATGCACTGAATAAAAGCTTATTTTTAAAAATTTATTTTCATCTTATTTCATTGCATTTTATTCCCTAATGTTACTTATTTTCTAAGGTACAACAATGGGTGTTTCAAAGTACACGCAATTTTCGTACCTTGGAACAAAAATTTCAATATTTTAAAATGAAAATTTAAGGCAATAAATTAATTTTGAATGATGAATCAACCACATCACTAGATGCGCTTTTCATAGCACTTTCATTTTATGTATTTAAATTTTTATTAAAATCAATAGGAATTGAGAAAATTAGGTGTAAAATTTTTTGTATTCTAAGATAAAACACCTTTCCCAAGCCAAGGACCTGACTTATTGATTTTGGTGCGCATCGGCTTGACAGTACTTCCAGTACAGCTATTTTTGTTTTTATTTTGGCAATAAAATGCCTAGTTTTGGACCAATAGCTCAGAAATTTGGAACAAATATGTAACATGACCTATTCCAGCACGCTGCTAATTTTTCCAAGTATCCCTAAGTTGCAGCCAAATAATAAAATTTAGTACCTATTAGCTGGGTCTCAACATTAAAAAAAGATCGTGTTAAGTGCGGTCCACTTTTTTGTATTGATTACAGCCCTCATGAGGGTATGAATTGCGACCCATTACTTGATATCTTTCTTATATTAGCTTTTTTACGTGACCAAGACGAAAGAGTTAAAATTTGATGAAGGCGGTGCGAATTTGATTGAAATTGATGAGAAATTTTGTCAAAGCTCTGATTATGTTGATTATTTTAATTTAAAAAAAAAAAAATTTGGGGGGGGAACATCTCCCAAATTCTCAACAAATATTCAAAGATAAGGAATGAATTTAAAAAAAAAAAAATTTCCTCTCAAAAATTCGACACTTGTACTCTTTTTTTACTAACTGTTCGATTTGGAAAAATGTAAAAAGAGTGACACTTAAAAAGAAAACTTTTGTTCTCAGAAAATTACAAATTTCCTTATTCGATTTGGTCTTTAGGTTCTTGTGAAAAATTATCATTCGGGTAAGTAGGTTATTTTATCAGAAGTCTGTTTTAATTTTGATTTTTAAAAAACTCAGTAATTTTTGTGAGTTTTCGTTATTCAGAACTGACACTGTTGTTGGCCGCAACAGATACAAACACTAACCGCAATTTGTACAAACACAGGCTACAATTCATAGGCGACTGAAAAAATGAAGGACCCGAATTCACTTGTCTCATAATCAGAAAACACATTTTTGCCATTTTGGTAAGAATCTGCCAAAGGTACTCCGACACCGTTGTTTTTTTTATTTTTTTTTTTTGGCAATAGAATTCTTAAAATTTTTCAATCATTAGCTACGAAATTTGCAAAAAATATTTACTTTAATTTATTATAACATGCTACCAATTTCAGATGGTACTTATATAAAATCCATCCTTCTTTTTTCAGTTTTGAAAGAGGTAATGGTTTTTATTTGTGTAATTTTAAGTCACTAACAGTTGCAAAATTTAATACAATCATCAATTAAGATTTAGGTACTATTATGTTTTTAAAAACTATTTTCCTACTTTTTGAAAACCCACTTTTTCTAACGGAGCTGCTGCTAGGTTTGGGGTTTTTCTTTTTTTCCTTTGAAACCAAAAACGAGTTTCAAAATAGGGACAATTTAACATCTTCGTTATTTGTCCATTTTATTTTATTTTATTCGCCAACTTCGATTCACCTTCTATTTCTTCGCTATAGTATTCATATATATATATATATATATACCTACTCGTTGATATATGGCTGAATATTAGAGTCAACATTTCAGTTTCAATATTTTATTTCTTCATGTAGTTTTCCTTTCGCCTCGCCAGAAGGCTATAAAAATAGATATCTGTAAACTATTTTTACGACTAATTTTTATCTCACCGTGGACATCGGAATTGCGTAATTCGTAATACAATGAAGGATACGTTTGGAATAAATTGAGTAAATTTTATTAGATGACTTTTCTTTTCGCTCCGTTAGACCGTTATACGAATCGTAAACCAAGAATGTATGATTTATAGCTAATCGTAGACAATCGATGCACGAGTGATGGCCAAGTAGCGACCAAAATGAATCATTCGTGAATAAAATTAACAATTTATTCAAAAATTACAATTTTAACATATTAACATTATTATATGGGTACTTGGTTAGATTCGCGATTCGCGAGAAAGAATTACACTAACCTTCAAAGATTATACGTACTAATTAAAACTTAAGAAGGGTAAAACTTCGTCTTCGACAACCAAGTGAAAATTACATTATCATCTCTATGAGAGAGAAAAGATGCCTGACTTCACGTGCATGATATTCAGACAGGAACCCACTGAACGACTTAAAATTAGTTTAATTCCCACTGATCGCATGCACAACTTGTGGAATTGCGAAAAAGACCTTTTAGGCTTTTGGGGATTTCTTTTGTTTATATTGCACTACTTAAAAATGTAACAGTATAAAAAATAAGTAGGTATTTTCCCGAAACCAAAATCATAAAGAAATATAAACTGCATTCGTTTAAACGAATAAATGTGGGTTGAAAGAAGCAAAAATATTTAAAACGTATTTGAAAAACAAACTGCTTCGAAAAGATGAGGACAAAAAAGCTTTTAGGTTAGGTCACGTTCAGAAAAAACAATGACAGCATAACAGGAATTTATGATGGTTTGATAGACTTGACACTATGATTAGATTTTCAAATTTTTGCACAATCCAGCTATATATTTCACAGCCTATATTATAAGAATGAAACGGTCAAGTTGGCTACAGATCTCCTGAACCAATTTGAATGAATCTTTTCCTAAATTAATTGTCCTAACCCTCTGCTGGTTTAAAATCAATAGATTCAAAAATCTATTTAATAAAAATTGAGTTATCTTTAAAAAAATGATCCCTCAAATAAATTGTGTGACTGTAGGTGTGAACAGTTACATACGTGGTTGCAATTTCGTTTATTTCCTTTCATTTTTCTGTTCTTCAACTTTGGAGTTGCTTCAGTTGAATAATTTATATACCTATATGTGGCTTTGATTTTGTTCACTCTATTGAGTTTTCTCATTCTTCAAATTTTAGTATTTCTGCTTTTACAAATATCTAATGAAGAATCATTTGGGTAGGTGTAAAGGTGTTGGTGAAATTTGGTATGTGAAGGAAATTGGGCATTTTCATAAGTGACGGCCTAAAATATATCCTCAAAAACAAAAGTGTAAAATATTTTTTATTGATTTTTAATCTCCTTTGAATTTTGTTGAACAATTTTTCAATTACCTCAAATGAAATTTAAGTAAAATGAACGCAAAAACTGCTTTATGCAACCTTTTTGAACCCCACCACGGGAATCTTCCATACCTTGCTTCAGGGCTTGTAGGTGGTTATGAAGGATGTTGAAACGATGCTAATTTGTTAGATTACCATACAAGGCTTCATTTTTGTTTGTACTATTGAATTCTTTATTCTTCAAGTTCGTTTTCACTGGATATGTAATTGTTGGCTTTAGACACAAAAAATGCTTATGACCTCAGTATCTGTATGCTTTAAGTATCAGAAAACAGGCCTACATGATTTTAAATTTCACTACTGACCTGTTTCAAATGTCAATAATTTTTAGTAAATGAAAATTTATTTTTCTTCAGACAAATATTTACCTCTCTTCTTTCAGCCCGCTAAAAAATGGTATCAAAAATGGAATTGAGAGTAACAAATATTTTCTCTCCTGAAATGTGATGGTGCAGGCTCCTGACAAAGAAATAAAAATGGTCAACACCCTTACCATGTGCTTTCCCTTGGGGGCTCAAAAATGCCACTAATTTTGAATTTTACAAGTTTCCTAGATAAATACGTTATACCTGCTACAAAAATACTTCGGTAAAAAACAAAAAAGTCTAAAACTTAAAACAAAAATGTTTTAATATATTTTTTTCATTACACTCATATAAGTTGAGATACAGGGAAATAAAGAAGAGAATTTTTTTTAAAACCATAATAATATGCATTATTTTGTAATTACATTATTTTGTAATGAGGAAGCTGAAAGGATGTAGATTAAAGATCTTCAAACGAATAGGCAATGGATACCTAGCAACTTTATCAAACCAACATTAATGGAATATGTTATTATTATTAAACCTATACGTGGGGATAAATTTCATGCCCATTTGCAGTCTCTTTTCGTCTGTTTTCAGATCATGATACCCAGACCCTAAAAACACCCACACCTCAAAAGTTTATACATATATACCTATACCTATAGCTATGAGATACAAGTTAACAATATTTATCAAAAAACCGGAGGGCTTATTTTTTTATAGATTGAAGAAAAATTTAGAATAAGTATATACTGTGAGTCCCTATCTCGGTCAAATTTGAATATACTTATCCACAATTTTTGCAACATTCACATTTTATTTTGAAAATAACTTTTTCACATCACAATATCTCAACAGTTACTTGAGCTACAAAGATAGGGTTAGTACAATTGGAAATAAGATAAAATTTGCTCAAATTCTCTATGTAAACTTATTTTTTTATAGCCATTTGTTTTTCAGAAATAAGCCTTTAAAAAACTGAAAATTAATGAAAACTTAGCAGTTCCTTAAATTGTTGTTTATTTTAATAACTAATGATGGTAGAAAAAAATTTCCACTGGTGATGCCCATAATTTTTCAACGACTAATTAATTTCCATCATCAGTTTTCACCTAAAATGAAGGAACTACGAACTAATGGCTACAGAAAATACAAGAACAAAACACTCCACTTTTTCCATTATTTACCAATTTTATTTTTTTGTGGTTCATTTTTGAAAAACAGATGACCATAGAAAAATGAATTTAGTTTTAGATTTGAGAAAATTTTCTCCTCTTTCCAACAGTATCAATTTCAGCTTTTTATCTCCAATAGCCACTGAGAAATCTAGAGGTGAAAGAGGGAACGTTTTTTTTCAAAATTTAAATGTTCAGAGATAATTATACTAAAACTGGGATTTCAATGGATAAGAAACTGTGCTTTTGGATGAAAGCTCCCATAAGGGCGTAGCTTCATTTCCCCTTGGGTCCTTAAACATTTGGGATTATTTTTCACTTTCATTTGCAGTTCATATAAAACAAAACAAAAAACAAAAAAATGATAAATTAAAAAATACGAAACGTTGATGATAAGGAGATTACACCATATTGTAAATTTTCACTACTGTAAAACACCTTGAAAATTTTGACCAACAAATGAGAGTGATCCAAAACTGATAATTTACCTTATTTTCATAATCAATTTCACTATAACTAAAATCCTAATAAAATAGGCCAAATAGCCTTAAAGGTATGTGTCCACTGCTCCTCTTCTCACCACCTCCAATATGTCATGAATTTAAGCTTACATTTCTCAGTTTAAATGTAACATTTCTACATATTTGTTGCATAACTGGGAGTGAAGATGCAGGGTTAAAGCTAGTAAAATATGAAAATTAAAAATTTGCCTTTCTTTTGACCACCGTCGAGACTGTTGTAGAGATCGAAGAATAGATCGAATAAAAAAATTAATATGAAATTCGAATTTAGGGCTCCAAATGTATGTCTACACATATTACTCTATAAAATATGAAAAGTCAAAATTGCACCTTTTTGAGGCCCATGGGCAATAAAGAATTGGTCAAATAAAAAAATGAACATCAAATTCGAATTCAGCTCCTCAATATATTGAGATGTCTGAGATCTAGATAGGAAAGATAAAGAAAAAATCTTCAGACTTTCATACAGATGACATCAATAATTAAATAAATTTTTTCAAACAAACTATTAATCACTTCTGCAAAATTTTATTGCAGATTTAATCGAGTTAGATCTACTAATATTTACTTGGAAATAAAATATTTGTAAATAAATTACCAGAACCCATCTGCATAGTGATCAACATTCTCAACATGGATGAAAAATGCTAGTCTGAGTTAACCTTTATCAAAATACATATGCCAATGTGCTTTTTGTCATGGCTCCAGCCACGAGTCCGCTATGCACTAGCAATTAGTAGGGAACTTGCCACAACTAGAAGACACTGGGCTGAGGCGATGCTTCTCAGTTATTGTTGCACGAGAGGAGCGAGCTAGGTGTGTGACAACGATATATTTTTATTGTTCTTGTGACGTTAAACCAACACATAAACTCCTATTACTACATTGTAGCAGAGCCAAAGTGTCTTCTCCGGACCTCTTGAATTGTTTGATTCTAAGTCTAATCAAAATTATGTTTTGCCTTGGAATTTTCTGTTCTTAAAAAATGAAAAACTACATTTTTACAGCCCAGAATACGGTTCTACAAACTGAAATAAAATCACTTTCACTTTGAAATATTTTCTACAAAAATATCTCAACCTACTCAACACAATCCCTAAAAAATTGAATTGAAATTTCAACTTAGACTTGAAATGACATACTTAAATATACAAACTGACATCCTCAAACGAATTAAATTCTGAATAAAGTTTACTGTATACATAATATGCAAGATGGGTGACAAATAGCAATTCTACTTGAAAAAATTCATCGTATATAATACGTAAGATGGATGATGAAAAAATAATTAATATTATTTTTCTACCGCCCCAGCGATGTATTTCATCTACTCTATTAAATAGTGCACAAATACTCTCAAATTTTTATTATTTTCATTGATCAACGAAAAAACTGGAGAAATTGAAGATATTTTTTATTTAACAATTCTCTCAACTTTGTACATTTCCAGGAAACGAGAATTAGAAGTGGGTAAAATTGTCCGAATTTGCAACAAAATATGTAAATTTGCAAGATTGGCAGAGATATCAACAACTACTCTATCCAATGATCAAATTAATATTTTTTTATAGAAGAACAGCAGGATGTAACACAACCCCCAAAAATTGCAAGGTTTTCGTATATGTACCCCTACTCAATGATTGATAGCATAGACTTTGTCTCATCAAAATTACAAACAAAGTAGTTTTTATCGTACCTATATTCTTTTTTTTTTTTTTAAATGCTTTTACTCAACTCACTACAATTTGCAAAATCAAAATAATTCCAACCAGATTCCTAGATGTGTCACCATCTCATCTCATCACTTAACGTCTCAGCTTTCAGTTAAACATTTTTTCAAATTAAAAATTCATTAGATATATTTTTCTGCGGGTAGGACTATAACTGTGGATCTTTTTCAAATGATTCAGAGCACCTTAAGAATATGATTTATAGAGTTGCCTAAGGCAAATTTATACAGAGTAAATCAGCAGGAGAAATATAAGCATCTTCTTGCAAGGTTTAAACAATTTTCATTAAAGAGAAAACAATGTGACATTGGGCATCTTCTCAGGGGCTACCATTCCTAGACCAACACTGGTAATGAGAGAAAATAAGGCCAGCACAATGGTCATCTTGGTCTTGGTCTTGGTCTAGCATCAATACTCTTTTGAGTGCAAATGCAAGAACAATATGTAAATAACAAGTAGTACCTGCTTAGGAGATGGTTCATTAATTTTGCCATTAGGAAAATTTACACCAACAGGTAAAAGCATTTTTTCAATCTGATTTTGCACAGTTGCAATTTTTAAAAACATTTTGATTACCTACCTAAAGATTGTTCATTTTTTACAGGATTAGCATCCTGCCACAGAAAATATTCTTGCTTACTCGGTTTAAATATTCCTTATGGAAAAACTAAAATACAAGTATTGGCTGTTATCTAAGAATTGTTCTTGCATTTTGCTTTTAGTTAGGGTGTCAATCTCAGTATGGTATTTATGTCTCAATCTCGATCTTACTTGCAAAATTTTTACTTATACTGATGGCTAAATTAAACTTACCATTCATTTCCATTCAAAATATACTAGAATCTTAATTTACCATTCAGACCAGCAAATAATAAAGCAAGGAAAAATAAAAATATCAAACAGACAGTCTAATAATGCAAATTATTTAGTGTGGTAAATATCCCTTTACAATCCAAAAATTTTAAAACTTTTCAAAATTATCACGATTAATTATCCAAAAAGATATTGGAACAATTTTTGTCCAGAATTCGAATTCTATCCCAAAAGAGGTATGATATTCAATTGAGAAGAAATACTCTATTTTTAAACAAAAGTTACCTTGAATTTATTAATAGATGAGTCCCTATGGGTCGTCCTTGCAGTATTCTCTTTGATTTGAGACTTGGTTGTGACCTAATTTTATTTTTCTATTTCTTCTCTTAGAATTGTGAAAAATTTTATCACTTTCTCATTCTAAAAGGTATTCTTTTCTTTTCTGTTTTTTCTGATTCATTTCGATATATGGAGATGGAACTTTGGGTAATGCATAAAAATTTTGACCAATCAGAAATAGGTTAACTTTAATATTGGGGAACCATTTGGGATGCCTCAAGGGTATATAAAGTCAGGATATGAGCCTGCAGCCTCACTTTTTTCTCTCGCGCTATTTCCACGGTAGAGTCACACTATATTTTATATTATTATAAAGTATTCTATGGTTAATAGTTGAAAAAAGTCAAAACGATAGTAAAGTCTTTGGTCGGCTATTTTTGTTTAAAAACAATTTTTTATAAATAAAAACAGCTAAAAGTAATTTGCCACTTCAAAATTATTTTGCGAATGTTTTTGTAAATTTTCGGCTAATGTAAAATTCTTTGGTGAAAAATTTGAAATATTCAATAATATAAAATTATACGAAAAAGAAAAAATCTTTGGTACAAATTTTTGAAGTCAGAAAATTTGCGATCCCTTGTCATTGCTGCAATCATCAGGTTTTCGAGTTAAAGCCAGCAAATTTGGTCCGACAATATCAAAATTTCTATTCAATCAATTCCTATGTATCCTGATTTCACTGGTTTCACGGAAAAAATCAAAATTCAAACATCAAGTTCCACTCAAGTTGGGCAATTATTGCAGATTTGAGAAGATGTTGGTAGCAGTAATGATACAATTCAAATATTTTGGAACTTCTAGAATATAATTTTATATGTTGTTTTAAGGTAAGAGTTGTATAATTTGATATTTAGGTATTAAATTAATGTATTTTCAGTTCACAAAATTATTTCTTGGAATGTATTAATTTACTTTAATATAATGGGTTGAGTCATGGGGTCAGATGAATGTTTGTTTCTTCAAGGTCAGAGTGGAGATGAGAATGAGCTAATATAAATATATTTGTTAATATTGATTTTGCAAACTATCTTTGATAGGATTATTGTGGGGGAGCTCTCACGAGTTCCAGACACCTGGCTTATTCGGACACACTGGAAATTTTTTTTTCCCCTAAAATTTTTGGTTAGAATTTGAAGTAAGTAGGAATATTACGGGCCTTATGATGGTAAATTCTCAATGAACTGAAGGTATTCCAGTTGAGATACCACATTAAGTAGCAAGTCAAAAAGCTTGTTTCAGTTTTTCTATAAGTTTTTCCTTCAATTTGTGTTTTACAAATCTAGTCATGTATTGGGCTTGGCTATTCATTTTTTGCAAGTCTAAGACCAAATACAAGACCAAGATCACAAAATATAAGACCGATTTTGCTTATCTCTGGGGTAAGGCTTGTTACAGATCTCAGAAATTATGATTCATACACTACAGCAATGTGGTGCGCTATGTTTCCAATTTTCAATGATGTCGGTGAACTTAGTGAGTTGGAACAAATTCACAAACGTAGCTCAGCTACATTTGATTTTGTTTAATTTTTTATTTTGGAAAATCGCACATTTTTACACCGCTGTAATTAGCTGCGATGTGTGAATTACAATGGCTCCTAACTCTTTTGATCATAATAAAGGTGTATGGATACTCAGCAGATCTCGCCAATGTTAATAGAGCATACCATGATTAAAAACCCAAAAAATGGGCATGGATTTTCTGCACATGCACAGCAGGTTCTTTTTCATCTGTTTTTAGTTTTTTTGGCTCTGACTGTGTATCTAAAGCTGTCTAAAGATGTTGCTGCGAATCCTGTGAATTCTTAAAACAGCTTCGAAAACAGACGCAAAAAGACCAACAGCGCATGTACCGAAAATCTATACCCATTTTAGGTTTATTTAATGTTGATACGGATTTTCGTGCTTACCTGGGTATTCATACAATCTCTCTATAATCTAAGGGTAAACCCATTGCCATACTGACAAGACGCCTTCTCTTGGAGGAGAGCTCCTCCCCTCTGCTTTTCACTAATGGGGTTTTATGGGGTTTTCACTAAGCTTTTTTACAAGCTATAATCTCCCTTTTTCAGAAGCTGCATATAAGTGAACAAACTAAAGCTGGCTTATTTAGAATCGAAATTTCACAGTCAACAAGTTTAATTTTACAGAAGCTGGATTGTAGCTTGTAAAAAAGCCTAGTGAAAACGTAGCTATTAGGTTGAAACATTTAACACAAATTGTATCGTCAGGTCACCGTTTTTCGTCTTCTTATTGGTAAGTTTGTTGGTTTTCGTTGGCTTGAAACCTTTAAGTATCTATATATGTAACGAAAGGCTGATTCTCCTAGTTTCGTTCTTTAACCATAGTGTTTCGGATAACAAAATTACTTGAGGCGTATATCTAAATATTCGTATATATAGATATAGTAATGGGCAAAATAGTAACAGAGTAGTTTCATTCCCCGAAAACGCCATCTTTGTGTGAAAGTAACTATGTATAGAAATGTTATCAGAATCAACCCTCCGTGACATATACATATATATATATATATATATATATATAAAACGTATAAACGTGTTCCACGTTGATAAATTATTATCTACGTTCCAACCGCAAATTATTAAAAAAATTTTAAAAATTTAAAAAGCAACAAGAAACGTTAGTGGATGCTGAAGCAGGAATAGTTGCCAATATTCGCGTTATACCTAAGTGACAAATTTTAAAATTGTAAATCGTGTGTCAGTTGCTGATGGCAAACGACGACGTAATTTCAATCTAATTTCGTAAACACACATTTTCACGTGCTTTTAGGCGCCGCTATTAGTCCATAATTTATATATGGTAGCACTGACGAATGACTCGGTGCATAGGCTATAATATATTCTGTACCAATCAAATATTTGTCAATATTCCAGTTGATTCTCAAACGTTTTTCATCGTCCATTTGATGTCGGCAGCGGTACTGTTCAACTTGTCAACAATATTTTAACGAACCCGTCAAACAAGGGGGTGGCTTTGCGTAGCACGCTACGGAGTAATTTACTGACAAAATAGACGAGTTCGAACACAGATCACGTTCGAAGTTGAATAAAAATTCAATAATAAATAAAAAAAAAAAAAACAACAAAAAACAAGAAGAAAAAAAAATGAAAAATTTATCTGCTCCACTCGCACGCAATTAAAGTGTTGGCGCTGGCACTGTTCCCGAAATTCGAAACAGTTTTTTTCTCTCTGCATGCAGAGATGTTTTTTTTTTCTTTTGATATTTTTATTGGATCAAAAAAACGAATGTTAAATCTACTTCTAACAACCATTAGTTCGAACAAATTGATGTAAAACCATTATGTTTCCGCATCGATTTTCTTCTTCTTCTTCTTCTTCTTCTTCTTCTTCTTCTTCTACTACTTATACGTCTTCCCCCTGTCTTTCATCATTGGAGTAACCCTCCTAAATGTGTAGCCAAGTTTATCCATCGCGATTCTGATGTCTAGTCGATATGAACTATACCTACATCGTGTACATTAGTGCACGTTCAGGGTTGTATTCGCGTTCTCAGGTAGGTAATTAATTCGTATCTTCGGCGAAGTCTGTAAGTTATAAGAGGATATGTAACGACCTAATGGTATAATTAATGAGTAAAATTAGTCTTGGTCTCATATTTAAAACATACATGTGAAGTATAACGACAAAAAGAGTCGACTAGGCAAGAAAAAGACCAAACACAAAACTCGAGTACAAATAAGAAGAATAAACTGTAAAATGTTCAGAATTTTTCTCACTTTTAAATAATTTTCAATATTTAATATTTAATTGTTTTCATTCACTCTATTAATTTACCATTTACTGGTACCTGGTAAACTATTCGTGCTACCTACAAGTAAAGATTCTTTCATCTTTTAGAAAAAATGGTACGTTAAATTCAGCCAACATTAATAGAAAAAATTTTATAAACAATGCCAACGCAAGACGCAGACTGAACTCTACAATATAAATTTGACTCTGCAAAGCTAACACCAACATCAACGCTAAGAATACTGATGCAAGAACTAGATCTATGTTACGGCGGTCTTGGTCTGGTCTGGTCTGGTCTGGTCTGGTCTGGTCTGGTCCAGCTTTTTATCTTCATGAAACAGTATGTAATTCGCATTTAAGCAAGAATTGATAAGAATTGGCTGCAAGACAGAATGAAGCCTTAACACTTTTCTGCAGGTGTTCGAGGGTAGAAATAGGTACATTGCCTAACTCATCGCTGATGATGACAAATCAAAATTTATCTTTACAAATACTCACCAAACAGCTTAATTTCAGACACATTTTACGCTGGAAAATATTTTGAACACAAAAACATGGATCAGTTTTGCGTGGCTTTTTAGTAAACTATGCTCAACAATTTTGCCCCGAATGTAGATTTGATTGCCTACAAAAATTGGTGAAATGCGAGAATGAAATGAAAACCCTCCAAGTGCACTTATTGATGGATTAGTTTGACTCTTATAAAATTTGGTAAATGAAAACTTAATTCCATTTTCGAATGAAGCTCGTAGCCACAGTGCTAGCAAGACAACCACTTGCATTGGAGCCGTAAAGTTTTAGAAAATTGAGGAAAAATTCTTATATGGTAAGGAAAATTTCAAAAGAATAAATATGAAGTTCATTTTCACAGGCGAGAGGGCACCTCCAAACTTGACTCTGGTCCACTTAAGACAAGGGAATTCAAACTTCCCTATGTTAAGAAAACCAGAGTTCAAAACTCCTAAACCTACTCACTCCCAACACCACCCCCATACGCCAATAAAAAATAGACCACCTTAATATAGGGGAGAGTTAAGCCGCACAAACTATCAGGTCTGGATGGATGCTCATAAGATGTCCTACAAATGTGTCAGGGTTGTGTTAGGTAATATTGTGGGATTGGCCACAAGTTGGTGCGCACCTACAAGGTGCATCGATTTGTAACATTGTAAGAGATTTATGTTGACTGTACTGGTGTTGTGGCGGTCTCCATACAGTTACACTTCAGTGAGGAGGAGTGTGACTATGTGTTTTATAGTCTACAGGATGCTAAACAAATTATGTGGTGATATCACTTTGGTAGTGCCTTGGCCAAGTGGGAGACCGATCAAAAATGGCATTAAAACTCGTAAGTCCCCCAGTTCTGCGGATATTTCATCATTTTTGTGGCACAAAAACTGAGGGGACTCATTTTGTATGAGGTGAAGGAGCTCAGACCCCTAACAACAGTTGCTGCCGCAAGGCTGGCAAATATTTGTCTATATGAAGTAAAATGAATTTACGTAGATTACGTTTGATCGTAATTACTTGCACATATATGCGAGTAATGTACGAGTACCAAATTGTGACCAGTCTTAACAATACGATGATGTCACAATTCCATACACAAACCGGCCCATAATTTCTTATTAATACAAGAAATGATGCACCGGACCACTCTCACAAACATATGTAATCATAACATGTGTGTTGGTGTACCTTCTGGTGAGAATATCTTTTCACAACAAGGTATTCCGCAGTGGTGACCTCGAAGGTACGTGTATAGATAACTTGAACTTTGAATCAATTTCACATGCCAGCACTTCCGTTTAACAAATAGGTACCTATGGTTATTATCGATTTTGAAATTAGGCCAACTGAAAATAGAATAGTTGCCCGAGGGGGAAGACACTAATTTTTTCCTTAATTAGTTTTCGAGAAAATGAAATTACTAACGATCTGACAAAACTGATGAGGAGTTTGACTTAAAAGAGAGATTAGAGTCTCAAGAAATCAGTAGTGAATGAAACTAAGTTAACAGAGTCGGCTCTCAGTAATTGAACTAAATTGCAACTTTCGTACATGAATATGGTAGTTAAGTTATTACATTATTTTCGTTTCTTTTTTCATTTTTATTAAGTTTTGAAATACCGATACTCGTATTACTGTTCGTTTTCTCTGAATTAACTCTTCATCACTTCATATTCTGCCAATTCACCTTGGTCCAATGTTAGTTCAGTTTCTTGGTAGTCTTCGTCTTGCATCAATATCCTTAGTCTTGGTCTAGCACAGTGGATACTTGCTCTTGATCTTGCACTTTATGCTACGACAAACAAGTATCTGCTATTGGATTAGATGACTCTTCAGAGGCGATTCATCTACTATTTAGGAATCAATTCAGACAATTCAGTCAACTCTGGGTTGAATTCAATTCTTGCGAGTCGGGTCGGTTTCTTTTACTATTATTTACTGTTATTTTCATTATTTATCGTATTTTTTTGAGAGCCAATATTATGGAAATTCATACAGAATGAGTGAACACTTATCAAGCCTTGAATGACGCAAACCGTTTATCCCAAGAAATAAAATGAGTAAAAACTTCTTCCTTGAAACTTCCCTCTGGACTTTTAAAGATTTTCAACTGTAACACTGACTCATCAACATCGTCGCAACTACATCTTTTCAAATTTCACGTAACTAATCCGAATATTTTAGAAGGTGGGCATTAACTGATACGAAACTATTTCTGGGAAGATCAAAATACCGGTATTTGACCCGGCTAGAAATTTCGATCATCATTTATACAAAATGCTTGATCTAAATTTGAGTCATAACAGCAGCATAACCACTCAAGCTCGATCAAAAATTTGGATAGTTTTTCGATGAAAATGCCAAAAAAAAGTGTCAGGTACAATCGAAATAGAAAATCGACGGTGCCGGAAAAAATGAATGAGACATGGCAGTCGGCAGGACCTAAATAAATGCATTAATGTAGATTATGCCTTGAACACACACAAAAAGAAAAAAGAAAAGAAAAGAAAAGAAAAGAAAACTTAAAGGAAACATACGGTATTCTAATAACGTAATAATTATTAACTAATGTATCCAATAAATAAACCGGTTGCACCGTATTCTTTTGGTTATTCTGTATACGAGTGTGTGTGTGTGTGTGCGCGCGCGTGTGCGTGGTTTCAGAAAAAAACAACAACAACAACATTATTCTCATCTCATTCATCGATAAATGAATCGGTAGTATATAAAAGAAAGAGAAACAGAAAAAAGTCACTATATGCGCGGATAAATCATGGCAGAGAGGCAGAAAGAGAAAAAGAAGAGAATATTACTAGCGATGATCTGTGTGATCGGTGTTACATTGTGGCATGGACATAATGAAATATTATACACCACACATTGTCGTTAAAATCTAAATTAATAAACCAGGCCCTCTAACACGCAGAACAGTTAACCTGGTTCTTTTGAATTTCATTTTTCAAGTCCATAGAAACGACAAGCACACCACTTCGTAAACCGGACGATTGCTCACAAAGTTTAAAAGCCTATCTGTCGTTTAAAATAGGTACAGCAGAAAGAAGAAATCGAGTCTTTGGTGTCACCAAAAAAGTACTGAGAGATTGGCAAACTTTTTTTCTGCCCGGTCTGCAAATAAAGAATGGTTTAAATTCATGGTATAAACATTGTTAAGAATGCGAAAGATATAGGGGAGCTGTGCCCAAGATTGCGCACTCAATATTTAAAGGTCCTTAGCTCTTCCCGGTGTTGATGAAAAATTTCGAATATTTGAGGGAAGGTTCTCCATCCTGTTGAGTACAACATATCTTACACAGAACTGCTCCGGATTCTCCATTGATGAGATATTTCAGTTTTAGTAAAAGAAGTGCAATGCGCAATCTTGGGACGATCATGCCCAAGATTGCGCATTGCACTTCCCAAGATTGCGCAAGGAATAAGATTCTGAAAAAAATGCTATCAAGTCATAATTTATTAATACTCATATGTTTTCTCAAGTAATAGTTACTGCAGATTTCACAAACAAAGGTTTTTTGTACTTGTAAGAGAGAAGTACAAGCTAAGTGTGCCCATCTATGGCGTTGACTACATCCTTCCTCCAATAGTTTTTTTGCAGCATCTAACTTTTCTTTTGTGAATACACTTCACTCTGTTTTCCGCTTATACTCTTTCCCCATCCTAAAATTGATAATAAATATAAAATTGGCAAAAATATTGCAAATTCAAGTGTGCAATCTTGAGCAAATTTTCATGCGCAATCTTGGGGAAAATACAAAATTATCTAAATGTTGAAGTTTCGCGGTTCTAAATTCACTTATTTTCATTATTTTTATAATGGAAATATTGCTTAAATAGTCTACTTTTCAACAAATACTTACTTCTTATAAAAAATTGAAAACTACAGTCTTGACATCTTCCGGTATCAACTTTAGAAATTATATCAGTGAGTGCACAAAACTTATTTTGGCTGATAACTCAAGAAGAAAAACTCCACAGAACTCCAAAATCAGGTTAGATGTTTCTACTATGCATGTATTTTGTAAACAACGTGATTGCATGCTGCCACTCACGTCACATTACAGTATCTTATCACTGCGCAATCTTGGGCAGTGCGCAATCTTGGGCAGTGCGCAATCTTGGGCACAGCTCCTTTCAGGTACCTGGATGGTAGTATGATAAGGTTAATTTAAGGAACAACAGTGAGAGGGGGAGCATATACTGATGTTCTTATCCACTTTTTATTTTAATATTACTTCTACAAACCATGTCTTCACTAGCCACACTACAATTTATCTTGTTAACTACCTACGTTCTTTAAACTCACGTTTGATAAGTAATCACATTATCACGTTTAATATTCTGTCTGTGAAATTCATATTTTGTATTTTGTTTATTCAGTTAGTTGTAGATTGTTCTCAAATCTTGTTACATTAAACAAAGTTGCTATTTTGATTCTGATTTCGTTTTCATTTAAATACTTGGTTCAAACAACAGGTTATGGCCCCAGAGTCCTGGATTAATGGCTCTTGTTCTGTTTTATAGTTCATTGATCGTTTGGTGTTAATTCGTGGCTGTTATAGTGTGTTTTGTTGCCTCTTATGAGTGAGCTGAGTTTCCTTTCAATGTTGGTCTTTGTACCTGAGTTCATTGTTAAATTGCCTGGTTTGTACCTGCTTGATCTGTGGCATAGAGTGTGACAAAATTTCAAAAAATAGAACCGTTTAATGGCACAAACCATGAGAAATGGCATTTTAAAATCGAATTATACCTGAAGAAGATGCAAATTTTCACCAGAATTGTTGACAATATACCTATTCTCAAGGATCGCACTGATCTGGAAACTATGTATGTAATTTGTACTAATGTTAGTGATGATTATCTAGAAATTGTTTGTGGCCATGATACTACATTTGAAATGTATGAAGCCCTGACAAAAGTCCATGGTAAAGAATCTGACATTAAAATTCTTGATCTGAAAAACAAACTATCAAGTATGAAATTCAAATTTGGAAATGACATGTTATCATATATCGTTAAATACTGAGCTCTTGTGCGCCGTTTATCTGAATTGAGTGATAAAGTTACTGTTTGCCAGCATATGTTATCATTCCTGAGATTGTTTCCTGATGAGTTCTATCTGCTCCGTATCATTCTGGAAGAAAAAACCCTGACTTGGGATGCCGTAAATAGCTGTTTAAGCGAGTTCAATGCCGAAATCAGTGTAAAAAATACGTCGACATCGATTGCTAACATAAATACTAACAAAAATTATGCAGATTCCAAAGCTATGTTTGTTGGAAGTTAATCAAATGGCGGTAATTTTACCGGACATCGAGGGAATTTTCACTGGCGATCGAATTTCAACGCTAATTTTAGCGGACATCAATGTAATTCTGGTAATTTGTCATCTAATAATTGGACAAATTCGTCTAAAAGATTGCAAAATAGATCGATAAATTCGTGTAGAAATTTGTATTTTTCTTCTGATAATAGTTTTGTTGTCATGTAATTCGCGTAATAATTCATATCATCGATCACAAAATACGTATGGAAATGGGAATTATCTATCTCTTTCTTGTAGCGGAGGTTAGGGTAATTTCAAAAATAATAATTTTAATAATAATAATAATAATAAGCATTTTCGTGATAATTCTCATAGCTTTGTAATAGTGACAGACAAAATAATCATAATAATTTGTTAATTTCTGTGGCAATGGTGTGTCAAATGTTAAATGCCATTACTGTAATCAATTAGGACACATTGCCAGGAATTGTAAAGTAAAACAAAATAGATCTACTGGAACTGATAATTATCATCTTGTTGCTGATACTAAGCGTGAAACTTCTTTCTTAACTTTTGATTCTTGTTTGTTATCAAATCCTAATTGCAATGTTGATTGTTCTTGTGGAGATGTAAACTTTTATCTAGATTCCGCTACTACCAAACATATTGTTAATGATATAACTCTGCTCTCTGATTTTATTGAGTTGAAAAACCCTGAACTAATTACCATAGCCAAGAAGAATGTGAAATTGTTTGTCACTGGCGTTGGTAATATCCGCTTAAAAACACTTAATGGTACCAATGTTAAAATTAAGAATGTTCGATTTGCCAAAGATATTCCTGTGAATTTATTATCTGTACGTTGTTTGGCTACTGCTGGTTTTATTTCAGTTTTCTATGATGATCATGCTGAGCTAATTTATAAAGATTCGTTTGATACTTCAAAATGTAAGGTTTTGACTAAAGCTCAGTGTATTATGACTGATTTGTACTCTGTCAATTTTAGGAGGATTAACGTAACTGACAAAACTTTTGTTACAGATGACACAAATAAAGTCAATTTATGGCACAAGCGATTAGTGCACTTAAATTATTAATACTTGAACAATTAAAAAGTAAAGGTCTTTTACCTATTAAAGAAACTATAAAGAAAACTTTTTGTGAGCCCTGTACATTTGGAAAACAATCCAGGAATCCCTTTAAAACAAATTAATCAAAAACAACTTTTCCTCTCGAGTTGGTTCATACAGACATTTGTGTTATTACTATTCAAAGTTATGATAATAGAAAATACTTTGTGGCTTTCCTGGATGATTTCATACATTTTTTTATATGTATTTATTCAATGTCTAATAAATCCAATGTACTTTCAAAATTTAAAGAGTTTCATGCTCTGGCCACTAATCATTTCAATTATGGCATAATTAGTTGGCTGCCTAACGTATATCATGCTTGGCTCTAGGCCAGATATTTGCTTTGCTATCACTTATTTCAGTCAGTTTCAAAATGCAGCCACTGACAAGCATTTTGATTACCCTTTAAGTGTTCTGAAATATCTGAATACTACTAAAAATTTAAATTTAACCTTCTTTCGATCTAATAATGATACTGCTCTTGAACTATACTGCAATGCCAATTGGGCTAATTGCACAGAAACAAGAAAATCAATTTCAGGCTTTTGTACCTTGGTATTTGGAAATCTGGTTTTGTGGTTTAGCCATAAACAGGCTAGTGTAACTCTTGAGTTTAGAGAGCAAACTTGTTTCATTATGTGATGGCTTGAAGGAAGCCAGATGGTTAAAAAGACTAATTAAAGATTTGAATGTAAATGTTAATTGTAATTGTATTATATACGAGGTGAACCAGAGTTGTCTGAAACTTATAAAAAATTTATGCTGGACAGGTCGAAGATCAAAGCATATCGACACACAGTACAAATTTATTACTGAAAAGTCTGTGAATAACGATTTTATGTTTAAGTATATTTCTACTGACATGCAAATCAGCAATATTTTTACTAAATGTTTCGGGCAAATTAAGTTTAAATTGTTTGTTGACAGTCTGAATTTAATGTAATTTGTGTATTTTTTTGTTAATGTTCCTATTGAATTTTTCCTATTTTTTGAAACACATGTTACCACTTTATATATACATGTAATCAAAACTTTTTATATAACCAAAACTTTTTTTTTATGTTTGTGTAACTTTGACAATTTGTTTTTACATGTTTTAATTATTTTTGTGTTTGTGACATGGTTTGGATGGGGGTGTTGTTCTTACCCACTTTTTATTTTAATATTATAGCGACACTACAGTTTATTTTGTTAACTACATTTCATTACACTCACGTTTGATAAGTAATCACATTATCATGTTTTATTCTCTGTCTGTGAAATTCATATTTTGTATTCTGTTCATTCAGTTAGTTGTAGATTATTCTCGAATCTTGTTACATTAAACAAAGTTACCATTTTGATTCTGATTTTGTTCTCATTTAAATACTTGGTTCAAACAACATATACTGAAGTTTTGCAAAACTAACACACGTATGGAGGGGTATGCACCGGGCCTCAGACACAAATTTTGAGCCCACGAGAAATAAATTGAAGGGCCCCTCTTAGCTACAGCTGCAGGATTTGTCTTTGAAAAGGTTTATAAATTCACAAAACAATTTCGCTCCTCTTCTTACGAAATAAATTTTTTAGATACGTTTTGGGTTCTAAAACATTTATTTTAGTGCTTTTTTTTAAACCTTTGGAAAATTTAATCCCAAAAACCTCATCATGAATCGGTCCTGACGCCCTTTTTCACCGTTTATACTTAAAAATTACAATTTATTTCTAAATTAAGGCCATTCTAGCCCTCTAAAAATTTTGGTACCCTTTCCCTCTCCCTCTCAAAGGCCTTGGGTATGCATAGCTCAGTCTTCTATGAGATTCGACTCATGACCTGAGAGAATGTGGTTCGAATCCCGACAACCTACTTTTCCAACCCAAAAACAAGTAGTCTGTAGCGACAAAATTTGGCCAACTGATTAGAGCGGAGTCCGATCAAATGGAGTGGTGAAAGTGCTTCATCTGTTCATCTATGATTTGGAGAAAACTATTGGAAGAATAAATTGAACAATAAACTGTCGAGTCGTTATTACCTAGAGAGCTGAAAATAATTTTCTCCATTCAAACTTACCGCGAAATACTGAAAATTTTCTCTTTACCTGACTGGCATTCAGGAACAATCTATAACAAAATTACATTTACTAGAATCGATAGAAAATATTTCAACTGAAGTTTCAAATAGTCTGACTAACGTAATAAATTATAGTACCTGAGAAAAATTATAAACATTGAAAAAGTGGTTACACAGAACTTTATTACCGAACGTTTTGAGACGAATTAATTTTCCAAAATGGTGTACTGTTTGTTATACCTGGCTGCTGAGTGGCGTGCCAACTCTGACAATGGAATCACCACATTAAAACGAAAAACAAATGGAACTACTCATATTTCGATTAAAAACATTGCGCATTTTATTCTTGATTCAACTTTTGATATTAGCCTATCGTAAGCATACCACACCCCTTCATGGGATTCCAAGACACAACAAGTTGTTTTCCTTTTTCTTAATTCTGAACTATTCGCGACGACATCAAAACATTTCTCGTCGAAATCTTAAAGTAGGCTACCTACCTAATCGTAACTTGATAGAAAAAAAAAAGAAAAATAATGTAAAAAAAAAAAAAAACTAAAAAAAAACTACATCAAGAACGTTATGCAAAAGGGCTGTTGTAATGTGTGAAGAGCAGAAAAAAATAAAACTATAAGAATAAATTATTTTCTTGCAAACTATTTAATCGAGAAAAAAAAAAAAATAATAATAATAATAAATTTGTATCGTTTTGCGATGGGCAAATGGTAATTAAGAAGTCTGCGCGGCTAGCCGTTAGAATTTATCTCTTTCATATACCGACGTTAAGGTGTTACATGGTAATAAAGCCGTACAACTATATTTATATTCTATAATTTTGTGTTTACCAATTCAGAAAAAAAAAAAGAGGAAGAGGAAATATAGGCGGGAAGACTGATGACTTATTTTGAAAATTAAATTTTTATACCAACTGGAAATACGTAAACATGATGCTTCGCGAAACTCAGATGTGATCGTATTTCTCAGTTATTTTTCTTCAAATTCATTCTTTTTGGTATGAATAGAAATTTTTACCCTATTCGATGTGTTAGGTTATCGAACTTCTTCAATACGGCCTAACATCACGGCTATTATCTGATGTCTGATGCTTTTGAGCAGGAACGACTCGAGGATTTCATTTTAAGGAGGTGCTGGTGAGTAGGTTGATAAGGTGGATTGTTTTTTGTTTTTAATGAAAAAGATTGGTATCTACACCTACGCAAAAACGGGATTGAAATATCTTCAAATGATTTTGGGAAGAACAGTTCCTTGAAGGCTTCAGTGGAACTGTTATTATTATTATTTTTTTTTGGAGCAACAAAAAGAAATTTCATGGAAACAAAAACAAAAACTTAAAAAAATAAAATAAAAAACTCTAGCGCAGCCAACCTTGCTAGAAAAATTAGGTTTTTAAGAGAAATAATTATGAATTTTGATGGTCACATTAATTGTCTGTAAGTTTATATGTGTTAATAGTAGGTATGTTACGATTGTATGAAATGTTTTAGCTGCTGACAAAATTTTAGACAATGTGAAAAAAATAAATTAAGACAATAAAGTATGGTACATCATCATATAATTTTAAATAAAACCAATGAAATATTATAAGGTTATGAAAAAAATAAAAATAAAACATGAGCATGAGGTTAATTTTTGTAAAAAGAAAACTTCATGTAAATTAGCTTTACCCGAAGAATTTCGGGTCGATCCGTACCAAAATTGGTAGTATGCTACAGTAAATTTTGACGAATATTTATTTCAAATTTCGTACATATGGTTCTAAAATTCCGCATTTTATGACCAACATAAAAACAAAAATAGCGGTACCCGAAGTAACGCCCTGCTGAATTACGCCAAAATTAGTAGCATACTACAATGGCAAAATTGGAAGCGTACCACAACAAATCAAAATAAATATTTATTCTGAATTTCGTGGCTATTGGTGCAAAATTGAAAATTTAATCGCCAAAACAAAAACAAATATAGTAGTAATTGAAGTATCATTTTGCCAATCCCAACTAAAATCAATAGGTCTTCTCCTTGGCTCAGTAAAAATATTCGCACCAAATTTCCTGATTATCTATTGGACAAAAATTGAAACCCGTAACATGGGAACAAGAAATTGACTTTTATATATATATATAGTATATATACATATATTGTGAAGTCCGAAAACCCATCATCCCGAGTAATAAAGAGATATACAAAAAGTTATAAGAGTCTGGTTTATGTAAAGGATCAAAATTCAAACACAAGTAAGTTAAGGGGGAAACAAGTCATAAGAAATACTATACCTACATTACCAGTCTGCCAGAACAAACCAATAAGAAAATGGAGTACGATGCTTCCACTATTAGGTGTTTTTATTCGATTTTATAATGGTAAACTTAGTTCCTCAACTGGGACACACAATGACTTAAAATATCAAACTAAAATTTATGATCTGTGAACACTTAAATGTTCATGGGAAACAGATACTTGTATATCAAGAGGTAAAAAATGAAACTGACTGTTCACTGAGAAGTAACAAGAAACATGAAAAGTCCAGGGAAGAGAGATAACAAAAGGGAACTACAAACATCGTTGGTTCACCGTTGTATATTGAAATCTACACTTTACCATTTGGTATATAATTTACAGATAGTTGAGTTAAATGTCCTTATTTTGCGTAGAATGGGTATTGCTGATCATGTAATTTTGATGATTTAGTTTGTTTTTTGGTAAGTCTTGTAATTAACAATCCTAAGGTTTGCAAGTTATTCCCTAATGCTTATAAATATACAATATTTAGTCTTTTGAAATAGGGTAACGTGATAAGACTGTGAATTTTCAGATGCCTCAATATATATATATATATAAATTTATCTGAGATCATGAAATGAAAAAGTACCACCCCCAACCCTGAAGGCTAATACCGCATCAAGCATAATAACAATAAGTACATTTTCTAAAGAAAACCTACTCAAAAACACTTGCACAGCAAGCCTTGTAAAAAAAAGTAGATTGTTTTGTTTAAAAATCACCTATATCAACAACATTCTTCCAATAAAGTAATAGCTACATAAAATATACTGATTCGGTATCATGTTTTCAAAATATTCTGCGAATGAATTTTTAACTTTGTGAAAAAATTCATTATTTTTTTTAAATGAAGAATTATTCCAAGCTCTAACTAGTCTGACTTTAGGAAATAATTCGATGGTTCTTTTTCCTATAGTGATGAGAATTGTGGATTATATAAAATAAACAAACAAAAAAAAAAAAACCTAACAATTATATGTGAAAAAAATCTCCCACATTTCATGAAGGAAGTATAGTGTATCGTGGGTTACGCCTACATCTCCTGCACACGTGGTGGGTTTGCGGGATACTCCTGTCTTGCAAGAAAACATAGGGAGACAAGCAACTGGGCTGAGAAGGTTGCTGTAGTCGTTGTCATGCCTAGTGAGAAAGCAAGGTGTATGATGACATATATTTTATGGTTCTTTGGACATTAAATACATATTAGTCAATACGTGCCTTTTCATAATCTCTGCCACAACATAATGCAGTTGTCTATGTTCTGGTTACGAAAAAATAAGTGGAGATTTTAGTGTCCGTGTTCAAATCTAGTGCATAACAGCGGGTGCCGGGTGGATGAGAATTGACTTTTTGCTGAAATTGGGTTGTTTTTAGGTTAAAACGAGTGGTTTTCTCGATGAAGGCTAGAAAATTAATTTTTCAGGACCATTATCAGAAGTGTAAAAGAGAGAAAATCAGACTGAATAGCTAATAAGTTGGGAACATTGACCAATCAAAATTAAAATTGGTAGGTCTGGTCCTTGTGTGGGTGGTACTATTTGTACCAAACTTTGTGATTGTTAAAAGAGAATCGCAACTTTTATTGAGATAACATGAAAAATTAGCACCTCCAACACAGCCTCAGGGAATGAATCATATAATACCAATAGGAACCAAATTTGGAAGCGTGTTAGATATAATACTTTAAATCAATACCTGTACCAAATTAAGTATCTATAGCTTGAAAATTACTCTTAATAGAACCGTTAATATGTCAAAAGTGCAAAAAAATCGCTACTACCAGATGTACAGTAAAGCCTATCTGCACCAAAATTGATACGTATTGTCCTTGATCTAAAACACGTATGTATATCGTTATTAGTCATCTTTAAAAAACCTTATACCGCTAATGTATGCGGAAACGAAAAAACATTAAAACATTTGTTGAATATGGATTCGTTCATGTTTGGTCTTCTCCACTGGCAACACTGTGATTGATGATCACTATAGAAGGATGATGCAATATAGTTTGTCATTGTCTTTTGTACGTGTGTATGGTGTAGAGTGTATTAGAGAAAAAGTGTTTAATCGATTAATTATGTTTATATTCAAATAATATAAATATGTATGTAAAAGTAAATGCACGCCAGGCAAGGTTTTACGCCTTCGGGCTTTCCCCACCTTGTAGCTGTAAATATATTATTTATCAGCTCCTAAAATAAGTGTTTTATTTCGTGTGAGTTCGTAGCCAAATTCCTAATATTACAACAACATTTTTTTTCTTCAAAAAAACTATGGTAACAGAAAAAGAAACCTTTCAACACTTTTCCGGCCAAGTTTGGGGACTGAAATTATGGAAGTCGGAGTTGATTAAAAAATTTCGTCATAAAATTAGATGGAATTGACGTATTTACATGATAACGGAAAAGAACGCTGTCTTCAATAATTTCATTTTCTGGATCTTGCTGGAGAAATTCTGAATGAGTTATTTTTCTCTTTTTAGCGCATAATTTATTCAATTGCATGAGTATTCGAACCAAGGGGTGAGAGTAGGTACGTTTTTTGTTTCATGATCTTCTGACCATTTTTGCACTACTTTTGAAAATTCATTCTTTTGAATATATAGCCCCTTTGGCGTTGAGAGTCCATTTCCAGGCGTAATTTTCATCCGACGGTTTTGAAATTTAAAACACATATTCGGATCCACCTAAGAAAGAACCATATTGTTTTTGGTCCGGATCGGGCACGGAGTCCATCCGTCTGGTAGGTCAGTTTATATGCATCTTTTATTGAACAGCAAACAGGTCGCAATTTTCAATCGATAGACCTGAAATTTGGTATACGTATGTGTTTTAAGTCGAGAACAATACGTACCAATTTTCGTGTGAATAGGTTTTATGGGACGTTTGTTAGGAGCAATTTTTTCGAATTTTCGGCAGATTAATGGCTCTAAAAGGAACAATTTTCAAGCTATAGTCATTAAATTTGGTATAGGTATTGATATGAAGTATATCTAACAAGCTTCCAAATTCTGTTCCTATTGGTATTATAGTTTATTCTCTGGGGCTGCTGGAGGTGCTATATTTTCATGTTATCTCAATAAAAATTGCAATTAATTCTTTTTCAATAGTCAAATAATTTAGTAAAAATAGTACGTCCCATACAAGAACTAGACCTACTAATTTTTGTTTTGATTGGTCAATTTGTTCCCAACTTATTAGCTAGTCAGTCTGATTTTCCCTCTTTTGCCCGTCTGATAATGATCCTGAAAAATTCATTTTCTAACCTTCATCGAAAAAACCACTCGTTTTAACCTAAAAACCACCCGATCACAGAAAAATGTCAATTTTCACCCACTCCGCACCCGTAGCCGTACAATAGATTTGAACACAGACACTAAAATTTCCGCTTATATTTTCGTAAAGAGAAAGTGGACAACTGTACTATACTTCGTTTTGCGATGTGGGACAGTTTTTTCTCATAAGAGTTTTTTTTTTTTCATATAATATACAATGCAGGAAAGAAAACCATCGAATTATTTCCTAAAATCGTGATAGTTAGAACTTGGAATAATTTTTCATTTAAAAATAAAATAATGATTTTTGACACAAATTTAAGAATTCATTCGTAAAATATTTTGAAAACATGATACTGACTGAGTATATTTCATTGCAGGCATCGTATTTGTGTGATGCTGGTAATTTTAGGCAAAAAATATAAATATTTTATATATTACTTTATTAGAAGAACGTTGGTGATATAGGTGATTTTTAAACAAAGAAACTCTACTTTTTTTTGCGAAGCTTGCTTCGCAAGTTTTTTTTCGTTTAGGCTGCTTCGGTTGACGTGGAATTTAATTTATTTGTACAATAAATTTTAACGCCTGGTTATCCAGCTTGGAGGACTAAATTTTTGTTCTGAAAGGAACAAAAACAATAACTTGAATACAGTGAGATTAAATAGATTAATAATATAAGTTCGAACTTAACCAATAAGAAAACAGAAAATCTATTCCTCTTTTGATTTATCCGGACTTTATCTAATTTTTTTGACAAACTTTAAGAGACGGTTCAAGGCTTTCATCAACCAACGTTGAAGCAGGTAAACTAAACTTTTCTGACACTAATAAAGCACACAAAGATCAACCATTCTTCTAAATCGTACTTCAATCCAAACTTCCTTACCTATCTACATAAATAAATTTTGAACAGAATCGGAGTTTGTGTAATTAAAATGTTACAACTGAAGCGGGTACTACACAGCTTTCCACTGTGTTTAATGTCTATGCGAAAAGTTTTTTTTTAACTTGGCTAGCAATCAAGGCATCTGAATACTAGTTCAAAAAGGTATAGGAAGATCTCATTGTTGTAATTATTGTTTGAAAGAAAACCGCATTTAAATTAAAGGAATAATAATACTGACAGTCGATGCGGAAGCAAAAAGCATTTGTTCGAATTTGTATGCCATACCTATTTCGTTTTTAGAGTTATAGGTAGGTATCCAATAAGTCAGTTACGGTTCGCTACATAGGTCATCGCGAAATGGTCGAGTAAAATTGCTCATGGCCGTCAAGGTTGATTAATGTTTGTAAGGAAAATCTAAGCACACTACTAACAATTACACTGTATGGATGCGCAAGTGGACATGTTTTATATCGGTTGAAGGAATCGTGAGATTAACATTCACCCAACGAAAATTAAACCATTTAAATTTAGACCACTTCCAAGTATTAGACCCCAATGAAATTCGCATAAAAATACAGAGTTTGTCAATTGGAAACGAATAAAAATTAATTAGATATTAAAAAAAAAAAAAAAAAACTTGTCGAAACTAATTAGAAAAAAATACACGTTAACCAGACGCACGTAATACCAAAATTTATGCAAAAATATAAAACCTATAGGTACCTCCCTAAGTAAAATTTTCACCTCAAGTATTTTTACAAAGGCAGGATTCTAGAAAAAATTAAAATAAAGCGTCATTAGTTTTAATTTTTTTTTCGTTTTCGAGAAAATGCGGCTAGAGAAGAAACTGGAAAAGCCTGGTGAATGATTCATAACGTAGACTGAAACTAGTTTAGTTTCAATCGAATTTTCTTCTTTCTTTGCCACAAATTAAACCGACAATGACACTAAAAAAACTCGCAAAAAAAATTATTATTTGGAATTACTAGAGCAAAGTTAGAATCCGAAAATGAACTTTGTGCATACCTCGCAATAAATGTACTCGAGTACAAAATTACTAAGACCTTGCGAGTGAAATAAAAATCGAGTAATTTTTTGACAATATGCGTAGTTCAACTGTCTATGATTATGGGCTACACCTTCGAGGTGCCGGTTCGAATCTTTAAGTGACCACTTTCCCAACCAAAACATAAAAGTACGTAGCAAGTCACTGTCTGTAGCAACTGTGTTTGGTCACGAACTAAAAAATTAATTAAAGGGGCTTGTAGCGCAACTTTCCGTCTGATGTCACCGCAATACTGACACACATAATTCAGCCAGGTGTTACACCATATTATATTTCCACTCTTGGCACTCCCTATAGCCGTTTAATAGCTGAACAAAGCATGTAAATAATTATTTTTATTTAAAAATAACTTTTTCAATGAAATTCTTGGAGCTTCATGGTTTTCAATAAAGCCAATAAGGGTTTATTATACTTTTTAGCGAAAGTGAAAGTATGTACAATTTTTTCCTCTTTTGAGAAAATAACAGTGACATTTGAGATACCTAATTTTTAATTCACTGCAAAGCAACAAACTATATAGAGAGAGCAAAAAATAGGGATGTGGTCATCTGGTCCATGTCACTCATTAAGGATATCATTGTTTACGAAGTGGAAATGATGGCCATTCTGAGTTGTACACGCACATTTCTCAAACAGAACCTCCCAGGTAAGCGGATTTACATATGCCCAGACATTCAATCTGAAATTGTAATGTTAGTGGCATACAAAACCAACTGTTCCGTCACCTTTTTGTAAACAAATTAGTTCATCTACAAAAACGCATCAAACAAAATATAGACGACTGTTACTCTCAATTCTTGGAATAATAGCCGCCCATATGATATCTGTTGGCACGGACAAAAAACAGCCAAATATGCGGATAATAAAGAGTCATCATATTTGGCAGATGTTCCGATATCATGCCACCTACTTTAGGTTGGCCATTTTGCACTATGATAATGAAAATATGGACACTGTGTTCTCTTCAATTGAAAACAAATTCATTCCTGTGTCTCCTGTCAAACAAGCAAGTTAAGGTCCACATTAGCTGCTTTTGGACGTACCAGGTTTCAAATATAGTATAAGTAATAGAAGTAATAGTGATAAAATTGAAGGTAATTAGTAATTGATTTGAATAAATAAAGAGATAAATAAGGAGATTTGTTTCTACATTTGTCGGAGTTTTCTAAACATAGGAAAACATTTGCAACACCAACTAAGCACTAGAAACAGATTGTATGTGGACAAGCTAAGAAAACTGATCGACAAGTATGAGGTTATAATTGGGTGGACACCTAGTTGGTGAAGTGGGTGATATAACAACGGATGAAGTAGCTGATGAAATGGCAAGGAAAAGTTCAGAGAAAAAATATTCATAGGATCAAAACTCTACTTACACATCGCAAGCAGGGTATAAAAACCACAATAAAAACCTAGCTGAAGAAACAGAGGGCATGGCTACAATGATATGAAAATGAGCAAAATGTGAAAAATATGCACAGAATGACCACCTGAGAGGGTAACTAAAAATTCTAATGAAACTAGACTGGAAAAACTGTCGGAGCATGATGGTTTTACCAATTGACTATGGAAGAATGTCCCATACTACACAAAATTGATAGCAAAAACGGACCTCAAATCATATAATATGTCAGAACCCAATTCCAAAGACAAAGAGACAAAGCATCATGGGACAGGCATACTTGGAACTGGGTTAAGTAAAGAGGTTAGAGCCCATTGTTGGTAAAGAGGGCGGATTCCTTAACCTAGCTGCCAAATAGAGAAGAGGTATGAATACGATAGGCTGTAAAGCTTTTCAATATGGTCGGTCTTGTTACGGAGGGGTTTGTCAAAATTCGCAACGAATGAAGAGAGGTTACTTTAGCAGTGAAGCTGATTACAATTGTTTTGATGATCCGATGTTCCATTCACATTGTTGATGAAGATATGACAGATTGTAATATTGGACACGGCCGAACAGTGTTTAAAAAGAGCTTTTTGACACGATATCGTATCATGCAAACAAAAAAGTTCCACATTTAGTCACTAATTGTACTTTTATCTAAAAATGCCGCATATCGGCATGACACAAGTGTGACGGAACAATAATTATTTCCACCGATTTGTTTCCTCCGTTTGTTTTTGTTTTCCACATTTACTCTGTCTATCAGACATCAAATCCAGTTATCGGATTCAAGTGCACTGAAATGAGATCAAGATCTTTGCTAAGTATTAGTGAACAGTGTTGCCAGACATGGTGAAAAATACCTACACGTAATGATTTTTTTACCCTGAAAAAGTGTGTAGTAATTTTTACATCTGTACTGATTTTTCACCCATTTTGTAGTGATTGTAGTGATTTTTTGAAATATCAAAATTCGTATTTTTTGACTCAAAACTAACTGATAATTAAACATTTTATTCAAACAGATTAGATTTTCATCAATTTTTAATAGTAAATCGTGAAAAATGCGCCATCCACATCAATTTAACTCCAACAAAATCTTAGACTATGCCTGCAGTGTCAAGTGTGTACGACTACGACGGCTAATCAATTATCGATACTTGAACTCGATAGTTTGTTTTTCTTTACTTTGTCCAGCCTACAGTGTATGACATAATCGGTACATGGACATGCATTGCATGAATCATGAATTCATGATGTAGCGTGCTATTCAACTTTCAAGATACAAGTATTCAACTTATAAAAGTTATAAAATTAACATTAATCTAATGAATAATTCCGTTGTATGATCCACGAATGCTTAATTATTTCATTTAATTCGATGTCAATGTGTTACAAGTTCTGCTAACACTTACTCTTCACAATTCGCAATTATAAAATGGATATTGTTTGTAGTGAAAGTGAATTGGGTGATTCAGGTGGAAGTCAAACTCGAAGTGATACTGATAATTCCTCGAGGCATGTATTTTTTACTATTTTTACTCCTTACCTTGAATACTATATTCCCCATTCGAGATTCGAGTTAATTTATGTTAAACTCTGTCGTCCTTGTTAAAATTAAAGACAAAAAATAAAGGAATGAGTCAGAAATACACGAGAATGTGGGAACGAGAATATATTTGGCTGGGTCCTTCTCCTAAAGGTTATATTAATATTCATTTTGACACTTATCAGTTTTAGTGAAACATATTCTTCATTTTCTAAATGTGTTTCTAAATCTAAAAATGAGTAAGTTACATAACTCATATTATTCAATAAATTCATTTTCATTCAGAACATCTCTTTTATCACAGCGGAGTGTGCAATAAAGAATTGAGAAGCCATACGGCTTCCATTTCTAAACACGATGCCTGCGCCGATCACAGAAAAATCGTATCATCAGTTAAGGCTGCCAAAAAGAATGTATTTTTGCATCAGCAAACAAGGAACAAATGTGGTAACAACAAGCCAGAACAAATAAAGCGACAGAACATAATCTTCCCTTTCATCTTGCTGATCACTTGTTCAAGGGGGCAAAGGTAAAATCAAAGATATAATGCACTGTATTCCAATAAAAGGATCAATTACCTGCATCCATGATTGTACTGTAACTGTAGGGCAATGTTGAAAATTATTATATTATTTAGTTGTACTCAACTGATGAACAAAAAATCAACGAGATTTAACCAGTTTTTACAGTCTGCCCTGTCATTATTCATTTGTTTACTTTACGTGATTCATGAATATTTTTTTATTCAGCCCTTCGATTCCAATTCGCAATTTTTTAAAGGAACGAATTGTGGGAAAACTAAGGCTACCTCAATTGTGTAAAATGTTATTGGAGTTCACAAACTGAATACAACAATATCCGATATCAAACAATGCAAGTTTTCAATGATGATTGATGTGACCACAGATGTTGAGACTGTCAAACAATTGGTTATTATTGTGATGTGGGGTACCTTACTTTTAAATCATTTCTTATCTTTATGAAAAAGTTCCATTGTATGTTAGTGATCAATTAATGTGACAACAATTTCATTTTTGTTACATCAGCCACTACATAATCAGGATTTGTTTTGTCATTCGAAATTTTCTGAAATCTTGAATAAAATAAACATGAATAATGCGTAATTATGCTAGCAGAACATGATATTTAGAATTCTTTTTAGGGAACTTTTCGTTGCTTTCCAATTCCAATTGAATCTATTTCTTTTAAAAGAGAATATGTCCATAAAAATTTGAAAAATTCATTTTTCACAGAAATTAGACTATTATAAGGCACTATATTAGTTAATCAGCTTTTAAACTTTTAGAATTTAGACCTCATTATTCATTTTACCTGGTTTTATCTTTTATACCCACTCGAAATTTTTAATTATTATGAAAAGGGAATAAGTCCACTAATCTTACGGTAGGGTAAGGACGTATGAAATGAAGTTACAAAATCCGAAGTGATGTATAAAAAATAAAATGTATCATTAAATAAATAATAATACCAGTCTTTAGCTACTCAAATTTGAATTTTTTTTGTTTGTTTTTTTAATTAGATACCAAATCAAGAGTTCTTTGTGATCATTTCCTCGCACTTCTCCAGCCTACCAAATTTAACCACACTAGTATTTACAATGAAATTGTTAAGTTTTTCAAGATACATGAAATGCCTTATAAAACAAACATGGTTGGATTTGCAAGTGATGGTGCATCTGACAAGCAAGGTCGTTTAAATTCAGTTGCTGAACTTTTCAAAAAGAATGTATCCCATCTTTTTGTAATGAAATGGATGTCATTCCCTCGCACTCCGTGAATCCAGAGCCAGTAACGAACTGTCAGATGTAATTGAAAAATTTGTAAGAGATATCATCAACCCCATCAAAATTGTTTCAAAATATGTGAAATCATTCAAACGAATTCAAAGCATTCTACAATTGCCAAAACATAAGCTTCTAAAATTATGCCGTGTGCGTTGGTGATCGTTACATCAGTGTTTAAGTTGACTGTTGGAACAAAAACCTGCAATATCTTCTTTCCTCGAAGATGAGTACCGCATGTTACACAATAAGACAGGTTAGAGTAAGCACGACAACTTCTACAAGGGCAGAAAGATCTGATTGTCATAGCATACTTTAAATTTCTTGACTATGTACTGCCTTTTATAACCAACTTGAACAAGCAATTTCAAAGTGTAAAACCTCTAATTCATATTATTCACGAAAATATGAGGGAATTGTATCAGACTATTGTTGAATTCTTCATCGATGAAAGGTACTTTAAAAATAACTAAACTGAATAGAAATGTGACGATACAGATAATGAGCAATAACAAAGTTAGTGTAGGAGGAAACTACTTTCAATATTTTGTAATTTTTGTGTTTTCAAGCACACAAAAACTATCTTTGTTTATTAAGTATTAGTACAGAGTGCTTAGATCATGGAATATGGATGGAGATGGACATAAACAATGGAAATATTTTTCTTTGGTAGGGTTACCTATTATTTATTTCAAATACATCAGGAAAATGCAACTTTTGTAGCAAATTATAATAAATTACGATGTTTTTCGCATTCAGAATGAATGAAAGGATCGTAATATAATAGTGTTTATCATTAATGAATCATATTCGATGTAAAGTGAATGTACCTCCATGTAAAAACACGATACATCTTTTTACATTGAGTATTTGCAGCTGATTCATCAATGATAAGTGCTACTTTTTCCTCGCAAAATATCAGTGTAAACTTTGCCTTTTTAATGATGTATTACAAAACCACCATTACTCATGGTACATGAGAGAAAAAAAAAAAAAGAGCTAAACAGGGAATATAACAGAGAAAAACGTTAAACCTTTGTATTAAAAGTAAACTGTAAACAACTGCTGGAGGGGCAAGTTTGCACAAGCCCATTATGTCTATCTAGTGATGTTGTCGATTCTCAAAAAAATACATTCGTGAAGATATTTACACATAAGTACTTACCTCAAGTATCTACTAACAAAATCGCTATTTTTTTAAAAATATATTTTTGCCACGTCCTAACTGAAATTCTCTATCAGCTAATGATTAAGTATCTCACACATTTCAACACTGAATCTTCAAGTTTTTTTGTAAAAATGTAAAGCGCAAAACAACATTCTTGATTTTTATTCCCTCAGAGTGCAACAGAACTAAACCTAAATGCAAAACTGACTGTTCCCAGCGTATCATGTGTAAAGCTATAATCTAGTCAGTTTACATTTCCATCAACGGATCACGAACGAGAAAACTTTGTTAATGATATAGAATCGGTATTCTAGAAAAGAATTGAAGAATTGACGATGATAAATACAAATTGACGACAAAAAAAAAATTGAATTCGGTCATCGAGTTCTCAGTCGCACGTATCAGCCACTGTATACAAAAAGATGATAAGCGGTGGTTTCGCATTACCCATAAAAAAACAAACATACACTCACACAAACACAATATACTACATATAAAAAAGAAAATATTAACATGGTCGATGATTCAATATTCGATCCTTTCGGGTAGAAGTGAAAAAATAAATAAATAAAAAAATAATATAAATAGGTAACTGAAAAAAATAAAGAAATAATAAATGGCTAATAATAAAGATGATAATGTGAAGGTTTGGGCACCGAGCGGAGCCAGCAAAGTGATGTAAATGGCCTGGATATTATCAAACTACCTTGGAAAGAAAAGTATATGAGAGAGGATCTGAGAACGGGCTATCGTCGGGCTATTTGTCAACCAAAACTTGATTATCGGTGCCCCCGGGAGGCTCCCGCACCCTAGTAAACTTACCATTTAATGCCATTTCATTTCCAGAAAAGATATCAGTTCTGGTTTGAAATGAAGTGGAAACAGATTATTTTCGGCTGGTTCGGTTCGTTGCCACAACAAAACCGAAAAATGGTTGTTTATAAAAAACAAAAAATCGTATAAAAAAGTAGAAGGTGATGGGATAGGGAGTGAGGTAGAATGGAAAAAGAAGTTATACGAAGATCACTTTACGTTAGCAACGACTGGCCAAACACCAGTGCGCTGGAATCTGAATAATAGGCCCTTCGACACACGTGCATACCTATATATAATATAGTAGCTATATAATAATATGTCTACCCATCTCGATGATCATCCAGTTCAGAGATTACCGGCTGGGCCTAATTTCGGAATGTTTTTCGTGACGTTGGACGTGAGTGGTAGTCATCGTGGGTGCGAATTTGGAAAATAATTAATCGAATTACAAGCATCTCATTACGAGAGTAGGCTGAATTTTCGAGTCTGCAATTTCCTAAGTCATTAGTTAACTTTTTTCTCTCATTACCAGCTAACGTCTGCGATACGTTCTCATTTTCATTAAAAACGTCGCACAGATTCCAGTTTCTCAGTCATTTTTTAGACTAAACAAAGCAGGTAAGTTTCGGAGGCCCCCAATTTAAAATATACGAATAATCTTATTCTTATCCACGACTTTGATTTACTGATAAGGAAAATTACGCTGAGTCTTGCTTTCTTCATTCTGCTCTGGCTCTTTCCACAACATCGAGACCAATATTCGACTATGGATAACCCAAAGGAAAAATTGGGAAAAAATCTGAACAAACATTAATTATAATTACTGGTTTGATACTCAAACAATTAGCAACATCCATCAATTAACTTTTTCATTTCCCTCTATTTGAACATTAACTAGTGAATTTGGTGAGAGAAGATTCTTGTTGGTAAATCTATTTTAGAAGGACAAGAATGGTAAATTTAATTTGGTTTTCAGTGATAGTAAAACTCTTATTCAGTTAGATCGTGACTCAAACAAAGACTTGGAAGGACCTAACCAAGAAAAATGATGCAAGATCAAGACCGAATGTGTAAGTGTATGATCAAGATTAAGACTACCGCTGTCTTATTTTAATTCATTACTTCTTCAATTATGACACATAACTTGATAAAGAATTTGTTAATCATGAAATTATTCAATCGATAAGAATTTTGAGTCTATTATGGTCGATGTAGTTAAAAATTAACAGGTAAAAAAAGAAAATGGATGTAGGAAGCAAATTATTCTGTATTCTGTATACATTTCTGAGACTAAATGAATGTTAAAGGCACCGAATGTCATTTGTAAAGTGAGGGTATAAAAAATTTTTAATTTTTTCCATCAGAAAAGAAATAAAGTTAAAAATCAAGTAGGTAATTTTTAGCAAAAATTACGAAGTATCCAGAAAAAGAATGTTAGAATTTTTCTTCATAATGGAAAATAACATTTTAAAATGGATGAAACAATGTATTAATCTGGCAGTCATAGATATACTTTTTTTCAAAAATTCTACCAACACATATTTTTTAATGTACTTTTTTACATTTAACCCAAGTTATAGGAGGAAAAAAATTAAAAAAAAATTGGCGAAGCCTGTTTTCAATATCAGGTCTTTAATTATTGCTCGCGTGTTCAGAATTTCATCTTCAAAAGAAAACCCACAAACCAGCATCGAGTCAGAAGAAAAATTTATTCTTGGTGAAAATCCAAATTTTTGAAAGAATTATTAAGTTTGCAAGCGGAAAACATCGCATTGGCAGGTCTAAAGGGGATGCGAGTGGTGCGTGCCCTCCTATCAGGTGAAAATTATCTAATTTTATAACTTGTTTTGAATAATTTAGAAGTAAAATGTAAAAAGGATCATACTTAAATAAGAAGACGGAATTACAAAAACAAAAATCTAAAAAAAATTAATAACTTTGTAATGAAGGGAGGTGAAAGTTCTTGGGAGGGTAATGAAATGTCTTGGAAGTCAAATTAGGGCTGAGATAAAACTGGTTTTGAATAATTTTTATATTAATACTCACAAATTTATTTTTGTCGAGGCTAAAGGGATCAGACATGTTTTTGAGGACTACGGCATCTCCGCCAGTTTAATACACCTTCCCTTCATGAAAATCATAAACTCGCCCATAAAACATTGTTTGCTGCAGAAAATAAGTACGCTACAGTAGTTTCTTCAATTCATGTATCGCAAAATGCATAACTATCCGCCTTAAATACGAATATAATAATATTGAAAAGGCTGGGATGTCACTGAAATAATGGTTTTTCAACCAATATTTTTTGTCGTAGCTTAGAGCTCATTTTAAAAAGATTGTAAACGTAGCCAAAAGAATTTCTTTTTATCCTCAGGTATGCTCATATTGTGAAGATAATAATGAGCCGCCATTTCAAGTGTTTTCATAACATTTTTTATATTACAATATATTCAATAACATAAGTAACATAAAAAAACATAAGAGGATGATGATAACAAAAGACTAAAAATGGCGGTTCATTATCATCATCACGACATGAGCGTAACTGGAGGGGAAGAGCCATACCAGAAAAATAGCTAATCAAAGCATCATCCTGTTTCGAGAAAATTATCTTTTTGGCGAAACGAATCGAAACGACGTCCTAGAAAATTAATATTTACCATCCCGATGGATAGTTTAATTTCATCAGGCAATAAAATTAAACTTCTTATTACATATAGAACAACTTGGCCAATTTTAAGACTTAGCTTCTCATATAAAAATGCTAATCGAATCTTTCCCATTACACCAATAATTTCCTTTTCACATTCCTTAGTTGCTGTCATTACATACCTCTTTAATGCACGCCTACGTGAATTATTGCGTAATTAATATTATTCTGAGGCAAAAAAGAAAAATATAAATCGGTTATGAGGATTAAAAAATAGCTACCTAGTAATACGAGAGGGTGAGCGAACTTTGTCAAAAAGAACAAATCAACGTGTACCTACCTATATCTTTAATTTCTTCGGACACGGAAACAGAATGAATTTTCTCTAATTAGGTATCCTGATGAATAGAAGACTCATAACTTGTACTAGACAAATATGGTTGGCGTAGTAGCAAAGTTTCTGAATTTAGAAATTGTTATGAACAGAATTTCGGAGCAGGCAATGATCTGATTCTCGGTTTTTATAACGAAATCGAAGCTGGGTCAATTGATGAGTCTTAAAAATCAAAATTCACATGTAACCGAAATCGAGTCACTCTGATATGGGGTGACTTCCTTGGTCAGCACTGATACCACTTATGGAAATGTAAGAATGAAAAATCTCATCGGTGAACTCGGAGCTCGCCTAGAAAAGGTGTTGATGTTGTTCTTTCGCCTATCACATTATCAACATTTTCAATGTGCAAATCAGAATAAAAAAAAAATAACCGCCAATAGATGGAAATTATTGAAATTAGGGTAAGAAACACGATTGCGAAATATTTTACAGTTTGTGCATAATTTTACTCAAATTTCTAATAAATTTTTTTTCTCAGTCCAGTTTTGATGTTGCCTCCTATTCCTGTACAAGTCCAAGAGTGATTTTACACTTCACTATTCAAAACGAAATCGTAGGTAAGAATTTTAGTCGACGGCAGCTGTAGTATCTGAACACATTGAATTCATCTATTTGGGGAAGGGAACTATAGGGAGTAAGTTTTTGGCACTTATTCTATACTAATGTATGTACATAGGTAGACTAGATACCTACATATGTACCTAAGCAAGTTTGTACGTAGCTTAAATTGGTTCTAAATAACTAACGACCAAAAATGTTGCTGAAATGTAAGTACTAGAGGTTGCATAGATAGGTCACAATTTTGTTAAAATTCATTCGACAGTAGGTACAATCAGCATCCACTAGGAATAAATTTCACCAGCAATATCTGAAAAATTCTTCTGGAATGTTTGTTTTTTTATATCTCAGTACTTACAGCGACTGCTGCTAAAAATAACAGATGGAAAATTTCTCATTATTCAATCTTGATAGTTACTAAACTACGAGTAATCAATTATCACCAATCAACACAAATCACGAGTAAGTACTGGTTAACAGACAGTCAATGGACGGAGATGACGATTTTACTCTTCAGAAAAATTTTATTCAGACAAATTTATACTATTTCTTCACGCATAAAATTTTTCATTTTAATATATCTTTTCTTTTGAAATTTTTATTTTCGGATTTTTTTTATTTTAATGTACTCCAAAATGTTTTAGAAGGAGTCATCTAATAACCAAATTTACGAAAACCAAATTGAACGGTACAATGAATAATGTAGAAGCACCCATTAACCGTTGAAATTATACGCAAGTTGTCTTCTCCGCCATTAATTCAGAGGGGAAAAAAGAAAAAGCAAAAGAAAAAGAGAATAAAATTACCAAAATATAGCCTACTTATAAGTGGGTAGGTACATAAAAATATCTGAAATATTATAAATTCTAATATTTGTGGAATTCAGTTCCCAGTCAATACCTAAAATGTATCTCAACATGCACAAAAAAAAAAAAAAAAAAAAAAAAACAAAAAAAACACAGTATTCCCAAATATTTTAGTCACTCCCAAAACGATCACGTATATTTTTTTTTTTTTCATTTCACAAGACGATTACAAATTCTAATTAGCATGATTTTATTACCAAGTTTTCACTATTATCTGTTATATCCATCATTCGATGATACTATGTTAACGTATAAATACGCCGACAATTTTACAACGGACCTGTCGAATAGTTTTGAACGAATGAAGAAGTAAAATGTTAAGAAAAAATAAGAGGAAGAAACATGAAAACACGTTCACGAATTAGGCAACTTTGTAATAATAATAATGATAATAATAATAATAATAGGTAATAAAATATACAACGGAACTACATATTTTAAAAGTCACTATTAAGCACTTTGAAAATCGCGTATCAAAATGTATTAACGACAATAAAATTATATTTCATATTTTCGTTTTATTTTCTCCTCTTGACTTTTTAAGTAGGTTTTATTCGAAAATCTACTTATTAATCTTGATCTTATGAACCGATCTGCGAGTGCGGGTATGTAAATTTTTCGTTTTACAATCAAAGAAAAATTTTGGCATCAAAAACTCAAATATAATATGCATATATATATGTTACGGGTAATGAGGTGAATTGGTCATTTACGTGAATGCCTAGCAATTTTGGACGTTAACGTCATGGGCTGGGCATTGACGTGAATGAGCAACTTCGCTCAGACATTCTCATTAATGGTCAGTAGAAAATCCACTTATTATGCTCGGTACCGTATTAGCCCCCAGGGTTGGGGCTGAATACGTTTTTCGTTGAACAATCTCAGCAAAATTTTGGCTCCAATAACTCAAATTCATACATATTCCGTTTTCTTATTCCCACGGTACGGGTCGCAATTTTTGTTCGATAATCACGAAATTCGGTGCGAACATTTTCACTGAGCCAAGGGCCAGATCTATTGAGATTTTGGTGCGGATCGGCCGGATGGTACTTCCCCTACCACGATTTTTGTTTTTATTTTGGCTATAAAATGCTCAATTTTGAACCAATAGCCACCACTTTCGGAACAAATATTTATTTTAATTCATTGTAGTATGCTAATAATTTTGGTGCGAATTGGCCGGTCGTTACTTTCGGTACCGCTATTTTTGTTTCTATATTGGTCATGAAATGCGGAATTTTACGGACAATATGTACGAAATTGGAAAAAAATATTTATTATAATTTATCGTAGCATGCTACCCATTTTGGGGCGGATCAACCGGACGGTACTTCCGGCAAAGCTTTTTTCCCATTTTTTTTCCAATTTGTATGAAATTTACTCATTTACAAAAATTAACCACATGTTCATACTTTCTTTTTTTAAATTTTATAACTTTATTATATTTCTTTGGTTTTATTTGAAGTTTTACGATTGTTTTCCATATTTTATCATCATACTTAATATTTTATTTCAAGAAATAATGCTTTTAAATTTCACATCGTTGATTATTTTGTCAGCAGCTAACAAATATCATAGAATCATAACATAGGTACCATTTTACGCATATGAACTCGCAGACAATTAATGTGACCATCAGAATTTATAATTCTTTTTATCGAATACTTACTTTTTCTAGCGAGGCTTGTTGCCCTAGTTTTTTTTTTATAACGCTCAATGCCCAGCAATAACAAGTATGTACTTAATTATAAGTATGATAATATACATAAGGCGAATCTAGAACAAAATTTCTTGGAGCTCTAAGTCTAATCATCTTTACCTTTTATAAAAATAAGTTGAATAATTTTTTTTGTTTTTCTAAACAGCACATATTTTTGAATTTTTTCTGGCTGGAAGGTGGCTTTACCAGGATTTGCAGTTTCAGCCGAACTATTTCATCTTCCCTTGTGATAAAGTAGATAAACGTTTTCAAATGAAATGAGTAATAAAGTGAAGGCCTAGTGAATTCCTCGTCATTTACGATCATGTCCAACATAGTGGGCATTTACCTGAACAACCAGACATTCACGTCATTGCTCGAATTAACGATATTGCTACTTGCCGTAACATATTATACATAAAATTATGTATTTTATATGATTATATAAACCATTTTCTTGTTACCACGGTACAAGTCGTAATTTTTGTCCGATAGTCCCGAAATTTGGAACGAACATTACTATTATGCCAAGGACCTGACCTATTAAAGTACCCTATTTCCATTTTTATTTGTATTATAAAATGACTAACTTTGGTCCAGTAGGTAAAAAATTTCGAATAAATATTTACAATGATCTATTCTAACATGAAATCAAATTTTGTGCAAATCGGCCAGACGATACCTTACTTCAATAAAATTCATTTTTGTTTCGATTTTGAAAAAGGATTCGTTTTAAACTGTGTAATTTTAGGTCAACAGCAACAAAATTTAATACAGAGATGAATTATGATGTAAGTATTACTAACTTTTTAGAAATTAAATTTCTACTTTTTGAAACCTACTTTTTCGAACAGAGCTGCCGCTGCGTTCCAGTTTTTTTTTTATTTTCTTTCTAAAAGTGTGGAGACGTTTATCGAAGAATCCATGGGTTGACGGAATTAAAATGACAAATGGTGGGAGCTAATAACGTCGTTTCATAGATGTTTGAATATAACTAGGAAATGAGTAGACGTGATTATAGTTTTCGATGGGAGAGTGTGATATTATAGGTCTACGCTTTTATTTAAGCTACTACTCGGTGAAACGTAGTTTGGTTTTAAACATCTGAGCACAATTTTAGCGCTGAAATTGCCCCACTCAGTCATACATTCACAAACCGACGTTGTTATTGTTCATTTCATTCATAGCTGAGTATAACGAATTGAAGCATATGGGTAGTGAGCTGTGGTATTATCTTGGAGGCACAAGTAAAAATTCCAGACAGACCATTTTTAAGTAGTTTTTCTTTAGAAAATCTACTAATTACACTTGGTGTGGTATTAAGCCCTAGGGTTGGGGATGCGTACGTTTTTCGTTTCACGACCTTATGAAAATTTTGGCACCAATGACTCAAATTCATGTATACTATATAATTATTAATCATAATTATAATTCCGTTTTCTTGTTCTCACGGAACAACTCATAATTTTTGTCTAATAATCACGAAATTTGGTGCAAACATTTGTGCTCAGCCAAGGACCAGACCTATTTATTTTGGTGTGGATCGGCCAGACGGTACTTCCGGTACCACGATTTTTGTTTTTATTTTGGCTATAAAACGCTCAATTTTGCACCAATATCCACGAAATTTAGAATAAATATTTACCATAATTTATAGTAGAAAGCTACCAATTTTAATGCGGATCGGCCAGACGGTACTTCCGGAACCGCTATTTTTGTTTTTATTTTGGCTACAAAACGCTCAATTTTGCACCAATATCCCCGAAGTTTAGAATAAATATTTATTATAATTTATTGTAACATGCTATCAATTTTGGTGCGGATCGACCGAACTTATTTTCGGTAAAGCTTTTTTTTTCCACTTTTTTCTCTAATTTGCATGAACTTTTCTTTTCATAAAAATTATTCACAAAGTGTTTCCTTTTTTTTTATCTCAAAACGTTATTGTATTTCTTTGACTTTATTTGAAATTATATGATAATTTGCCATACTTAATCGTCTTATTTAATTTTTCATTTTAAAAAATAATGCTTTTAAATTTCACATTATTTAATAATTCGTCAACGGGTACAAATTTCATACAATCATAACATATAATTTACGCATATGATTTACAGACAATTAATGTGACCATCAAAATTCATAATTCTTTTTTCTCGAAAACCTACTTTTTCTAGCGAGGCTTGCTGCGCTAGAGTTTTCTTTTCTAATTTTTCAATTTCTTAAAAATAATTTCGGACACATGCCTATGGTTTTATCTTATGGTGGGTGGTAACAGACGGGATAGTATGTCTATCATTAAAGAGTGTACTTTAAAAATTATTTTTTAACTTAAACTCATTTAGTAGGTAGGTACTTTTGTTTCACTTCACTAGGTAAAGCTGACCACAAATGCTCATTATATTAGTAGTGCAGGGTTAAAAGTTCATTAAATTTCAGCGAATTAGTTCTTACATGGATTCAGAAATTTCTTCATGTGTTATATTAAAATTAGGTTTTCATACTTACAAAGTATCTCACGTGAGTAAAGTAACAAAAGTGCCATAGTAATGAGTAGAGGAGGGACTGAAGAGACTCCAGTCCAGCAAACAAGTGAAGAACGAAGCTCACTTACAAAGAAGACCTGTAGAGCATTAGTCACACATGTTTTACAAGCCTACCTTCCAACATATAGTAGCTGTGACGGCTCGTGCATAGAATCACAAGGGCAGGTGAACTCTGTAGAGAAAAATTAAAATAAAAGATTGGCCAACATGAAAAGTGCGCACCATCTCTGTGAAAAATAATGATTACAACATGGAAGACTCTTTGGTGCTCATCAGTAGCCTATCAATCAAGCAGCTTCAAACATCGCAGGGATAGATCTTCGATAAAGTGAAATGGGAGCAAAAATAAAAGGTATCAAACATAAAATACACAATAATACGCTCCCTCAACCTCGGAAGTTTCTTATTTTCGATTTACCAACAATACGAACATATGTTTTTAACTTTTATGTTTTTTCTTTGATCCAATGATTGAGATGAAGTTCACAAAAATATGAAATTTCGAAATAAATTTACCAAATCGAAAATGGACAAACAAATTTTTCCCACATGTAGGTAGTTACATGATTTTTTAAAGGTTCATTCATAAAAATTATACACAATTTTTGTTAACTGACATCGGAATTATGACTTAGCTCATGATTGCATCTGTCAGTGTGAAACAGAAAACAGGTACCTACCAGCTTCAGCTTCTCTCAAAACTAAGCATAATAGCCAATTTGTTTATTATCATTATTTATTATTTATTAATTATATTATTATTAAGTATAGTTTCAGGAATAATTTATGCATATATCCTGTTATTTTCGTAGGCAGTAATGTAATATATAGAAGCTAAAGTGTTTCCAAAATTTAGCGGGAAAAATCATCGAGTTTTCGTCAATAGAATTTTAATAATTTTATAATAATGTTCCAAGTGATCAAAAACAAAATGAACTTAAAGCTACACTCCAACAGTTTTAGGTAAAATGTTCTCTCGCAGAAGTTTCACAAACTATCATTACTTATCAATTTAATTTGTCACAAAATTGTTGGCCAATTCACTTAAAACTTGAAAAGTTCGACTCCAGCTTTAGCAGGAAAAAGTTTTGGTTAAAAAGCACTCGTGAAGATTTCTTAAATCTTTTCTCATACAAAAACAGTATAAAAAACCAGTAGGTAATCAAACACGCTTTATCTACAGCAGAAATGTTTCAGATTAACTTTGCAAGAATATCGCTTCTAATTCGAGGCCGTCATAAATAAGTGCATCGTATGCTACTTGCATGAGGCTTACAAAGTTCTAGCTATACTTTTGTCTCATTCGTGAACCTAATTTGAGCTAGCTTCTATCGTGATATAGACAAACGAGCTACTGCGCATACACCAGGCGCTGTATGTTTGGCAACAGCGTACAGGGCGCTGGAGTCTGTACTAGAGTCGTGGCGGTCGCTAAACAGTTACACTTCGGTGAGGAGGAGTGTGACTACGTATTTTACTGTCTCATGGACGTTAAACTGATTAGTGGTTAAGGCCACTATAGCTTCTACGACGTACCAGGGCTTTCCTTAAAATTATACGAGTCGTTTGGCAACGTATGGTATTATGGTCTTGTGTCTGGTCTCGCAAGCAGTGCAAAGTCAAATTCAAGACTGATTTTAATCGTCACTATACCTGCACATGGTACATATTACAGCATTGGATTTCACAAAAAATACCGTTATTGTCTTAACGTTCGTAACAAAAAAAAGCCTAATATAAATCGACGTTCTCGAGGGTGAGATAGCTCAATTTCCAATACTTCTCAACTAGCGTGCTTCCTCTCTATTCAAGTGCTGGTAAGAAAAATGGAGTCAATTCAATCGAAATAAATGAAATCATTTGTTAAAGGAATGAGAGAAAGAAAAAAGCAAAACAAAATGAGAACATTTCCATCGTAAAAACATGGGACGTAGAATTCGCACGTAATTATCGCGGCATTTTTTCACGCTTAAAATAAAATTATCTGCAACGCCATTTTCTTTAAACGTTCAGAGCTGTGGAAAAAACCTTGGAGAAAAAAAAAACCACATCAATGGAGATTAGTCACGAATACTCTCAAAATATTCGTAATTCGTTTCTTCTTCTTTTTCACTGAATGATGGCCGATTGATTATTACATCTTCGAATAGGACGATCGTTATTTTCCTTTTGTTTTCAGTTTTATTTTTCTTCCTCCTTTTCTTCCCTTCAAAACATATTGTTTTACGATTATGGAACTTTGCAGAAAATAAATGGTGGACACCAAACGCAGACTGATGTAAATTTTACTCGGTAATAGCTGAACGATCGTTTGACGAATTAGAATTCAGAATATCGTGAATCGAATTTTTAGTTTCGTACTCGTTTTATGACTGACGAATGGCTACTGTGTATGCCGATCCGGAGACATCGATTGGAAAATTGTCGAGAAAAAAACATATGCTCGGATAACCAATAATGAAACTACACAATGACGAAAGAAGGCCTAACTGGATCGTAGAAACGTAGAGAACCGATAGAGAGAAACAAGTTTGATGGCAGTTGCCTAAAAAAATTTTAAATTTTAACACTAATTCGATTCAGCAACCATTATGGCGCTAGAGTAACTATATTAATTACCGCATATTTGAAACGGGTTTCAATAATGGGCTACTCGCATGTATATTCATTACCAAATCAATGAATATAACTTTTCCATCACATTACTGCATACGAGAAATACTCTTCATTGTAATTATTTATCTGCTACCATTTTGTTAGAAAATAATTCCTTGAACGGTAAAATATTTGTCAGTCCGCCTACTGTAAAGATGAAGCATTTCTAATAAGTTCAGAGCTTTTTCGATAATAAAACTTGAACCTCCGACGTAGGAAACTTACGTATTCCAGAGTAAGACGCAGATTGGAAAAATATTTAAAACTCACAATTTGTTTGACAATAACTGTAATTGATGTCCACATCATTATTATTACCGATTAAACAATGCAAACTAATGACAACGTGGGCCTGTGTAATTTACAGTTAAGAACATAGCTAGCCCTCATAAATATAGGCTCAAAACAAAATTTAGTAACTGGATGAGAAAATTCTGTTCGATCCATAGATTAACACTATAAAAGAATGACGACTAAATAAAGAAAATAGATAATTTAAAACATAGTAAAATTAGCTAATGAATGATTACTATATAAGATAATTATTATCGAATATTCGGGTTTTGATGTACCAATATTTGCAACTGATAATATCAGTAAAAAACGAAGATCCAAATTTCAGTTTCATAAATCAGTTTATGGTTTTAAGAATAAAACTGTTGAGTACTTGGCACTCGCAAAGATCAGTTCAAGAATTCCAAACCAGACAATTTTTCTAAGGACTCCTCCCCAAATTTTCACGAATCATAACTGAAGTTTTGACAGTGGTTCATAAATTAAAAAAATTATTGACGAGTAAACATTTTAGCACTCAGTCTAGACGAAGCAACAAGAAATGATACAATGTAGGTATCATACTAAGAGGTGGAACTGGAAACACAGCTGATAGCTACAACATCCGAAGCCCCCATGACTCCGACCATAATTCACTCTGTTCACTCAACATCCATGGCAGTTTAAGTTTAACAGGAGAAATTAGCACTGTATCATTAGAGGGACCACACTAATAGACATAAAATTAAATTAAAAATTTAAAAATTTAGATTCACTTTTTGAATATTGATAAATGACGGTATATAAAGGCTTCAGCTGCAATAATTTGGGAAGAATAAGGTTCTCGTGACGCATAGTAGTCCACTTTAAAGCAGAAAACGCTTACCTCGAACGACATTCTCTCAACAATAGCACTCTCCGTAGGGAAACTCAACTCTCAAATCAAATTACGCTAACAGATAGTTCTAATAAACAATTTTGGCTTTCAAGTTCCTTATCTTGGTTTCTACAAACCTTTTTATAATAGAATTGGAGCGACTCCTCAGTCACTGATATTTTCAAATAGGTATTAAGAACTACTAATAATTAAACATCAAATTAATTTATGGGGCGGCGGATGTCGAGGAGATACTATTATACTTTCCCACAATGAATATTTTCTAATGAAGTGAAAAAAGGGTAGACCGTTCAAACGAATTTACCGCTACTACATTTATTAAAATTCACACAGCCTATACCTCAGTTAGTAATTACAAAAAGTTAGAATTTGAAGAAAGGGACTACTACCTTTCCTTCCACCATGCAAAATTGTAAACATTTCAAAAAAGAAGGTTAAACAAGGAAAATGTTTCATTATACGTAGTTACTGGTATTTTTTTGACTAAAGTGAAAAAATTATGCAAAAGAAATCGGTGTTATGAAGGAGAAGGGGACTAAGAATACATCCACATAAAAAACTGTATCGATTTTAGCCTACAATCTAGTTTTTCGTCCCATGTTCTTGGTAAGTATATCCTAATGATGTGGATAGTCTGCGAAGTATAACTTCTATAAATTGATGCACAAAAAGTAACTTAACCATGACATTACGTAATTTGTTTAAATGGTTCTCTAACTCTCTATCATTTTTTTTTTTTTTTTTTTTGTACAAGTCCAAGAATGGTTTTCACCAATGAAAATGCAATATTTCCAGTACCATAGTTACTTTTCGATCAGCTATTGGTTTAGACGAGTGTTACGAATCCATTTCTAATTGTGAAGAATTAAATGATCATGTTGTTATACGTAGCTTGCACAGCGTCTACGTTTGTGTGAAAAAAAAAAGAAAAAAGAAAGAAGAAAAAATCAGAGAAAATGAAGACTGGTCATGCATGCACGGAAATTCGCCTGTGGTCCGCCTTTATAGACTCGAAGTAAGCAGAAAAAAATAATATGTAGATAATACTAACGACAATAATAATAATAATAATAATAATAATAATATAACTAAGGTACATATAAATATACGACGTTTGGGAACATATTTCACGGTTGTCCAATTAATAAAAATACCTTTTTCAACTTTTCTCCCTCTTTCACCCTTCACCTCTCTTTAAAATTAGATTTTTTTTCCAACCACACAGTCCAATAACCACAAGAATTTCGAACTACATTTTTACGATTTACATTTCAAAATTTCAAGACTGGAAACTGTGAAGTCTCTTCGTACACCCTTTACTTTTATTTTATTTCATATAGGTACGTATATTATATATACATACATATACTTATACATTTTTTTTTGTATAGCTTATACTAACTTATAATCGTACGAAGAGTCGTCTATCTCCTTCTTTTTACAGGTTTAAAAAAGCTTATGTCGCCTATAAGTCTACAAGCACACGTTAACTTTTATTTATCGATATTTTGGTGCGTAAAGAAAAGCGTGAACGATATACGTTTAGTAAAAAAAAAAATTTTAAATCCACGTTTTAAGTCGTCAAATCTTTGAGAAAAAAAAAATCCAAAAAATTCTACAATCTCGTAGGTAATACCCCCAGAAAACATTCTTTGTACATAGTTTCAACCTTTACCTTAATTAAGTGCTTTTTCTAGGATCCGAAAATCATTACCTTATGGTTACCACATTTTTATATTTATGAAGACATTTTGGAATGTTAAATTTACAATAGACTTAGTTATCGTTCTTCTTTTTTTGTCATTGTATAATTTTCAATATGGAACCCTTTTTATTTTCTTTTGGTAGGGGGCATAGGTGAGCAGTGACGGTCAGTAGCAAACATTAAAATTCAACGTATGGACTTGAATGTTCGGCCAACCACCAACGTCGTTCGGTTTAGTATTCAAAGCAGATGTTCAACGCGTGCCTCGATCGTAATTAGTCGGTTTTCCTTTTTACAGTTTTCTTTACACGCTTGAAAATATAAACGATTAGGCCTACCTCCTCGAATTGTCTAACCACTAATTTTCTTGTTTGGCGTGAAAACTGTAGCGGGAATTGTACACTTGGTTGAAGTGAACCCACTTCGAACGCTCATTGTTCTCCTTTATGAGAGTAACTTGACAAGAATTTTGAATACATATATACATGCGAATGCTATCTTTGTGGTTGGAGTCACAAAGATCTGAAGCGTACTGAAATATTCGATTTTGAAATTGTTCCACTAATTATCTACATTAATTATCTACTTAATTCAGTACTGAAGTATATACTTACTACTTACCCAACTATTAATAACGTCCAAGCATTCCGGTGAAAAAGACACGACAATATTAAACCATCTGGTCACCTGAAATCTCAAGTCGGAGTTCTAAAGGAGGATTACGTCTTACTTTTGACAGGGTAAGTAATATGAGAGGACTTTGAGTAGACATGAAAAATAAAAATGAAAATGAATGAAAGAAACGAAACGAACTCGTGAAAACGACGTGCGTTAATATAAAAATAACTGGAAAAATAAATATATGCGAATTTGACACCGCACGAAAAACAGGACACCAAAATGAGAAAAAACGCACTCGGACTTTTCACAATCAACATGATCCAGTCCTACACGCTCGTTGTTCCATGCCTTTTTTAACCAGTTTGCTTGTAAACGAGCATTAAAATTGACTTCAAAAAAAGGGTTAAAGCTGGAGATGATAAAAATTATCCGTTTCATGAGAAAAAAAACGATTAGTACCATTTTCCCATTTTGACCAAATTTTTTCAGTATAGTTACATATGTATGTAAGCTCTTTAGAAAATAATGAAGAATCATGTAGACACATCTTTCATCTTTCGATACTTAAAATCCATCAATAGATGAATATAATACAAATCTAATATATATATGAGAGATCTCTGCAACTCACTATATCAGCGAGTGTGAAACACAGACAGAAACTGTGGTTATTTTAAGAATGTGAATACATATTCTTACATCCCCATTCTTCGAGAGGGAGCCGCACTAGGGAAAGAACTGAGCTGATCGTTTACTAATTAGCATTCCATCTTCCTCAAGATCATGCCACTAGCTTGGCATATATTGATGGATTTGTAAGCTCTTTAGAAAATAATGAAGAATCATGTAGACACATCTTTCATCTTTCCATACTTAAAATCCATCAATAGATGAATATAATACAAATCTAATATATATATGAGAGATCTCTGCAACTCACTATATCAGCGAGTGCGAAACACAGACAGAAACTGTGGTTATTTAAGAATGTGAATACATATTCTTATAGTATATATATAAATTAATAGGTAAAATGGCTGGCTTTTTTTTAAAGGTGATATACCAGGTAGATAGGATTAAAATTTTCACGAGAGATAGTTCTCATATTCGAACAGGTTTGAAAGAAGATTGTTACCTATCGGTTAACTAATTTTTGAGAAAACTGGAAAAAAATTCCTGGAAAATTTCTTTTTCCAGGATTCTGAAAAAATGATAAAAGAGATCGGACTGAAATTTTTACGATAGATTTTCATCATGTTGGTGTAAGTCTGATAGAAGTTTGGTGCTTCTTAATTCAGTAGTTTTTGAGAAAACTGAAGAAGAAAACTTGCCAGAAAAAATTTTGTGTTCACAGTTTTGAGAAAACTACCAAACCGATAGGGCTGCTATTTGCACAAAAGACAGTAATCATATGGGAGCTGATCTGAAAGAAATTTGGTCCACATCAGTTTGGTAGTTCTTGAGAAAACTGGAAAACAAAAAATTCCTGGAAAATCAGTTTTTACGGATAAATCATCGATAGATCGATATTTTCATATGGATAACTATCTATAGTATTTTGTTATTTCTTTACCTGAAACCAGCAATGAAATATTGATATATTAATATGTATGTTAGATATCGATAACTATGGACACAAATATCCATTACTATCGATATTATTTTACAATTTTTTCAAATAACTGGAATTTGGATAATTTTTTTTGAATTATGGATGAAAATTGACAAACTGGGTTTTCTAGCGAAGTGCTGCTGTGCTAGAATTGTTTTTTTTTTTTACTTTCGTTTCAGACATGTTTGTTTTTATTTAATTATTGTATAGTTTTTGTCAAAATAAAGACTTTTACATTGAATGATTGCTCTCATTAATAATTATAAAAGTATGAAAATGTTGCATGTGGAATACCTTACACGATGGAAGAATATTCCAGAACAGAAAGTAGTCTGCAATTTGCGTGTTCACCACTTCATACACAAAGTAAGGGGGGCCAAGGCCTAGAGGAACACTGGCAATTTAGCCTAGATTTTTGAGGCCTTTCATACTGGCTCATGAAACACACACAATCACACATATGTAAAAAATACATACGTCGGTGTAACGAATAATTGAATTGTTTTTATGGTAACAATGGAAACTGATAAAATAAAGCACGTGAACTGATAACCAGTTCGTGACATCGCACTGACAGATAACTCTCAATTAGTCACAGGCTGGAAGTTGTAACATACTTGCATGAATTTACAAGTAATTACAAACAAATGTATAATTGTGTTTTATGTGCAATGCACTATAGTAGTCAACCTTTTGACAGCGACTATCCTCAAGAGGACTGAGCCCCTTGCACCTTAGTCGATGTAATCTCCACATTGTATTTTATAACAATAAAACGAATTTATTAATGAACTGAAGTATAATAATTTTTGAAACATTAGGATGGATAATTCCCCAAATTACCATATTTTGCTCTTCCAAAACTTATCCTCTGGCACCTAAAAACCTGTTTATAAATTGTGATCTACTTGAATATGATTAAAAAATTTCCTTTGAAAATAATTAATTAAATTAGTTGAAAATGTTTTTTTAACCAGTGAACGAAAAATGACTCCCATTCAAGGCATGATTAGCTTCGGGAAGTGACCAATTTCAGCCTGCTCAAGATCTCATTATTTTTCACACTATCTAGTTTTTAAATTCCTTCATTCATTTTCTCACGCCTGTTTCACTTTCCACATTTGCATTATTAGATTCTCTTTTCTCTATTGTCAATCACTTATATATACATCTTCTTAAAATCGGGAGATATCAAGTTACTTTTTTTTCCTGAAAAATTATCCTTTTTGACTAGGATACGAACACCTGCGACTCCTATGTTGAAGAGCAAGCACCTTACCAACCGTACTACAACAATTAGTTAGAAGATTTTTTCTCTTTCAAATTACTGAAAATTCTTGAAACTTAGTGCTGCAACATTAGTTTTCTAATTTAGGAAGAGGAGGAGGAGGAGGAGGATGAGGAGGAGGAGGAGAGATGTGACCAATTCCATAACTCGTTGGAAATCGCTTTCTTTTCTCCCTTAAATGGTAATTCAGTATTAATGTAGCTCTTTACAAAGATATGATATAGGACTACAAGCGATGAACCTCATTATCAAACACAATGATGCTATAAATAATTCATTGTTACCTACACTTATAATATAACTTTCCTATGAATTATCGCTTATTCCCTTTATTTTCTGAATAGAGAACACCAAAAACATGATGAATCCATCATTAATGTAACCATCTTCACAACTTATCAAAAAACTTTGATATGTGAAAACAGACTCAGAGAACTTCCTTGCACCGAGTTTTCCCTCATGATCCGAAATTAATGGAATTGCTACAGGAAAATTGGAATAAAATTAAAATTCCTAATTTTTCAACTATAAATGATTCACAACAATATTTTTTTCAACACCGTCCACACTCTGGTATATCTTCAAGACGAATGTTATTTCAAACCAATCATTTTCACAGGTCAAGTGAGCATTACGAAAATTCACCAGTCACCTATCGTTTTATGTAGGTAGGCCAATGGAAGAGCAAATATGGTAGTGTAATGGACTTAGTAATTTGAAGCTCAATAAGAATTTTTCTGTGGGCAAATTTAATTACTTGCTATTGATAAGGAGATCGAAATATTACGATATATGGATATGTAGCTGATGTGATGATAACTTTGTGAGAGAAAGAGCTATTTTTTTATACATGCGTGTCCTAATTCAGTGGCATGTTTTCATCGTTCTTGGTCAGAATTAGACAGGACCATTTTCCCCTACTTCTATGTACACCCTTGAGACGACACCGTACCTTAAGAAACTTTCTAATCTGCCAAAACTCCTAAACAGAAATACTGTATCGTATAAATTGCACCAATTACAAGTAGTGAGTATTTTATGAAATTTACACAAAGTATTTTCAAAGTGTGGTCATCTACAGTCAATAAAATAACTGAGGCTACGTTTCCAGACGAGGGTGTCAAATGATTTAATTAGTTGTACTTGTACAAGACAAAAGTACTTCAATTATAGGGTGTAATTTAGTCAGTGTTTTAACGAGGAAATATGTGTTACGTACCAATTCTTCCTCGCCTCGAGAAACCCTACAAAAGAATTATATAATTTATTTCTTTATCTTCAACATTTCTGACCTGAATTTCTTCAACAGCGAGCATTTATGTTTTTTCAAATACCCTAATCATTGCTCGCTATAATTCGTAATTAAGATATTATTTAGAACCTATCGGTTCATCAGCTACCAGTTCTTTTTTTTCTATCCTCTTGATTCAACAACAACTAATTTTTCTACTTTCGAAATTTAATTCCTTTTAATCGGCACTATCATTTCATCTTACGATCATTCAATCAATCAGTCTTTTTCTCACTTCTTTAATCGACTCAATCTTCGAATTTCCAGCTTGTAAAAAAAAGAGAAAAAAAAAACTGAAACTGTAGTTGAAAATAAAAAAAACGAAGATAGCCTACCTATACGAATCATTCATTCAATTTTTCACCATCAAGCAGATCGATGGTTTTGATTTCATTCAAAAAAAATCATTAGGCGTACTTTCTCTAATTTAAAAAAAAATAACTCTTTTTTCTCACTTTTTTGTATTTTTATTTATTTAAAACCCCGTTGCCACTCTGTACTTATCATTTATTTATTGCTTTAGTGCTTCTACTGGTGGTTTAAGAAATCAAATATATGTTTGGATGAATGCATAATGATATAATCGTTTATTTGATTTGTGTTCGGAGAGGAAAATTTATAATTTTGGTATATTCTATGACCAATGTTTGTGGTTATAAAATCTTACGAAGTTATTAGAATGTGAATAATTTGATCTGTGGATACTGTTTATGTTCAATTGTTTTTCATTGAATTTGGTGAATTGAAATGCATTCTTTATAGAGCTGGATTTAAGTTACAAAAAACAAGAGAGCAATTTATTCATTTTTGAATGAGTAATTCAGATTTTTCTAAAAACAATATGGGATAAGAGACTGCCAATATTGAAGCATTTTTTGATGTGAGATTTCTAATGGAAGAAGATCATCTTAAAAAAGTGTATGGTCACGTTTTGTCGGTTATTAAATTGCTGAGTAGAATTTAAATTCCTCAGAAAACAGTCAGACAATAATTTCGTGTCTCCAAAAATTAAAGACATTTTTGAGGTTGATCAATCTGACATTGTAAGTCAAATGACAGGAATAGTCCTTTTTTTGCCTTTGTAGAGTCAAAATATTTTTTTCAGATGATTTCAACATTTCTTGTCTGTCATTTTCATTAAATTTAATTTTTTGACAGAAATTATCATTTTTTACAAACATTTTTCCTGATTAAAACACAATTGGCTAGAATTACTCGCAATGAAAGAGAATACAGGCCACTCTGGCCACTCTTTGGAGAGGTCTATGTCACAACGATATACTCTTATTACTGGTTTTCAAACAGGTTTGACAAAAAAATGGTATATCTGTTTTCATCTCACTTTTTTGCTTTAAGAGTGAGTCGTGTATTTCAGAATTCAAGAAAATGCTGAAAAATAGGTAAGTATTACCCGCAATGATGGTAGCCAATAATAGTAAAGTAGGTAACCGTACATTTTTAGCCTCAAGATTAACTCAAAAATTTACCTGATTCAGAATATGCAGCCTATACGGACGAGCTCGATAACTCAAACAGGGTTTCTTATGATTTAAAAAATATTTGTCAACTTCCTTCATTTTTTCGTTGAAAAAATGAGTTAATGGCTATTATTTTGATAACCTATTTGTTCGATCATCTCCTCGTTAATTGTTTTCTGGCTACACTGAATTTTAATCGAAGCGAAATTTTTGCAAAAAATTAGCCAAAATGCATAGACTCAGAATTTAGATAGGTACCTACATAGGTTTCCTTTTATTTATAACAGACACTAGAGTTGTATAATCTTCAACAAGTTTTATGGAGATTCTACATAAATTTAAGGTGATAAGCATAAAAAAAAAGTATTTATAACACATTTAAAATTAGATACCTACCATATCGAACAAACTAACAGAACTTAATGATATTTTGCAGTTTTCAGTTTTTAATTATCATACAAAATTTAAGCAACAAAAAGAGGAAAGAAAAAAAAGGAAAAAATTGATGAAAAGTTATACGAATTAATTAATTTAAATTACAAATAATTTTCGAGATAGCTGTTAAATAATGAAATACTTTGTTTCTAAAATAATATCTTCTCAAAATATTTATTTTTCATGCAATGAATTCTCGTAAAATAAATCTGGCCAATGCTTAAGCAACTAATTCGTAAATCGTTCGGAAAAGGGATGAGAAAGTTTGGGAATGGCTTTTCTTCCAACCCTAAATTACATACGTCAAGTTGGAGATAAGAGATATTTTTTTGGACTGATAAATATATACATACTTATGTTGAATAGGCGCCAAAAACAGTCAACTAGATTTAGATCAATCAATTTCGAAAGTAAAATTTTCACTTTATCAATAAAAGGAGGCATCGAATCAGAAGGAATAATAGGATAGGTACTGTTCTAACTAAAGTTATAAATGTAGACTATTAGACAATAAGCCAATGTAATAAAATTGGCATCAAATTGTAGTTGGGACGAATTATCCCACTAAGTAAGCGCTAGTGTCTTGTACGATTTAAGGTGAAGGTAATTGAATCGCAAAAGACACTAGCGCTTACTTGGTGGGATAAAATTTTCCAAATGACTTTTGAGAGCATTTCTTATCAGAGTTCGTAAACTTGGCTAATAGTCTGTGTAACTTTAGTACTAACTCTTTCTCGTATCTTTTTCGTTTCGCCGCACATCACCACTGATCCGTAAAAAATTAATTAATTTACCCAAAAATTACTCTAATTTGTATGAAAGCAGTATTTAATAAGAGTTAGAAAACTCATTTATTGAAGAAATGGAAATTCGTCCGTAATAGTTCCACTGAAGACAGCCCCATCATGTAGTATTCTTGTATACGTGTAGGCCCAGATGATACAATAGAGATCCACTTCATCCCTACGTAAAAGGTTTCATATGACGAGCGATCAAAGAGTAGTGCATTGTGTACATAAATAATGAACCAACATATGTTAATAATTCGGGCGACCAGTCGTATCAAGAGCATACACAAGTTTTACCACAAGCTTACCTGCGCAAATAGGTTTATGCAAGTAAACTTGTGCATTTGGACAGCCAAACGGTGGTACGTACAGTCTCAAAAGTGCGGTTTGAGTAAACTTTGCAATGACAAAGATTTCTCTTGCAAACTTGGTTTGCAGGGTAAAGGTGTTTTTTCGATGTTCTCTTAAAATCGTCGGCAATATTCGTGGTCAACGAATATTAGAAAAAACAATAACAAAAACACCAAATCAACAAATCGTAACCACTCAATTCCTGCTTTTTACGAACTCCAGTACCCGTTCAGACGTTTAAAAACAAATTTCGAAAAACAAAAACTGAATTTTATAAAATTAAAATTAAAATTTTTGAAAAATAACGACGTACTGTGGTAACCTTAAGTATTTCGCATACGATTTGATATCGCAATTTCAGTATCATTTCTCTAATCTCGAACATATTTTAATACTTCTAAACGTAAATTAAGAATAATTTTACTAGGTATCATTTCGATCGCCTCGAACCTCATCACGACGAGTAAAATTAACCCATAAAGTAATTCAACAATTTTCATAATATTCAAAATGATATATAAATTTTTCTCACGATTCAAAAAACTGAATCATTGTTTTTTCCCTTGGTTTGCGGATTTTTGAAAGTATGGCGTATATAGTAAGCGAATGTTGGCTCTAATAGCGTACAAAAAACCAAAAATTTTTGAGCACATAAACCGAGAATGTATGTATTTTCTTTTATAAAAGTCCGTCGCCAAGGCTGCATCACGTTGATTTAATCAGTCTACGACACGATGCTAATCAAAATGTTCAATACGAACAAAAAAAAACAAAAAAAAAATAACACAAAAAAAAAACAAAAATCATGTTATAATAATTAAAAACTACTCGTTGAAACTGAGAGTAGGTGAGAAAGATACGTGGATTGCTTCAGAAGAGGTAATATACAAAATAAAAAGAAAAAAAAAAAGAAAAAATGAACTAAAATTGTTTGCAATGTTACATTCTCCTTGATAGTATGGCGATGGAAAAGAGATAGGACAACGTCCAAAAATTTCAATAATTAAAATATTGTAAATTTTCTTTTCGAAGCTCGGTATAGATAAACCTAAATTTTACAATAACGTGTGAAAATTTCGATGCAATTTGTGGTTTTTATATTCACGGCCATTAAGTGCGATAGGTATCATCGAAGATGTTGACGAAAAGAAGGAAAAAGAAGATGGAAAGAACGAAAAAGCATGAGAAACAGACTTTTTGCATGGCTGAAGAATTTAATCTTTCTTTTTGGTCGATCTGAGAATTAGAAAAAAATTATGGGTCGATAAGGCGCTAATAAATAATCTGAAAAAATTTGGTGACCCTCTACAGTAAGGGCCGAAAATGACTAAAAATACAGCTTAATGCGAAATACTTTCCAGATACATTCTGGCTTTATCGACAAAATGAATCGCGAATATCTTTAGTGATGAGAAAAATTGGTCTTGGTTTGCACTTTTTGCAAGACCAATATTTGACTAAGCAAGATCAAAACTTCAAAAATATAAACTTGCTAAATATTTACGGTTTCGCAATTTTTTTCTTTCGTATTTTGGAAAATGTAAGTTTGATGTAGCCATCTTGTTAACAAGGCTGAAACCAGGTCCAAGATTTGACTGCGTAAGACTAAGACGAAGACTTACTGTACACAGGGATGTAGGAACGTTTTTCGTTTCGGAGGGTACAAGTTGAAAAATGAAAAACCAAACAATTAGAAATTCCGGTGTCCCTGTTTCTTGGCCACTGACTGTATATGACTGGTCTAAGACAAAAACTACCATATTATAGTATAGATCTCAGTCTTCCTTTTTCCCCGAATCAAAATAAGCTTATAGAATGAAATAAAATAATTTCATTGGCCTCTAATTTTTGGGATATAAAATTTTTGAAGATTTGAATTTACGTTTGGGGAGCGAACTTTCCAAGTTCAACTTGAAAACTATGGCTTTGGTCTCGTATTGTGTAGCCAGGGTTTCCTCTAAGAGATGAAGTTTGAATTTTTTTTTTCTATTTTATTGTGGTTACTAACGCGACGAATTGCAAGGTACTTAATCTGGTTCGAACCACCACGGTTGTTTGGCATTGCCTTTGTCACGTTGTGAGAAGTACAATACGTGTGTGTATGTATGTGTGAGAGAGAGAAGATTAAAATTATAAAGAAACTTTATTAAGCTTCATCGAGCCCCTGTTATTTGGGAAAATGTTATATCCAGCAATGTATTACCCAGGAAGTTTTACATTGTTTAAGTATGACAAATCAAGGGACCACAAAAAAATGTAACACGTGGGAAAATGCCTTTTGCAAGAATGCATTAACTAGGTTTTACTGTACTTTTAAAATTATTGTGAGATTCCACCATGTTCTACATGTGCGTGTCCGATGACCTTAATATTATGAGGCAGGCAGCCAACCATTTATCATGGACCACGTGAGCACTGCTACAGACACAGCGCAGGTTTTGGTGTAGCACAGCGAGGTGGCAACAAGTGTGACTACATAAATTGGCGTATCGCATATATCTATTCCTTACATGTAACCAATGAATAGGTAAAATAAAGTGCTGCGTATTTTTTTTTTTTTTTTTATAAAACTTAAAGCCTTTTTTGACTTATTTCGGCTTTTTTTTTTTTTAATAATAATATAAATACGTTGTACAGTAAAAAAACCCGCCCCCCCCAAAAAAAAAAAAAACCTCAGTTGACCAACGATAAAAAAATTTCAAAAATCAATTGCCCTACTCCAGATTCGAACTCACATTTCCAAAATAATCGTCTGCTATTTAACCACTGGCCCATGGTGGTAACTGAAAATATCTGCTAGTCATGGCAATACAAACGCCCAATCAAATAAAATTACATAAAATTTACTCGTTTCATCCGTTGCATGTAAGGAATAGATATACGCCGACACGTATCACCTCACTGTAGCTACTATGTGAATGTTAAGTTCACACAGCTTTCCATATATGCCTGTCATCTGTTTATATAGACGATGCATATTTATTATTATTCGCTAAATTCGCCAGAAGCGGAGCCTCATAAGGGGATAAATACCCGCAATTATCATTCTGAATGAATTGGTAACAAAATATTCAAGTAGGGGCAACTGTTCCAGGTTGATCCACCATGCACGTTGCCCACTGCTCATTTTGACAGGAAAAAAAGCGCTACCTATCTGAAACTTGGATAATTAAAACACCATACCATGCGTGTATATTGGCAATATCAGTGAACCGTAGTGTTGTCAAATATCGATATTTTTTTGTATCGATACGATACCGATATTTTATAAAATTTGATAAAAAATTTTTGCAGATGGCTCATCTGAATTATTGTCATTTAAAACTATGAAAATAAAATGTAAATTTGAATCTTATAAATTTGAGGAAAAGAATAATAGAAGCAAAGTAAGTCAGGGTATTTACTTGACATTGTTGATGTAGTTGTAGATATAGATATATGTGAACTATGTTTGAGAAATCTCCTCATTTTGGACTGGAGTCAAGATCAAGTTATTCTTAATTCATAATTTCATAATTCATAAATATCATAAATATCATCTGTCATCAGTTTCAGTTATCACTCATTCACTCGTAATTTTGTCAATACCACAACTACAACCAGAGAAAAAATAATTAAAAATTGGCATTTGAAAATATCGATATTCGTGGAAAAATATCGATACGTATCGATATTTTTGACAACACTAGTGAACCGCCGATCTGTGTTTGTGTTTCTGATATCAATGAAAATATGTTCACATGGTGTGATTATCAATTTTTTTAAATTCATTTTTTCGTCTTTGATGTTTTTAATTTGAATTTAAAAAAATCAACCTGGGACTAAACAACAGAGAATTTTATGCTCTATTCGATGACATATAAACGTAAGTACTCAAATTAATTTTTTTGTTAGTTTCACTTGATCAAAGTTTCAAACCACGGGTCTTTCACATTGACCCAAATTCACAGGTGCAGGTTGACCCACCAAATTTAATTAAATTTCCTGGTTACAGATGCCTCCAAATCAAAGTAAATGTCAGAAAACAGAGAATGGCTCTTATTCTGCAGATATAATATATTCTGCACTTCAACTCATTACTGAGAAAGGGTTATCTCTCAGAAGTGCTGCTCGTGAATTCCATCTCTCCCACAAAACACTGGGCAGGTAAATAAAGTTTGGAAAATTAGTTTCTCTTTTACCTACTTTGGATTTTCATTATCATAACTTTCTGCTCAGATACTTGAAGAAACATAAGGATGGTGTGCCTGCTTCTGAATTGTATGCCCACTATAATACTCGCCAAATATTTACTGCCAGCCAAGAAGATGACTTTGTTGATTACATAAAATTTCGAGCCAAAATTTGCTATGGGATGACGTCGACTGATGTCAAAAAATCAACAAAGAAGAAGGAAGAGTTGTATCGCTACAAGCACACCCAAAATGTTGGAGATAGAAGAAAGATTCAAGAAGAAAGTAACCAAGCCACACCCAAAAGCAACAAAAAAAAAACTGTTGCAAAAAAAATTACCTTCCTCCCAGCTCCGTCAAAAAAGAAAATGAAGTTAAATTTGAAGAAGACTTCCAAAATCAATGTTTTATCTGACAGTGACTCAAGCTCTGAAGCTGAAAGTTTCCAGTCTGGAACAAGTGACTCCGAATCATTTTCATCTGAAGGAGAAACTGAAATCTCTGTGAATGATTTTTGCATAGTGAAATTTATTACAGAAGAAGACAAGAAAATCAAGCACTTTGTAGGTCAAGTCATGGCGATTAACAAAACTGGTTATTTTATCAATTTTTTGAGAATTCAGAGAAAGGCTGATTTCTACCACTTCACATTTCCCAATGTTGCCAACCAGTCAAATATTGATAGGAGAAACATTGTAAAGGTTGTTAGACCTATACAAAGAAGTGGTACTACTGCCCGCCAAAACCATGCCCTTTTTTTTAATTTTAATATACACGAATTTGTAAATTTCTTCTAAGTTTTTAATAATTAAAGTTTTTTAAAGCTTTTTCACAAATTTTTTAGGTTGGGTCAACGTGCAAACCCCATGGGTCAACCTGCACAGGGGGGGTTGCAGGTTGACCCAATTTTTTTTTTCAAGACAAAATATCTCAAGCTACGTAGGTTATGAGAGAAAACTAAAAAATACAATTTGTAGAATAGGGTTTGATCTTCAAAATGGTTTTTTGTTTTCTGAAATCTGATGAAAATTTACCGAGTTATTCAGGAAAACCTAAATCCGCGTCATCGTGGAACAGTTGCCCCTACTAACTTCCTAACTTATCATTTCGACAGTAGGTCTTCTCACAGAAATATACAATTTCTAAGGAGAAGAGAAGAACAAGAGAAGGGGACTCCATAACAAGAAGAGGGTTCACATCACAATTCCCCCACTACATTCCTACGCCCTTGGATAAAATTTTGTCTACAAAAAACAGCCCCCCAAAATAAAATTCTGCAGCCACTTCTAGGCTTGAGTGGAGTACATATAGCACCTAAGTATACTAATACCACAGCAATTAAATATAATAGAAGACACAAGTGAAACAAACAGTGACACAACTTTTGAGGCAAAATATTCCCATTTATATGGAACCATACAATTTTCAGTGTCATTTTAATCTACAAAATTCACATTTCTTGTGGTTTTTGAATTAATTATTGTCTGTTCGTTTACTTATTTCAATTATTTGAAGTAAGAAAATGTTCATTATTGTCACCGAGTCAGAATACAGAGCAAGCAAATTTGAATTCAGTACCATAGAAGTAAGAACAACAGCTTCAAACGTGATGCTATTTCTCGTAACAGCATTTAAGTGGGCACGAATCTTCTATACATTATATTTACCACCCCATGGCTAATACCTACACAAGACCACCAAAAACAAAACCATCACATCGAGAATTAACTTTCCTCAACACTACTTCCTCAACGCCGAAATTCAAAGGATTTTGAAAATTGCATTTAATAAATTCGTGAATAATGGACTTTCAATTTTGTGAACTATTTTCCTCCAAGTTATCTCAATCTCTTTTTTCTCGTCGATACATCGGACCTGGAATAATTTCCACCATGAGAAAGTATTTCGATATAGACTATTCAGTTCGTCAAAAAGAGAGGAAAAAAAAAATCGAACATCTTGGGAGTTGTTAAAGTGTTGATGGTTATATTCACGCGGGTAGGTATGAGGTTGATGATAGCATTTTCTCGTTTACTATAGTGTTCATGGTACACCAATATAATTTACGTTTATATATATATAATCCATTAAGGTAACCGAAAGATGAAAAGTGATCTTTATAAGAACGACAGGGGCGTGTGTTAATTCACACAAAGAAGGCCGAAAATATTTTTAAACATTTGTTTGATTACACTGTGAATGTGTGTTTCTTCTCAACAGACGAAGAAATTAAGTTATAAAATATAATTTGTTTCCGAACTGGGAGGTAAAGGAGGTAGGCCACGGGAATGAGGAACGCATCGCTGCAGCTTCTGCTGCTGTCGTTGCTCGTATTTTATAACTTACCTTGCTCGCATTTACCTGCACCTGATCTCTTATATACGTATATATATATTTTTTTACATTCTTTTTTTTTCTCCATACAAAACCAGGGATAATGCCGAACAATGCGAAAGAACGACCGATTATTATATTGAAAACGAATATAGCTTTTACAGTAGATGTAGCCTATCTATGTGTATCTAGATTTAAAGAGTAAGCCGCATGGCAAATGAAAATAATAGTATAGCGCGTTTCGGCAGGGAATATTTCGATTATTTTTATTTGCGGTTTTTGTGCGGTCAGAAATGAATGAAAAGAAATGATATCTGCAGGCTAGATAATAGCCCCATCGAGTGTCCAACGTTGACAAATTGACACAGTTGACTACACGCATTCGCTGGAGCAGTTAGGTTAAGGTAAGTAGGTTTACATGGGTGACACAACTATGGTGGTAGCTTTTTCTTCCAAACGAGAGCCTACAATGTCAAGTAAAAAATGGACCTTACTCCTGGGCTATATGTATACTCTATTAATGTATACTGTCGAGAATATGTGAAGAACAAACTCCAAAGATGTAGGAAGAGGGGAGATTTAAATGACACTTTCGATATCTTCAGTCGATGGCGCGTGATCTCATTCACCGCAACCTTTCCGCATTATAAAGGATATAATACGGTTAAATAATTCTTCAAGAAAAAAAAAAAAAAAAATTCGAAGAATTAGATGTATTTTGGTAGCTGCTAAACAAAAGCGATTGAAAAAAGCAACACTTTTTTACCCCATATCTTTTTCACTCATTCGTTTTAAATCGAAATAGATTTCGAGCGGTTTGATTTATTCATTAGGCCCGAACTTCATTTTGAAAATTATACCGATTGTTGATTCAAAGGGCAAATTTAAAAGCATAACTACTTTTGATTAGAAGCTATGCCGATAAAATGGAGGGTACAACATCAGATTACATTGACAATCAAATATATATATATACGTTCAATTACAGAAGAGATGTTGATGGGCAATAAGGCATAACAAATCAAAGAAAAACTGGCTCACTTATTTTCGAGTTTTCTGAATAGGTAAAAGTTGAAAGTTGAGATTCGATTCACAAAAACATATAACCGGAAAATTATTAATGAAGAAGTTAAAAATTATTATCAAGAAATAAAAAAATTTCTTATGGTTAGAACAATGTAGTTGGAAATTGATTTTCTGAAATTTCTTGCCTAGAATATTGCATTATAAATCCATGATCTACAATATTATTTATATAATGCTCTTCCTCAAATGCATTTAACATTAAGGCTCGGTTGTACCAATAAACTGTCAGATAAACTAGGTTTAACTGATAAAATGCATTTATGGTAAAATAATGTTAAACCCTACTCATCGGTGATTCTACTATTTGATGTAAACAGCACGACCCGAAAATACCTACGTAACTGATACCTCATGTTTAAGAGTCTACTATCTCCTAAGTGGTGGCAATTTTTTTTTAATTTGAGCTTTCGTATATTCCGAGACAGAGATAGATCATGTGAGATTGTGAGGAGTAAAACAAACGTGTGGTAAGGTATACTTCGTCGTAAGCGAAGACAACTCTTTTCTGCAAATCATTATAGTCATATGGTTAACATCGATGTACGTTTTAGCCTATCATAATTCCAGGCCCGACAAGAGGAGAGAAAAGGATTCCCCGTGGCTCGGGATTCTTAAAAGCCCGATATTCTCCAAAAAAAGTGGAAAAAAAGTTGATTTTCGTGGAAAATCTAATGAAGAACCATACAAAATTTTTTTCGCTTGCTCCAATCATGAAATAGGCTTATCCAGTATTGTAAAACCCCTTCGCGGATAAATCCTGGATACCGCACCTAAACATTGAAGCAATTACAAATTTTTTAGAGGTCCCATAAATTTTTTCTCTTCCGAGCCCGAATTTCCTTTCCGCGGCCCTGCATGATTCATAAACTAGAAAAGTGTATTTTGCATTTTTGAATTGAAATTATGACGAACTCCCTATATTACCAATTTATTTGCAACCGCTGAACCGAGTAAATACCAATTTTTGTTGGAAGATAATCAAAATACCTACATATACAGAGGGCCGAATGCAAAAAATTTCCTTAATATTGTTTTTCGTTAAAAAATTCCTTAAAGAAGGATTTTAATTAAATTTTTTAAATTTGGGATGCTAAAAAGTCACCTTAAATAATTTAAGGGGGAATATGTGAATAAAATTTTAAGGTACTTTAGATAGTACCTTAAGAATGAAAATATCGCTTAAAAGGAGAATTCTCCTATATTATCTTATTGTATGTGTGCGTATTATATCATTTTTTATCACTATCACATTTTGGGGAATATTATTCTTGATGATTTGTGTTACTCGCGTGTTTACTGTTGTACTGGTTTGTTGAATTTAGGTTTTGTCTTTGCTTGTGATTTCTACAAGTTCTACGTTTAATTAAATAATAATTGTTGTTGCCGTTGTTGATATTTATGCAAGACTAATGGATTTAATAGATCTGTTAGATCTAGAAGATATTTATCGAATCCCACAGAGAAATCTTCATGATCGTTCGAATCCTCTTTGAGTTTTTATCTGAAAATGAATTCTACAGACATTTTTAGTAAGCCAAAATGCTCAACTTGAATTAAACTAGCATTTTTATAATTTGTGCATAAATCTAACTTTCTAGATTTGGAAAGCATCATGTTATAGAAATAATTTTACCATTGGTACAAAATTTTCTATTACCCGATGGTAATAATGGCATCTCAGTAAGTCCTATGCTGCAGCTTCTATGTGCTCTTTGGTTTTACAGCTCAGGAAATTTTGAAGTTAGTTTCCAGTTTGAAAATAAGTTATAAAAAAATAGATGGATTGAAGTAAAATTTCATAATTTACTTGTTGCTTGTCCACAAGATTTAGCAGGCATACATCAGTGCAAAATCAGTCAACTTGTGAAAAAGGTGTCCTATGCGTAGACATACAGCTAACTACATCAAATTTCCTGATAACCTAAGGCGGGTGAAAAAGGATTTTTTTACTGTAAAAAAATTTCCAGGTGTGATGACCCACATACCAATTCAGTGCCCTGACAGTGAAGTTAGAGAAACGGTTGGTTTTTGTTAAATGTTCAAGCAATTTGTGGACCCAATTACAAAATATACGATATTGCAACGTGATTTGAAAAATTATTAAGAATCTTATAATTATATTTGTTTTTCCTCACTTATATTTTCTTGTATGTACTTAAATAACTGTTCTAGGATTATTACTAGATAGCAGTGGATATCCCCAAATGAGGTATTTGTTTACTCCAGTTTTAAATCCAGTAAGCCCTGCAGATATATCGCTACTCGTAATTACGGGGAAAGGTATTAATAATACGATTATTCTGACGATATTTGTTCGACATAATTATTTTTGAAATTCAAATTGTATACGTTTTTTTCTTCACAAAAATAGAACATCTGGAATTTTGAAGCACCGTTTTCCATGCTACAGCAAAAAGATGGCATTGAAGTTATTTACAACATTTTGTGTGATTACAGCTTGTGTAATCCTACAAAATATTGAGAAGAGATTGAAACAAAATATTAGTAAACTAGATGAAGAAGATGGAGTGCCAGAATTATAGAAACCTGAAGTTAGCCCAAGTAGTTCAACAGCAAGAGGGCGTGCAATTAAAGCTACATTTATTGTGAAACACTTCGATCATTGAGTTTAATAATATATATTTTGTAAATAAAATATAATTTCTTGTCATTCGAAGTTATAGTCTCATTGTTTAAGTGACATCTAATAATTATCAATTTTATAGTTCATGAAACTAAAAGGCTTTTTTTTGCCAATTATTACACCTTATGCAATTTTAAAATTAGGTAGTTACACTTTTCAACAGCATTAAATAAATAAATAATATTTATCATAAATAGAAAAATGACTTCTTGGGTCTTACAGTACAACTAATAAAATTGTTTCTTAAAAGTATCAATAATTTCATCACAAGTTGGTATGGTTCAAAAATTCTCATCATTTTGCAATAAATGCAGCAATACGTTAAAAAAATGAATAAACAGATAGGCTTCTGCAATAAAAAAAAATCAACATTTATTAATTACTAGAAAAAACTTGAATACAACAATTATCTTTACACACAATTTTATTCTAAAGAAATGAAATTTTATTAAAAAATTAAAAGAAAACAAAATGAAATAAATCTCATGCTACACATTTTCTCATGTTTTTAACTCAATGAAGTTTTTTAATTTTGTCCTAAAGTACTCTTTCTTAGCTTTCACAGCTTCAAATTTTTCATTAAATATCTTCATTTTCATTTCATGTTCTATCAAGAATTTTTTCTTAACATCACAAAAATCTTGGTACGCAGAAACAGGCTTATTCCTTTTTTTTTTTTTTTTTAGATCATTGCATAGAAACACCGAGGATATCCTGTAAAATTATTTGAATTCAATCACAGAGATTTATGAATATGTCTTTTCTATATTATTCTATCATCATTGAGCTTAGATTACTATTCTCCTCCATACCTTCTTAGTCTTCAATTAACAATCTACTTACATTCAATATATTTGTTTTTGAATTTGTGAAAGTAGATTTACCTACCATGGCATCCTTCAGCAGGTTTGATTTTGGAATGACCTTTCATGTGGAATCCGTAACCATTCAAAAAAAGGAAAAAACTAATCAACACTACTATACAATTATTATTTCATACAGAGTGTATGGCATATCCTACTAAATCTGATAATGAATGTGAACCCCAACAAATTTGGTTTGTTTCAAAGGTTTCAAAATTAAATTGAAAAGAAAAAAAAAGTTCGTAAGTACAAAACAAATACAATGTGACATAACTATTTACCATTGAAAATGAATGAAGACCCGCAGATTCTTTCAATAAACATAATGTCTGTTCTTCCAATACCTTTAAAAATAAAACATACAATCATTCAGTAACTATTCATAACATTTAACAGTATTATTGAGTTGACTTACTTCCATTAATTTCGAACCACTAGATTCAAAATTTGTTGATTTTCATTCAGTTCCTTCAAATAAAATGACTGTAACAAAATCCACGACATATCTATGCTCATATCAACGAAGGTATCGATTAAAACTTCCATACCAGGATCTTCATCATAACTGCTTTCAATAAAACTACCTTCTGTTTTCATAGCACTTTTCTTAGCTTCTGAAAGTTTCTGTTTCTGCACAATTTTCAAGTTATCCAACAACTTATGTAGCTGTTTCACATTTTGCTGCAAAAAATGATCAAATGCAAATAAACATAACCCGTTTTTATGAAATGTAACAAAATGAAGCTGAGAGAGTATTGTTGGAGTATTAGTTTCAATGGCATTATATTTTTTACAGACTCGATCCCATGCTGTTTGCTCAAGTTTTGTAGAGTTATTATTTCCACCTTCTGTCTTCGATGAAATTAAAATCAGTTCCTCTTTCATGAGTTGTAAGAAAATCAATCTCACCATTAACAAAATTCTTCCTTTCCCTAAAATTCATAAGAGATAATAAACATAAAAAAACGAACGTTTAATATTAATTTATCATCAATATTTTAGGAATGTAGCTATAGTACTTACTGTTGAGAAGTCGTGTTGATTAAATGGTTTCCAAAACAAATTCCATGGAGTAGTACTGTTGCTAATATGTAATAATGACATTTACACAATGCCCTACAAATTTTAATTACTTCTATAACTGCACGTATTAAATCAAACAAATTATCATTTCAATAATTCAACCAGAAATATTTATCACTGATAATATTACAACTTTCTATTGGTTCGATTTGGTTTTTATACTTGACAACGTCGCATTTATTTCATTCCTTAAAACCGGATAAGAAGATTTTTAGCATTCCAACTTAATGAACTTTAAATTAAAGAAAAGTTTTTACATACCACTTTTCCTTAATTTTACACCTTAAAAATAGGGGCCTTTTGTGAAAGGGAAATTTTAAGGAAATGTTTTGTATTTGGCTCTGAGAATTTTGGCTAAAATCTACTAAGTAAAAGCAAACGCAAGATTACTAATCTTGGTTTTGCTCTTGCACCAGATCTCTTAGTCATGATCTTAGTCTAGTCAGAGACATATAGCTAAATGTATGTCCAACTCTCTATATGTACTGTGGTACAAAAATGTGACAAAGATCTTCAACCATCATCATCAACAAAAAGTCGACTTTGTTTAACATTATGTGTAGCTTCGGCTGCACATATTTCATTGCGAAAACACACATCTCTATACCAATACACACACACTATCAAGCTACTACACTCATGCGCAATAAAGTAAACGAAATTGAGCATTGTTTATGATGATGATGATGGTTGAGATGTTTGTCACATTTTTGATCACTTGTTGGAGATCTCTTTAGCTATATGTCTCTGAGTCTAGCATACTTAAGCCTTTAGTCTTTTGCACAATTGTTCATAATATTGGATTTGTCTCCCTGTAGTAAGAATGGCAGTAAGTAGCACTAGTCTTCTTCTTAATCATGCTTTTAGCATGTTGAGGTAGAATGTGGTGAAAGCGATGTTTACAAAACGTATCCACAGGTAGGGCAGACGTCATGGGTTGATTTTGGTCTTGCTACCGTACACATGTTATTCATCTTAGCCTTGAAAACTTGTGTACTATTTTCTACGGAACCAAAACCAATTCTGCTCATCACCGATGCCAATCTAAATTTTGTTTCCGCGTGTAGGCTACTAGGATTGGTTAACTTTTTCAGTGAGGATATTTAAAAATTTGTAGACCTTGGTCGCTACATGGTTACAATTTGTGCAATTTTTTTTTTCACGCCACAAAAACTGCAGTAGGCTTCAATTAGACGTACAGACAAAAATGATGAGGAGGCAGTTTGAGTCTTCTGCAAAATACCACGGAGAAATTTTGATCTGTAGATAAACATAAAAAGAAGAAGCACCCTACTGCACTCGTAAACCATCTGTGAACTTGGGTCCGTTCCAGTCGCATTCTCGAGGTGCCTATGAGCGATTATAAAATGTTTTGAAATGAAAAAGAGAGAAAGAAAAATGTAAAAAGAAAAAAGGGTGGGCGATGAGCAGGGGTGAAAGGAAAAACTGTTGCTAGTCTGCTGGAATCTGGTTGTAATTAGGCGTTGCACGTTCGTTTTACGTTCTCTTATAAGGGGGAAGGAATGATCACAAAGTGTTATTAGCAGATCGGAGGACTAGTGGGAAAAGAGCGAGAAAGACGAAGCGAAAGAGGGAAGGAGAGTGAAATCATTGGGTTATAGGGTAGGAATTGTTGCTGTTGTATATCGTATAGGTTATATACGTACGTCTGTGAGTAGTCTACAAAGGTGATGTTAATCAATATGTAGTGTGCGTGGAAGGGCATACTGTATAGCCTATGTGTGAGCACACAGCGCATTCTGATGGTAAAGCGGTAAGCCAATTAATAATGCCGGATGGAGTGGTGTCAAAAGGGCAACTATTAATTTACGATTAGGCATTAATAATACGACCAAGTGAGAAGGTTGTTTTTTTTTTTTTTCTTCTTTTTCTTCTTCTTTTTTGGCGGAGACCACCCAAACAAAATGACTGGAAGATGCTACCTGCGGAGATAATTTCATAATTTTCTCGTTCCTTCTTGTAGCCACCTATTGACTATTGACTGTGTATTACATACAATTGTAAACTCATCGACTTCGAGAATAATAAAATTTACATGTCGACTTTATTCGGTGTTTTTCCGCGCTCTTCTCCACGCTTCCATTCTTATTCCGATTCTTATGCTGATTCTTTTTCTGGTTCTTTTTTTTTATTTTATTTATTTTTTTTTTTTTTTTTTTGGAACCAAATACCATAGTGCAAAGATTTCATTCGAACGGAACGAATGGGAAAGATACATCGTCGCGTGAAAATTTTGCAATGAAACAGTTTTTAAATTATGGGACTGTCATCACCTTGAAATTTTTAAACGAACTTTATGGTTAAAAGAGAGAAAACAAAACAGAACAATAGTTTAAACGCAGTCCAACGTAAAAATTGTAATAGATCAACGAAGCGTTCACAATGGAAGGAGGGGGAAGGACAATGACCTTTCAATAATTCATTTGCCCCTCTATTCAAATTTGGGGATTCAATTTAACATCAGTCTCCTTTTTACCCACTTTGCTTGCAAACGCGGTATTAAGATAAAAATTAACCGTTTCACGAGAAAATAAAATGATTGGTACCATTTTTTCATTTTGACCTAATTTTTTATGCATATATATATATATATATATATATAGCCCAAAATTAATTGTGTTCACTGTTCTGAGAAAACCACCAGGTGGATAGGGGTGAAATTTTTATGAAGATAGTTCTCATATTGGAGCAAGTCTGAAAGAAGTTTTTACCTATCGGTTGATTAGTTTCCGAAAAAACTGGAAAACAAAAAGTTGCTAGAAAAGTCGTTTTTCCGGGATTCTAAGAAAATAACAAAACGGATAGGGCTAAAATTTTCACGATAGACTTTCCTTATGTAGATGCAAGTTTCTTGGAAGTTTGGTGCCTAATAATTCAGTAGATTCCAAGAAAACTGGAGCAGAAAAATTTCTGGAAAAAATTTTGCGTGCACGGTTTTGAGGAAACTACCAAACGGAGAGGGTTGAAATTTTTACGAAAGATAGCTATTGTATGGGAGTAGGTTTGAAAGAAGTTTGGTACTCATCGGTTCAGTATTTCTCAAAAAAACTGAAAAAAAAAAATCTCTGGAAAAGCTGTTTTTAACGATGAAACAACGATAGATTGATATTTTTGTTAAAGATACTATTAATTGTCAATAGTTTTTTTGTAATTTCTTAACCTGAAACTAGCAATGAAATATCGATACATCAATAGCTATCGATATAAATATAGAGCAACTGGGTTTTCTAACAAAGCATTGCTGGGCTAGTTTTTTTTCTTTCTGTAATGTTTCGTTTTTTATTTCAACTGTAATTCATTTTTTTATTTAGAATGGATCTAAAATTGTTACGCCAAATTTTTTGTTTTACACATTCAAAAAAACTGGAATACCTGGGCCATATCACACTCTTTTCATTACCTCCAATATTTTTTGCGTCACAGGGGCCATAATAAATGGTTTAATCTAAAAATTAATTGAAAATTTGAATTCAACTCCTTAAGAAACAAAACGATGATATATCATGCATCATTCAATTTTTAAGAATAAAATAGCCTATCCCGACACTTTGTCTATTAAAATTAGAAATCTGAACTGAAATTTGCAAGAGGAAGTTCTTGTAGGAACGCTAGTGTTCTTACTTGTTTTCAGAATCCTTATCACTTTCTTATGGGAGAATTATGGGAATGTAATTTACGTAACTGAAAAAAAAAGAGCTAGATAACTGAATTTTTTCAAATAATCCTATACTATAATACGAGCAATAATTGTATGTATGCATGTGGGTACGTATATAGACATGTTCTAAGGAATGAGACCTACAATGTCGCTGAAAATCACAATTGAGAGGTTCTTGGGTACTAAAAAGCGATCCAGATAGGTCTCATGTTTGAAAAAATTTGTTGAACAAATATATCAGCATCTCAATTTACCAATGATCAGTAAGTGATAACAACGAAGAATAAAAAGTTGTGATTAATACTAGAAGTAACAGATAAGAAAGTGTGGAGATTATCAACTCTGTATGAGGTTAAGGGTTCAGTCCCTTGATAACAGTGGCCACCAAAAGGCTAGCAATTATTAGTGCCTTGCATTTCAAAACATACACTTTCCTTTGTTTGTAATTACCTTTAAATTCAGGCAGGTAATATTCAATGTTTGGACTGTGACTAATCGATAGATAAAGATCTCAGTGATGTCACGGACTAGTACACAAATTTGAACGTCATTTCTAATCACTTACTAATAAGAAGTGACGCACTTTCTATGACACATATACATATGCATATGTACCTACATATATGTGTCTGTGTGTGTGTACAGTGTCCACTACAAAAGCCTCCAAAACTGGCTACAAAACTGCCAGTGTTTAACTGGGTTTTAACTACCCCGTACATTTATTTACACAGTTAGAGAACACGCAAATAGCTGTTGGCTACCTTCTTGTTGAGAATCCTCTTCACAACAAGGTATTCTACAGTTGTGACTCAGATGTGATTTTTTTGCTCTAACCCAATACCATCTACATCAAATGCTGGAAGAAGTGGTCAACCTCACTTGACCCCCGAAGGATTGACAGAATTACTGCAACTTTTGCAAACACAGAACCCTACATTCCTCAAATGGAGAATAAAGGTTCTGGAATTTTTTCCAAATTAAGTTGACCTCTGGCTTAATCTCTTCGATGGTAGATTTAAAATAAAAAATCTACAAGATGATCAAAAATATGCACAAATTGGCAAAGGTATGTCAGCACAAATTATAAGACACATTCCAGATATTATGGATTGCCCTACGATGGAAGTAGATAAATACTCTTGGTTTTAGAAGAAAATTGAATATGTGTTTGTAAAATGAAAAACAAAATTATTTATGATGTGATGGGAAGTGTGAAAAATGCATTTATTTTTATGGCCAAGTTATGGAAGAAGGCTGTAACCATCGTAGACCCTACTGTCATTGGAAATCAGTTTTGCAAACAACTAACACAAAGTGTCGTGAAATACTTGGCTACTGTTGGTTCCACAACCATCAACACTTCTACTGATTTGGATTTTTTGGCTAATTGTGCAGATAGTAGACTTAAATATTCGACGGCCAAATCCTTGATTGGAGCACTATCTACAGAGACAGAAGAAATTGCACAGCTTCAAGCTCAAATTGCTCAACTTACTACAGAAGTGAAAAGAAACAATAAAAACCAAAATAGTCAGAAAAATAGTGGAAATAGGAAGAATAATCACTCAAAAAGCAAGAGTAATAAGAAAACTGATAGACAATGCAGGTCCGAAGACTGAAGTCTGAGCAATTTCAGTATAGGTCAGAGTTCAACTCTCCCAAGAAGATTCTCATCAAAATCTCCATCTCAAAACTGGGATGAGAAAACCTACTTTTTCCATAATGAGTTTAATAAAGAGGCCACCAAATGTAATAATCACTAACAGTGGTGGAGGAAACTATATAAAAAGCCTAGTCCATCAAACTAGAACAAGGGGCCATCTATGCAGCCAAAGACCCCTTGGAAAAATATTTATGCCACCTAATCATAGAGAACAGGATGAACAGGAAATAATTTTCTTGCACATTTTGACCTAGTCATTGACCTCAAAAATGGAAAAATCATAGATAGTGAAACTAAACTATGTGTTGAAGGCTAAATGCTAGCGTGTCAACTGGACATTCATATTTCCAGTTGCACCAAAGTCAACAAACAATTCCTATGGATTCTGTTTGACTATTCTGGAGTAACAGAATCATCAATTCACAGGCATCCTACATAATGACACAATTCATTACATTGAAACAAAAGGATCACCTTGCCACGCTGGAGCTTGCAGATTATTACCTGACAAACTCAAAGTAGTTTGAGAATACTGTGATCAGATTAGAGGGGAAGGCATGAGCCAACCCTCAAAAAGTTCTTGGAGTTCCCTAATCCATATGATGAAAAAAGTAAGAGAAGAGTGGAAAATTGTTTGTGACTACAGGATGTTGTCTCCGCTCCCACCAATGATCTCTCTATCCAAAATAAACGAGAAAAACCTGTAAGTGGAGAACCCACCTTTGAGTTCCTCCAACCTGACAATGAGGGAGATAACCAAATTCTTGTTTGCAGAGGAGGACCCAACTTTCAAACAGACTCCTCTTCCTGCCTCCACATCTTCATATCAACTTTCAGAGACTTTAAACTCTCCATTATTTGTCGAACAAAAGATGTTTCCCCATCCTGGTTCTGTACAAAAACTACCTCACTTCCTTCCTTACTCGCAGTCACAAAAACCAATGGCTTATAACAGACGGCCGAAATGTGGGGGCCAGCAGAGCCGCACCAACTATTAAGCCTGATTCAATGCCAGCAAAAAATTTTATGAATGCTCAGGGCTGCAGTAGGAAGCACCCCAACAAAATAGGAGCAGGATCACAGAAAACAGAACAGCAAATAGCTGTTGGCTATCGTCTTGTTGACAATCCTTTTCACAGAAAGGTTATATTAGCGAATTTTGCTAAGCCTAAGCTACAATGAGTTAAATATTGCGATCATAGGTAATTCTCGAGATAATTATCAATCATAGGATAATACCAAAGTATATACCTAACAAATATTTTGCTGAAATTCTCGATAAAATATTTTCTATTTTCAACATCCGAGTGGTGAATCAGGTAGTATTTTACCAAGTATATAGCTGACAAATATATAGCTGAAGTCAACAAAATTTTTTCTATTTTCCACATCCAAGCATGAATCAGGTACTATTTTACCAATGAAAGCAACATTGAAAGTTTAGTGAAGTAAAAACAACCATTTAACTTCATGATATCCCCCTTTGAATAACAATGAAACTCATTATAAATGTACATAGGTACTTGAACAACAGTTTTTTTTTTTCTTTTTTTTGTAGTTAAAAATTAGCTGTCAGATGCCTCTCACTTTGTTTCCACTTGCAAATAAACACTCGTGTGACAACGGTTAATATACTGGGATGGGAAAAGAATAATAAATTGAATTAAAAAAATTAGGCTTAGTCATGATATCGGGCTCCATCAGAAATTATCTCTAAATTTTTATCAATTTTAGCAATGGCGTCGTCACAAAGTTGTTCAGGGAATGGATACACAAAAAGAAGCTTCGTTTAACTTCACCTCACTTCGTTTCAATTATACGAAACACAAGCTCCATTACCGCCCTCTGGGCTGGTATAGATTCTATCATTGAACGGAACTGATCAAGAACTACCAACAACTTTCACTGAAAACTTAACAATTCGATTACAGCTCCTATTTTTTGAGTTTTCACTTCTCTGAGCACACAATACAACCCTAAATAGAATTAAAAGCCAACTTTTAAAAGAACAGGTCCAAAACTAATACTATTTGTGTAAAATTTTCAACTGTTGCTTGAATCGGTAAAAACAATGCAGCAAGTTTGAGGTATTCTCTTATCTTTTTTTCATCTTTCAAACTGGTTACTCGATTTAGTAAAGTGGGACACTTGAACATCGAAGTTTTGAGTTTTCACTTGAAACTATATAGTAGAACTAAGAACTAACTTTCAAATAAAATAGGTTCAGAATTAAAATTTTTGATGAAAACTTTCGAACCCAATTAAACGCTCGAAGTTGTTTTAATTTTCACTTCTCTGAACTGACAATAATGCTAATACCATTAAATTTATAACTAAAAACTAACTTTGAAAAGAACAGGTTTAGAGAACTACAACTTTAAAACTTAATTGTAGCTCCAGAATACAGTTTATGAAACGAAATTTGGCAAAAACCATTGAAGGACAGATCTATAAGGGGCCAAAGTTTTAAGAAAATCAGTTAAGTAGAAGAGGCTTGATGCTGTGACAAAAAAAAATCAACTTATAACGTAGGTTATTGATGACGAAGACCATGTTATTCTTGGTCTGTCATCAATACTCTAAAATCTTGTTCTTGGTCCTGGTCTTGATGTTGTACAGTCGAGGACAGGCTTGGTCTAGTACTTTCCGCAAGACCCTGATTAATTTTATTCACCACTACTACAAGAAACCATTGTCACCATGAAATTTTACGATTGAACTTAATCAGAAAAAAGGAAAAAGAGAGCAAAAACCAATAAAAATACAGAATAGAGCACTGAACCGAGAGACAGAAAAAAAAAAAAACAAACATCAGAGATGAAAAGAGAGAAGTCGAAAACTTCTCGGTGCGAGTTTTGTATCTTCATTACAAACTTCCTACAGAGATGTAGAGGAGAGTCTTTATTGTAATAGAATGACTTGCAGAGTAAATTCTGTCTTCTGACATTTGAAAGATGCAGAACTGCCCTATCAGTCACAGTTGCCTCAACGATGAAGCGCCCTCTAAAAAAATAAGTGTATACCGTAACACATAATGCATAACATTTCGTTGGTAATCAACCTTTTCACTCCTTTCACCGTCTCATCCTCTCGCACACCCACTCCATTTCTCTTCCATTCTTTTTTCTTTCTCGCTTCTCTTCTTCTTTCTTTCTTTCTTTCTTTCTTTCTTTCTTTCTTTCTTTCTTCACAAAAAAATGTTAACACATTACCTTGGTGGTCGACACGTACAAGAACAGGTCGCCGTGAATTCGTTTGATGACTTCATTTCAGCGGATCCGATTAGGCAAACGAAACAACAAAAGCGGTCTCTCACAAGGTTCTGTAATGAGAATTTATGAATGTAAGTATAAGACTACGTTTGTTGAACAAAAAAAAAGTCTAGTGCGTAAACCTAAAAAGTATAGCGGATAAAATGCGTGAAACATCTACATGCTCTATAAATTGTACACGGATTGATATTATAGACTTAGGCCTAATTTCTCTTTACAGTGGCAACAAATTGAGAGATTACTCGGCGAACTAAATCATTTACCTATATAACATCGACTGCGAAACTTGAGATTTAGTTTTGTCGAGTGGCGTATATATCTACCAAATTTATGGAAGGTATTAAGGTTTAACGACTTCATCTCTTCAGTTTTACATCCGTTCGTGCATTTTAATATTACAGTAAGCGCAGAGAACAAAATTTATGAGTCGAAGAACGCAACCCGCTCAACACGACTAGTAAATTGCTCACGTATACATCTAGCCTAATGTATAAGAAATTAAGATTTTTTTGATTCCAATTTAAACGCGTTTGACAAGTTAGCGAATGGAAAACCAGTGGTTGCGTCTCTTGCACAACATGTCAACCAGATTTTCCGTCAGCATGATACTACACACATTCCATTGCTGGCATAAGAAATTTTGATTTCACGATCAACGTACGATGTAATAATATACGAAGATTTACTCTGGGATGGTCGAGAAACTTTTAAAGATGGCAAAATCGTAGTTTTCATAAAGCCAATAGAATTTACTAGCGGTTTCCGATAGAAACCTGAGAATATGATACTGGTCATTTGCTCCCCTCCACTGAAAATGAAAGTATTTAACGAATACCAAATGACTAAAATTGGAACATAAAGTAGGGGAAAGGGTTATAATGAGTGAACAAATCGACTTCAATCATTCAATCTCCAACCTGTTGTTCACAAGTTCGAAATAACCACTATATTTAGGTACCTACTGCTTTGACTGTGCGGTACTGGACCAGTAAAGAACGATGATTTAACTACTGAGTACCTTTTGATGTACTTTTCATTACGTTTATGTACGTTATCCTTGTGAATTTGAGTGATGACTTTATCAACTGTATTCTAAATTGATGAAATCAAGTAAAACGTCGAAAATAAGCAGAGGGTACTCTTCGGTTGCTTACTTTTTCGCTGGCATGTCTTAACATTAAAAAGTACATTGGTCTTATGGAGTTTTACTGGTCCAGTACTTTATAGTCGAAGTCCTACTGACATAAAAATAAAATTCATTCTTGACATACGTTCAACACTCATTCCCAATAAATACACTATGAGAATTTATCCCCAAACTATGAATTTTTTCTCCAACAGGTTTATTTTCTTTGCTAATACTTTGACTCTTCTAAATTTTACTACGACTATTAAATGAGTACCTAATCAGTTTAACGCTTAAGGTTAGTTTCATAAGATTAACTCGAGAATAATTCTCGTGATATACTTAGGATTGCGATAAATTTTTATGCTTACAAGTAAGTAATATTGATAAGTACTGATCTTTCAAGAAATGACTACAGATTACTCTAAAATACTCTATTAAATTGATATATGGGTTGAGGGCATTTTTGGCCAATGAACATGAGAACTCAGAAGCATACAGCTAAAGAGATCTCAAATAACCTGATCGAATACACGTCAAATATACACTTATTCGAGTCAGAATATTCGTTACTGCACATGCGCCAGATTTGTGGCAGGTCTGGTAAAATACACCTTCGGTGAAATCTCATTAATACATTTTTCAAAGGACCCCAGAAAAAAAACTTATTACGAGGGAAAACGTATTTTATGCGAGAAAGCGTAATACACAAGACGTGGAAAAATTATAAAATTTATTGAAAAAAATTGAAAAAAAAATTTTATTGATGTTTTACAAGGAAATATTGAAGGGGACAAAAATTATGTTGTAATAAAACTTGTTCAATGTGGCTCAAAGTGCGGAACTTTCAGTACGTTACAAAAACTTGATGTTGAAATTAGAAGTGTGACAATAATTCTTCAAGGAGGCTAACTGATTTTTAAAAGCAGAACTCAAAATACAGTATTTCGCTACATCAGCGCAAAGTGAGCAATCCTCGACAAGTTCGAGTTTGTAGTACCACTCGCTTTGCTCACTTTGCGCTCATGTTGTGAACGCTAACTTTATGCGCTTTTGTTCTACTCAGTACTCACTCAGTACTCACTCACTTGTTTTCTGCGACTGACTGAACCTGGTTTACGATGGCGAATTGTCCCTTCCTTGGATTATTTTACATTTAGGTATTTTGTATTTTACATCAATGTGTTGACATGCTTGTTACAAAATTTTATTTTTATAATTCACTTTTTATTTATTTAAGTGGTTTTATTCGTTAGACTTTATTCCCAATTTTTTTGTTTAATACTTTCACAAACGATTATTTTTACAAGTTAATACATAAAAATTTATCACCAGTTTCCAGCACCAATGTTGCAACGATATTCTTGAGATATTGCTACAAATAAATCTGTTTAACAGTCTATTTCAAATATTTATCTACATATATGAATTTGTGAGAGTTACAAAGGTTCATAATAGAACGGTAAAATAAATAGAGATTAGGATTATTATATACAGTAGAGTCAGAGTTAGAGATGATAAGTGATAAATTGAAAGAAAGGAAAATCATATTCAAGGAATAGAATATTTGCTGATCATGCAATCCAGCAATTTATGGGAAAATATGGAAAGATGCGTATTCACTGGGCAAATGCTGCGAACAGTCGCGAACAAAATGTACCTAAAAAAAAAAACTAGTGCAGCAAAGCTTCGCTACAAAACCCAGTTTGCAGATAGAGATAGAGATAGGGATGGAGATGTAGATGGAGATGAGATGGTGAGAGACAGCTTCCTTGAAAAAATTGAAAAATAATATGGATAGTAATCTATACCTATTTACAACGAAATTAATCGATATTTATATGGATATTCAACAATATTTCATTGAAAGTTTCAGGTTAAGAAATTACAAAAAACTATTATCAGTTTTCCATATCTTTTGTTGGGACCACCAATCCTCTTCCCCTCACACTCCTGCAAACACTCCATTATCTTTCTGTAAATACTCTTACAATTTCATACTCGCAACTACACTGATACTTGTTTCACCACACATTCGTTTAACATCGTTCATCTCTGTTTCTAAACACTTTCTAAATCTCTGTACTTTACTTATTTTCATTGTTGCAATTACACATGTCTGAGACGTAACTTCATAAACATTTTTATTATTTTGTTAATTACATCGAATCTGTCATCTTCAACTAAGACTCTTTAATAACCTTAATAGTAAGTTCGCAAATGAAGGTGATAAGAGATGAACCACCATCTTGTGTTATTCATTTTTTCAGGGATTTTACACTGTTTCTTATTACTATAGTATATATAATAACACAAAAAGAAATTTTATCTCTCATCACCTTCATGCGCATACCAGCTAGTGAAGAGCTTTACTTCAACCTCTATATCATTAAGAAAATTATCGATCTATCGATGTTTTATCACTAAAAACCGCTTTTCTAGAGATATTTTGTCTCCAGTTTTCTCAAGAGCAACAGAATAGATGAGCATTAAACTTCTTTCAGACCTGCTTCCATACAATAGCTATCTTTTGTAAAAATTTCAGCCCTATCTATTTGGTAGTTTTCTCAAAATGGCAAACACAAAATTCTTTCCAGCAATTTTCTTCTCTAGTTTTCTCAGAAACTACTAAATTAATAGGCACCAAACTTCTAAGGAACTTGGAACAATATAAGGAAAATTTATTGCGAAAATTTCAGCCCAATCCCTTTTGTGATTTTCTCAGAATCCTAGAAAATAGAATTTTCCAAAAAATTTTTGTTTCCCAGTTTTCTTAGAAAGTAATTAACTGGTAGGCAAAAAACTTCTTTCAGACCTGCTATAATAAGAGAACTATCTCTTGTAAAAATTTCAGTACTTCTCACTTCGTAGTTTTTTCAAAACTGTAAACAAAAAATTTTGGGAGACAGACAGACAGACAGACAGACAGACAGACAGACAGACACACACACAACACACACACACACACACACACACACACACACACACACACACACACAAAATTATGTATACATAATGAGACATCCAGAAACCCACAGCCTTCACACATTTACATTACCATACCTTTTTTCTTTCCTTCAAACAATGTTAACTATATGTAGAGAAATGGCTCACAAGATTTAAGACTGTTATAATGCTTAAGAAAGACAAATATGTGCTACTTACAATCAATCATACATATCGATAATACTTCCTCCATTCAACACAAGGTATGGACAAATTGGTAACAAGTTAATTTTAACCTGTTAAACAGTGAAACCAATAATGTATTTTTATCTATACTTTGACTGCTCTCCTTCTTGGCCTTTTCTTAAGTAAACAGTTAGTCTGGTTATTGACATTACAAAATTCTCTTGCAATGAATCGTTAGTGTTCATAGCTAATACAGTTTCCCTTTTTCAATCTTTAAGTCACAAGAGAATTTTAGTTTATGATTCTCAATTTGATACTGGGAAATCGAATGAACTTACATTAGAATAGCTGAAATCTTCTCCCACGAGGACGATTATGAATCGATCTCTTTTTAGCAGTTGTTATTGAGAACCTAAATTTGTTGGTTTCCAATAGACAATGGATCGATCATATAGTAGAAGAATATATCAATAAATGATAAAGATTACACCAATCAAATTTTGTTTGTTTCTACATATGTAAGTGAACATCAACAAATATGTTTCTGTAATAACAAGTCGGCCCATTTTGTTTCCTCACCTTTACCAAAATTAATAGTCTGATGAGATTAGGCTTTTGTGACAGTTTTGATAGGCTGACTCCTCACGCTTGTTCTGGCTAATTTGTTTTCTATCGACCCTTATTAGTCTTTGATTTGGGTTCACCCTTCCAAGTTAATATTTCCAATACATCCTTTATGTATATGATGAGTGGTGTTGGTTTACATTTTCAAATGCCACAATGTATACAGGGTGATTTCAATAAAACCTCAAAATAGCAGCCATAATGTAAAAATTGGCATGTTGTGGTTTAATTTGACTCACCTGTGTTACTTTATACATTTTTGATAGCTGAGTACAATCAAAATGCAACATTCAAATACTTGATTGCTAGAATAATGCGCTTGATATCAGGAAGTTAAGAATACCTACTTTATCAAGGGAAAATACAAGTACAAAAAGAGAATGCACAGTTCTGAAATTATTGATTGAGAGAGTTCGAAGTGCTTACATTTGAAATATCGTGTTATCGTGTTTAAAATTAAATTATAAAATTGGTCGTGTACACAGTTGAAGAAAAAGTATGGTGGGTCACAAAATATTTGAGAGGCTCCTCCTTGCGAGAAGTAAGTAGAAAGTTTCACAAGACATTTCCTCATTGCCCAATACCAAATATGACTACCATTTCTCGTGCAATACAAATATTTAAACTACAGGAAATATTGGGTACCAAAGAAAAGGAGTCCTTATTCCTCGTGTTGCCCCAGATAGTGATCTCTTGATATTGCCATCCATTGAAGTGGATCCTATGACAAGTAAGTAGTATGAAAATGTCTTTTATCGTATGTCAGGTTCAGGGCCACGCACTAAAAAACGCCCATTTTCCATATATCACCGGTCAATTTCAAGGAAATGCCTATATTTGACCATATTAGGCCTCCTCGGACCGTATGTCAGGTCTGAACCTGACATACTCTCTTAGAATACCATTGTCATATTTTTCTATTGTCGACCACTACTTCTTTGTTATATTGCTATTGTTTTAGACCCGACATACACTCTAGGAAGGCCATTGTTTGAGTTGGCTATTGCTTTTTGTGTCCTTCGCCATTGTCTTTTTCGTCTATTGTATTATGCTCGAATATTGACCAAGTTATATTGTATACAAGCTCAAAATTGCTCTCTCTCACTCTCTCTCTCTCTCTCTGGATATATTTCAAAATTTTTCCAAGTCCAGAATTATATATTCACTCCCCCTTCCACATCTCTCCATGTGATGTTTTATTTTGAAATTTTTACAAGTCCAGATATCTGTGACGTCAGAAATACTTTTGAAAATTTTACAAGTCCAGAAATATATATCCCCTCTCCCCCCTTTCTGTTGGATGTTGGTTACCTATATATTAGCGCTATCTATCGGGTATCCGATAATTATTATTTGTTTATTAAAGTTTTTATTAAATTTTCTGCTGCTGCTGGGATTTGAACCAGCGACATCCAGGTAGCCAAAACCACAACGTAGACAACTGAGCTATGAGAGAGATTATAATGAATACCAAATGAGAAGTGGTTATAAAGTAAAAGTGGTTAATGTAGTATAATTGTATCTCTTTGTTTTTAATGAGTATGATGAAGTATAGTATGATCGCTGGAGTAAGTAATTAATTGTTATGGAGGATACATTGTCAGAAGTGCGGGAAGAGGAAGGGAGATGAAGTTGTAGTATAAAAAACATGGAAAAAGATTAATAAAATGTACGTATAAATGATGTGTTGTTGAAGTAAGTTTATTGTTATTTTTAGTTTAAATGAAAATGACCAAGTTGGTTACATATTTAGAAGACCTTCGAAAGTCGTGTGAAAATGTTGCACATAAAATTTGCGAAAATGAGTATATTTTTTTAGCCCCAAATTCGTCTATGTTATTAATAAAGAAGGAAACATTACAATCCGGACAATTAGCCTGTATGGAATTGTTACACAAATTTGTTGAACTTGAATTATTTTTAAAACAGAATGAAGTAGCCGCCAGTAAACACGAAGAAATGGAAAAAACTAAGGAAGAAGAAGCATTGGAGGAAGGATACGATACTGTTGATAAATGTTAGCGAAGTGTAAGAGTGGAAAGAAAGTGATGTAAAAAATGGTTGTAATATAAAGGAATAAAAGAAATGGTTTCACAAAATAAAGTTTATTATTATTTATGTATATAGTTTATATAAAGCCATCGAAGAGTAAGTGAAATTAAAAGATTTGTAATACTTCTTCACTTAGCGGTTTATATGTGAACAATTTTTCATAAACAAGTAACGCATATGCAGTTGTGTTTTTGGGGATACTCTTATTCATTTTAGCCATAATTTTTAAATCGGAAACTCCAGCTTTTAACAATCTGTCGCGATACTGTAGGTTTATAACGAAGAAAGGCCAAATAGATTTATAATCATCTTTTGAATAATGTGGATTTGGAAACAATGTGAGGTGTTGACTACGATTGTATGAAGCTTCAAATTGAGAAAATTTCTTGTAAAAGTACGAATAATGATTAGCATCGAAGTCCGCATTATACGAATCATACGGGTAATACTGGGCATCGAGATAGGCTTTAATATCACGCACGTGACAATGTTCGTAGTTACCCATGGAATGTGTAATATCATTTTTTTGACCAGTTTGAAAGGCAACGACGACATATAAAAGTCTATCAGCATTATTAACCATTTTTAAACTCCAATTGAAATCTGTAGTTTCCAAAACTGAAGGATTTTCATATAGGTCCCATACTCGAAAAGGTAGTGATAAGGCCGTATCATTTTTTAAAGAGTTCAAGTACCAAACACGTATTTGATCATTAACTTTAATATATGGTATACGCCAAGAGATCGACGTTAATGTTATGGTTGGTTCAGGTTTACCCATATCCAAGGGGGGATAGATGTATGTCGTACAAAAATATTTTTATCGTGTGTTGCTTGTTTCAAAACGAGTTCATGTCGAGTGTTTAAAATTGGTTTTTTATAGTCGGCAAAAAAGCCAAAAATCGGGTTTAATGTCATAAGAAAACAAATTTTATTATTAGCTATGGATGTGCTGTAAGGCTGAACAGTATTTGTACCTTGTTTGTAGCCGTGATTATCGTAATAAACATTATTATGAGAATTATGGAGTAATACAGCTTTCGTTGTTGAAGTTATACCAACATTATTAATATGCTCAATTTCTTGACCATTTAACAAGAAGCATCAGTAAACAGATGTGATAATCCATTATAATCAATTGAGTAATATTCAGTATTGAAATTATTCAGTTTTAATTCCATAAAAAGCCTCGAATCAGAGGGAAAATTGTAAATGTTACTATATAAGTAACCAACATACAATGGAAAGGGGAGAAGGGATATATAATTCTGGACTTGTAAAAATTTCAAAAATATTAGCTCTGACGTCACATATATCTGGACTTGTAAAAATTTCAAAATAGTGAAGGACACATGTTGTTGTTGTGTTGTAGTAGAAAAATGTCTCTTTATCGTATGTCAGGTTCAGGGTCACGCACTGAACAATGGTCATTTCCCATATATCACCGGTCATTTCTCTCGAATGCCTATATTTGACAATAGTAGGCCTATTTGGACCGTATGTCAGGTCTGCCAACCTGACATGTGGCCCGAGCCTACTATTGTCAAATATAGGCATTCGAGTGAAATGACCGATGATATATGGGAAATGACCATTGTTCAGTGGGTGACGCTGACACCTGACATACAATAAAAGACATTTTTATACTACTCAAGTACAAGAAAAATTGAATAACAAGGTGGCCCATAGCAGTCTACAGTTAGTAAACACCTTTGGTAACTTGGAATTAGGAGTTACCACATATCCATTCATCAGGAATTGCATCCTGGAGATCTAGAAAGGCAAATGCTATTTTCAATGATGATCCTTGAAAAAGGTGAAAAAATGATCCACATTTCTTTTGTACTATTTTGTTTACTGACAAGTGCACATTTTCTTACAAACATGCACTAAATCATCAAAACTATCACATTTGGGCCCAAGAAAATCTGCAAAACTTATACGCAGCACACAGTCAATATCCAGGAAGCCTCAATGTGTGGGCAGGCATTCTTGGACCAATTTTTATTGATGGCACATTAAATGGTGAAAGGAAAATGGATCTTTTAGAAACTCATATCAGCACTCTTGTAGATAAACTGAATTTAGAGGAAGCCATCTGGTTTATGTAAAATGGATGTATCCAGCTCATAACTGTAGACTGGTATGTGCTTTTCTTGAAGAGGCATTCCCTAAACCAGTTATTACTATTAACTTACCGCCATTCAACTGGCCCCTGAGATCTCCGGACCTAAACCCCTGTCACTTCTTTTTATGGAGTATGTGAAATGTTTGGTTTACACAGAGACATCTTTTTCAACTGTAGATGCTCTATGTGAAGCCCTTCAGCAGTGTTTTGCCACAATTACTCATATTCACATAAGAAATGTTGTGAATGAATTCGAACAGAGATTACATCACTGCATTGCTGCAAATGGTGGTCTGTTTGAGCACCTTTTATCATGAAAAAATTTGATATTTGTAATTAAATACTTATTATTTTGTTACATTACAGGTCTTTTTCTTTTGTATTAATGTTGCATTTTGATTGTACTCAGCTATTGAAAATGTATAAAGTCACACAAGTGAGTCAAATTAAACCGCAACATACTAAGTTTTACATTATGGCTGCTATGTTGTGGTTTGATTGGAATCACCCTATATATATACATATATGTACACATAGAAAAAATTAGGTGAAAATGAAAAAATGGTACAAATAGTTTTCATTTCTCATGAAATGGATAATTTTCCATTATTTCCACCCCTAACCCTTTTATGAGGTCAATTTTAATACCAAGTTTGCTTGGAAAAAAAAGGTTTACAGGAGTACCATCAGGTCAATTTGCACCACAATTGGTAGCATGCTACAATGAATTATATTGAATATTTGTTTCAAATTTTGTACATATGGTTTCAAAATTCCGCATTTTATGACCAATATAAAAACAAAAAGAGCGATGTCAGAAGTACCTTCTGACTGATCCGTATCAAAATTAGTAGTATACTACAATGAATTAAAATAAATATCTATTGCAAATTACGTGACTATTGGTGGAGAATTGAGCATTTTACAACCAAAATAAAAACCAAACTTGTGGTTCTGGAAGTACCATCTGGCCAATCTGCACCAAAACACATAGGTCTAATCTTTGGTCTTTATACCAAATTTCATAATATCAGACAAAAATTGAACCTGTACCATGGGAACAAGGAATTGACCTTTATACATATATAGACACACACACACACACACACACACACATATATATATATATATATATATGAATTTGAGTTATTGGTGCCGAAATTTTTCTGAGGTCATGAAATTAAAAATATACCCACCCCCAACCCTGGTGGCTACTACCACACTAAGTGTAATAAGTAGATTTTCTAAAAAAAAACCTACTTAATAATAAATGAAGTGGTGTTCATTTTTCATTTCCTTCATTTTCTTATTCTCTTTGTAAACAATGAGATAATTACCAAATCCACTTTATTTTTCAATACCATTTTCTCCCTCCACTTTTTTTATCTTCTTTATCTACACCTTCTCTTACTCTTCACACATAAAACATTGGTAAAAATTGGGTGGTGACACTTTTTCATAAATTGACTCGAGAAGCATTTTCAATGCTATAAAAATGAAATCAGTTCTTTAAATTAAATGGTTGGGAATAATACTTTGAGAGGTGTGAGAAAACTAAGGAACAAATTATGGGTAGAAAAATTAATTGAAGTATGAGATTACTAAGTAGTGAGAAAAAAAAGTTAAGGAGTGAAGAAAAATAAATGAATTTGTAAGAAAAAGAAATAAAGCAATGAACAACGTAGGTAACAAGTAAGAGCTGTGAAATTGGCCACTTTCATTAAACCCTAGATGCCTCAAAAATTCCGCAATTTGTATATACGTTACAAAAATAATTTTACAATCAAAAAATCCAAATAACTTGAATAAAACCAAAAAAGAATAAAAATGCTCTAAAACAGAAAAATAATTGTTTTACTATTTCTCCAGCAAGATCTACTGAAATTAAAATGAAATGAAAAAAAGGATATTGATAAATAATTTTTTTTCAAAAAAGAGAACCAATTCCAAAAAATAATTAAAAATGCAATAAAAATAGAATAATAATCCTTTTAAAATTTTTCCAGCAAGATCTAGGTCTGGGGAATGGAATTATTAAATTTAGCTTTTATTAAAAAGTTTTGTCATAAAATTTGATAGAATTGACGTTTATAAAGATGATAAAGCAAATTCAATCATTTCAGTCCTTGGACCCAGATCTTCCGGGAGAAATTTTAAAAGGATTATGTTTCTTTCTTTAGCGAATTTTTGGTTATTTTTTTGTTAGTTCTATTTTTTGTTCTTCAGAATTTTCAAGTATCTGATGAAAAGACCTAGGGTGAGATAGAGTACATTTTTTGTTACATGACCCATGGAACATTTTGACACCATTTTCAAAAATACATATGTATGTATTTACAGGGTGGGGCAGAGTGACACGCACCATAAAAAAACTCTCTATATAGGTTCGTATAAATATTCTGCTAAAGGTAAAGTGCAATATAAATTTGCAATGTGTGAATCCTAACACATCCTCAAGTCACCATCATTACTTTGAGACCTCATTTCTAAAAATCTGTCTCTATTCGGAACAAGTTGTTTTCAAAAAAAACCCTTGATTTATTAAATATATATATATATAGATAGATACATAGACAGTCATACAGATATACAGATCGGTAGAAGATGAAAACTCTTTTGAATTTCCAACAAGGGTGCGTCAAAAAAAAAAAAAAAGAAAAAAAAACTAGCGCAGCAGTACATTGCTAGAAAACCAGTTTGCCAAATTTTCATCTATTATATTCAAAAAATTAAAATAAAGAATAAAAACTTATCTAAAACCTAAATTAATGCGATGAAGAAATGACACTCCTAACGTCTTGCGCCGTAAATAAAAAACAGATACTTCAAGAAACACAGTCAAATTGTTTTTGAGAAATTTGTTCGCCTCCAACTATCAACATTTTTCATTGTTTACATCTATTAATAAAAAACTGAACAATGTTACAGGTACCACATTTATGCCAGCAAAAGCTTTGGGTCGGAAAAGCAATAGGAGTATATACATTTGGAAAAAAAAAAAAAAAAAAAAATTAAAATGGGAAAATGGTGTCATTAGTTTTCTTTTGTCGTGAAACGAAAAATTTTCATCACCCCACCATGAGGTCAATTTTAGTACTCCGTTTGCAAGCAAACTGGGAAGAAATGTAATGAACTTTCCCATCTAATCAGATCTTCGAGCTCATTATCTTCACGTCCATATACTTATCTAGTGTTTTTTTCGGGTCCATCAGGGAAGTGAAACCCTCAAAAGTAATTGTAATAAGATTTCTATTTTTGTCGTATACCGTAAAATGTATTAGATAGGTTATGCGTTTTCTCTGCGCTGATAAAGATGCTACGAAGTCGTTTCATATATTCAGCTGTGAGTACAGAAGAAGTAAGTGGATAAAAAAATCTTGTGCAACGCAACCGTCCACCAATATCATTCTGAATTGAAAAATATATAAAGATAAAATCCGCCTACAGACAGAGACACGATGTTTTAAGCTTCTCTCTCTTTCACTTTTTTCTTCTTTTTTTCATCGTATTTTATTTCATTATTATATGTATGCAGTATTTCTTTTTTCCTCTATTTTTTTTTTTTTGTTTCTGAGCGCCGGCAGCTAAGTCGACTAATCGTTGTCCAATTCTTTCACTTATCTCACACCGAATTCCCACGCTATTTTCAAAACGCACACACTAAAATTCTTTCAACATAGAAAACACGTACAGGAATGCTACCAGTCGGAATGCGCTTAATCGAGTTTCCCTTCATTATTTACAACCTAAATTAATTGATAAATTTTATTTGCCTCCTCGTTCCCCTTATCTTTTCTCTCTTTTTTTATTTTGTGCCACATAGATACACAGTACCTATATAAATAATCGTGTACGGTACGTAGTCTTTAAAGTTTTTTTCAAGTTTCCCGGCATAAGCAGCCATTTTCGATAATTGAACGTGAAAAAAAAGTAAATTCTGTTGTTTTTGGACTTTATAGTCTAGGATATCTATTTGACGAATGAAGTACCACCCTATGCATGTCCTTCTCCGCACCTATCTTTTTAGCGCATGCTCTATGTTAGTGCCTACAACCAGCGACCATCCACTGCAAAATGGAACAGTCAAGTTGAACTACACAGTCGCTACTGTTTCAAATTTTTTATCCTGTTAGTTGTGAACTGCTCATGACGATTAAAATATAGGAAATGGAAAACTTCGGGAACGTCGTGAGAACGAATAAATACAAATTCATCCATTTAATAATAACGAAGTAGAAATGGAGAGGGCAAAAAGTAATAGCTGAAAGAAATTTCATACGCTCAGAAACACTCCTTGAAGAGATGGGATTAGGCGCTGCCCAAGACACAATTAGAGATTAGGATTTTATTACACAGACAGATTCCAACGGTGGACTGGTGGTTAGATGCTTGGCTTAGAAATTGAAAGGTGGTGAGTTAGAGACTAGTCGCCATCACATTCCCGACCTCAAAGGAAGGGGTATTGTTGGTGCTGCAGGTGACTGAAAAAAACTTAAACTGATAGACCATCAACCATCAAATCTATCTCGATTTCCTCTATCCCCAAATTCGACATCAAATATATCATCCAGACATTGCCTGGAATAAACTGACATTGGCCGCGTGGCTCAAATCCAATTCAAACAAAACAAAAAAAATTGATGTCGCATTTCACAACTGACGCCAAAAATAAACAAACGTTACAAATTTCACAACTTTTTAACCCATTTTTCAAGCAAGTGTAGAAAACTGTGCCGACAATGCACAACTTCCTCACAGCAAGCGAAAAAAGAATAGGTAGCTTCTCTGACATCATCAAATTTTGTCAAATTTTCATAATGTATACGAGTGCAAAAAAAAAAAGCTGTATTTTCACGATAGTTGTGAAGTTGTCACAACTTTCCACAGAAAGGTGCAAAGAGAAAATAACTGTTGTAAAATAATTGATTTAACTCTGGAAGTTATAGCCTTCTAAACGCTCATTGCATTATTTTTGATATCATTAATGGTAATTAATCTCCATTTGAAGTAGCATTTATATGTTAGTACAAAATAAACAATTGTTAAAAAACAGTTACGTGCACAGGACTATCGCCACACAGTAACTATATCTTATCACATCAATTTTCAATAAATAATATTGTTTATTTTAGTCATTTTCGACTAATGGAATCTTTAATCTTATATGTAGTCCTTTACTATTCAGTTTGTTCATGATTACAATTACAAATTCTATACTTCACAAACTGCGTTTTGATTTTTCTTTCGATGAGTTTTCATTTCATGATAATAAACATCAAACAACCGCAGACAATAAGCAATGAAAAAAAAACTAAATACAAAAACCGACTAAATATTTCGCAGCGACGTAGCTAAGGGAGAACTAACCCAAGTTTCATCGCCACAGGCCAAACAGCAGAATAATCGATAATATTCTACAAATTTCTTTCTTCAAATTTTTTTTAACCAGAGTTTTAAATCTTTATTTTTAGAATTAAAATCACGATGATAAATTAACGAAATATAAGTGTCGCACATACGACCATAAGGTTCTTTTTGATGTTTAATTTTAAGAAAACATACCATTGCTGGATGACTTTCACCAAAAATTAACTTACGGTGATTTCTGTCAAGCCATTCGCGCAAAGTGGCTCTTGCATCAATTTTTAGTTGAATTTGATTTTCATCTAATCTATTAAAATTATCAAATAGCAGAAAAGAAAAAAAAACTAGCGCAGCAAGGCTTGACACAAAAAGTATGTTTTTGAGAAAAAGAATTACGAATTTTGATAGTCACACTAATTTTGTATGAGTGTATATGCGTTAATGGTATGTTATGATTGTATGAAATTTGTTAGTTGCTGAATTTACAAGCATTATTTCTTGAAATGAAAAATTAATTATAATGATAAACAGACGAAGTATAGTAAATAATATAATTTCAAATAAAACCAAAGAAATATAATAAATTTATGAAATAAAAGAAGAAAACATCAACATGTAGTTAATTTTTGTAAAAAGAAAAGTTCATCCAAATTAAAAAAAAAACAGGTTTACCGGAAGTACTGTCCGGTCGATCCGCACAAAAAATGGTAGCATGCTACAATAAATTATAATGAATATTTGTTTCAAATTTCGTACATATGGTCTAAATTCCGCGTCTTATGACCAATACAGAAACAAAAATAGCGGTACTGGTAGTACCATCAGGCCGATCCGCTCAAAAAGTAACAGCGTACTACAATGAGCTAAAAATAAATATTTATTCCGAATTTCGCGGCTATTGGTGCAAAACTGAAAATTTTATAGCCAAGATAAAAACAAAAATATTGGTACCGGAACTACTGTCCGGCCGATCCGCACAAAAATCAATAGGTCTGGTCTTTGACTTAGTAGAAATAATCGTAACAAATTTCGCGATTATCGGACAAAAATTGCGACTAGTACCGTGGGAACCAGAAATCGACTTATCCATATATATATTCAAATTTAAGTTATTGGTGCCAAAATTTTCCTGAGGTCATAAAACGAAATACGTACCAACCCGCAACGCTGGAGGCTAATACCGCACCAAGCGTAATGAGTAGATTTTCGAAAGAAAACCTTAAAAATGACAGAGTATCAACTGCAAATCTCGATATCTATTCTTCGATCCTAAGTTCATCACACGTCACGTCATTGTAATCCATGCCGTATTTATTTGGGTCGGCGTTCGTTAATTTGAATAAAACAAACGTCAAATTAGTGTTTTATTTCTGCAGTTGAAAAAATGAGAGAGAGAGAGAGAGAGAGAGAGAGAGTATGTATGAGTAAGAAGTAGCATAACCGTACGCCATATAAAGTAATTTCGATATGATTTTTGTGACAAATGAATTCGTCAACATGATTTACATCACCGGAGCTTAATTTTATTCATCGATGTATTCTTTGCACGTACTTATGACGCACGTACGTACTATTTTTGTTTTTTTTTTTTTGCTTCTCTCGAAAAAATCCAAAATTAATTTAATTGATACTTTACGAATAATATACGGTACTTAAGTAAAAATATAGTTATATATTTTATTGCAGAGATGTTAACAATATTGCGCGCGTTCTTCATTTAATTATTTAATTTGTATGCGTGTCGTGTGCGAGAAAGTGGCTGTATAAATGGTAGAAAAAATAAACACAATGACGAATATTAAATGTGTGCTTTTGCCACAGATTCAGAGGTTACCTTCAGCGCAGAAGAAGATGGAAAAATAAAAACTCTAGCGCAGCAAGCCTCGCGCGAAAAAGTAGGTGCGAAAAAAAGAATCATGAATTTTGGTGGTCACATTAATTGTCTGTAAGTTTTATATGCATTAATAGTATGGAGTGTATGGAATTTGTTAGCTGCTGACAAAATATTAGAAAATGTGAAATTTAAAAGCATTTTTTCTTGAAATGAAAAATTAATTAGGATGATGAAGTATGGTGAATAATCATATAATTTAAAACAAACCCAATGAAAGTTATGAAATAAAAGAAAAAAAAAAACGTGCTCTAGGGTGTCAGCGAACTAGAACATTTAATGTGGTACACATTTCATTCTATCGAGTCTTCTTTCACTCGATACAATGCTATTATAATTGAGAGAAGAACGAAAGAAACATTGAGGAAGAGCTTGATATTGCGAATGAATATATTATGTAGCTCGTTGCATAGAAATTTATGTTATGATATCAGAAACTTACAGACGCCTTTGAGCTGTGAGCTTCTTCCATTTTGTTTTCAGCAAACCGTGATTTGAATTCCTTTTCAGCAAACCATTTGTTAAGTTTTTCAATTGAAGTTTGAAATTTGTTAATGAAAATTGAAGTTTGAAAAAATGATAACACAATATAAATGAAACACATATCGATATCATATCGATATCATATTGATATATCGATCAACACCAATTCCTCCATACTCTTATGATAAAACATTACATATCGATATTAATTTAATTGATATTCCCTCATTTCAACTGGTGGGGAAATTGTGATTGGCTGTAGCACCATTTTTTAATGAAAATTTAACCAAAATATTTTTTTCCGAATTTATTCTGAATTCAGCGTAGTGAAAGTAGAAATGTGTACCACATTAAAAACATGAGCATATGATTAATTTTTGTGAAAAGAAGAGTTCATGCAAATTAGAAAGAAAAATAAAAGAAGCTTTATCGAAAGTACCGTCCGGTCAATCCGCAGCAAAATTGATAGTATGCTATAATAAATTATAATGAATATTTATTTCAAATTTCGTACCTATGATTCCAAAATTCCGCATTTTATAACCAACATAAAAACGAAAATTGTGGTACGGTAAGTACCATCCGGTTGATTCGCGCCAACGAATCAAAATAAATATTTACTTGGCCATTGGTTCAAAATTGAATATTTTATAGCCAAAATAAAAACAAAAATGGTGGAACCGGAAGTACCGTCCGGCCGATCCGCACCAAAATCAACAGATCTGGTCCTTGGCTCGGTAAAAATGTTCGTACCGAATTTCGTGATTATCGGACAAAAATTGCGACCTGTACCGTCGGAACAAGAAATTAACTCGTATATGTATGAATTTGAGTTATTGGTGCCAATATTTTTCTGATGGCATGAAACGAAAAACGTGCCCACCCTCAACCCTGGGAGGTTAATACCGCATTAGACGTAAAAGTAGGTTTTCTGAAGAAACCTGCTTAAAAATGAGAAACGTGCGATGTTAAAAAAAAAACAATGAAAAACAAAGAAATGAAAAAAAAACGACAGGAGTTAAATAAATAAAACAAAATCCAAACCGGTACATATGTACCAACACATTCTTCGTACGATGAGTTACACGTTATTATTTCCGGTGTACAATATTTTCAATTTGGAGACAATTCCATAGATTGTAGCCAAATGATAAGAGCTGGTAGTAATTACTTCCTTCGTTAATCATTGAATGTGCGTTGCGACCTTATTATTTGCCCTTTCAGCCTATACAGTCTTTAAATTTTTTTCCGCACGTTTGGAAACGTGACAGAAATATGGGCTGAAACAGGAGATAGTAGCTGGTCTAGTTTTCACAATTTTGAAAAACAAAAGCGACTGTTTCGGTGGAGCGTAACCGGTTACCTATCAATATTCAAGAGAACCACAAAAAAATGATAATACATGAAAAAGGAATGAAAATTAGTTCGGATGTCCTATGATCCCACCACTGGCACGGTTAAATACATCATACCAGCGTGTCTTAATCAGACTTTAATGGGCTGATGCCATACCACAAGCAAGGCGACTTTTCGGTTTTGAGTCTTCTTGAGAGGGTGGCAAGTCTTGAAGTCGTACTTTCTGTAAGGCTAAACCCGAAGCTAACACCATACTTATACCATTAACACCAAGGCTGAAAACGAAACTCTAGAATAATATCAAGAAACTGTAAAATGTTGGCAATCTTGCTAACTTATACATGAATAAACCTATTATTCAGGGTTTAATCTTAATCATTCAAATTTTAAAAGAGCATTAACGGTGAGTTTAATTTAGCCACCAATAATAGTAAGAATTTCGTCAACATGACCGAGTCTAGAAGACACGGACTGAGAGCAAATTTTTGCTACGAACTGTCGACCTGACATCCGATTGTACGGGCTGGGTATCGGGGAGGGGCACCACGAAATCAATTTTTTCGTAAAACAAAGGGATTCAAAAACACGTACGAGTATGAAAGAAAATTCTGTAAGTTTTTTTAACCAAAAAATCGAAATAAATAAATAAACAATAGATAAATACAATAAAAACGTGAAAATATCAAAATTAATTGCCGAAAAGCTAAGTAAAAATTACGTTTAATCAAATGTCAAGGAAATTCATATTGAGTTATATTGCGAGGCTATAAAATACATAGGTGGGGTGGTTATTAAATGAATGTTTAGCAAATAAAATAACAGCAAGCCTGATTTTTACGCAGCTTTCTTTTTTCATCCGGAAGCATCATCGTCAAAGTTTTTTATGACACAATTTTTTCAATGATTTTTTGTTTCTAGCCTTAGCGGCAATATTACTTTAAAAGTACCAGTTTTTTAGATAAAGAAAACTCAAACTACTTTGTCGATTCTGAAAAAAAATTCATGGGAGCATAATGGGATTATCGTCTATCAATTAATAAAAAGTTTATCAAAATCGGTGACAAGGTTGAGAAGTTATGCTCGAACAAACATGAAAAAAAAAATGCGGGTAGAATTGACAACCTTTTCCCTTTTTTTGAAGTTGGTTAAAAATGACCTAAATTTTGGATGCGAACATTTTGGCAACCTATTGTTTTACAGATTATTTCTTTAAGTATGTACATGTCCTCAACTTACTGTCTGAAAAAGTATTTTCTTATGTGAATTTAATCAATATGATGTCAAATTTTTCTCCAAGTTATGAAGGATTTTCAGTCGAATTAGTATTCTTGAAATCTGAAGACATTCGAGAAAATTCCATAGTAATTCAAGACACCAGAAAACCGAAGTATTGCTGACAAGAATCAGCTAGATTTCATTTCTTTTCTTATCTTACTTTGCTTTTTGATAAACCGTTTTTGTCTGAAGTGCTCTATTTTTTTATTCTTCTCTTTTTCTGTATCAGTTGATAATGGACTCCATTTTTCTTTTGAGTAATTCTTTTTATTTTATTTTTGCAAGAAGGTGATGTTTTTGTTAGAGAAGTCAACCTAGTGAATCCAAATTCTAGTCTTCTTCACTATACGAGTTGTGTTCATTCAATGAGGTTGTTCCCTGTCTTGTCTTTTTTTCTATTCTGATGGTTGAGGATGTACTTCTCTGTCGTGACTTCTACATGCGCAGCAGTTTCTGTTTTCTTCTATGTTGACAATAAATAGTAAAATGTTTTAGTTTGTGAAGTCCATTCAGTTTTTAAACTCTATTAATGAACATAATGAATTCCTTTAGTTTAGGCATATTCACACATACAGGATTCTTCCTTAATAAAAACACCAAGGACAACTACTAATGTTTCAGCCAAAAGACCAAAGGTAGACCATCAAGCTGAAAACTTTCTAGATGTTACGAGGTACTGCGAAGCAATAAGTAGTCTTCTATGCTTGGCAAATGCAACTCATCCGAATATTGTGTTTACTGTTAATAAGCTTACAAGAGAGAAAACAGATCCAAGAATAGACAGTTGGTATTTTATCATACACATTTTTAAACACTAACTAGAATTCCAAATTTAGCAATTTCATACAGAGGTAAATCATCCAAATTCCACCGTTTTGTAGTTACATTGCTAGGTATTAATAATGATGAGACGTGATCCACATTAGGTTACATTATTTATCTATTCGATGAAACGATAACCTAATGTCATGGAGAACAAAAAAAACAGGTTCATGATGAGCTTTCTTAGGAGAAACTGTTGCGAGTACGTGGCTTATGTCATAGGTGTCATGCTAACTGGACTCTATGAATAATAGATTTAAATGAACTTTAAGCTTAAATTCAATCCCTAAAATATTTGAAGATGATAAATCTGCAATTTTCCCAACAAAATTTCAAAAATATCAATCTTTAAAGCAAGTAGTATCACTTTCTTCTTGATACATCAAGTTTGAAGTTCTAGTAATATAAAAGTATATTAATTTGGTATCATCGAATAAATAGGTAGGTCAATAAAAATTATCTCAGTAAATCAAAATTTTTAGAATATTTCAAAGCTTTATTACAAAGTAAATTTAAATACACCAAAACAATCCATTACTACACAGACCCTCCTGATCATTTACAGAGTCATCTATGGATAATATTATCTTTTCGATACACTAGAGTTTGATTTTTTTCGAATATGATTTTTCAACCAAAATTAAAGTAGGTAATTCTTATAATATTTATTTCATTTCATTCTTTTTTTTTTTTTTTGTTTTTGTTAAATATATTGAATAAATATACGTTTTTCTGTTTTCATTTATTATCTTTTTTTCTACATGGATTTTGAAACAGAAATAAAAACTTTAGAAGGTGTTTGAAGAACTAATTCTTCAAGATTTTATTACTAATTCTATCGAGATTATATTTTAGGCCAACTCAAGAATCATATAAGTATGGTTTAAATTATAATTTATTCTACATAAGACGTGGAGTTTTTCCATATCCTTGATACATTTTGTATATTTGTTTTATAAATGAGATCAAATTTTTCTCTAGGGAGCTCGATGATGATAAGTTTCATCATTGTCATCCATAGATCATAAGTTCTTACAATTTAGGGGCAAACGTTGTATTGTGACACACGAAAATTCATTCGCTCATAACTCGGATACTTTCATCCAAAATTGATCATATAGGGTATCATTTAAAAGAGGAAAATAAACTCCTCAAGTTGTCATGCATCACGACTTCTAAAATTTGACAAAAACTGGGAAATTGAATTTTGAAAAAAAAACGATCTTGTGTCACTTTACAACACCGGTGTTGGAAAGTGACACACCGGGTGTTGTAAAGTGACACAAGATATTAAAAAAGTAAATTTGTGGTTCCAAATTTATTTTTTCATTAGAATATTGCTTATTTATAACTGGATCAATTGCTTCGAGGATATTCTGGTCGAAATAGGAACATTGGTCTGTCATCTTCTGGCGCCCCCTCTTCCTAATTCGATGCTTCAAAGCGTTATTTTCGGCCATTTTACAAATCTACAAAAAAAAAGACATTCGAATATAGTTCAATTTTCGGCATCAATTTGAGTGTGTCACTTTACAGCACCTACACTCGGTATCTTTGAACTCAAAAATGTCCGCTAAAATTCAATTTCTCGTTCAAATTAATGATACCTTTCTATTAAGCATCGAAAATACTACTGGAATAACTATAATTTTACTTACCTACTTCAATTTCGGCTGAAAAGGAACAAACATTCAAAATTTTCAATTATAAACTTTCAAACATCAAAAACATGTTTTTATTTTTTTTTCTGATAACAATCAAGTAGAATCGATCTCACACATATCTATGTTCCTTATACATATCGATACATCATAGGAAAATGTTTCAGGTAGGTAGCGCTACTAGCACTCAAATTGGATGACTTGTGTCACTTTACAAGCCACGTCACAATACAACGTTTGCCCCTACAATATTCCACATTCCTGTGGAAGGAGTGTTGGAATAAAAGTTATAAGGACAAGCTGATGGTTTATTTCTGTACTTTGAATGTGCAGTATACATATTTTTCTGTGGTGTACTCCAAGTCTGAAATAATGTGTCATGGGAATTATTTAATATCTACCGATAGCGAGGTATTTACCTAACTTACATGATTATTATGAAAAATTTAGTTCCTATGAATTCAAGAATCCAAAATTTAAGATCAATGATGAGCAATTTTGAGCACTCTCAATTACTCTTAATTTTTCAAATCACAAATCGTACAATTTTTTTTTTTCAATCCCCACATGCTCGACAATTATTGTATTGTTCAAGACTGAATGGTGATCCAGAATTAAATACAACTGCCCTGCATACAACTGCTGAAAAAGTGAAAATAAAAAAAGAAAAGTAAGCCATATATTAAGAAATTGGTTATTAATACTTAAAAGTTTTTCACTAGCCAGCAATTTTCTTTTCAATTTTTCCATTTATCCTTCTTTCCTACCTTCTTTCCATGTTTCCCAATCTACGAGTTTTTGTTTTGTAGCTTATTATTATCTACTTATTATTCATTATTGTTATCATTAGCTGTGTTTGATTGGATTACACTGGCTACACCATCCTACACCAGTTTTGAAAATGTGTTTTATTGGATTGGTGTAGTTTAGTGTAGGTATACATAATTTGTTTGATTAAAAAAGCATAGATTAGTGTAACTGCATGGGTGCACACTATCTACACTGGCTTTTTAGGAGGTGTAAACCAGTGTAGTTTGGTGTAAATGGAGTGAAATTTTGAATTTGAGGAAACCATTAGTTATCATTTTCCCTCATTTTGTAAAAAAAAAAAACAAAAACAATAGTATTATTTATCAGTTTAACAATTTGGACATTTTATGTGCGAATAGATGATTTATTTTCATCTCACCATGAATTCAGAGAATAGTTTTCAAATACTTTAGAAATTTACTGAAATGACCGAAGGGAATTCTGAAAAAACAAAAATATCATTAAACAAAGTCATAAGGTGCTACTCCACACTAATTACTTAATTGCTGTATACCCATTGAAAAATGTGAAGTTTAATTTGTAATTTAATGACAGGTATTACATCCTTTTTTGCACCAATGATTATAAATCAGAACAGAAAAATAATTGCTCAGTAAATCAGGCTCTCAAATCAGCATTGTTATTTATATGATGATTTTATGTCAAGAATCAATATTGAACTGAGAAGTATTATTTATTTCCTCTTTTTTTTTTTTTTTTTTTTATTTCTTTGCAGTTATCTCTGTTTGGGCAGCTACAAAACTAAAGGATGTGTAGGAATGCTGTTATATGTTTCTTGCAAAACTATTCAGGCAAATTGTTGAGGTGTTGCCCAAATGCTTTTCCCATTTTAACAGTGATAATAATTATGAAAATTTATTTGTTTAGTTCCACACAATCACAGTTATCGAATGTAATCACTAACAAACCATTGGTTGTAGAGAACTGAAATTTTTGGGAGACATCAACACATACTAAGTGAAGAATCTGTGAAAATTTTAGCTCATTCGTACATTTAGTTTTTGAGATATCACTGAAATTCCTCAACTGTGCTTAGTTCATGTCATTTGAATGACAGTCCAAACTGAATTTCATCGATACCTAACTCAAAAACTAAATGTACTGAGAAGTCCGAGATTTTCAGATGACAAAATAAAAACTATTTCAAACTTACAAAGACGACACAATGTGACGACATCATACAAGCGCTGAAACACAAATTCGAACGATATAATGTCCAAATTCAAATTCATTTTGAAGACGAAATATGACGGCAGTAATTAAATTTGATTCTTTTTCAGACAGTTTCTAATATCTTGTCAAATTTTTATTACAGAGCCGACAGATTCATAATTTGACAATTCTCTACAAGATAACATGATTCAATTTGTTTGATTTATGACATAAGATGAATATGGCAAAATACAAATTCAATGGAGAGTAAAAACCTGGTAGACAAAATGCAGGCAGCCAATGTCCATCTTGCTTTATCGCTTTTTATATTCACTATCGTTATGTGCTTACTTATACATTGACTTTTACACTTTTGATATTATTTGTTTGCATGTTTGACAACTATTAACAGACAACAGAAAAGGCTACCTTATAAAACAAACACTGTTTTTAAAACACTCTTGTTTAAGTTCTACCTGATATCAGGTTTGTTTTACAAGTAGTCCTTCTTGTGTAGGAAGATAGTAGTAAGTCCAAGTCTCAAGTGGTATGTAAAAGTCCTCTTGTAGGCAATTGACAAAATGTACAATCTTCGGATGTAGATAGCTTCAAACCTAGATCTACCTTTGCAGACACTAGGATGGTAGTCAAACTTAGGCTAGGTTAGGTTGAAGACAAAAGACTATTAGGAATGTTCTTTTATCATGAAGGATTAGTAGTGACAAAATAGTCATTTCTAAAAAAGTCATTTCATATAGCACTTAAAGGCAATCTTTTAAAACACCTGCGAGTGATATATTTTAGTTGTCAATACAATCAGATGGAGTTCTTAACATTTGTCAGGAGGGAAATTTGGTGCGTTGCCAACAAACTTTAAAACAAGCTTTGTTCAAGATGACTGCATTACTCTGTCAAATAAAGGCCATGTAGAGCCTTCTTTTACACATAGTGGATTTGAATTTCATCTGTTAGTTTTCTTTTTCACCTCATTCATAATTTTCACACCAAAAGTTCTGAAGCCTAAAGTTTCTATTAGGAGTCTTCTACACTACTACATTACCATCTCTTATGAAGACAAACAATTAGGTGAAGACAAAAGAACTTACTGATGGTTTCCCCTATTTGTTGTCTACAACAACTTCTTTTTTATTATTTTATTTTTTTTGCTATACACTTTGCTTAATCCGCTTTGTCAACACTATAATTCTTTCATAATTATAGTCTTTGACAAAATAATTCCGCTGTTTGTTTTTGTAAGTTCCAAACCTTTTATAGATTAAAACTTTGTTAGGTTCGTCTGTCAACACTCCGTGCTTTTTGCTGATTTATTTAATACATTAATTTGCTGACATTTGAAGACAAGGTAAGCAGCTTTCCATAGTGTTTGAGAGACTTAATTTCAAAGTCAAAAAGAATTCAGTCGTAGGGTTTGATAAAGTTAAAAAAATAAAACTTCTCAAAGTCATTTTCTCAAGACCATTCGAATCAGTGTTTTGGTTGCATGATGTCTTAGTTTTAAGACATTGTGACGTCATTAACACTTACACATCACCATACACAAAGGTTGACTTTATGCAGCCGTTTCATTTTGGATGTCTCAATACCAATGAGCAGAAATTTTTGCAGATGCTTCACCTAATATGAGTTGAGGTCTCCCAAAAATTTCAGCTCTCTACAATTGACAGTTCTCTAGTAATTCTTTTCAATAACTCTGATTTCTGACATTCATTTGTTTAAGTGAATCACTGTTACTTGTTGAGATCTGATGGTATTATTTGTTTGCAGCAACTACTGAAAATTAACTCCCATTCTAACTTGAGATAAAGTGATATATTCTTGTATTACCCAGCTTTACAACTTCATCCGATGACATGATATTTTACAAACAAAAATGAGTACAATTTTCCTAATGCCTTTTAATGGAAGTTGGAAAATCATAATTACTCCACCAAGAATGAATGGATAAAGGTTGCCATGTGCTAAGGATGAGAATATAGGAGTAGTTTATCATCTCAAGATATCTATTATTGTGATTGAGATGCATTTTCATTATATTTTAATGATTTATGCTAACCAAAATTTACTCTCCACTCTTATTATCTCAAGTACCTGGTTTCTCTTACAATTGAAATACTGTTGTGTATACATTTATATGTTACATACAATTATAATTTCCTGTTCAGAGAATTTTAATTTTGAAGACAGACAAAGGCTGAATAAAGCATTATTAATTTTTGTCAAATCCGAAAAGGTAGTATTTGGAAAAAATTTTCATTGGTAGAAAATATACTTAAAAAAACTTTAGTCTTCAGCTTTTTTGTTTTTGTCTAATTTCCTCTTTCATTCTGTGGATATTTGGGTTATTATGAACAACAATCTTCAACAACATTTTTCTAACTTTAACTCGCAGTTTGATTATTACATTAATGGATTTTAATAATATTTTGTTAAAGGAATTTTCAGACGATATCTATCGGACTAGCCAAATATGTTAGCAATAAGAGAGGAATAAAAATTTTTATGTCATTTTGTGAGGGTTTGCTGTGTGCTGCACAATTTGTAAAAAACAAATGAAATAGATTTTATTGTGGATGAAAATGAAAATAATGATGCTATTCCAGACAATTTAAATGAAACTGAATTGGATGAAAATGGAAATGTTTTGAGAGATTCTCTCTGTAACTATCTTCTCCAACTAAATGTTTTATGAGGAACTATATATCATTATACTACTTAAAATCTAAAACTGAAAAGTAAATATATCTTCTATTATGCCTTGTTTAAACTTCCATTTAATTTAAAATTCTGAAAATTATACTGTTCTATTAAACAGGTTATATTTTGAATGAGCTGAAATTTTATATATACTCGGTACTCTACCGGATTGCAGTTATTATCATTTATTAACAGGATAAATCGAATTGCAAGAAAACAATGGGTATTATAGAGGTAAACTTTTGAACAGATATTGGCTTACATTAGGCAAAAATTTTGATGAAATCTAATTTTGACTCTGATGATATTGCTGAAATTAATTCCTCAACTAGTTTTCATATCATTTGAAACGGGAACACATAAAAGTCCAAACAGAATTTCAGCGATAACACTTGAAACAAACATAGGGTTTCATTAAAATTTTCACCGAACATGGAGATAATTTATGTGGATGTCTCTGAAAATTTAAGGTCTTCAAATTAAATATAGCTTTGATCATAATTTACAAAATTATTTTCCAAATAAATAAAAAAGAGAGAAATAGAAAGTGTAAAAGTGATATATATGATAACAAACGTAATTCAACAATCATCTCAAGGCTATAACTCAACACCCAAATCTACACCACTCCTCAGTATATTTGTTTGATTGGCAATTTTACATGCTGGTAAACCATCCTACATCATCAAATTCCTTAGTACACAATCCAACACACATCTACACCAATCTACACCTGGTGTAGTCAAATCAAACACAGCTATTATGTTTAGTCCTTCGTTGTTTACATTCAGTCTTTTTCATTTTTGTTCAATTGTTCAGTATTCAAAGAATATTATCTTAACCCCCTGTTCGAAGTCACAGGGGGCCAAAGAGGGGTTCAATCTAAAAATGGATTATAAATGTAAACTCAGAGCCTCAAAAAACAATATTATCGATGTATCACTCAATAACATCCAAGAATATTATCTTAATTCTATTTCTTGGGCTACGGGGGGCTAAATGAAGGGTTAAATCTAAAAATGGGTTGAAAATATGAACTCAGCCCTCAAAGTAAATAACTCCCCAGGCACCACCAAAAATTTTTTCCAAGGCTGTGCTCTAATATAAAAACAAATAAGGAATAATTGGTTTTTGATTTTCTTAGTTTTTATTGTTTTTCAATGTTTTGAATTTTTCTATAAATAAGAGGGTGGGGGGAATGCAAATCCACATCCTTTCATCCTCTCCCTCACAGTCACCATAAACTTTCTAAATTGATGAGCTTAACTAAACCAATGTTCAAACACAAGAGAGTGAGAAATGAATGAATGAGAAACCTGTGAGAGAGGTGAAAAGTTTGCTGATGTGTCAATTCTATGACATCACACCCACTGCTCAAAAAATATCACAACGTTTTTTGACAACTCAACTTTACCATTCATTTTCTCAGATTCTATCCAACCAATTTTAATGCGGTTTTCACTGATATTTTTTATTTTTATTAAAGAATTTGAAAATATGTTTACTGAAAATCATGTCCGGTACCCTATTGTGGGGGTATGAGGATCACTTAAAATGAGTCTAAATCATGTTCAAGGTTGTCTTTCGACTGCATTCTTTTGCTGAGCAGACTGTATAAAATCATGAAAAGTTCAGAGAAAGATAAGGCACGAAAAATAATTAAAATCACAAGTTCTACCTATATGTTAACATCAATTAGTAATGCAGAAATATTTACTGTTAGGCTTCCCCTTATCCATTCCACATTTTAGGTTCATTTGAAATACCATGCATATAAAAGGGGTTCAATTAGATGAACATCTGAATAAGATCGAGGGGAGTTACTTTAATGACCGAGCCCCGGCGAGTTAGTCAACATTTTTATAGTCATTTCTGGCTTCTAATTGTGTTTGTTGTGAATTTTTGTGTCATTTGTACTGGTAACGACGTGATGCTCCTATCAAGTAGTGAGCTTAACACCGATCTAAAATTGAAAATGGTTGCTATTTGAAAAGAATCACTGATAATAAGAAGGCTTTTCGGCAAACTTACAAGTGCGTCTCTTTTGTTTACCCAGTTTACTTGCAAAAGAGGTATTAAAATGGAACTCGCGGAGAAATTATCCGTTTCACTTACTAAAACCATTTTCTCATTCCAAAACAAAAAATTGCTGGAGAAAGTTTTGAGAAAACCACAAAAGGAAGATAACTGAAATTTTTACGACGGTAGTCTTCATATAGGAGCAGGTTTGAAGGGAGTTTGGTGCGTATTAGTTAAGTAGTTTCCGAGAAGAATGTAGAACAGATCATTTTTAGAAAAATGATTTATCAAGTATTCTCAAAAAAACAACAAAATGAGTAGTGCCGAAATTTTTATGAGTGAAAATCGTTATAAAATAGCAAGTGGCATGTTTGCTGGTAGTTTGGTACCTACTGATTCTGCCGTTTCTAAGAGAAATTTAAAACAAAAAATTGCTGTAAAAAAGTAGGTCTCACGCAATGCTTCAAGTATCTCTTTTCGTATTTACGGCGCAGTGGATTACGAGCACCTTTTCCGCGTTGCATTTATCAGTAATTTTATATTTAAAGCGCAAAAGGCTACGATATCAAAGAGCAGGAGACGGGGCATTCTAGAATCGGTCAAAATTGAAAATAGGATTAATTACAGAACCATATTGTCAACTAAAGAGTATCTAGTACTGCCACCCAGTAATAATTCACACACACCTACATAAATGTGTCGGAATTAGCAATTAACCGAGTGCATTGATAAGATATTATAAAAAAAAAAAAATTCGAGTCAAGACTCAGATATAGGTACGCATAGCCAAATACATCCGTAAACCTGATTATGTGACAGCGTTACAGAAGTTGCTTTTATAATATAAACATATAAGATAAAAAGATAATTCCATCATTTTTTTATAAGTTTACTTGGGTGTTGATTATTTTTTTGAAAATTATTTTTTTAAGAACTTTTATTTAGCCTACACTGAGATTTTTGATTTTGAACGATGGATGAATAGGCAAAAGGATATTCTACCGAGGTGATGCTGCGCTAGAGTTTTTTTCATAAATTGCAAATTGAGAACTGAGAGCAAACTATTTCAAAAATATAAATAGGGCTATATTTATGGCCTTTTTTATAGCCTCGTGAGAAACAAAGGAAACAGCTTCTAATTTTACTTTCTTTACCTGAAGCAGAGAGATATACATTGATTACTTTCTCAGCAAGAGGGAAAGGTTCGATCGACTAGATCATTTCACACAGTTCCCATCCGATGATATCATACCTACTCTCTGACTATCGATGACAGATCGTTTAAAGAATGTCACAAGAACACTTTTGACACTGAGGCGATAGTTTCACAGTCGTATCACCGTATTTTACGAGACACAGTTTCATTTTTCTTTTCTTTTTTTCCCTTCAATGAATTCTTAGTTATTTCGCGAATTATAGTAATTTTTATAACGTTAAGAAATTACAAAATAAAAAACAAAAACTCTAACCTTTTCTTAATTGTGCATTGCTGTTCTGAGAAGGGTAAAGAAATATCGACAGCATGAAGAGAAAAAAGAAAAAAACAATAAAGAATTTATCACATCGATATCCCGCTGTTTGAAAGAATAGTAATGGATAATAGTTTCAGAAGTTTCATTTGATACCAGATTTTTCATCAAACGATGGGAACTTCTTGAGAGCAATGCGGAACTCGAAGAATGCCGACCGCCTCGAATCTTCATCACTTTTTTGTTTCGGCTCTAGATGAATTTCATAATTCGAATGACTGCTTTTTTGCAGCAATTTTTGTGTTTTTTATTATTATTATTTTTTTTTATTAAAGCCTCAAACTAGAGGACATTGTTTTCGCCAATAATTCGCCGACAAAAAATATTTATAAAAACATTCCGCTGCTAACTTTACTACATGTTTTTCTGCCGTTTGTTATATCACCCGAAACTAGTCAATAAAAAAAAGGAAAAAGCAAAACTCGTTTTATCTTTTCTATTTCTCTACCTTTTACATTTTTAGAAAAATATGTTGCATTTTTTCGGTAACCTCTCGGAAAAAAAAAAAAAAAGAAAAAAAAAGTAATAATAATTGTGGGAACTCCGTGGAAATAAAATTTTGACATAGTCCTAACGTATTTATTCACGTTATTACCTATTAAACTCGAAGCTGGCAATAGTATCATTGAGACATATAAACTAATGCGATAATTTTTTATATTCTCTTACACTTTCTATAATAGTATCTTTTTTGTTCTTTTTGCTTTCTCAAACGATGAATGTAAATAGATTCCGTCAAAGTCGGACACAAATTATAACAAATTAGCCTACATTCACATTCGTTTCGCAACCCAGGCCGCCCAGTATATGCGCAGCGATAACAATTTGCAGTTTATATTGCAACAGGTCCAGAGGCAGGGTTAAAACCTGAAACTCTTCCCCTCACTACGCCACTGAATTGTGGAAATTACACTGAACTGTCTTATAAGCTACAAGTTGGTTAGTGTAAAAGCCACACTCGAAGCTTCTTACATTCATACATTTACCCCGCCTTCGAGAATACAAACGAAAAAATGTAAGTAAGCAAAAAGGCAAATAATACTAATTAAAATTGGCCATCAGATGACAAACTTGTTTTTAGCAGAGCTTTTTTACAAGTAAACTTGTTCACAAATAAAACATAGCTATTTCATTCGCAGAATGTAAAACAACGAGATATTTGATCAAAAAGCCGAAACTTTTTCGTGTTGTAGCTCATAAAACCTTGCCTGTGGGCTGTGTTTTGTACATTTGGATAGCTAACAAGCAAATTGCGAAAAATATCACTTGCAATTTTGAATAAAAAGGCTACAGCAAACCTGGCTAATGGAAATGTTTGCTGCATTTGTTCATTGACAAGGTGTGTTTGTGATCAGGCGCTAAGATTTTCCATAATTTGAGACTTTGTTCGATTGTTTATATGTTCCTTTAAGTATTTGCTGTAGCAAAAGTGCACTCATCTTCAATGCTACGCAGTGAACCGTTCTCCAGCGATTTTCTTGATGAATACAACAGAATTCATAAAAAAGCAAGGGCACCGTTCCTTTTGGCACACCGCCAGCTCGAGTGGGCCCAACTAAATAAGCGAATCGAATGTAATGCCTCATGTGGTCATACAGCTTCATATTTTTTTCTATAGTTCCGAGAAAACTCTTTCCCCCACCATACAACGCGACAATTGTTTGTGTGCCTTGCGTTTGATGGAATCAGAGCTTAGGCAAGTGCGTGAAGAGGGCGCAAGAACCGCGTGTACCTCCACAATCCATACCCCTACCGCCACTGCACTTAATGCAGCTCAACATCAGTTTGAAATGGGGTGAGAAGGAGAGAAGGAGAGAAGGAGAGAAGGAGAGAAGGAGAGAAGGGAATAGATAAACGTTACCAACGAGTTCGGTGTACTGTAGTGAGTTAACTACTCACCAATTTCCAAGGGCAACTCAAATATATATTTCCAAATTTAAAGTTAACTCAAGTTAAACCTTCACAGTGAAGCACACTCTAAGTATACCTAAAAATTATCTTCATTTTAGTCCCAGGTTTAAGGTTACCAACTGTAGGATCACGATCCACGAGGTTCGAACTGCGGCTCTGAAAATGGGTTTGAGTAAAAGCAACGCACTTTTTCACGCGACGAAATTACCGACTGAAACATATACACGGCAGTGTTGGACCTTATGCCTTCTTCTGTGGTCCCCACAGGCCACAATAATCATTTATTTATTTATCTATTTTCTAGACAATGTAACTCATTTTTCATTTGGTGAAGAAAAATATTTGAAGACAATTTTTCTCTTCATAAATCACGCGCTTACAAACTCGATTTTCGCTCGGTATCGTAACAAATATGGAAAATGTGCCTCTCGAATTAATTTTTCGCCTCAAATTCCTTCCACGCCGATTTTACAGCAGGACTAGCACAGAGAAAAACCACCGAATAGGTTCTCAATTTCCTATAAAAAATTAGACACCATAAATTTTCACGTTTACCGTAGGTATACACATATACGCTTATACCAACTCGATACAAAAATGCGTATGTCTGTAAAAATTTCCGTTTCCGAATACTTGGTTTGAAAAGGAGCAAACTACACCCCCAAGCGCATAGAAAAAAAAAAAGGGCAAAAAAGAATGAACATAAACCCGTAATTACGATTCAAAAAAGAATGAATCGAAAAAAATTAGTAATACATTTTAATGATAAAATTGTTTCGTGGTATTCCTTTTACGTTTGACTCATAAAGATTCGATGAGATGGAATCAAGTTGGTAATTGCGGACGTTAACGCCATTTTTGAAATTTATTTTTTAAATTTTATCGTACGATCTGGATTGCGCGATCTGTACGTACAGATACGAGGTTTTTTCTCGAAAAATTTCGACGCGAGCACAGTCTGCTACCTTCGGTTATAGTTTCAGTATTTTTCAAAAAAATTTTAATCACATTTCGAAGTTTTCAGATCTTTCTTCTTCTTATAAACGTATATAAAAATGTATAAGTAGGTAGGTAAGTATACTGTTTAATATACGAATGTTTCGTGAGTTACGTTGGTAGGTATTACTAACACAAATTTTTTACTTCGTAATTCGATTACTTTGTATGGGAATTGATAATAATATGTTAAACGTCTTTGTGAGCGGAAATTTTGCGGAACTCGTCTTCAAATTTTCCAAGTCGTCGTATCTAACGGCGAAGAACTTTCTCGAAATTCGACTCATCAACCAAATAATTTATTTCGCTTTTACGACTTGCGAATCGTTCAGTCCTCCTGAAAAAGGTGACGGTCTTGTAACGCGTTTGATGATGAAATTTCGAAAGATCAAACAATATTTGATTAGGCACATTTCTATTGATCATGGATTTGGTATCAGGGATTCAGGGCACAGCCAGCTTCGAAATCTGGAGTTTTCATTCGATGAAGGAGCACCGGAGAAACGATTGGAAAAACCACAATCTTTGAGCCGAAAGTATTTGGCGAGACTAATGCACTCACAAGGCGATGAGCAAAATTAGTTTTAGTCTTGTATCTTCGGCAAGATCACGACCAATTTCACACCTATAGGTGCGAAACGAAGGTCAACGCAAGGCCAAGACGGCCCACCTACGTAACACTAAGACTCGATAGTGTAAGACCAACATTAGACGCAAAACTTGGAGCAAAAAGAATGAACGAACGATGCGAAAGTGACCCCGAGTTGTTATTCAATCTTCTTTTAAACAATTTTTGCAAAATTTTGGACCAGATAAGGAGAACAGATAGGTGAGACAGTGTCACGACGATGCAACAGCAACGCGTTGACAATATACGAGTGTTGCAAACTGTGTGTTGAATGAAAATAAATTCAGCGATCTACGTCCGCTGTTATCAAAAATGTTAAAATCCTCGAGTGAAACAGGGCGGAGTTACAGGGTTGAAGCCGCACAAAGTGTGCTCCATAACCTTGCGTCCCTCCTCAAAACGTTGAAAGAAATATCAAATAACCACTTTGTAAATAGGTCAGACGTCAATTATATCCAAAACCATGTCCATAATTTCGAATTTGTATTCCGCATTCACATAATTATGATGAACTGGCTTCTCTTGGGATGACGCAATTATCGTCCCCATATGTAATTACCTACAAGGTAAACGAATCAATTTTAATACAGTACAGCCGATGAGTTCTAGCATACTCATTAGCGTACCAATTCTTCAAAAATTATCGAGAGTGAGTCAAAATTTAATGAACTGTGGACTGGAGCCGAATGAAAGGTATTGACACTTAACATAAGTATTCCCAGTCCTCCCTTACGATGGAAAATTCTTGTGTAACTTGGAAGTGGATTCGCTAGTGGACCGCATGTGACTGTAACAGACCTGAATCGATGGAAAATTCTCTCATCCGACTGCGGATACAGATATATTAATTGAAAACATCAACGACAAATTTGATGAAAATTATTTGAAACTACTGGTTACTATGAACAATATTTCAGTCTGCGCGGCAGAACGAAAAGATACTGGCCTCGTGTGTCGGTCGTACATTTTCGCGACCAGATTGTATAAGAAATGAAATTGATTTATTCATACGTAATTGTAACGGTTACATAGCGTAACAGAACAATCAACTACACAAGTTAGTGAAAAGAGTGTATTAGGAATCCCTCAATTCTGAAAGGCACTCATTCCACTTTTTTGAGGTATATGAGTTAGACATGTGGTAACACTGATTGAGGGTAGCTTCATCAATTAATGCAAAAAGAAACTCATTCCGACTGCTCTAAATGCAAAAAATCTTGTGTTGAAAATCATATATATTGGAGAAAAGTACTTATTCCGAAATGAGTGCGTTTCTACGTTGAAAAACAGAAGTAGTTTAGTGCAAATAGGGATTCATTCCACAAAATAGTTCCTGGTTCTGTTACTTTCAACAGATGGCAGTTTTGCAAGCCTGTATCCGGTCTTTGGTAAAAAAAAAAAAAGAAAAAAAAAAGAAAAAAAAAGAGAAGCAAATCTATGGATTTTATGCTGTTTACGGTATTATTATTATCAAAATAGTGCATTATTGACGTCTTATATTATTTTGATGTGAAAGTTTATGAGTTTTGAACTACCTACCTATATTAAAAAGTTTATTAGAGATTGAAAATGGAAGCCCTACACAGTAGTAAGGGGAAAAAAGACAACGGCACCCAGAAACCTATAAATGCACAATGATTAAAAAGGCGAGAGTTTCTGGTGAGGCTTACATAAATTATGCCGGAAAGGAGGTGCAAGAAAGAAAGCAGGGTCCTCCTTGCATGTAAGTTAAACAAATTTATAAAATTAATAATATTAAAAATTATAGCTACTGGTACTGATGTTGCTCAATGATTTTTCAGTTGTAAGAAGGAGTGTTACCAGCTGTTCGATGACATTCAATTCTGCGAAATATTCAATCGTATGTATTTGAAGGAAAACAAAAATCAGCAGAATACCTTCTTACAAGATTTGATTATAGTGATGCCTGTTTCTCGTAGACGTGTGGTGAAGGAAAAAAGATCCAGAAAATACAGAAAAAGTTGTTGATTGCAGGAAAGCATTTGCATCATTGTATGGTGTTACTCAGAAACGTATTCATCAAATTATCCATTTGGCATCAGTGAGTGTTTTGCCAAAAGACTTACGAGGCACAGGTCCATCTGCCAATACTCTACCCAAAAAAACAGTGGATCAGGTGAAACGTCACATCGAATCATTTCCTACAGAGAGCCAAGTCATTACAAAAATATTTTGTACTTGCCAACAGAATTGAACTTGAAGATAATGCATAACCTTTATTCTAAGAAGTATCCAGAAACATCTATTTCCTATAACAAATACAATGATATCTTCAAGTACAACTACAAGCTGTCATTTGGGCAACCGCAAGTAGATGTCTGTGCTGCATGTGAAGAGTTCGAGTCTAAACTAAAAAGAAAAATTTCCCAATCCTACAGTAAAATTAGTTGTCAAGGCTGAGCAAGCTGTGCACAAGCAACGTGCTCAGAAATTTTACACTGCTATGAAAGCTGATTGAGAGGCACAAGACAAGACTGTATTGTCATTGGTTTTTTGATTTTATGGCGAATATTTCTCTACTCAATATACCAGTCCAGGAAGCTTTTTACATGCGTCAATTGACTGTGTCTGTATTTTTCATTCACAATATTCAAAAAAAGAAAGCTCGTATGTATGTGTGGCATAAACGAGAGGCTAAGAAAGGGTCAAATGAGGTTGTGTCAATGTTGATGGATGCAATTACCAGAGAACATGAAGAAAATGAAAACTATACAACACTGCACCTATTTAGCGACAACTGTGGAGGCCAAAATAAAAATCATACAATGCCGAAGTTTATGCAAGCATTAACCGATAATTCGATGTTTCAAGAAGCAAACTACTTCTTCCCTATTCGCGGACATAGCTTTAATGGTTGTGATAGGGATTTTGGGCGCATTAAACAAAATTTGAAACGTATTGGTCGCATGCACACCAAATGGCAGGTAATACTCTTGATAATTCTGATGGTTTAGAGTAAAGAGTTTCTATGTACATTTGTTTAGGGCGGCTCAAAGCAGTACTAGACTATCTTACAGTTGGTAAAAGATACAGAAAAAGGAGACAAATTTAAACAAAAAACATACATAAAGCTATTTTAGCCTAGACCATCACTTTGCACCTATTTTAACATGCTTAATTTTACACATTCTCTCTTATCTTGTCCATATGTCATTAATGCCCTCGCAAATAGTGATTGAGCCAATTTTGAATTTCATGATATCTCATGTGAGGATATTGTCGACTATAAATCATGGTGGCCCAAATATTATCGTCAAAATGCTGTATCAGAGGAAAATAAATACAAATCTAGACTGGAAAGGACAAACTTTGCCATTTAAAAGTACCACCAATTTCTTACAACTTCTGAAAGCAAGGGGAACATGGTTGCGAGAGAGTATATCGATGGTATATTGCAGTCAACATTTGATTTTGGACAGCCTGGAACCCGTTTCACTCCAGTGTTAATGCCAATTTACAATGGTTTATTGCCAATTTCACAGGAAAAAACCAAAGACATACGTGCTTTATTTAAATATGTTCCAAAGAAGAATCAAACTTTTTTGAATGACCTAATCTAGAAATTAACGAGTTAATTCAATAAAATTTTTACTCTTTTGCATCAATTATTTGCCATTTTTTAGGTAATTCCCGAGACAATTTATATCATTTCCCGGAAAAAGGAACTAATTCCAGTTTTTCTTCTCCCTCCCACAGTGGTCAGAAGGATCCAATGCGAAATTTCTTCAAGTGGGTCATAAATGGTGCTGTAAGTTACTCAAAGCCTCAATTTCAAGGTTCTAGGTGGATTTGAGGGGAAATAGGAAGGTTTTTTTTTCATTTACTCAGAAGTAGGTTGAGTGGAATAAATCCTTTTTTGAAATGACGAGTAACTTTATAAAACATTAACAGTAATAAACATCAAGAATTAAAAAAATTAGTTAGGTTGTAAAAGAGTAATGTAAAGTAGAAAAGATATGTAACAGAATAAAATAGAATGAATGTAAAAGTACAAAACATGAGGTTATATAGTATTTTGATTATTAGTCTAAAGAGGAGGTTCAAGCAAATTTACAGAGTGTTGGAGAAGGGTTTTAATCTTATTGGTTAATAGAAATATATGTACATGGAATATGACCAATGGTCTCGTAAGAATATGACATAAGGTGAGTGTTCACAAATAATTTAGTGGAAATTAGTATATATGCAAGATTAAAAAAATAGTATAAACAAGAAATGAGTTCATAGGTTTTGAGTAAACACAGTAACTGTTTATGTAGGAAATTATGTCATCAAGCAAGTCTTGACTTGTAGAAATGACATATTTATGAATGGAGTAATAAGAGAAAATAGATTGAAAGTAATGATGATGATGGTAATTAAGAATACAAATTTAGGAAGTATTACGAACAATACGAAAATATTGCTACAGTAATGCATGGGCACAGACAAGTTGAAAGAACAGAAAAACAAATTCGAATAAAACTTCAAATTTTTCATAAATTGTGAACGATTTGTGAGAATGAAGCTTGTACCAGATCTAAAAATCGCCCTGTGATCACCAAACACAATTCTAGTTCATCTAATTATTACCTATGAATCAACATAAGCAAGCAGTTTTGTGAGTAGGTCTTCTTTAGAAAATCTACTTGTTACATTTGGTTTGGTATCAGGCCCTAAGGGTGGGCGGAGGTACATTTTTTGTTTCATAATCTCGCAAAAATTTTGGCACCAATAACTCAAATTCATATATACCTATATAATTTATTTTTACTGTGTATGTTCGTTCATCCATGTCAAAATGGGAATATATCGTGCCCCTTTTTATAAGCTTTTGTTCTACTCACTACTGCTCACTGTGATTTTAAAATATACCAATACTGCAGCCAACCTTCCACAATGAAATAATATTTATTTTGCATAAAGCTAAAGCCAAAAAAAAAATAAATAAATATTTTAAAAATTCGTTTTTAATGTAAACTTATTTCCTCTATTATTGATATTTTTTTTATTCACTGTAGGTTACTTTTTCGCTTCTAGGTCGCCATATTACCTGTTGACTTGAAAAAAAGTTTAAAGAATGTATCGTGTAGAGTTTGTGTCAATTAATGTACGTCATGAAACATAACATTTTACACCCCTGAAGTTGATGGTCTCCCGTTAATAGCCCTCTAAAAGCAGAATATTGTACCGTAAAATGTTTTACTGATTACAGCTCAAAAACTATTGAGCCTATGAAAAATATGTAAATCACGTCTTTATCTGTAGAAAATTGTAGAAAACTTTTTACTAAGAATAAAATTTTCTATAGAATCAACCCTTACCTGAGAAAATTACGAAAACCACGCTAAAATATGATCCAAAACTTTTGGGGGGGTGAGGAGGAAGTATCAACTTGAGAGGTAATAAGTGTTTGATTTTAAATAGTTCAAGGTCCAATAAGATAAGCCTCCAAAAGACAAATATTATCTTTTTTATTTCTCAAGAAAAAGGAGGGTTACAATGTGGCAACCCAAAACGTATGCCACTTTACCAAAAATATGCCACAATACCTGTTTTTAAGAAAAAAATCCGTCACTTTACCTGCAAATACGTGTATATATATATATATATACATGTATACACACACACACGCATACACATAATGTGGACAGAAGAATTTAAGTAACCTATATATTCGTGATCTACGATTCGGAATCAGCTCCAGGTCCTACCACTGCACTGAATGCAATAGTTGTATTTTTCAGGAAAATACACTAAAAAGGCGAATAAAGGTCTTTAGAAAATGAGTGAAATCAGAAAAACTCCGTCCAAAATCAGGAGTCTTATTTTATTTCAGCAGGAACCTGCAGTATGCCTCAGTTTGTACAGACCCAGACATCCACGGTTTTGGTCTGACTCACACTCATCATACACATTCTCTAGAGAATTTCAAAGAACTTACGAACTTTTCTTGACTCCTACGGTATCTAAGAACTTTAAGTATGAAGGGTTCTTTACTCGTAGCTTAGATTCTTAAAATGTTTACAGGTATTCATTCACAGTATTTGTGAAAACAGAAATTATGATCTGATAAGAAAAATTACCTACCTTTTCTTTGTGGGTTTCTTTCAATGAGAGTACAGGGGTGGCTGTGAAAATAATTTGTCTCAGCCATCTACCTATAGGGACCAATTTCGTTTTGTTAATTTTTTTTTTTTAATTGAAACATAAATTTTTGATCAACTTTTATGAAAAATTTTGTTAAAAAGTTAAGATAGAAGACTTTCGTTACGTTTTTCTATTTTTCGTAATTGTTAGCCATTCTTAATCAAGGCAAATATTCAAAATAGCTCAAAGTCTATTAGTTTTTTTATTCCTCTTCCATCAAATCTAGTAACATTTAAAAATGATCAAGAAACTTGATAGGTACTGGTTCCACGTCGTATACAAATTGTTGCGATGAAAATGTACTATTATAGCCTGTTCTAAATTTGAAAATTGTTGTAATGATTTTACACGAGGGATATGGGAATTTGACAAATCAAGGGACTGTTTTTTGAGTTTAGTTGTATTTGTAAACAGCATAATTTCGAACTAACATATTGAATGACTGCAAGATATTTTCTCCATCTTCTTACTTTAATTTTATAGAGACAATTTTCTTTCTGTGGAGGAATAAAGAGTTTCCTCTCTTGAACTTGAAACTTATTTTCCAAAGTTCGACTTTTTTTATTTTCGTTTAATTTTTTAATTACTTAATTATTGAAAATTTTTTTCATTTATTTTTATTTATTTATTTATTTTTTCTTTTTTATAAGCTTTTATTCTACTCACTACTGCGATTTTAAAATATACCAATACTGCAGCCAACATTCCGAAACAAAATAATGGTTTATTTCGCATGAAGCTAAAGCCTAGAAAAGCATAGAAGCTTATCTCTTAAAAATTCGTTTTTAACCTAATTAATTTAATATGTTTTAATTTTTATTTAAAAAAAAAAATTTTCATTATTTTTACATAAAATTTGCGGAGTTGCACCTGACAAATCATGCAGAATATGCATGCAAAATTTTATTCAAATCGGTTGAGTGGTTTTGGAGGAGTATTATTCCTAATATTTGCAAAAAAGTTGTAGAAAAAGGCTACATCTTCCACATCTTCCACATCTTCCACATCTTCCAGGCTCCACCCTATTTCAATCAGGAAAATAGAATGACTCTAAAAATGAAGCCCCATTGCTCATCTTTGAAATCAAGAGCCAGCGCTATACTGCAAGAAATCTACAATCTCATTTCCTCGAATACTGATATAATAAATGGAAATAATACTGAGTTTACTTTTGATGCGATTACTGTGAATTCCTTTTCTGAACTAATGACAATGGATATGCTCATGTGGCCGTAATCGTAGTTATTATTGTTGGAGGAAAAGGTTACCTACAAAATGGTCAGTTGCTCATTCATTTACTTGTATTTAAGATGCCAAAATTGAGGGTGGAAAAGTAACTGGACTGAAACTAAAAAAATACTCTAACGCAACAATGCTTCGTTAGAAAATCCAGTGGGCTAGATATTTATGTTGATAGTGATCGATATTTATATGGGTAGTTATCGATATATCGATATTTTATTGTTAGTTTTAGGTTAAGAAATTATAGAGGATGAGGACCGCTGAAGACATAAATTAGTAACACAAAATAAAGTATTTATCGAAGTAGCATCCCAGAAGCGTGTGTATTTTACATAAGTTACATAATATAAGTTTGAGTACAAGCTGAGTGAGGTAAACGAAGATGTACAGAGATAAACAAGTAAGCGGCGGAGATGGTAATACAGTGCAGCTGCAAACAGAGATGTAAAATATATGTTAATGCAGTCGTGTGTCCGTACGAGTGAGAGGGGAGAAGGATTGGTGGTCTCAACAGAAATTACAAAAAAACTATCGACAATTATCCATATCTTTAACAAAAATATCAATCTATCGATGTTTTATCATTAAAAACAGCTTTTCCAGAGATTTTTTGTTTCCAGTTTTCTGAGAACTGCTAAACTGATGAGCACCAAACTTCTTTTAGACCTGCTTCCATACAATAGATATCTTTTGTAAAAATTTCAGCCCTATCTGTTCAGTAGTTTTCTCAAAAACGTGAACACAAAAAATTTTTTCCAGAAATTTTTCTTCTCAGAAACTACTGAATTAATAGGCACCAAACTTTTAAGAAACTTGCATCAACATAAGGAAAGTCTATCGTGAAAATTTCAAGCCCGATCCATTTTTTTGTTTTCTTAGAATCCCAAAAAAACGACTTTTCCGAGAATTTTTTTTTTCCAGTTTTCTCAGAAATTAATCAGTTGATAGGTAAAAAACTTCTTTCAGACCTGCTCCAATATAAAAACTATCTCTCATAAAAATTTCAGCCCTATCCACTTAGTAGTTTTCTCAAAATTGTGAACACAAAATTTTAGGCGATACATATATATAAAATTATTTCAAAATGAAAAATGGTACCAATCGTTTTCTTTTCTTATGAAACGGATAATTTTCATCATCCTCACCTCTAACCCCTCCATTAGGTCAATTTTAATACCCCGTTTGCAAGCAAACTGGGTAAAAACACAAACGATTAAAATGAGATAAATCGCAGCAAAATATATGGAAAACCTTATATTGTTTTCATAATGAAGTTAGTTCTTATTATAACATCAACGCAGCACTCATTATCTTACCATCAATTACAGAATGTGTTCTTGTGATATCTGCTGATTGCAAACAATGTTTTTATTCATAAAGAATAGATGCTGAATAAAGTCAGTTCTTAAAATCGGTTCTCGCTCCAGACCATCAGTTTTTAAATATTTTCACAATTACAAAACGAAATGCAACAATAACTATACATACAGACCAGCAGCTATAGTCATTTTTAAACAGTCAGGATCTGTGACCAGTTCACATGACTGTTCAACTCTCTGTTTGTGGGAAAACAGAGTAAAAACGAGGAGAGTAGACGGTTTAGTAAGGAGCAAGGATAACAAAAACAGGTGGCTCAAAAACAACAAATTTTCCTATCAGAAGGAGAAGGAAAACAAATTGGAACGTATTGTCATATTGTCATCAAGAATGCATCATGTGCGCTATCAGCAAGCTTTGTAGAGCATGTTTTGGTACAGCAAAGCTGCTGCGCACTCAGGGAGAGTACGAACTGAGCATACAATACCATAGCACAAAATTGTCCAATATTTCCATACAAGCAGTAGAATTGGGACTACTGGAAGTGCACCAATGCGCAAGAAAAAAGTTGTGCTTATAACAACCTCATCATAATTACATTCTCAAAGACTGATAAAACTTATGTTATATTCATTTTCCTGGACTTTCAATTAGCCTCAGTCAGTTTTTTGTTTTGTTTGTTTAGTTTGCTGTTTCTTTTTCACCTTATTTTACAGGGTGGTTGTTCATTCAGGCAAAATTGAGAGTAAAATTTTTACCAAAAAACCCAACAAAAAAGAGAAACGAACTTATTAATGGGATTATACAAGATTTTGCTTGGATACCAATACAAGCCGAACATGTCATTTTGTTGACATTAGCAATGAAAAAAATTCGTATTCTGATCCACTTCTGCAGCAGGTATTTATTTCCATTCTTTTTATTCTAGCACTTCAAAAAACGCTTCAATGGTCAGCCACTTACTTTATTTTCAAATATTTTTAGCACAGATCACTTCATTTCACCTTTAGTTATGATCTAGTTGACGACTGCTTACCGTCTTCTCCTATTTTTCTCTTCTTTATTTTTATTTTTTTGACTATGGTGAAGTGGTTTCTTTCTTTTTACGTTATTTCATTCTTATTTGCGATTCAAACGTATTATGTTACAACGAGATGAATGCTGTAAAAGGAGAGAAACGATGTGTGAAAGAAATGTAAACGGTAGACTGAAACGGTGCTTTTAAAATGTTAAGAGAAGTTGCATGGGTATCCATTCAACAGACTCTAGACTGGGATGTTGGTATTAATGGCGATCTTTGGACAATATACGCTGAAATTTAAATGCTGTGATGATAAATCCAACGTGCGAATACAGCCATGATGGATACATAATACATTATACGATTAAATGGTTCTTAGAGGATGTACCTACACCATTTCTGTTTGCCGAACTGAGTCCCTCCAAAAAATTGATTTGTAACATGTTTCGCTCTATCCTGCATTCTCTGATAAAAGAAGAAAGTAGGTATTTCATTCATTTCAAATCATTCTACAACGTGTATTCATCTTTAACGAGGTTCTTAGAGGATGCGATGTGAAGTAAATGAAGACTAAAGCAGCTTCAGAAGGAAAAAAAGTCAAAATATCACGATTACAGAGAAGTTGACCAGAACACTGATGTGCCACATGCTATTCGAAAATAAATTACTCTGCTCATTCAATAGTCGATAGCATGTTATACTGCCAATTAGGGACAATCGTCTTCAGTTGTATCAACTTCTAAGTTGCAAATATTGAAAAAATTGTTGGAGGGAGGCTTAAGTAGAACGTTGGGCAACTTCACCAAGCAATGGAATTTTTATTGTTCAGAATGTTATAATCCTGGCTATACGACGACGAATATTCGCATGAGATAAAATGCCAAGTACAGAAGACGAAAGATATAGTTTATATTCTAGGGCGAAGAAGCACCATCACATCAGAAATAACTGTTGTTAACCAGTACTCGCAACAGAGATAGCACTGAGACATTATAGACTCATCGGTTCTGGCCAACCCTTCAACTAAGCCGCTAGTTAAGAAGTAAGTCAGCATTCAGTGCGATTGGTTTTCTTTCAAAGGAATTGGAGCGACACAACTTCTCTTTCCAAAAGGCCGGTAACATAATCAGAACAGCAAAATCAGACCCATACGATATTTATAGCAGCAAAACTAAGACTATAACCAAACATTCAACTTGAGAGAATATAATATTATGACGTTCGAAAACGAACGTACATCCCATGTATAAGTGTTTGATATCATGATTCAAAGTATACCAGCGAGTCTCGAGAAATCAAGTCAGCTCAAACAGTAGGGCCACCAGCCTAACAGCGAAAGCTCCCAAGGCCTACAAAGTATGTCGGGCAATTTCGACTAAACGGTTTAAATAATTTGGCCGACCCATCAGTACTATTCACGTCTTTTATTACAGTAAATAGGTTACTTACAGTAGAACACTAAAGTAGCAGGTATCACAAAATCATATCGCTCGATGTCCAGTGAACCAACAGATTCCAACCAAGTATGATTGTTGTTGGAATTGAAAACGGTTTAAACGGACTGGTACAATTCTGCTATCGGTGTTCACATTCGAGTAATTTAGGTAAAAACAATTTGAAAAAAGAGTGACTTAATGTCGAAACATAAGCTGTAGTATGTCGTAAATAATATTGCGTATTCGCGACAAACGGAATTAATCAGCGTATGAAACGAAACTGACTGTTCACAGTTAAACCAAAATCATGAACTGTCGAGAAAGATAAGTGTTTGGTTCACCAATGATCGAGTTTAAAGATACACGTCACCACAAAAGTATATAATAGTAATCGATTAGTGTGCTGTATTATTTCATAGAAAGGGAAGTTATTTTCATATTGAACTCGATGTACTCATCTGTGACTTACTGTTAGTATAATCTTAGAATTCGTGAGCCATTCCCTATTAGTATATAAGTATCGAAATTCGGTGGTGATGTGAAGGGAAGGCCGTGTGTCATCAGATGTCACAATATGAACAAACTTGCAGATCATATGTTAACATTTGATTCTCTGGACGTCACAATGTAATAAAATCTATACGAAATTGCTTGCATTTTGGTATATAGAGTTGAATTTGAGAAAAATGAAAACTGTATTTCACATGTGCCAGGGTTTCTAATGAAATGAATTTTTCAACCAAATATAGGTACGTTAGCCTATTTATGGTAGAAATACCTGTCGAAAGCGAGAATAAACAAAGTACTGGCCTAGGTACCTTAAACATGTGAGATCCAGGTGAAACTCCTCCAGCAGAGCTCATAAACCTGACAAACTGAGAATCGGAAATCCAAAGTTCAGATCTTGCACGATCTCATTTTTGGTACGTACACATTAAAATGAATATCTCTTTGTCCGTTTATAGCAAAATGTATATTTATTTGTACGACTTTATAAGAAGTCCCTCGCATTACAGTTCAGAAAAATTATGATTCCGTTTGGAATTATTTGTGTTATACCTACATAAAATGTTTTCATTCTTGTCAGGCAGCGATTATGCATTTCATTAAAGATGAGGGAGTGAAGTGATAAAAGAAGGTTATAATACTATTGTTTTCACTGCCTGAGGTGAAGAGGAAGCAAAGGTCCACCACAAATCTCATTAATGTTCAATAAAATGAATAATAATCTAAATTCAAACAATGGGCAAAGAATAGAAGTTAAGAAATTACATAACAACACCCACGAAAGTAATAAACCCAAACAACATTTGAGGTCAGTAGGTAGGTAAGTACTAATTCCATAAATAGAAAATGTGCAATCAAATGTTTAAATTTCTTATTTTAGCTGGTTTTCAAAGAAAATCAACGAAAGAGCATAGCAAAGATGGGGACGACAGGTAAAATGGTACTCCTTAATGAACCAAAACTTGCCCTACCCCACCAAAAACGTTTACCTTTCTCAAGTAATAGCTGCACGAAGGGTTATAATACGTACAGGCATATTACCCCGATTGCTTTATATATTGAATTATATACCTAAAGAAAAATAAAATATAAAATAGACGCCAATTCCTGGTTCAAACACAGTTCAATTAACACCTCAGTCCTCAACTATTTCATCTCACCTGTTCTCGCGCCTTTCTTAATGGATTTTTAAGGCGTGTTGGGAACATCGAAATGTCTGTTGTAAAGTAGCAAAATTATTTTACGTTTTTATTGATGTTTTTTTTTTTTTTTTTTTTTTTTTTTTTTAATCGAGTCGGAAATTACAGTTTACGATATTCGATGTTGTGTATACATGAAGGAAGAAGGTTCACGTTCACGTCGTATTTCTTTTTCTTTCTTTTTTTTTCTCTTTTTCTAACCGACTTCTTTTTATCCTTTTCTACCTTCCAAATTATTCCCAAAGTTAATCAAATTACCCGGCGCTATTAAACGCCTCCTCTTTTATCCCCTTTCTTATACGAGTGCGGCGGCTAGTAAATAAAATCGAATTGCTCGGAAAGTGCGTTATTAATTATACGACGATTTAACTTTGGTAGTATAAAAAATGATTGTCTACGTAGACTTATAATCGGTCGCTAATGCGTTGTTTATATACGACAAAAACGGCCTTCTAAACATCACACGCCGTAGGTAACATTTGAAAACAATTCGTAGGAAAGGAAATTTCATTTGCGCGCGAATAAATGTTAAATGAATGTTTGCATCTGTGGCTGTCGCCGACGGAATATTTCACACGGTCATCGCGTACGATATTTACAGGCTCATTAGGACAAAATATTTTCAACCGGGCTTCATTCAAAACCATAGCTATTATTGAGGTACTCACAGAATGTGACAGAAGTGTGATGCGATCGCACCTACGTACTTATTAACAACTTTCAAACGAATATCAAAGTCTGCAGTGACAAAATCGCGAAAGAATTTTTTAGTCCGGAGCTCCCTTTCCTCTTCCTACGGGACGTTTGGATTTAAGAAAATTGCAAATATCGAAAACGACCATTTTAAAGCATCTAAATTTCCTTTCAAAGAAAATAAAAACCCGGGTTGTGATTTCACTAAATAATACCTACGTCGTTTCAAGTCGCCGAAGAATCTTATAGAACCATCGGTCAAGTTAAAATTTGCATAAATGGCGTAAATGGCTGAAACGATGTAAATCGTTCGCGGAAAATCACTCTAATTAGGTACCGAATATGTAGACGGATCGGGCATAGGTCATTGTTGACCTGTAAATTTGTCAGAGAAAAAAAAAATGCGCTCGATGTAAATTTAGGCCTGTCAAATTAGATCAAAAAAGAGTGTTTTACTCCGTAAAATCAGAGGAAAGATTTGCCGGCGCGTCAAGTGCCCTTTCGAACGTACCGAAAATCTCGCAAAATCTGACCGCGGCTTCACCCCCTAAAAATCCACTTTTTCCTGGATTTTATCGAGTAAATTTTCAATTTTTTCACGCAAACTGTAAGTGGTAGACGACAGTTTCTGCGAATACTCGCACATTTTTTCGGGGTTGAGGGTGGAGAGAAATGTTTGATTACGAACTCCCTCCCACGACCGAAAAAACTTCGTTATTAGGCCTACGCGCTTCTTTTTACCTCATCCACATACGGCCCAACTGAGAAAACGACTTGTCCACCGTTGGCCCGAACAGGTCAATAGGCTTCGATATGGTCATTTATTTGTATTACAACGTCCAGCTCATCAAAAAAGTTATTTTACTCGTTCTAATCTAACAGCAGATAGGTATCGATGCTTTTTTAGACATTTTTTCACTTCGAAAACCCTAAAGCCGAAAGGAGTTTTCCGTTATAACAAACCTTTCAACTTCGGTGCCGCACTTTTCATTAACCGCCATAAAGAACATGGCTAATATCGAGTAAGTACGTAACAGTAATCTTCGTTTGAGTTTGTAACCATACGTGTAAAAACTGCCGATGGAAATACGATGCGGCCGATGAAATCATTAATCACGAATCATTCCATAATCATTATTCGAATCAAGATCGGGTGCATGGTGTAGCCCTCGCGTTCGCAAGGGTTCGATTGATTTTTTTAACGAAAATCAGGCCTAAAACTGGGTATAGATAGGTACGGTAGCCTATTCTTTAAATTCGGCACGTATTCTCTTTCTCCGGCGAATTTTTTCTCACCTTTTTGTGAGACAAACCGACCACCCACACAATAGGCCTACAACAGAGCTGCCGTTCCTAAACATTACCGCTTTATTGGACCATTATTTGAAGGATACCTTTGTGTATAAAGCAGGCTTCGTCAACGTAATAAAATGTCAAATTATCCCTAGGCAACGAAACCCGAATAAAAGCCAAAAGAAATTATGCATCATTTTCTATATGATTTCAAATAGCTTCTAAATGGTTCGGAAAAAAATTGCTCTTAGACAACACTTTATAGCTTTTTCCCCTTCATTTTATTACGAATATTCTCTTCTTTTTGCTCATCATTTTATTTTGTCACCTTTCATTATTAAAAAAAAAAAAAAATAAATAAATAAAAATATCCGTCATTAATAGCGCCAACCGTCACGAATGATGTAGATAAAGCTTGCAGGCCTGTAGGTATTTTACATACTTAGTAGGTATCACCTTCTGTAAATTATAGGTTCTAAAAAAAAGTGACTAAACTGATGATGAATTTTTTTTTTTTTTTTGCTACAGGATCCGGTCGACGATGAATCTTTTTTATAAGAAAAGTTAAAATTTCACACGTCAGAAAGAAAACCTATAAAAACGGTAATACATGAAAAACAGGTTGAATACCATTCACCTTTGAGGATCTTTCATAACATATGGGCGTGTAATTTTTTATTCACAAAGCCTGACGTATATTTAAACAAAATAGGTATAGTTCTAACGTACCTATACATTAATGTCATTTGCAGCAACCAAATTTAAGGCAATCCAATTAATTTTCTATAATATTGAACTCGGTGTAGCAAAAACGACTAGCAACATGTTTTTTGAATTTTATTAAAGAAATATAAAAAAGCTTGACACCTTCCCTAATCAGTATTTTTTCGAACTTCGTAGCCAATGCGAGCTTTCATACGTATCAAGCATGTGTAATCCTTTTTTGACTGAAAAAGCACTAGCAAAATTTTCAAATACAATGCCGGCCAGACTGATTGCATCATTCAGAAAGGCGTTAGGCACGGTGAATGATAATTTAAAAACAAAAATCTAGAAAAATAAACAGTTAGTTTGAGAAGCGAGACATAGGTACGCCTGTCATGGCTCCGCCCACGGGTCTGACGCGCACAGGCGATGCGCCGGAGTACTCCCTCTAGGAAGAAGAGACATTGGTGTTGAGGCAATGTCAGTTGTGAGTTACAAGGCGTGTGAGAGCAGGCATGTGACTCCAACCAACTTTATATGGTCCCTTGGACCTTAAACCACACTAATTATAAGCTTCTACCCACTACATGGTAGCAGGAGCAATTAGGTATGTGGTCAAAAGGAATGAATAATTCTTTGCGGATTGAATAAATTTGTCTATAAAAATTGCTTCCACAAAGCATAACTCTCAACTAAAAAATACTTGTATTTTTTCCTGAATAATTCCCTATTATTTTCGACTATAACTGAATAAGTTAGACTATTTACTGACCGTAAAATACATCGTATTTTATTTCTGCTGAACACAGAAAAAATATTTATTCGAAAAATAAATGCTATTTCACAATACATGGTATCTCCAATACTATAAAAATTTTGTGGTGAATAAATTTTTTTGCCGCCCCCAGTAAAAACAGAACTAAAAATTCTCTTTACACTTTTTTCTTTCGTCATACACAAGAAAATACAGGCGAAAAAATTATTAAGTTAATTTTTCCGCCGCCCCCAGCATTAATATTAACAATATTACGTATTTTCTCACGCATACGGATATAGGAATAAAGTCCTTGAAAAAAATATCTGCGTACTAATTACTTCCCTGTCAATAATTATCATCGAAAAATGTTATGACGACAATTGATTTTCTAGGTCTTAACCACCTATAAATATTTTAATCGTCTTTTCTCACAAAAAATTCTGTGCCTACGAGAGTTTATATTGCAAAATATAATTACCTCTTTCTCTCTAGCACTCGTACGATTAAAAAATACGAATTAAGAAATGCAGAAATCCGTCCAAAAATAGACAAAATACAGTGTCAATGCATCACATCGACGTATTCAAGGATGAAAACGGCAAACATTGTCGTAACCTGCAAATGATACATCACACTCACACATTTACAACTTGCGTGTATATACATGCAACCCTACAATTACGTACACGCATTGCACATTGTAGGCATCAACCGATTCTCATCGTCATATGCTCACGCATGCGCAGAATGCAAATTCTGAACACTTCCACCTTGCCGCCTATTCCAATTTACCGAATATCGATGCTGCAAGGACGTGACCTCTCATCCCTTAATGAGTTTATTCCTCTTTTGCATATTAATTAATGCGTTTTTTGCTTAATTTATGCGTAAATTTGTGTATTTTTGTACGCTTTTTCATAATTTGCGAGAATTATTTTGAAAATTTTTTGAATTTTACGTATTTTTGCGTGTTTTTTGTGCTTTTACATGTTTTAAAATATCCGCGCATTCAATACTCCATATTGAAAAAACTTTTTTCTTTTCAAAATCTTTTTTCAAAACTTAATTTTGTGCGTTTCTCCATAATTAACATTACGTCGATCTTTCATCTTTTTACCAAAAAGATTCATCTCGCAATTAATTGCATATCTTCATATCCTCAAAATACGACAGGTGTAGTGGCCAGAATCAATAATTCACACGCCAATCTATCCATTATCTACGAAAATTGGTAAGTCCTAATGGATTATAATATTTCAGTATTATATTAAATGTGCTTTTATTTACTTTCCAAGTAATTAGCGTCTATTTTCACGTAAAATTATTACGCGAAACGTAATCTCACAATTACAAAAAAATTCAAATTAGATCTCTTGGATTCAAAAAATCCTACATTTATTGAATGAGAAATCATTTATTTGCATTAATTTAATTATTTACCTGTTCATTTTACCAACGATTATTTTGGGGTTACTCTCATATTTTTCGTAAATTTTATTTAAATTAATTTTGCATTTACAAGTGTCGCGATTAAAAAACCTTTTATCGCCCCAGGGTCACGCCCAATTTTTTTTTGGGGTCCCTGAAACTGAATATTTTTATTGAATTTCCCATTCATGTCATAAAAATAGATTAGTGTTCTAGGATCATGCCCAATTTTTTTTTTCAGTTCAAAAAATTTTAAAAATTTTTTCGTGAATTAACCATTCATGTATAAAAAATTGGATTTTTGTCCTAGAGTCACGCCCAATTTTTTTTCAGTTCGAAAAACTTAGAAAAATTTTATGAATTGACCATTCATGTATAAAAAATTGTAATTTCATCCTAAGGTCACGCCCAATTTTTTATCAATCGTAAACACTTAGAAATATTTTCAAAAATATTTATATCCTCACAGATATAGCCCTCAATTACATGATACAGTACGCAATTTTATATTCCATATATAGGTACAAAAAATATTTTTCTGCCTAAACCAACAGAATATGCAATCGCGTATTTTTTTACATACATTTTATGTTCGTACATCCCTAGTGTGTTGAAGTTTGTGTCAATGACACGTATTTGTAATTAGGTCACTATGTTAACGCATAATATATCCTAGTACACTCATTCTTTGCGTTTTCCAAATGTAATTTCGCATTTCTATAGAAATTTTTTTTGTATGTCTGTCTGTCAACAGAAACAAAATGGCTGACAAAAATCAGCAACAACAACAACAATCACCAGCTGACGCTTGTGAAGAGGATTCCCTCCTCGATCCCAATAATGTCCCATAGCATGAGGAAGTGGATCGAGAGATCCAACACCAACAACAACAGAATGCTACCCAATTAGCTGAACAAGCTAAAGAAAAAGCCGCTGACAACAAACAGCTACGCATGTTCAAAAAACATGAAGAAAAAATTCGAAAGAATATGGCCAAGAAAAAAGAGGCTGAAAAAGCCCGAAAGGCTGTAGATTCGGACAAAGCCCGAAAGACTGCTGATTTGGAGAAGGCCCAAAAGGCCATGGATCTCAACAAAGCCCGAAAGGCTGAAGAAGCCGAGAAACTCCGCAAAGCTCTTGCGGAAGATAAAATTTGTTTAGAAAGAGAAGCTGAAAAACTTCGTTTGGCTAACGAAGCCAAAAAGAAAAAAGCTGCAGAAGAAGAGCAGCGTAAAAGAGCCGATGCCATTGTCGATAAACCGGCACCTCGTAAGACGATATCATTCATGTCGACATCTTTGGATTCTGACATGTCTGATGACGCCTACGAATTCATGGAGATTGTTGACAACTGCCAGTCGTATGCGCATCAACTTGACCAGTTGTTGGAGACACCTTACGTTCAAGGTGAAAATTACGACAAAATTTTGTCAGAAATCGAAGCCATTGATTCTTGTCTTCAAGATTTGGAGGTCCCGTGGAAAGGCCAGGACAGAAAAATCCTGGTTGCTTCCCGCAACTGCAAGAGGTATCTTTTGGTTAAAAGGGCCAGAATACTCAAAAAGTATGTGCCTGGTGCTTTGGAACCTACACTGACACCACCCCCTTCAACTTTATTTCAACAGGAGTTTGAAAATATGAGGAAGAAGGAGGCCAAAGAGAAACTTCGACGTGAAACTCAAGCTAAGGAACTGGCCAAATCTCTCGTTCAGAATCGCGAGGAATTAAGCAAATCCCTCAACTCGTACCGGCACTGGGAGAAATTCCTGAAGGATGTGGAAACATCGATTACCAACGAGTTTCAGATGAATATAATACAATTCGAAAGATTGTATCAGAAGGAAACTTCAGAAGCTTCAGGTGGTCATTCCAACCATCCAAAAGATGACAACTACATGGAGCAGGAAGGAGCGGATCAGCCTGCCAAGCTGAAACAGCCTCAGATCGAAAGAAGTAATTCTAAAAAACGTACTTTCGACCAGATGTCGAACAGACATTCTGAGGAACTAGAGGCCCCAACCCCTTCTAAAACATTCAGAGGTGAGTTACCTCCTAATTCCTCAGAACATTTGTTCACACCTGTGCCTATTATTGATAATAATACGGAATCCAATCTACTATTGGGACTAACTGAACCAATTCTTCCTTCCACAGAAACTAACATTTCTGATTATCAAAAACAATCTTTTGGCTATATTCCAAAATGTTGGGAATCTCAAATGGAAAACCCGTTGGAGAAAGGTTTCACCAACCTTAAGCCCCCCAAATTCTATCTGGAAAGATGGAACGGAGAAATTTTGGGATATCCTGGATTTATTAATGGCTTTAATAATTATGTAAATAAACGCAATGACATTGCGATACCTGAAAAAATAAACTAACTCCAGGGTGCACTACCAAAATTTCTCTCACAAAAAATTAATCATTTTTCTCCTGATGACGTTGGTTACATTCAACGTTTGAAATTTCTCCATAGTAGATATGGTGACAAATCTAAAATTCGTGCTGAGTTGTGGGAACAACTTACAGATTTTCCTACGACAACCAATAAATTCACATCTATTCTAGATGGACTTGATTCGGTGTCTGTTATGATAGATCGCTATCGTATGGTCTGCAAAACTGTAGACGAGGAACAATGTTCTAATATAATAGTTAAAAAATTTCCTCCTAGATCCTACCAAAATAATATTAGATCAGGCAAAAGGCATGTCAAACATTTGTTTGAAACAATTCGTGAATTTATTAAAATTCGTGAACTTACTAATGACCTTAGTACTTCTGTGCCCAAAAAAGTAGACTCAACATCTAATTCTAACAAGCCTAACATTGATAGAAATACCAATACATCTAATAGAAATAGGATTAATCAGCCTAAAGGCAGACGCAATTTTGCCATTACAAATACTGGCAAAAGGAGAGGAAAATATAAATCTAATCCTCCTAATTCAAACTCGTCTAATAAATGTTTTAAATCTTCAGATGCTAACACATCGTCTTCAAAATCCTCAACAACAAATTCTTCTGTTGTTACAGGTGCTGATGACTCAGTTTACCTGAGATTGCCAAAAGGCAAATTGATCCCTGTCAGCGTGCTAATAGTTACCGCTAAAGGTAACTGCATCTTTTGCAACCGTCTACACCACAGTTTCCTGTGCTGCACAGTCAATACTTTGGACAAACGTAAACAATTCTACCAACGAAGAAATCTCTGCGTTCGATGCTCTAACAAGCATAACGAGAACGAGGATGTCTGCAGAGTGCTGCCACCACAACATTGCAGATGGTTTGAATGCTTGGGATGAGGACATCATCCCAATCTGTGCCCCAATGCACCGTACCTGATCACTCGGGGCAAGTGCGATGCATGGCAAGAGGTTCTGGAAGAGTACAAGGTGTACTTGCCAGAAAATGTTCACGTATCCAAATTTTCCGATTCTATTAAAATTAATGGATTTTTTGATTCTGGTAGTAAGGAAACTTACATATACCAGGAGTATGCAAATACTTATCTTAAGGAAAATATGTCTGATGAGTATCAGACTTTGCATTTCAAAGGTGCTGCAAATTCAACATTGAATACCTTTCAATTGTTCAAAGTCCAATTTCAGATCCAAAAACCTGATGGAACGAAAGTTCTTATTTTGGCAAATACTGTACCCTACATAGCACAAAATTTATCTCAACCAGATTTTAAGGAATTCAAAATTCTTTTTCCTCAATATTCGCATATTGAATTCTCCGTTAAAGACCGTGAACATATGATATATTTACTTATCGGTAATGATTTTATGTGGTCCTTCGTGAGAAACGTCAGACAACTCTCTCCTACTCTAACATTAATCAGTACTGATTTTGGACATATGTTAGGAGGCTCTATCGACCCACTGGTGGAAAATGATGCTTTTACTTCCATATTTTTTACCACTCCACAAAGTGTAGAAAATTTTTGGAAATAGATACCCTAGGTATTGAAACTAACAATCTAGTTGAAGCGGAAGCTGAAGCACTTCGACTATTTTACAAGAATATCACTCTTGTAAATAATTGTTATCAAATACGATGGCTATATAGGTTTAACCCTCCGCCACTATTAGACAATTATCGTCTAGCATATCGCCGCCTAGCACAGCAATTACCAAAAATAATACAGAATCTCCAATTCTTCCATTTATACAACCAGTATTTTCACTCTTTGGTAGACTTGGAAATGATCGAACCTATAGATCATTATACTCCAGCTGAGCTAGTGCACTATTTACCCCACAAAGGTATATACGATCCTACCAAAAGTACTCCACGTCACGTAGTTTTCAATGGTTCCGCAAAAACCCCGAAGTCTAATCATTCTTTCAATGATTGTATATTCAAAGGGAAAATAATCTTAGCAGATTTAATATCGATTTTACTAGGCTTTCGTAAAGACCCTTACAGAATAGTAGCAGATATTAAAAAAGCCTTTCACCAGATAGGCCTACATACAGCTGACAGAGATGTCACTCATTTTTTCTGGATTAAAGACCCTACTAAACCTATGGATTTGACCAATCTATTAGTATTTCGGTTTTGTCGTGTTCCATTTGGAATAATTACAGCATCATTTCTTTTAGCAGCAATTTTGCTAAATCACTTCCAAATTGTTGATAAGGAATTTCATGACAAATTCTTGCAACAGTTTTATGTTGACAATCTGGCAACATCTTTACCTACTTTCCAAGTGGTAAAGTATCTATATTATAGATCGAACAAACTGTTTAACAACATTTCAATGCAACTTGCACTATGGGGAACAAACTGTATACCTATGTGAAAAGAATTTGATCCTAAATTTGCATTGGATAAGCCTCTTGTAAAGGTTTTAGGACTTGTTTGGGATATGGATAACGATGTTATGTATATTCCAACACCTCAAGCTCTAACTGCCTGTTGGACAAAACGATCTTTCTTGAAGGTCATGTCTTCATTTTATGACCCTCTCGGTTGGTTCGCGCCAGCTTTCATACCCTCTAGATTATTTATTAAAATACTTTGGTCTGAAGAATTGAAATGGGATCAGCCAATCCCAGAGAAATTACAGCCAGTAGCCACTAATATCCTTAATGACCTTATAAATTCTACTAGGTATTGTCTTCCCAGACAATTGTATATTGGGACTTATAATTCTGATGCATGCCAACTACATGCGTTTACCGATGCATCTAACGTTGCATTTTCAATGGTAATATACGTACGTTTTCATAATAAGGACTCAAATTCTTATTCTGTACGTTTCCTTATGGGTAAATCTCGTGTCACTCCCATGAGACCCATAACTATTCCAAAACTGGAACTTATAGCCGCCTTAATCGGTGCTAGAGGTCTACGTGCAACACGTAAACCGATGGATCTCCAAAATTCATGTACCTTTCTATGGTCTGACAGTAAATGTGTCTTGACATGGTTACTTGAGCGTAAAATCTAACCTCAATTCGTAGCAAACAGAGTTAATGAAATAAAATCTATTCCATCTGTTGAGTATCGCTACGTACAATCCATAGAAAATCCTGCAGATATTGGATCCAGAAGATCTACTGTAGACAATCTCATGCAGTCACTTTGGTGGACTGGACCATCCTGGCTTTGCCAAGATTCATCTTTCTGGCCAGAAACTGACTTACACGTCATAGAGTCCTTGCCAGAACATACTGAGGAAGAAATTTCTAAACCAGTATTTTGTACCTTAAGGCAATCCTTAAGCTTTTCACCAAAATTATCATCCTCAATATCTGTGGAAGCAGATGACACCTTTGATAATCATCGTCCAGCCAGACAAAGAAGGATTGAAAAATCTCGAAAGAGACTTATCCCTCAATTCTTCCTTAATTCAGATAACTCTGAATGTGAAGTACAATTGCCTAACTCTCAACCCGATCCTGTACAGGAAGAGGAAACAGAAATAGTTCAATCTTCACAACCCATTAACTTGTCAAAAAGCAATGTGGATACCGATAAATATCGTAATTCCTTTACAAGCTTTATTCATCCTCCTTCAAATACACCATTTGAAATTAACATCGAAAGATTTAATTCTTTGAAAAAACTTGTTAGGACATTTTACCAATGTCTGAAAGCAGTTCGTCGATTTAACAATCGAAGGATCAAACGGAAACGTTTGTTAAGTCCATATGCAATAATGAAATTTAACTTTCATTTTGTAATGCTTTGCTTCATATATGCCGACCAAAAGAAATATTTCCCCAAAATATTTGACATTCTTTTGAAGCAAAATCCTCCAAAATATGTTTCCTATGGAAAATTTCATATTTGTATGGATTCCTCTGGAATTTTGCGTACTAGAAACTACCTTCCAGAAATACCTTATGCAAAAGATATGCTTTCGCCCATATTGTTGCATCCTAAGTCTCACCTGACTGAACTCATTCTAATGCATACACATCTTACCAATGTGCATACGGGTAGTAAGTTCACACTTGCGGATTTTCATCGGCATTATTTTGTACCTAAGACCTTAAAAGTCCTTCCACAAATTCTCAAAAAGTCTTGCATTTTATGCAAAAAATCTTAAAATAAGCCTTTTAAGCAACCGACTCACTCATCCTTGCCAGATTTTAGACTTATTCCATATACCCACCCCTTTTCTTAAACGGGTGTAGATATTTTTGGACCTTTTCCTGTATTTGACAAATACTTACCAAAAAGGAAAAATCAGTTGGCGACACCAACGTCTACCATTTATAAAAAATGGGTTCTTATTTTCACTTGTCTATCAATAAGGGCTGTTTATCTAATTTCGATTTCGTCTTTAACGACGACAGAAATTTGGACAGCGTTTCTGACATTTTTTGCTGACAAAGGTGCTTCTAAAGCAATTCTGTCAGATAATGCGGCACAATTTCAGCTGCTTTCGGTATACCTACCAAATAACTGGACAACTTTTTCTGAAACCTCAGAAATAAAGGACAGTCTCGATACGAAAGGTATCAAATGGCATTTCATCCTGGCAAAAGCACCGTGGTATGGTGGAGTTTATGAACGTATCATCGGAATCATAAAACAAGTCTTTTACCGAGTTCATGTACACAACTCCATTTACATCCATACTTTTCAGGCTAGTTTGAAGGACATTCAAACCATGGTTAATTCCAGACCTCTTTGCCCATCTTCCGATGATAATGGTCAACATACATTGACAACCGCGCATTTTCAACATGCGAACTTAGGAACACTAAGTTTACCTGACGATCTGACTTTACTGGAATCAACTTCTACGGCTAAACAGATCTTAGATATGTGGAAATTGGATCAAGATTACCTTATTAAACTTTGGCTATCTTGGAAGAGAGAGTATTTACTTTATCTTCGAGACAGACCCCCATCTGCCTTACCCAATGCATATCGTTTGATTTCATACCAACTGCAGGTCAATGACATAGTTCATGTTTTAGATTACACATCTAAACCTGGCATATACAAACTCGCTAGAATCACTGGTCTTGAGAAATCGCATGATGGAAACATCAGACACACAAAAATTGAATTCTCTAGTAAAAAAGAGTCCTCTCAACCACTGAAATTTTTGGCTCCGCTAGAGCTACAATCAAAGGTTCCTCAAAATTAGAAATAATTTTCCTTCTCCTTTCTAAGATATACCTGGACATGACATATGTAGGAAAGGTTCAAAAAACCTTATTTTTACTGTCTTTAGGGCGCGCCATAATTGAATACTATGCTCCTAAAAATGGCATAATTTTGATTTTTTGGCACCCACTCTTGTTGTCAAGTACTTCATGAAGGATCACGGGCAATTGGTGACAGCACATGCACTCTTTTTAAGACATTGACAATGTTTTGCAACTCGCTAACTTCCCACTCTTCCTTACAGAATCCGTTATCTATGGCCAATTATAACATGTGTCTTCCTCTTTTCTACGTCCGGCAGTTGCTCAGAAGACTAATGGATTCTGTTAAATATTTTTTTTTTGTTCCTACAGTTTGTACTTTTTTATTTTTGCATTAAATAAAAACTTTGTTTGTACTTGTCATGTCAAATCTTTCTTAGATTTCAGGTTGATCTTCAGAAGGTAGTCTCCGAAGACTACCCTCGCACACCACCCCCAGTGTTGTTGCTCCGCCCACGGGTCTCCCGCGCACAGGCGATGCGCCGGAGTACTCCCTCTAGGAAGAGGAGACATTGGTGTTGAGGCAACGTCAGTTGTGAGTTACGAGGTGTGTGAGAGCAGGCGTGTGTCTCCAACCAACTTTATATGGTCCTTTGGACCTTAAATCACACTAATTATAAGCTTCTACCCACTACAACGCCTACTAACACCATAGTTTGCAAGTGCAAGAGTTAGTGGTTCAAAACTTCAAGTATATATTATTCAGGAACTCTTAAATTTGGTGCTTTGTTCCTTGCTAGGATCCTTCACCTCGTCACTTTTTGCTTTTAGGATCTTAGACTCGGAGTATTGTGATCTCTAATTTTATGTTACCCAAGTTTCAATGCAGTGATAAGGCTCACGTGCGATCGTGTTAGGCCTACTCAGTTTCTGCATTCCAAAAAGTACTTCCTTAACGTACGATTCACGGTTATCGGAGACAAGTCCACGAGACAAAATATGGCATAGGAAAAACTATTCGCAATTATTTCGTACATTTTAATACTCTCTAAATTCGAACGCAGTTGGGCCTAATAAAATTTTTTCGCCAATGAATGACAGAAATGTATGAACGTTTCATTATCTCTATCACCATTTATCTTCATCACCCAGAAATTTGATTTTAATCAACCGATAATGGCTAAATACCTGAGATATAAATATCAAGGCAAACTGACAAACGACAGTCAAGTGTTAATTAATCGGAAAATTTGCCTAATACTTCCAAACTGGAAAACAAAATGATTTTAAAAACATTACTTTTTCAATACCTAATGTAGAACCTGAAACATTCTCATAAACGAACCAATTAACTTGCTCATTTCTTTTTTTTTCGAATCTACAAAATCACATTACACTCGTTCTTAGAACTAAATTCGTTTTTACACAGTTTGCTTGCAAACGGAGTATTAAAATTGACCTCTCAAAAAGGTTAGGGGTGAAGATAGTGAAAATTATCAGTTTCATGAGAAAAGAACACGACAGGTACCAATTTCCCATTTTGACCTAAGTTTTTTTCAAGTATGCATGTATGTATTGCCCAAATATTTGTGTTCACGATTTTGAGAAAACAACAAAATGGAAAGAGCTGAAATTTTCACGAGAGACAGTTCTTATATTGGAGCAGATCTGAAAGAAGTTTGGTGTCTATTGGTTAATTAGTTTCTGAAAAAAACTGGGAAAGAAACAATTCTTGGAAATGTCGTTTTTCCGGAATTCTGAAAAAATGACAAGAAATTTTTTACGATAGATTTTTCTCATGCTGGTGCAAGCTTGATAAAGTTTAGTGATTATTAGTTCAGTAGTTTACGAGAAAATTGGAGAAGAAAAATTGCTAGAAACAATTTTGTGTTCAAGGTTTTGAAAAAAAACTACTAAAAGATACGGCGGAAATTTTTGCGAAAAATAGTTATCATATGAGAGCAGATCTGAAAAAAGTTTAGTGCTCTTCGGTTAGGTAGTTCTGAGAAAACTAGAAAACAAAAATTCCTGGAAAATTCGATTTTTAAGGATTCAGAGAAAACGACAAAAGTGATGGAACTGAACTCTCACGATAGATTATCTTTATGTAGGTGAAAGTTCGATAGTAGTTTGATGCCTATTAACTTGGTAGTTTCTGATAAAACTGACGCAGAAAAATTGTTGTAAAAAAATGTGTGTTCATGATTTTGAGAAAACTATGAATTAAGGGATAGGGCTGTATTTCTTATATGAGATCAGATCCGACCGGAGTTTGGTTTCTATTGGTTGGGTAGTAGTTTACGAGAAAACTAGAAAACAGAAAAGTTTTGGAAATTGGTTTTCAGCAATAAAACATCGACAACTATCGATAGTTTTTCGTAACTTTTTCTACCAGAAACTAGCAATGAAATATCGATATATCGATCGATGATTATCGATACAAATATCGATTACTATTGATATTTTTATACAATTTTTTCAAATTTTTGAAATTCGGATTTCTTCTTTTTTTGGATTATAGATGAAAATTTGAAACTAGGTTTTCTAGCGAAGTATTGCTGCGCTAGAGTTTTTTTCTTCTTATTCGCTCGTAGTCCATACTCTTCTAATATTATATTAACGAACGAACTCGTCAACCATTAAGAAATCTTTTCACTCGTCGTAATTAAGATTCGAATAACAATGAAAAGGCGTTTCGAGGAATGGAATATTTAGCAAAAAATATCCTTATTGGACTATTAATCACGAAGACTAGTGCGATCAATTAATGTAACTGAAATTACGCCGTGCCTATCGAAAATTGCATTAGAAAGTTACATTTTTCTTCGTGATGGTGTTTTGTAAATTTTGCCATTAGACAAACACACACATACACCAGCATTTATCTACTGTAGTATTTTCTTTCCTTTTCTTTTTTTTTTTTTTTTTTTTTTTTATAGTATTCGTGTGGGTTTTTCACGTTACACGCTGTGAGGTCCGTGCACAATAATGGGTTATTGTAGCGTTCACGCCCCCTTCAGACACCTTCAGTGTGACTATACCCTGTTATTAGCGCGTTATTAGGACATGAGACGGATGGGTCGGTCTGCGTTTACAAACGCTGATTTTTAATTACAAAGGTGCCTCTTCACTGGTTCGTACAAATGTCGATCATATTGGGTCGATTTCATTTTTTCAAGCTTTCATGCCATTCTCCAACGTCTCAAGGAGCGACGGATCACACCGAGGAGAGGGTCTTTTGAGGCATTTTATAAATTTCATTCTACATTCTTTTCGATAATTTCGGTTAATTTTAACGTAAAACACGTCCACGGCTACACTTCCCCCGTGAAAATTGCACCACGAATTTATAAGAAATAGCGAGCAAAGGGAGTTGAAGTTCGAGCCCTTCAAAGAGCAGACTCAAGGAGACTTGGGGCCATTTTATGGAACTCAAATAGGCCTAATTTAAATCGACCCCCAAATTCTGTTCTTACGTTAGGCTCCAATACGTTTAAAATCACTTGGAATGGTGATAAGTAACTGAAAGCATCAGCATGAAGTACAGACGTTCGTAAGTATTTAGCTCGTCAGAGAACGGCACCTCCAAGTGGTCGCTGTTTGAAGAGGCTTTCAGAAATAAAATGAGCCTAACCGCAATCACTTAAACTTTACGCTTCGTTATCAGTGTTAACCCGATTCGGAGAGTAGGCTATACAGGAAAATCTCAAAGATTCGGTTAATTTCGACGCGAAGGAACCGACGATAAATCAATCACCACATTGTTTATAAAAATATTTTTTTTACCATATCCGACCAGCGTCTGTACCATCGAATTACACCCATTTCTAACGCTGCACGGTATTTAGGAGAGGAAAAAAATTAATTATCGACGAGGCCTCCGAGGAGTGCGAGAAAGGGAAAATGCAGTTTTTTTTTTCTTATTTTTTGTTGTTGTTTTGTTTTTGTTTATTGTTGCTCCACAGCACAGTCGATGAAGACGTTTGTATTCGATAATTACAGTCAGGTACGACGGCTGGATAGGTACGTTACCCGCCACGTAGAAAAGAATTTTCAATTTTTTTGTACTTTAGTTTACGACGTGTTTTTTAACGATCGCCCACGACTGCGGTTCAAAAGTGTACGAAAATAGGTTTACGAGTGTACAGCTGAAAGAGTCACTGGCCCCTCCCATCCATATACAGGCACAGACTAGCTATAGGGATACTTGAATCGAAAGTGGCTTCATTTTTTTATAATTATCAGCTTTTATTCTACTCACCGCTGCGATTTCAAAATATACCAATACTGCAGCCAACCTTGCGCAACGAAATAATACGTTCATTCAGCATAAAGCTAAAGCCAAAAAAATAAATAAATAAATAAATAAAAGCTTATCTTTTAAAAACACGTTTTTAACCTAAACTTATTCTAAATCGAACTAATATTTCCAAGCTGGAAAACGTAAAATTTTTGCGACACGAAAAAAAAGAAACAAGTTTTCCTAATAGGGTTAAAAAAATTAATAAATTACTAGGTACCAAAAAGAAAGCTAATTGTAAGTGGAAGAAAAATAATAATTATCAAAATATAGGTGGCAACTCGTTGGTCAGTGTCAGTGACCTAATCAAAAAGAATTATCATCCAAGACGATCAACGAAATGGACGAGATATAAAAATAAGCTTCCAGCGATAACAGTCAACACTGACCCACAAAATGATCGACAATTTATACTTCTCAAGGTCCACTATATTCCGTACATGTATTCTTCACATTTGGTTGATGCAATTACGTCACACAACGAATTAATACATATTCCTCTCTCCTCCTCCGTCGTTGCACAAAAACGCACCGTTTTTTTGCGTCTCTCTGCTCCATAGGTGTTTTCCTTCCTAAAGATTTCTACACAAAATGGCATTAAACGATAAACACGTCCACATGGACGGTGCACGGTCAATACATTAAAGAAATTTATTCGCTGTTAAGCCAAATATATAATCGTAAAAATAAAAGTTAACGCGAATGGCGGCGTTTATGGAAGGCTGTAACAAAAACTTTGTCCAATTCACCAGTATACAAATAATACGGCCATTAACTTAACAATAAAGTAAAACTCTTTTTAATGTTATGAAAAAAAAAGATATAAAAATTAAGAACTACCTGTATCCGTATTCGAGCACAGTTGTGTTTTTGCTACTGTTTGTTTTACGACGAGAAGATTTAATTTGACGATGAGGAAAATGAATGGCGGCCTATTTGACAAGAACGATTCTTCGACCGAAGCCTTCAAGAATTTTTACATTCGTTATCCATCGAAAGGAAGAAATTACAGAACCCGATCAGTCTTATCTTCACTTGAACCATTCACAGCCTTCAAAATGAGAAGTACAATAATCAAACAATACATAAGGACTAGTCTACTCTAAAACATCTCATGACAATTAAACCCTTCGACTCAACATGCTACCGACGCTTCTCTTAGCTCTCTAACCGTGATAATATTCTTCCCAAATAAAAACCTTCATAACCCTCTTTAGGGATCAGATTACTCACATGAAGTTAGAGGCTTGGCCTCTCATTGACAGTTGTCACCGCAAGGTGACTAATTACGTGCACTACATATTAAACACAATGTATGTTTGTTTGTAGCTAATTACTTACAAATTCATGCAAGTAAGTTACAACATCCGGACCATGATGAATCGATGGTTCATACCTATCTCAGGTGACGTTAAAATCTGGTTTATCAGTGTATAGGCATATTTTACCAGTTGCCATAGCAACAATAAAATATGTCGCAATTAGTCATCGTATATACATACATATTCCTTACAAATGTGTCTATGTGCGTGTAAGGAGCCAGTATAAAAGGCCACAAAAATTTAGGCTAAATCACCAGTGTTTGCCAAGGTCTTGGCTCCCTCATACCATGGGTATGATTTGTGGTGAACACGCAATAACTGCAGAAAACCTTCTGTTAATGGAATATCTTCGATGGTGTAAGGTGTTCCACAAGCTCCTTGTGTTCCTTTGGATGTCATCATTGGTATCAAGTTGATCCCATTTTAAGGCATACTTTCTTTAAGTAGATGAAAAATGTGAAGTCATAGAACATTTATTGACAAAATTCTGCTTTGAAAAGAAATCAATATATGTATGATCGAACCTGAAGCCATTCAATGTAAGTTCGACTACACAAGACCAAATCCAAGTTTGCATCTGAGCAAGAATAAGATCACATCCGAGACTTGACTGTGCATGATCAAGACAAAGACTACTGTGATCTTGATTTTGACCTTGCTATTGCTCGCTACTAATCAACAGTAATAAGACTATGGTTATGGAGGTTGCGTAACTTCAGTGTTTCTTATTAGTACTGGGAAAGGCACTACCCCCAAAATGATGGGCCGTAGGTTGGGGCTGAAATTAGCGTTCGCCTACTGTACAATACATTTCTTAGGGGAAAAAATTATCGTTATTTTATTGTCACACGTCGTATGCCTTCGGTTCAGGTGATGGTGGAGAACATTCGGAAAATTCTCTAACCATTAGTATTCGATGGTATCGGTAGCGCAAACGGAGAAAATTTATGGCCATTTATATCGAAGGGCTAAGGCTTTTTCAAAACGTAATACAGCTTCAACCTATATACACGTAGTAGGCAGGTGGTACGTAGTATACATACATGGACGCTCATTCTCTTATAAGTATAGGTACTTCAACTAAGGGATAAAATTTTTTCAAACCCCAGCACCAAATGGTAGAGAAATTTCCGTATTCTGCCTCCCAATTAATTTTGGTTGGTGAAAAGGTAAATAATCGCACCGAATGTCCGTGTTCTCAGGCCTAATGTCGTAATGTGATTATTGATTAATGATTACCTTACAGCATTGAACTTGTATCCGTAAAACTTATATGCCGTCTCATAGTCGATCGTAAAAGCACAGATGTACAAGCTATGGGCTGCATCAATGCTAGGGTATAAGACGTATTTTATCCACGTCCAAGATCAGAATTTTCAAAAAAACCATGAATGTTTCTACCATGTATTATATGGGAGTGGGGGAGGAAGAGGTATCATACAACCGACGCCTACTGAAAGGTTTCTAAGCGAACGTTAATTACGTAACTAAGCTTGGTGGGAGATATTGACTTTTTCTCCGGAAAAATCATATACCTTCGGGTGATTTAAGTGAACAGCGTTCCTGAATGCGCCAGGAGAATAAATTTTGAAAATCTACCTCAAAAAAAAATAAAGAAAAAGAAAAACCTTTGCTAAATTTTTTATTGAATAAATAAAATGCAAAACAAAAGTTTTTCAGAAACAATTCGCTCAAGTAATTAATTTTCTCTCGAAAGACGTCTTGGTTTGATTCCTAGAGGCCTTAGCTGTCTTTTTGATTATGAGAAAAAACTCAGCTAGCTTCTGTGGAGCACTGAAAGGCATCGGCGCGGCTCATAGATGCAAAGGCGAAAGGGCACAAAATTAAGTTTTTTGTAGATGTTTCGAATCTGCGACATTGTATTCTTTTAATGATCTTTTATATTCTTTAAGCTGGCAACACTGAATTAAGGCGTAAAATCTACCAGGCCAATAATCGCCACATTTGTAAATTCGCCACTGTCGAGAAGATAAAATTGAACTTTAGTTCCATCATATCTCAAAAACATAATATGCAATCACTACAACTAACAAGTTATTAGTCTGCAATATCACTTCTTAAAACATAAATTTCATTGTCAAATCTGAATATCTACACCATGTATACGCACGGTACAGGCACAATTACTTCGTTTCACATATAGTGTGTCCAAAAATTTTTTCCAATTATAGACAAACCCGTAAATTTCGTTGAAATGAACAAAAAATATTACGAAGTTCTAATGTGGCGATATGTTGACCTACCGCATCCCAGAATGAGAATCCTACTGGTTCGCTGAGTATTGATAAACTGATGGGACATCCTGAATTATAATTACCTACAACAAGAGAAGAGTAGTTTACCTGCTCTGCTCCTACCACCCGACGTTATTCCTTTCGTCCGCTCAAACCAAATAGAAACTATTATGAAAATAATCAATTATAAGGTACGATTGTCCCCAGCTTTACTATTAACTTTTACTTGGTCGGTACTTACGCAGCAAACGTAATCTGAAATCATATTCAGTGATGAAGAAAACTGTCCAATCCAAGATGTGATACTTTAAAACATCTTCAGAGAGCTGATTCGAAAATGTTCGAAAAATAACTATCATTTCTCACTTCGTTAGACTAACGAACATTCTCTACTCAGCAAGATAAACAAAAATTATTTCAAATGTCCAACCCCCTTACACATTTTCGGTGTAGTATTTATTAACGAATATAGGCGTTCCAGCGGTAGAAAAGGCAACATTTTTATAATTTTTTTTTTAATAATTTTATAATCAGTATTGATAACGGGTGAAATACTACAAACTTTTGCACTGGAACACCACTAAACAAACCAATCATTTTATCGGATCTAACAAATAGTAATTGTCACGAGAAGCTTATTATTTGACGTGCTTTTACGGTGTGTATTCTGTTTGAAAAACGTAGTCTTCTAATCTCACAAATCATGGAAAATCGAGTTTTTGTTTTCAAAATGCGTGCAAATGTGAAAACATAACTCCTACAGCCAGTTAATAGGCAACAGTTTCGACATGATTTTCTCGTTAGTGGGAAAATCGATCGGCGTTTGGAGGAGTATCATAATTTCTTGAGCTTATAATTTGTTATAACCCCATAGACATTGTTCGAGGGCAAGCAGTCTTAGATAATAATGGTCATCATTTTACCCATTACAATAGGTATACAGGTACTTCGAAATATATACAGGCATCAGAAAAAATTACTCAGACAATTGCCAACACTCCCGCTATCTTGTCTACTTTCATGTTGAATTTCATCTCTGACCATTCATTTATGGGGGGAGAAATGAGTGGTCTGCAAGAAAGTCTATCACTTTGTATTAAAAATATACTGTAACGGCCAAAAGAGGTGGTAATGTACCTAATTAGAACCACTTTCGATGTTACACCATACACGAAATATCACGTACTAAAAGCAGCAATACTTCTTAAAATATTTCAAGTTTATCATCCACAAACTATAGTGGACCTTAACATATAGTAGAGACTCAATAATATTTTAAAACACACAAATGAGTTTACACTTTTAATTAAATAATAATTTGTACATCACAGTACATATATTAATACGTTAATATTTATACATATACAATCACAATCCAACAAGCAAGACTATCTGTACATTAGACACTTCTACTAGAGAGGTTCCAGGTACTTAGAAGTAGCTGTCAAGGAACTGTGTCTTCTTCCACTGAATCGAGGGATTATATACTCGTTCAGCGTATGAAAACGTACATGTCGGATAGGCTAAGTGAGGTAGGGTATTGTTATTATAGGGTTGTGCTGACTCGTCGAGTACTCGAGGGACAGGCACAAGTAGGTCATGAATATACAGGTGATATATCTATATTCATAAAATCAAATACGGGTAATTTAGTGGTTGTTTATAAAGAGTTATAGGAAAATTATTGTTGATAAATATCTACGTTTTTGGTATTTGAAAATATGTGGACAAATATGTTCGTCATTTCTAAAAATAGACAAAAATATACGTTACACATACACGTATGCCAATAGTCAAAAATTGAACAAAATGAAAGTTTTCATTACAGCGTCATATGCAGCCTTGTTGCAATGAACCTAGAAAAAAATAAGACTCACTCGTCTCCTGTAAGGGGTATACGAATGGAACTGCTAACAAAATTTGTTCCACCACTACATCCACCTGTGAACAAAATTTCTTCTCTAATCTATTCATTAGTTAGGATACATTTTTGTGAAGCTGTAAAATAGACTGCAGAGGGGAGGATAGGTCCCCATTCCCCCTTTCAGTACCGCCGATGAACGTGTATACCTTCCACGATAATTCTGGAGAATCGATCAGCGACAAAATTTGTGTTGATTGCATAAAAATATACCACAATTTGTAAGCTACGCTGCCAATGCTTCATTTACGCAATAGAGATACATGTTGAACAAGTATATTTTCAAGAAATATAAACTTTGATTACCATTTCTGAGAAATTCTAGCCCAAGTGATAAACAGTATATTGGGCACCTTCATAAAAATACAGACTACGGTAAGTATTAAACGAATAAATATGAATTGTCAAAAAAGATTTTTTCTCGTGTTATATGCACATATTCCTTTGATAGTATCAAGTATTTTCACATTTACTCGATATTAAGCGAGTGTAGATCAATATAGATAAACGATTATAAATGTCGAATAACATTCCTAACCGAACATGACAAAATTTTCAAATTTTTGTGGTTTGATTCAACCGATTATAAATGGTTCCGTTCGCCCAAGTTCGACAAATAAGGCAAATAATTTTACAGTACGTCTTAGAAAGAGGTACGAAAAATTTCAATTACCAATAACAAAAAAATTATAAAAAAAGAAGTTAAAGTTGAACTATACAGGATTCTAAAAATGAAGTGATACAGCGGCTAGAAGCTTGTTAGAAAACACAAAATAAATAAAAACGTTTATTACTGACATTAGAGGCTTGAATTAATTAGTATAGACGTTTAAATCAGTTGCGCCAATTGTTTAAGAACATGATTGTTGTTTGTCGAACTGTTTAAAACCAATTATTTCATGAACTACTAGGGGACTTCGCCCTCTGGCCGCTTCGCAGTCTAACCACCTCTGTTGTTAACAAATTTCTCATAAAAGATTTTTCATATATTATTTTTATTTCAATGTTTTTTATTTTTTTACTTCAATTTCATTTTCAGTACTAATTGGGAGCTTTGCCCCCGGGCACTCTACGACCTAATCCCTATAGTTTGCTGGCTCCTCGAACTGGCTTGCTCACTATAATTGTATAATGGAATAATGGTCTGGCTTTCTTTTTTTTTTTACCCTGATTTAAAATGAGGTTTCAATTTTCTTATATTTAGATATCTCAGATATGAAGGGTATCTTAATATTTAATTATGAAAAAAACCAACAACGAGGGTGGATCACCCCTTGTTACAAAAAAATTCAAATTATAAATGTAATGACATAATCATGATGTTAATAAATATACATAATGATAACCTTGATTAATGTAGGTATTATAATATAGTCTTAAATTTAAAGTATTAATGGTGTCGAATGTAATCACAAAAATTAATAGATTTGAAGGAAAAAAAACATTTGACCATACTTTCTAATTTTAATTTTAGGCTTGGCATCTTCTTCCAAACAAAATTGTTTCAAGGTATTATCAATACCTACTGAAAAAAATAAAAACAAATCAAATCGAAATATTTGATCCTCGGTTAAAAAACTGTGGAGCTATCAAAATTTTATTTTAAATATTACCGTAATTGCGATGGGTGATCATGAATATGAAAGGTATTGAAACTTGAAAAAATGAATTGTTGGCCCATAAAAGCAAACAATCATTCACACAAAAAAAGTCCATGAGCTTGTTATAATAAAAACAGCTTGTCAAAGTCAATTAACTGACAAAAAACAATTTAAAAAACACAAAAATTTAAGTTGATGGGGTGACCGAAAGAAAATAACCAAATATTTCATTCTTGAGTGAGATGGTGTGGCAAAAACAGAGGGAATGAAAATTACATTTTTCAATTCTTGTAAGCATAGGTAAGATATAAAACAAACTCATTTCAATAGAATATCAAGCAACTTTTAGACAAACTAATACAGTAAGCTAAATCAACTGTCTCTCTTTCAAAATTCAATTGTATTGCTTTTCATTGTCTCTGCTATTAGAAAATACTCACAAACTACTTTATATTATATTATATATCAAAATTATTCTAAAACTTTTTCCTCTCTATTCATTTTTAATTTTTTTTTCTTCAAAATTTATATTTTTTCATCATTCCGAGAAAAAAAGCTTTAAAAAAATGTTTCTCACTTTTTTTCCCATTTATTTAAATCAACAAAAGCAAAAGCTAAATTAAGGGGTACGAAACACTTACAGAGAGAAGATTAAATCTGCGATTTTAAAATATACCAATACTGCAATCAACCTTTCGCAACAAAATAATGTTTATTTCGCAAGAAGCTAATGTCAAAAAAATAAATAAAATGAAAGGTTATCTTTTAAAAATTCGTTTTTAACCTAAACTTATTAAAAGTACCAATAAACTTGACTTTTTGCGACATCCATCCCAAAACCAAAAGTTTTTGTGAGTATTAACTATACATAAAGTTTTACTCCAATGTTCAATAGTAAAATTTCAGGCATGCGTAATTGAGACTTGTTTAGATTATTTTCTGTCTTTGTTCTCCTCTTTCAATCAATAATTCTTTAGTTGCTATTTAAGCCGGAAAGCTGGAATTGGAACGGCTGAAAAGAAGAAGATATAGTTACTTGAATCTACATTTTATCAAATTTTTTATTCATTCTTAGCGACTTGAGAATAAACGAATGAAAAAAGACAAATGAATGAAAAATTTTCCGTTTTTGTACATTTTAGGTACTATTTCAAAAATTTTTCCTAGGGAGACAAAAATTTAGGCATAGGATTTAATTGTGAATAATTATTTAAAAAATGGTATAATTATCTAATCATTTTTATATGATTTATTTGCGTGGTTTAACACTGGAAATTGTCAGATGTATTTGAAAATTGGTTCTTGAATGTATTTAAATTTTGAATTTGTATTGAATTTATAAACTGAGTTCTCGGTAGGAAAATTGAAAATTTAATACCTTTATTTGGATTGACGAGCAAGCGAAGCGAATAAGAAAATTCATGGGTGCCTACAAACTGAGTTTGAGAGGAGGCTTAAGCCTCCTCCAACCTCACTAGCTTAGTAATGAATTTAAACCTGGCGTTATACTTTTCCTTATAATTTTAGAATGAATGAAGTTAAAAGGACAGAAGTAGAATAAAATTTATAAAAAGAGCACAATTCAAGAACTGATTGAACACAAATTCCGAATGATTGATTGAATAGTTCAATTTTTACTGAGAATCAAATTATACGGTCTTGAAAGTGTTCATAATTGGTAATTTTAATTACTTACTTTGCACCAAATCCTCTCAGTTTTTGTGATGAAACAGATAAACTAAGATGTCTAGAAGTGAAAACAGTTAGGTACAGTAACAGTTTATAACATAGATCAAGTAGCCGATGTATATACTAGAGTGAAAGAACTTACAATACTTCTAATAAATTTAGTAGGTATTATGTTTCCCAAGAAGCCAGCTCAAATCTATAAAACTATTCTTGTACTTCAAAAATAGAAACAAAATTTTGTCTCAACCGTATCCAACATACCTCCTTCTGATAGCCCTTTTTTTGTTGGGATACGATTCCCTCACTTCCTCACTAACACATAACTCTACATTGACTAACACTGTATGTAACATGTTATTACATTTATTTGTTTTACATGTGGCGACACTGATCGCCAACATAATATTCTTTCCTCCACTGCTCAACGGAGAATGTTCTCCATTCGTCAGTCGTACTAACGTCGATAATAAACATTTTCTAAGATGGAAGTCCGTACTTATCTTTTCTGTGTAAAGTGATCAGACCTCACCTCAATATGTTAGCAGAGCTGCGGATCAGAAAAATAAGTGCGGTAATTAAAATGTGATATGTGATAATCGTGTAATTTGTTAAAAATTAAAAGTTCGTGTTTCACGCAAAGTGAAAGGCTTAGTGCCGAGTGATACCTCCACGCAAAGTGGTAGGAAAGTGAAAATTTGTGAACAAAAAGTTCGATTCAGCGATTAAAGTAACTATCCTGAAAAAGTTAAAAGTTTTAATTCAAGTAAATCAATAAAGTAAAAGTGAAATTTAATGAAAACAACGGTAAAGTCTTGGGCGCGTGTGAAAACGTCAAAGTCAAAAGTCTGGAGAAAGCAGATAAGATACGAGAGGATTCTATGGTTTGGTAGACCAGTGCATACAATCAAAAACGGTTGGCAGTTGTTCATGCTGTGTTCCAGGGAGTGAAACAGTGGAAGAAAATCAAAAATTCAAAAGTTGCAGAGTAAAAATCGTCGGAGTTTGGTGTCATTTGGACAAGGTAGCAGAAGAAAAACATCGAAAAAATACGAAAAAAGAACGGAAAAATTAAAGATAAGTATTGCTCAAAATTAATTAGAAAAAATCAAAATTTCAGTAAAATAAAGTTAAATTTTAATATATTTTCATGTAAATTCTCAACCAAATCCCAAGTAAAGTTGAAACTTGAAAGGTGATATTGATAGCCTTCAATCTTTATCTTGTTGGTAGAGAATTGTAGAAAAAGGAAATCTTTGTTGGATCAGATTCATCCAGTCCAACAATAGAAAACTTACATTTTTGAACATTGGCATTAGTGACAGATTTTTTCCTGTTCACATACAATAAAAGATCGATTCAATTGATGAAGACTGATAGATTATTTTCTTTTCAGCAGTAATCTTTTCCATATTTTGTTAAATAATTTTGCACTATGTATTAATTCGAATTTTAACGTGTTTAATAGAATCATCTGTATTCTGAAATAAGACTTGGGACTTTGATTAGTTTAATTTCGAACATTTTCAACGATAAAATCACAGTAATTTGATCGCTCAAGAAGTAGAAACAACGGTGGAGAGATCACCTCATCGTCGGCAACACATATTTCGTAAGATTTAATTTGGAATATCGATTAATTATTGAAGATTATAGTATAATATATTTAACTTGCATTCCTGATCGAGCAGCTAAGACCGTGTTGTGCATTATCGTGCAGTTGAGACCGTGTTACCCTCTAGATTTAAGTTCTCGTGTTTCTGAGGTAGGATCTAAATTCCCAAACACCCGAAACCTAATAATAAAATGTCACGATTTGGCACAAAGAAAGTATTCGATGGGAGGAATTATGATGCCTGGAGGACCACGATGGTCTCAACACTCTATACAGAGGGATTATATCCGATTATGCACGATGTTGAGACCGAAGTGTTATTTTTGGGACTAGAACTAAACAATTTTTTAAACCCTGAATCAGGCAATGCTAATTCAGCTAGTATGATGGCATATTTCCGTAACCAAGAAAAAGGAAAGGCTTTAATTTATCAGGGATTAAACAACGAACTAATAGAGAGAGTAAAAGACTTAAAAACAATAAATCAGATTTTAAAAGTTTTAGATGAAAGGTATAAAAGCTGCACGCAGGTTACATATATTAACGCGAAGCAGGCCTTTCAGGGATTGAAATTTAATAGTGATGGAAATATGAGAAGTTATTTAGACGTGTTTTCTAGATCAGCCCAAAAAATAAGGGACTGTGGAAAGAATTTAGACAAACAAGAGGAGATAGAACAACTCCTAATATCACTGAACATGGACTATGACATGACAAGGCTGGAGTTCAATACCTTAAGTCAGGATCAAAAAACGATCGAAACACTCCTTGCCATGTTGATTGAAAGATCAGATAGGTTATATGACGAGAAAAAGTCAAAATATTATAATAATAAATTTCGTAATTTCAATCAAAATAATAAAAATCAAGATTCCAATATGGAGGAAATTATAATAGATATAATAACACAAATAGAAATCAAAACTATAATCAAAATGTAGATCAGGGGAAAATGACATATAATAATAATCAAAAGTCAGAAATGCTTCAAAATAATAATAATAATAATTACAAAAATAGAAAATATAATAATAATCAAAATCAAAATAATTTGCCAAATTCGAATAACTTAGTATGTTTCAAGTGCCATGGCAAAGGGCACATAGCTAAAGTATGTTCGTCAAATAAAGAGGGTGCAAAACCCCAAGATAAATTAGATGGTCCTGCACAAAATACGAGATACTGACGAAACAATCAAAATAATATTAATAAAAAGAAAAAAGAAAATGATGTTCAGTGGTCAATGATGATCAGGTATAAGGGCCACGAGCCAAACAATAACACAAATAATAATAAATTAATAAATTTAATAACATCTAAAGACATGAAGCATGAATCAGATTCAGATTATGTCTCTCTTACTAAGAGAATAATGTTAGATGGTTGTGCTGTTGCCCACGTTATATCAGATTTGTCAAAATTGTCTAACCCCATAATGCTGGAAAAGCCTATCGAGTTAGAATGTGCCATCCAAGATACTCTACTAATTGCCACACACATAGGAACTATGTTTATCAGGGTGGAAAATTCAGAGAGAAATCAAACTGTAATAAGATTAAAGAACGTACATTATGTACCATCCCTGAATGTAGACCTAATGTCAGGGATTAAGATAACAGAAAATAGGGCGCTAGGTATAGACCAAAATTTCTCTGCGGCGCACATATACATCCGGGGAACGGACGAGGTAATTTTTTCAGCCCCAAAAATAAGAGGCGTATACATGGTGAAGTACAAAATTGTACAGGAGTCCACGGTTAATATTATAGAAAATGAAGATGACTTAAATAAAATATGTCCTTATAATAACGAATCAAATAAATTGGCATGTATGCCCAATATAAATTCCCAAGATGAATGGATGGAATATGAGGTAGAAGAAGAAATTCTTGAAGAAAGTCAAGAGGAAAATGAAGAGAATGGAGAGAATATCAATAATAATACACAAGAAAACACAAATAATAATAATGCAAATAATAATATTATAATAAACTCTAACGATGAATATGATAGTAATAACCCACAAAATAATGAAATAAATGAAGGTGGTAGTGAAATGAATGAGGATGTAGGTATAAATAATAATAATAACATAACAAATAATAATGATATAATAAACGATGATCAAAAAATCAACGAGAATATAGAAAAATTAAAAATAGATAAAAAAATGATATGGCATAGGAGATTGGGACACTTATCAGGAAAAAATTTAAAATTTTTGACAAAGGTCTCAAGAGGTATTCCAAACGGAATTACATTTCGTGATGACGAATTCAGTCTGTGTGAGATATGTGTGAAAGCGAACTCTAAAAGATTAGGACACAGTGGAACTCGCACTAGACCGGAAAGGAAACTCGAACTCGTTTCATCGGATACAATGGGCCCCATCTCACCAGGCATATATGGTGAAAAGTATGTTTTGATATTCGTGGACCATGCCACAAAATATACCTTTATTTCCACAATTGAAAAAAAATCAATGGTTTTCAAGGAGTTTAAAAAACTATACATGAAATTAAAATCAAAATTCCCGGATCACCCAATAGCCACTTTAAGATGTGACAATGCCAAGGAGTATCTTGACTCGAACATGAAAACATTTTGTGAGGACAACGGCGTAAACCTTGAGCCTGTTTTTCCGTATTCACCAGAGTTGAGTGCGATGGCCAAAAGGCAGAATCAAACGATCATGGCAAGGACAAGGGCTATGTTGTTTGACTCCAATCTGGATTTCAGTTTCTGGTCATTGGCTGTTCTGACGGCTGTTTATGTTATAAACAGAAGCCCAACTAGGGCCAACAAAGATCATAAGACCCCTTTCGAAATGTTTTACGGCATAAAGCCGGACTTATCTAATATGAGAGTTTTTGGGTCTCTCGCTCATAGACATATCCCCATAGAGGTCCGTCAGCAACAGGCCACAAAAAATAAAAGAAAAAAAGTAAATAGTGAACACCCGAAACTAACCCAAAGATCCGATAAAGGAATTTTTGTAGGGTATACCAATAGTGGGTACTGTATAAGGGACCCATTAATAGACAAATCGCACGTTACATGCGACGTAAGATTTGATGAAACGAGGAATATAAAACAAATAGATAATACAAATAATAATAATGAAAAAATACAGGACAATAATAATATAATAGAAACCCCTGTAATTTTAAATTTATTTAAATCAAGATACAAAAATTACATTGAGGACCACATCCCTCAAAAATGGGAAGATGTCGAACAACCCTTTTAAGGAAGAATGGCAACAAGCCATTACTGACGAGCTGAAGTCATTATCTGATATGGGCGTGTGGGAAGTTGTCCCAAGGGAAAGAAATGTGAGGTTAGTGGATAAGAAGTGGTGTTTCACCACGAAACCCAACAACCAAGGCGTTCACATACCAAAGGCCAGGTTGGTTGCAAGGGGTTTTAAAGATCTTACTCACTATTCTCTAACTGAAACATATGCCCTGGTAATCCAATATTGGCTGATAAGATGGATATTATCTATCACAAACAAATATAGTCTAAATATAACACAATTCGATATAAAAACAGCCTTCCTTAATTCACAAATAAAATACCCTATATTTATATCAAACCCTGAAGGATGCCAACTAGGCGAAAATAATTGCCTAAGATTAATAAAGTTCATATATGTACTGAAAACGTCTTCCAAGAGTTGGTACGACTTGTTGAATTCAACAATAATTCAAGCTGGATTCAGCCAATCAAAAATAGACAGATGTTTATATATAAAACAAGATAATATTGGTGCAATGGCACTCTTAATAGTCTATGTGGATGACATTTTGTTGGCCAGTAACCACGACGAGTGGACACAAGACTTGATAAATATTTTCAATAAAAATTTCACATTAAAAATTGAATATAATCCAACTTTCTTTGTAGGATTTGAAATAAGTCGGGATATCCCTAGAAAACAAATTATATTAACACAAAATAGATATATTGATAAGATTCTCCGGAAATTTGGAATGACAGAATGTAATCCATCTTCCACACCCATGGAGACGGGACTAAAGATAAATAAGCCAAAAAATGGATTGGATGATACCGAATAGGTATAGGGCTATGATTGGGAATCTGCTATATGTGGCAAGACTGACCTGCCCGGATATTGCCATCGCCGTCAATTATTTGTCACGTTTTCAGGCATCCTCCAATAATGAGATGAAAAATTACGTCCATCGTATTATTAGGTACCTTAAAACTACAAGGGACTTCTCTCTGGTCTTCCACTCTGACCAAACACAAATTAAAGCTTTTGTCGATGCGTCGTATGCACCCGATGTAGACGATTCACCCATTGATATTAATAACCTGGAGAAAGGGTGCTCCACAGCTGGCTACATGATATTTGTTAACGGAGACTTGTTAAATTGGGCCGTTCATCGGCAAAACACAGTTGCAACTTCATCGACTGCAGCCGAATTAATTGCATTGAATGATGCACTGGACGATATATATGTGATCTGGAGACTTACTGAGAGTGTTTTCTCTGTAACCGACCCAGTGCAAGTCTACGAGGACAATATATCTGCGTGCCGTATTGCATCTTGGGGAGGCCAGAAACGTTCCAGGTCCCTAGCGATCAAGTGTTACACAGTATTGGAAGCTTTCCAACAAAAACTAATAAGTTTTAATGATATTAGGTCATCTGATCAAGTTGCTGATATATTAACTAAAGCACTTGATCGGAAAACATACCAAAATATCGTTATGAGAATCCTCCGAACAAGTTAACTTTTTGGCCAATAGTCTTAATTGACATAACTTTCAAAATTTTTGATATTTGGTTTTGGACTGTGGATGGGCGTTGGTCTTTTAGCGCCTATTGTAAACCGAGCGGTCCATATGTTGTTTCACAATTCACATCACAATATTCAATAGGTTCCCCGTTGCTGCTCTGCCTCTCTTACTGGCATCAGCATTCCCCAATATATACAATTGATTCCCACAATAGCATATTTATATAAAACCCCACACAACTAATTATAAGGACATACATATAATGATATTATCTCTCCACAGCTGACGATGAGGAGATATTGATCTCTCCGACCTGCCTTTTATATATATATTTTTAAATTAAAATCACACAATACTTATAAGACGTGACACAATAACAGAAGGTTAAATGTATACCTCATGTTAATAATTACACAATATATTTAAGATAAAACAATTGATATATATATCCACACACATTTTAATTGTACATCATAATACTAGTCAACGACATACCTAATATTTTTACCATTTTATATATATAGCAATTTTATATGACATTTATATGTAACAATTTTGACTACTATTGCTTATTTTCATTTTTTATTTTATTTTTTTATACATACTTTGTGTGACACTTTTTTATTTATATGTTCGTTCGTCCGTTTTGAATCGCAGGGGGGTGTTGGGATACGATTCCCTCACTTCCTCACAAACACATAACTCTACATTGACTAACACTGTATGTAACATGTTATTACATTTATTCGTTTTACATGTGGCAACACTGATCACCAACATAATATTCTTTCCACCACTGCTCGACGGAGAATGTTCTCCATTCGTCAGTCGTTGTACTAACGTCGATAATAAACATTTTCTAAGATGGAAGTCCGTACTTATCTTTTCTGTGTAAAGTGATCAGACCTCACCTCAATATGTTAGCAGTTTGCATGCAAACGGGATATTAAAATTGACCACACAAAAGGGTTAGAGGTAAGAATGACAAAAATATTTGTTTTGTGGAAAAGAAAATAATTAATAAAATTTTCCCATTTTGACTGGTTTTGAGAAAACTACCAAATTGATAGAGCTGAAATTTTCAAGAAAGATAGCTATTATACGGGAGAAAGTCCGAAAGAAGTTTAGTGCTCATTGGTTTAGTAATTCTTAAAAAAACTGGAAACAAAAAATCTCTGGAAAAGCGGTTTTTAGCGATAAAAATCGATAGATCGTTATTTTTGTTAAAGATATGGTTAATTGTTGATGGATAATTTCTTAACCTGAAACTAGCAATGAAATATTGTTATATCAATCAGTATCCATATAAATATCTATCACTATCGATATAAATATCCAGTAAATAGGGTTTTCTAGCGAAGCATTGCTGTAGAGTTTTTTTTAATATGTATTATATACCTAATATATACCTATGTATAGCCCAAAATTTTGTGTTCGAAGTTTTGAGAAAACTTCCTGGCGGATAGGACTGAAATTTTCATGAAAGATAGTTCTCATATTGGAGCAGATCTGAAAGATGTTCGGTGCCTATCGGTTAATTAGTTTCTGAGAAAACTTAAAAACAAAAAATTCCTTGAAAATTTGTTTTTCCGGGATTCTGAAAAAATGACAAAAAGGATCAGGCTAAAATTTTTACGATAGATTTTCCTTACATTGACAAAGCCTGAGCACCTTCTTCACCAAGCGTTGCTGACAATAAAAAAAATTATGTCAACTTAAATCAAGCTGGAGAATTTCAACAATATATTTGATAGATATATGATATCCTTCAGTATTATCGTACATCTCGAGAAGCAAGATCGTAGTATTTAACTCATTACTTCGTTAGTCATAAATCATAATAATCATAAACAATTTAGGCTTAGTAAAATTTGCTAATAAAAACTTTCCTATCCGTTACCTTTAGAGTTCATCAATTTTGCATCGTTCGTTGTTATCACTTGTTGCTGATGGATAGATTGAGAGGCTCATATCTCTTTCTAACGAATTTTCTCAAACTTGGGACCTGTCTAGACCATTTTCATACACTCAAAAATCTTCCTTCTGTAATTTTCAGCGACTTTGTTAGTCTAGTTCTTCAGAACGCAATTACCCATCATACATACAAACAAACATACAAACAACTATTGCTTGCATTATAGTATAGGATAGAAGTTTAGTGCCTATTAGTTCAGTAGTTTCTGAGAAAACTGGAGAAGAAAAACTGCTTGAAAAAATTTCGTGGTCATGGTTTTTAAAAAACTGTCCACCAGATAGGGCTTAAATTTTTACAAAAAATAGCTGTCACATGGGAGCAGGTCTAAAAGAAGGGTGCTCATCGGTTTGGTAGTATTTGAGAAAACTAGAAAACAAAAATTTTTTGGAAAATTGGTTTTTATTGATAAAACTTTGACAAATCGAATTTTTATTAAGATATGGATAATAATTATCGATACTCTTTTGTAATTTCTTAACCTGAAACTATCAACGAATCGATGTTTGTCAGATATCGATTAATATCGATATTATTTTATAATTTTTTCAAGTAGTTGGAATTCAGATTTTTCTTTTTAATTATGGATGAAAATTGGCAAACTTGGTTTTCTAGCGAAGTATTGCTGCGCTTAAGTTTTTTCTTAACCATACGTCATCGTTCAAAGATACAATAGTTCGTGTTTGAAAAGAAAATCCTTTCTGCATGAAACTATATAATATGATAATCTGACCAGTCACCCATCATTGTGGTCTACTACACATCAATTTTTTTGAGAGCTACATTAGCAATCGTTTGTAATTAGACTAAAGGAATCCGCGTATCCAGTACTCATATGCTGGGCTTCGAAATAGAATAATTTTCAGCTGAGAGTCCAATTGCCTTCACATCCTCGATCTAAAATAGTGGTTTATTTGGTTTGTTTCAACAGGTGCTCTCACATGTCACTAAAAAAATCATGCAGGTCTTGATGAAAAACCACTGGCATCAGATTTCAACCAACCCTTTATCCCCAAATTGACATTAAAAATAACCTCCAGACTAGTGGTGGATCTAATGAAAAAAACCCCCGACACATAATGAATAAAAAGGCCCATTTGAATTACAAGATGTAGGACATAACAATTTTTCTTGAGGCTACGAAGGCCAAGAGAGCCTTTTTGGCCAAAGGTTGCGAGTAATCTTGGTGAGCTACTAATCGTTAGATTCGTTATTATTTCAGATTAGGGAAGTGATTATGTAGCAGAGTCTTATTAGAAAAAATAAAAATAAAGTATAACTTCTCAACCGTAGTTACACATTGCACACAATCCATATGAGCAATGCATCGTTTTTACGTCCTAGTTGCCGAAACATTCACACATTCATTTGAAAGTTGAATATCACTCATATCTCTCATGAACTATATCGGGGTAAATCTGATGGATAACGGTAGACAGATGAGTTCCTGTATTACAACGACAAGTTGAAAACTATGCAATAGACCCGAGAGGTATGTGACGTGCTCGCTGATTCACATCCCTGAGAACACGTAAAATCCTCAAAATTAGTCGGAAATATTTAAACGGAGATATTGATCGAGCACTACTACTACAATATTCCATATTTATTCGACCTTCTTCCTGATTATAAGGATAGAATAATTGCTTACATTAAACTAAAGAAAAGTTGACGGCAGTCTAGACCATTAACCGACAGTCAGCAAAATTAAACAGACGTCTGAATTTACTTTATCAACCACCAAAACTATTCATAAAAAATTTAAAATCTAGGTATTACCATCTAACCCATGGTGCCCCAAATTAAACGAGTGTAATTTTACGGAGAAAATAATTTATTTTTCTCCGTCCTAATATTCTCGATAAAAATTATTAACAGTAGAAAAGTAATTTATAATTCGTGTTCCTAGAGATAAAGGTTTACAGGTTTTGGTGAAAAATAAAGAAAAAAATTTGGTTAACAAGGGTGAGCGGAAAAGTTAGAAAATTTTAGGATTGTTGGAGAGATCCAGTAACCACATTTTAAATAATGGCATCGTTGTGAAAATTCTGACGGAGCATAACTAGCTCACCATATGTCGAAAATAACGTCATACATTAGAGAGTAATCTCCTATGACCTGACTTATTGCTTAAAATTTCTACGTAGGTATCGCAATGCGAATATATTTCTCTTCGAATTGATCATAAATTTTAAAACACTTTTACCATTAACGAAACTAAAAAATATTTAGGCTACATTCTAGAGGAGTGCAACGGCTTTCTGTCAGAGGGTGGTAGGGCCATTTTCGTGTGATATTTTTCCCACGTTCCTCTGAAAATATTCTGTTAAAAAAATCATTGTCATCAATTTACCTTTCCTCGAATCTATCGTTAGTGTAAAGGCTGAAAGTTTATAACAGCCCTTCCAGTCATTTTCTCAGAATAAGGTACGATGATTTGTGTTTTTTCCTTCACTAGACATATAGGCCTCGCTTAAAACACGGGCATTCTTTTACACCCTGTCATCGATCGAGTAAATCTTCCATTCGGACTACTGAATGCAATTCGAGAATCATTAACTTTCCTCTTCGAATAATACATCCGCTTTTTTTTCTTTTTTTCTTTTTTTCTTTTTTTAAATAAAATACCATGGCCTATCGAACTCCGCATCAGGTCACATAATTTGCATGGAAAATCCCGAAAAACATTTCACTAATTTTGATGAACATAAATATCCAGGAGCGACTAAACAACAGTCATCCAGCCGTGAAACCAATTGGGTATTAAAAGGAGACAGAAGCAAGAGGATACATTATCTCGAAGAAAAAAGGAAGCTTATTTCGATGTGACACGGTAAAGATCGGAAAAACTTGGGCAAAAAATTTATTTTTTTTCAAAAGGTTTCTGTGATAAATGGACAACGACGAAAAAAGAAGAGAAAATGTTTTGTAATTTCGTATTCCAACACCACTGCTGGAGTTACATGTAAAAATCATTAGATATAAAGATGTAGTCTACGGAGTTTGCGGTTATATTGATAAAAAAAAAAGAAGAAACACCGATTGAAACTTTTTTTGACATTTTTCCCTCTCTTCTACATATTTTTCTTAATATATTAATAAATTCGCCAAATTTTATACTTCTGTATTACCCACTTTCGGAGATATAGGAGGACCAAAAAGTTACAAAATGAAGAGTAGGTATACTATAACTTACTGTAAGTGAAAAAATTGATCAAAACTGGTTAAGGTATCGTAAAAACAGCTACTACCTGAAATTCGGGTTGTAACCGACAAAATATTGCTCAAAAGGCTCTGGTTACGAGGAAAAAGGCCCAAATGGTAATTCGGGTTGTGGCTGATTCAAAAAACTGACCACAACCAGTTGTGATAAGATGGAATTACTAAAACACGAAATGTGTCTTTTGAATGATTATAAAGGAACGCTGACCGTATGAATATTAAAATTAAATGGGATACAAATAACACTATCTGCAACAAAAATAAAGTGAAAACGTAGTTAATATTTACTTGAGTAATGGAATGTGGAATTTTTTTCAATTTTTTCATTTGGTAGGAGATCGAGAGGGATAATGTCAATTTCGAGAGAGGTTAACAAATACTACCTCACTACTATCAGTAACAAACTGAAAAATTAATTCTATTCACGCAATGTGTTATGAATTATATAGTGATCAGTCATAATAGACATTTGATATACCTTACTCAAAATTGATATACTCCCTCTCAATCTCCTATCACAAAAAAAAAAAAATGCTACATTCCATTACCCAAGTAAATGCTAACTACGTTTTCATTTTATTTTTGTTGCAGATAATCAATATTAAGTGTTGTTATTTGTATCCCATTTAATTTTAATACTAATTCATCAGCGTAATTGAGGGGTTAAGTAATTATAACTGAACCAAAAAATACATTATGAGACCTTTCTACTCATTCAAAAACACATTTCCCATTTTGGTAATTTCATCTTACCACAAATTATTGCGGCCGTTTTTGCAAATTAGTCACAACGCGGATTACCATTTGTGACTTTTTATTCATAATCAATATAGGTTTTGAGCAATATTTTGTAGACCACACACCGTATTTTGGGTAGTGGCCGTTTTCATGGTACCACAACGCGTTTAGATCAATTTTTTTGCTCAATGGCTGTTTTTGGGCATTGATCCTAACACATACATGGTCCAGCGTCCATTTTACCAACTTGATTTAAGTGTGGTTTAACGCTGAACTCTGTTCAAAACCAAAAATAGCAGGTGTTTTTTGTGAACAAAGTTCAACGTTTAAACATGGCGGTTAAACGCACCCCCGGTCAAATAAATGGTTTGAAAATGAAATGAGGAAGAAGAAACAAAACAGAATGGAAGAGGGAAGAAGAGAAAAGTGCCATTTTATGTAAAGGAGTCAGTTACTCTTCGCAAGTGTGTTGTCTCAAGGAAGGTTTTGAGTCTTAGGGGAAGTCAGTGGCTTCCCCGAGTGCAAATTCTTAGATTCTCCTCTAAGTACATTATTCATATCTTTATTATTTGTAAATTGAAAAAAAAAAAAAGTGAAAAAAGAGAAAAAAATTTTTTTTTTAAACAGCCGTATTCCTCGTTCTCTCTATGGCTCTTTCATTTTCATTAGGGTTTACTCTCAGGATTATAAATCTCAAATCAAATTGCTGCGCAGAAACGGAGCCCGCGGGTAATAACTAATAATGTTTGATTTGAACAAGATTACAAGATATAGATATTTTTCTTTTTATCGTTGAAAATTATTTTATTGGCGGACAGTTTTGAAATTTTTGACCGTCACCTTTCACCGAAAGAAAAGATACGAATGTATCAATCCAGAATTCTTACGAATCGTCAGATTTTATAGCCAATAAAATAGACTAAATTGCATTTTCTGGAGTTTACACAAGTCGAAAAATTGACATCGTAGCCCTTGCGCCTCAAATATATGAAAGATACTTCCTGCATTACACGGCAAATGGAAATTGGTGGAGCTGCAGCATTTATTGATACCCAATGCAACCTGCGACAGCGCCATGACGCCTACTGCAAAATAGCACCCGTTCAGAGTTGCCCGATCTGTCAGATTAATGAACTTTCGGATGAATCAAAATTCAAAATTCATTTTCAAACACCGTGATCGTTGCACTCATATCAGATCTGTGAATGTTCACTACGAATTGACAAGATTTTGCTCCTGAGGAGGGCAGCAGTTTCTCTCGCTCGTAAGTAATTTGGTATATTTTCTTGTCATAGGACCACATACATCCATCAGAAACCATCATACAACAACTAACGCACAAAGAGCAAGACGCGACCAGTAACAAATAACTGATACGCAAGAGTGGTAGTTCAACACTCTTACTTGAGGCACAAACCAAATTTCTCAAATAAGCCGATTTTTCACTTCACGGTTTTACATATTTAGTGACGAACCGTTTAATAGCGTTTCACCCAAAGTGTGATACAAAGCGCCGAAGCGGCACTGTTTTTCCGACTAGTGATACACAACTCTGCAATACAGACAGAATGACTGAGCCAAGTCCGTACGTACGCAGTTGAACTACCAGAGCGGCTCGTTATATTGGCACTAGATATTCAATTCGTTCTGGACGTACCTAATGGGGCAACTAGTCAAATGAGTCAGCTAGTAGGTCGTATGATGGGCCTTCACGTTTTCGAGTAAGTGGATATATTGAAGGCTCAGCGAAGTAAATCTCCAAGAATTTCAGTACGAATATCCATCATTGATATACCCCTACTATCTATCTGTAAAAACGAGAATCGTTTTTTATCGCAGGCACTTTTCGAACTCGTTCGCCGAACGATTCCATTCATGGTCATCCATCGAGTCGGAAGACCCAACGCAGCACCCTAAAATTGCTTCCGACTACTTCATGCGTAGGTTAATTCGTCGTAGGCCTATAAAAGAGCTGAAAGAAGAAGAAAGAGCGGACGAAACGGTGAAAAGATAGAAGGGAGACAGGGAACGAAATCGCGGCGTAAATTAACACATCAAATAACTACGCTCGAAGTGTAAAGCATGTGAACATATCTTCTCACAGGGTATTACCAAAAGGGAGCCGGCGATTAATTGAAATACGAGAAAATGATTTATAATCGACCACGGTGGTTTTTCCCTCCCCTTTTCTACCTTTTCCCTCTTCTCTTCTTCGTTCTTCTTCTTCTCCTTTAAAACAGGAATGACAAGTCAAATTGTTGTTTCTAATAGTACATAATATAGCCTAGGTACATAAAAATGAAAAAAGTATAAAAAAAAAAAAAAATCGAATTTCATTGTTTGACGCGCGCATACTTACACACTATTCACAGTGGATACAGGCGGTCTAACTCGAACATGTCCCAAATTTGTACAGAGGTGATCTACCCTGACACACGAAAACTGTCAACTGTGGTTCCGCAAACTGGAGATTCTTCCATCGACTCCATTCAAACTGATTCGGTAAACTCGGAAATTTGGAAATTTTCACCGCGTCATCCTACTGTTCGAGGTACTTGTGGCATGGAACCCGGAAAAAATTAGCTTTAGAGACATTCGATGTCAAAAAAATTATTCAAGTATTGACGTTCCGAGTAGATTTTCAGAGTATTTTCAACGAAGTCAACGGACTACCCAAGTACCCACCTACCTATTTCATTTCGCTTCCAATCTTCGATCGTAAGTTGGGACTCAATTTTCTTCGAACACTTGTCAAAAGCGCTATTACCGAAATTAAAACCGACCATCTCACGTTTCGAATAAAACGAATGGGTCAAAAATCGACGACGTTCTAATTTACAGATCAAAGAGCGAATACACTGCCCCTTAGATTCGTATCTCGGCTGAGGAAGTTACGTGACAAAACAAAACGCACGCCCCAAAACGTTACCAAATAAATCACATCGCTCTCTGCTGCTGCTGACTATACATCGTGTGTAAGACCCTCGTATGACATATAGGGTACGTACCAACGTAGGTACTAAAAAGTGAAAAAGAATCTTCTACGCCCGCGCACGCTGCGGAAAGGAAAAGAGAAAAAAATAATAGAAATCTATCGAAATTTTCCTCCGCGTCCCATTCGCTCGTATCCCCACCTATTTCGCGCTTCAAATTATTATTTATTCGGCCGTGGTGTGAGAAAATATCTGGATAAACTGCTAGACATTATAGGTATAGGCACTATTTATTGTTACGAAGCAAACCCTGTAAAATATCGTACATTATTCGAGAATATAAAAAGAAAACGCAAACGGAGAAGACCACCTTGAAAGCGTATCAAATAGACGTTCAGTGCGATGATTTTCTCCCCATTTTTCTTTTCTACACATTTCGGTTACCTCCAGCATGACGTCACAAAATCATATTTTGCCACATTTTTCGATTCTCAAAATCCGACCGGATTTTACGGCGTGAAAAAAAAAAAAAAGAATGAAAGAAAGAAAAAAGTTGCCGTAAGTATAAAAAACTAAGTTGACTTTTTCATAACTTACGAGACCTTTTTTACAACTTGTTACTCCGAAAGACAGCCCCTATGTATAGCCATAGGAGCGTCAAGAGAGATGCCGTCATTCCCTTCGTATGTTCCCCTTCACCGATCCCGCAGATCGTAGGCCTATGCAACGCCGTAAAATTAAAAAATTAAAAATACTAATTTGTATTATTTGTAAGAGTTAGGTTGATCGAGAGTAGGCCTAGACACATAAAAATTTCGTTTAATGGTGTCCGGTTTGAAACTTATCGGATGGAATGATCTCAAGTTATATTTTCTCAAAACAGTTTCCGTTTTTCACGAAGTAGGTGCCGAATGCCAGAACGATGCTAATGAATAAAACTATGGCTTAAGAATTATTACAAACCCATGTAGGTACCTCTATTCACTATAAATACTGGTCCGACCAATTCTCAAATTGCACTTCATTCCCAAATATCGTTCTTGAATAGCCCAGGACGACCCCAAGTGCATCGTAATAACGTAAAATACCTACCATAAACACTGAAATAAGTATGCCTATTGACGAAATAGGCCTACTCATAGCCAAAATTCAAGGTAACGAGAATCAAGAACGATAGGCCGTTATTAAAAACGGACTTTTAATATAATGCATTATTTATTTATAAACTAACTTGGAATGAACAGGTAAGTACATTCGTGTTATGTCGTTGCAACTCGATGAAAGTACCTACATAGAATTTCACGAAGAATATAAACATGTCATGAAACGTAGACAAATTGTGTAATAAAGAGACCTCTGATACGGCATTACAGTATAAAGTTTATCTCGGGTATTTGCACCTGCACTTCACGAAGAGACTGGAGAATTTAGACACTTAGCGCAATGAGTCGTTGAGAGAAGTCTGTTACGCAGCTTCGTAAAATGTCAAAACTTTTTATGAAACGCTAAATAACACAAACTGACAACGTACACGCACATACATGCTTGTAATTTCTGTACGCTTTGACTGCAGTTACTAATAACGCGACAAAATGTGACGTAGTTCTTGTACTAACATCTAGAGGCGCTGAAATTGAGTTTTACTGCAATCAGTTACCTCTTATCAAGGTGATTTTCTTTCAACTCGGGTTACGACCTATTTTCGCAACCATTTTTATGGCCTCGTGGCAATATGGTGGCTCTCTAGTCTAGTCGACGAGGGCAGTCGGGTTCGAATCCTCTCAGCGGCTGGTTTTTTTCCTTTTCCAATATACGTTTTTTTCTGAGTTTTGGACAAGGGACTTTGGTGGCAGGAGTTTTACTCGTCTCATAAAAGCGTATTTTTGAAAATTCATTTTTACCTAACTTATTTATACATTCAATTACATTTTTCATTCATTAACGTTACATCATATACGTACAGCGGTACTGCAGAGTGAATTCACAACTATTTTACTAGGAACCCGACGACAATTTTTTTCCTCCAAACATTTGTTCTTACGAATTGCACAAAATTTTTTTTCATCTCATTATTCCTCCCTCTCATCGTTCAAGACGTTTTGCTTAGAAGGCTATTGTTTGGTAGCCAATGCATGAAAAATTAGCCTTTTAATCAAATTTGCTGGTTTTCTCTCTCTCCGAGATTGCTTTTCGAAGAACATTGAATTTTGACAAATATCAGTTTCACAATGTTCGATTTGGCTGAGAAAAAGTTTCTTTAATTTTGCAAAACTCTTAGCCAAAAAAAAAAAGGCTTGATCGCTAAAAATTGTGTATTTTTATAAGTTTTGGCGATTTTTTGTTGCGGATTGCGACGAAGCTATATACGCCATTGCGAAAACTCATGTTACTAATCACATGTGATTGCAGTAGATATGATAATTATGATTATAGACCATAAAGGAACGCCGTACGATAGATCTATATATACTGTAAGGACAAAGTTTTTGTTATTTTCACTATACGATAAATGTGGGAAGTGAAGATCAAAATTTTTCAAAAATGAAAACAAAAATGCTCATACACGGAGGGTATATCATTAGTCTTCTTTTCTCATTTCTGTCAAACATTCCTCAACCGGGTCAATAGGGCATACATCAATCTAAAAATTGTCTGACGAATAGGTACAACATATAAAAATTTCAGATTAATCTGTAAGTTGTAACCAAAAATTTCTAACGTAGCAGGCTCCACTAGTAAAAAAAAAAGTTTAGCAAAAGTCATTAACTAACTTTTCCCATTTCCACCACAGCAAGTTCTAAAGAAAAACCAGTTTTCAAACGTCATGACGATTGGTCGACTTTTTGGAGTCATAATGTTGCGGGTTTATTTTGTTTTTTTGACATGGAATGAGAAAACTACATCGGACAAGCAAACTTCCATCAAAACATTAACTACGCCTGCAGTCGTTGAAAAGAAACAAGAAAAAATACAAGAGGGTAATACGTCACCTACGTCTCCCCCCACTCAGATACGCCACTAAAACACACAGGATACTATATCAGTCAAAGGCACAAATCTATACCCGGAGTACTTGAGTGAATTAAACGCAGCACAGGTTTACTTTACAGACGGTACAATAATTCGTGATTCTGATTCGAATCACCATTTTCATGATTCAGTCCGCACGCTGGCTCCAGCTTAAAACGAACAAAAGAGATGACCTAACTCCGGAAACACGAATCACGAAAATGGAAAAAGTGAAAACCAGCCTGGAAAAAGAGACGAAATGTTGCAAAAAACACGACGGAAACAAAAACTGCGTACGACGTACAGCAAGTATCTTAATTTGCCACACTCCACGATCCATAGCTCCGCTCTACACTGAGGGCCCCCACAATTTACAAAAATCAACTCGCACACGCACGCACGCACGGACACACACACGCACACGCACACACACACACAAAACACGAACTCCAAAACAACTCATCGGCGCTCTCCCCCACAGTGCACATTCCACACTGTACTCTCTTCTCCACTACCTCGAAATCATTCTATCTACACGAAAAATCTTACTTACACATGCGCACATGCGTTCAAACACATAAATACATACACGCACACGCACACACACACGCACACACACACGCACACACACACACACCGTTACAAACGCACACGCACATAAACGCAACGAAAAAAAGGGGCGTTGGGCGGGCTTCTTTTTCTGTCTCTCTCTTTGCTCTCTCGCTCGCTTATTTCCTCGTGTCTTTTTTTTTTTATACATTTTCTTTTTTCTCCTTTTTTATTTTTTTTATTTTTTTTTCGTCTTTTCCTTTTTCACGACAGCACGCGCGCGTGATCCTCTCTCCCGGGCAAATGTACGGTGCCCCAATATCGTTCGTCTTGTCATCTCGATTTGGATGTTTTTTTCCAAAGTTAAAGCTCCGCCAAGCGCGCACACACACACATACTACGCACACACATACATTCTCCGCAAGTTTTCGTACATTTTTTTTTTGTCGTTTGTCCAGTTTTTTAGTTTTTTATTTTTTATTTTTATTTTTTCTGTTCATCAATACTTTTTCCTTTGCGCGCTTTCGTAAAATACCAATACGCGAATATTTTTAGGGTGACTAAATCAACAAAATAAGCTGGTAAACGGTAAAAAAATTGTTCGCCGAATAAGGGGGACGATACCCCCCCAAAAAAAGTGCACCACAAAAGCTCGCGATTTTTAGTGCCTGTTTTTTGATTCGGTGCTGGTGCTTTTCCAAGTTCTTTTTTTTTTTTTTTTTTTGTTTTCCGCGGTTTTTCTTTCTTTTTCTGCGTTAGTTTCGGTGATACGTTTTTTTTTTTTTTTTTTTTTTTTTTTTTTCAACCATACGACTGAATTGCCTTGCCGAAGAAACGCGCTGCAGTCTGAAACGCCCAAGACGTCAACAGTAGTCAACAAAAAATTATGATATTTTCAAAAAATGACGATTGGACTTGAAAGAACAAGTCAAAAGTAGCCATTCACTGCGGCAAGAAATGCGCTCAATCTATTTAATTATGATAGTGTATCTGTATTCTCTTCAGTTATGTCAAACGGGGTAAGCATTTCGTTCTTTATACTTTAAAAAATTCGACTTCATAACTATGGAAAAGTGAATTCGGTTTCCGTCCTTGTTAAATATTTGCATGTTATTACCGCAGTGATCGGTGTTTCCGTATTATGCAGCCAGTTCCGTAATTTTTTGAAGCCACAACCTTATTTTGGAAGAGAGACTCGTTCAAAATACTCCCACCCCACCCTACCGTCTGATATATTAAACCCGGTCGAAGAATAAAAGACGATGCAACAGAGAAAGTTTCACATTTGTTCAAAACCAACATCATGCGGAAAAAAAATACAAGTACCAATTAGAATTAAAACACGAGAAACATTAATTTACTTACAACAATAAATAACTGCAACGGTTCCAATCTTTAGGACATGGATTGACAAATCAATGTGAATAGCATTTTATATCAGCAAAATGGTACGGTTACAGCGTGAAATGTATTTAGTCATATATTAGAGCTAATTTACAAATTGCACAGCCCACATAGAATTCATTCCCATGTAATTTCATGCAGGTATAGCTCAGAAGTAGTTTGATACTACGCACCTTACTACGTGTTTCCTCATCTATTGAAGGTGTTATGCAATCTTCACTCTTCATTATAGACTGAAAGTATTTATTCGTACGTACTGAAGGGAGAATGATATTTTTCCTCATAAAATACAATATCTGTTTCGAACCTTCGAATCTGTTCTTACACAACTCAAATTTGATTAAAAGGAATGTATTTTAAAGATCGCAAATTGCGGTATATTCCTGCCTCCAAAGAAAATGGTAATTGGGCAAAGTAAGTGGTAAGTGGTAGAGTGTCTGCGGAAGAAGTTTATGTAGTAATAGTAACTTTCAGCATGATCAACTACCTGAACTAGTCTCACATAGAGAAACTGGTCCTTGAATAATTATTTATAACACAAGCAACTAATGTTAATGTTGCCCGTGGTTACAATGGCTGCATCCCATAAGTTGTCTGCGAGTACCTAGCACACTATGTGCAAAGGTCTGTTTTCTACTATTATGCTGTAATTATGTACGTTGCTGACTCGCTACACAAGGCAGTGCCGTACCCTGTTCACACAATAGCTGAACAAAGCACAAGCTTACCCATCCGTAGATGGAAAAAGTGGAGTGTTTTTTTCTTACATTTTCTTCCACCATTAACCCACAATTACTTCGTACCAGGGAAAAACTGATGATAAAAATAAATTTGTTGTTAAAATAGGAAGGGAGATCATTGGACATTTTTTCTACAAACATTGGTTTTTGAAATAATTAACAAATCAAAAAACGAAAAATATTCCATTAATTCGCAATTTTTATGGCATATTTCTGAAAAACTAATGACGTTAAATCTATTATTTTTAGTGAAGAATTCAAGCAAAATTTTATCCTCTTTCCAACAGTACCAACCTTAGATTTGTAGCTCAAATAGAGGCTGAGGAATTGTGAAGTGAAAGTGTAGAAGTTTTTTTCAAAATTTAAATGTTATAAATGTTACAAAAATTATCGATTAATATACCTAAACTGGGATTGAATTTTTTAATATAAAAACTGTAGCATCAATAGAATCTAACTGAACACACTGGTATTTTGAGGTTCGAGACGGCGAACGACACTTCAATTCAGACTCGGTTTCAGGATTTCTTCTTAGGGAGGGGTAGAATCTCATTTAATAATATTCATAAATTTTTATGGGAGGAGTTAACAATTTTTTACATATTTCAGACGTAAAAGACAAAAATCGGAATAATTTTATATTAATGACCTTTTTTTTTGGCACTGGGATAGTACCCCAAATCCCCCTCTTAAAACTGGCCTTATTTCCATTTCAAAGCCGAGTACCTAACCACTACGTCGGGAACCAATTAATATTTTAGAGTTGAGATGCAACAGTTCTCATTCATATTAATTCTCTAGGCTATTATTCTCTGTTTTTAATATTTTAATTTACAATAATGCTGTTACTCATAAAGCATTGAGGATATTATTATTTATTAAGTTAAAAGTGGTAAATTTTGCTTTATAAATTTGAACTCCAAGTAGGTACTTAATTAACATTGCTAAAAACAAAAACAGTAAAAAATCCCATTTATCCTGAAAAATTATATTTTGAGCAGTACTGATTGCACCGTTTGTTTTTCTCCACACCATTTTTACATTTCTCATTGAATGGTCAGCCTTGATTCTCACAAATCCAAAAATAGCTATTCTGTCAAACGTTCAGTATTTCAGAAACGTGTAATTGTCATTATTTCGTTATAAGATTTGGTATCGATAAAGATTTCAGGAGCAGTTATCGAGGGGTTACGAATAGCTACTGAGTTTTGAAAATAATTTCCTTATGTTAGGGAATGAAACATGTACATCATCTTTTCGAATGACATTGTGCTGGAGCAATCTCTGGTGCACTGCCAGACTAAACCACGTGGAGGTTCCTCTGCAGCAGATTCCCTCGCAAATTCTTTTCTAATACGTTTTTTATTGTATCAGCAACTAAAAATTTTTAATACGTTGAAACAGGGGCCTTGAAAAGGCATGGGGTCCTTGGATGGAGGCCTACACTGCTTATTTGATAATGCGGCACTATCCAGGCGATCCTTGGCAGTTCTCTGCACGACCAAAAACCAACGGAGGGTCACGAACCACACTCGAAAAAACCACTAATGAAATACCGTTCCAAACATAACCTGACCATTATTAAGAAATAATTTTCTCATAAGACGAAATATACATCATGTTTTCTTCAATTTGCAAATACATTATGTGTCTTACACTACACCGCATTTGTTCGAACATTTTCGCGATTAGCCGAATACTTCGTTATTCATCAGAGCCAAGACCATGATTGTCAAACTTAACTTGGTCTTCTTTACAAGATTTTTCAAAACTTCTATCCTCCATGTCGTTCCAAATTACACAAGGATCTTTATTCACTACTTACATGCAAACATGTGGGGAAAGAAAAAAAATTATAAACTGTAAACATTGCAAATTAATAGAGCAGCAAGATTGTGAAAATTTTACAGTTGGTTTATATTTTCAGCCACATTTTGCGTTATTGGGTCTTCGCCTCGCATGGTCTTGTCCTCAGTCTCGACTGGCAGGACTAATTTTTTTCAACTTTATTCAAACCAAACAGGAGTCCGGAATATGGTTCAGGCAAGAGGCATTTTTGTTCTCTTCTCTCTCACCTAGAATTGTCGCAGGTTCAACTCAAACACTATATTATTCGTTTATGTTTGTAGATTAAATAGCCGTTAAAATACACTCGACCTTCATCAAGCAGTTTAATTAACATATACCGATCTCAGGTTGAGGCGTTGCTGGAAATACGTAACGACGACGAACATTATTTCAACGAATTAATTACTCATTCGCGATCACGAAGGTTCGTCATCGCATGTCTGTTTTACTATTTAACTGCTCGCTTCATATGGGCGAACATACACAAATTGATAGGTAGTCCGTGAATATCATTTTTTTTCATTTGAATCGTGAAAAAATTATTCGGACCAACTTTTTATTGCACAGTCTATCAACCCTCCTCCTTCGGCTGGAACGAATCAGATGGAGTAGTCGTGAATTCTTTTATGGAAATGGGCGAGACGTGAAAATAAGCATTTATCAAAAATTAATTCGCCAGCAAAACAGAAGATGTTAGATACAGGAGCAGATAATTCGTCTCAATAAGTATTTATGCTCAAAGCTACACTGCAACTAGATTAAGATGAGAGAGAAAAGCTTCAATCTTTTGATTAGGAAGACGATAAGACGTGTTTATTAAAGAAAATTGATGAACGTTGCAAACTCATTTAGTGGAGAAAAAAAAACAACATATGCCCCTCATTTGATACGCTAAAAATGAACTCCACCAATAACTATCGGAAAAAAAAATAAGAACACCAAAAAAACTGGTGCCACAAAAAGATATGCAGGCCTTCGATTTGAGAATAAAAATTAACGAAAGAGAATACTATTATCAGTAAATCCTGAACAAATTAGACAAGGGGGATGGAACAGTTCCACATTCTATTTCATGGGGAGTCATCTTGTCGAGAGAAATTGAATGGAAAAACTAAAGATAAATGGGAATCCAAATCTTCAAATAACGTATTCCACTCACAACCACAGGTTAAAATAAGTCAAAAGAGCCATAATGCCTTCATTTTGAGAAAGGGAGTAAATTTTTAACTGGGAACGAAAAAAAAAAAAAAACATTTGTTCGAGAAACAAGAGATAACACGAAACGTGTTTGAAGATTCAATACTCCACCTCCTCAGGCTTCCTTGTAATGAGATTATAACCACCTCAAAATAAATTTCTGTGTTAAAAGAAACATTATAAATTTGACTAGAAAATTGAAACTACGTTTAAAGATGATAAATATTCTAATTTTCGGTTACAGGAGGGGGTTGAGAAGAGGAAAACGTATAACTTGGATAATATGCTGCTCTCAGCATTAAATGCATTAAAAAAAAGAAAATCGACGACATGGTTCTCTAAAATACATCAGGCTACCCTTCCGAGGGTTTTTTTTTTTTTTTTTTTTTTCTGGAGCTGGGCAATTTCTGCGACGTTGATTGGATAATTTAAATTATGAGTTGAATGTCCAATCGCACGACTATATAGTAGATTCGGGTATGAGAAACGCAATGAAAATATTTTCATAATTTTTGCATATTTAACGCGCTAAAATACTTGAACTTCGTCGGTATTTTTTACACTTTTTGAAAGTTGTTACCGGTTATGAGCTCAATATCGCCAATTGTGAACTTTTTGTTTTTTACTTCCGCTGGAGTATTTTCTTGTGTATAGCGGTTTGATGTTCAGTCTTATAATCTAAAGGTTGTAGATTTGAGATTAGCCACCGTTACGTTCTCAACTCATACCAAAAAATGGCGGTGTATTTGACTTGGTTTAACTAATTTTACAAAATGATAGAATATAATATATTCAACGTCTGTATAAAATTTCGTGATTATTGTTCAAAAATTATACATTTTAGAACAATTAGAAGTCAAAATTCTGAAAATGCAACATAACTGAATGTACTATATTATGGTCGATCTAAACAAAAACAATAAGCATCATCCTTGTTTAGATCCAAATAAGTGTACCAAATTTCATGATTATTGGATAAAAATTGTGACCTGTACTATGTTACATGTAAATTAGTATACACGAGTAAGTATATACAAATGAATTTCAGGTAATAGAGCCAAAATTTTCGTAGGGTCATAAAATAAAAGAGGTACCTAACCATACCCTTAATACCAGATAAATTTTAATTTGTAGATTTTCTTTTAAAACCTGCATAAAAATAAGTAAAAAGACCTAGAAATGCCAACAAAAACTGAGATATGCAGTTTTGGATTGGTTAAGGGCTTTGACCTAGGAGCCACTATAAATTTCCCTTTACCAATAATCTATATATATAAAAGAGAATGTATATCTGTTTGTATTTTATGCACAGGGCCAGATTTAGGGGGCTAAGGGGGTCATGGACCCGGGCCTACGCATTTGGGGGGCTCCGCATTTTTGTTTAAAAAAATTATTAAATATGTATAAGAAAGGGAGAAGAAGGAGAAACACAGAGATGAGAGATATCAGACATTATTGCGCAATTTTCATTACCTTTTGCATCATCCAACCAAAATTCACATCAAGCACTACTACATACACACTAATACACTAATATTTATCATTGTGTCTGTGTGGAAGGTGTAATTCTCATAGAACAATTTTTAACTTTCATACCAAACAGTGGTCATACTGGTCTTCAAATGGCTGAAGCCCTTATTAAGTTTTTGCAAGAGGACAATATAAATCTACAAAACTGTCGGGGTCAATCTTATGATAATGCGAAAGCTCGTATTTTAAAAGAAAATTTTTGCAACATCTGTACCATGCTTTGCACATTCTTTGAATTTGGTTGATAAGGAGCCAATACTTGTCTTCATGCAGTTTCTTTTTTTTATTTTCTTCAAGAGCTTTTTGTATTTTTCATCACTTCACTTACTCGCTATGAGATTCTAAAAGAAAAACTGACAAACATTGGTGCCACCAAAAACTATTATGTTTTAAAAAAGTTAAGTGATACATGGTGGTCTTGTCGCGCTGATGCAACAAAAGTTCTCTCACACAAACATACACAAATTAGAGATGCTCTTGTCACTGTTTCTGATAATGTTGAAGAAAAGGATCTTGTATGTAACAATGCTCAAAGTCTTATTACAAAAATGTCTCACGTAGAAACAGCCATTCATACTCAGTTTTGGAACGATATACTTAAAAAATTTGATTCCACCAGCCAAATGTTGCAAAGATCAACAATGGTTATCAATACAGCTCTCAAGCACTTGTATCTTTGAAATCGTTTGTAGAATCAAAAAGAAATTCATTTCAAACATACGAAAAAGCTGGTATAAGATTGTCTGGAATGGAGGAGTATCAGTCTGTACAAAGTTGGTCCATCAGTACTCGTTTAAAACCACTCGGTTATGAAAATTCCCCTGCTGTTGAACTTTCAGCTGGAGAAAAATTTCTAATTGAAGCATTTGTACAAGTTATAGATAAACTTATCTTATCACTAAATGACCTTATTTTAAAATATAAGGATGTAAGAGATCGTTTCGGATTTTTTGATCATTTGGTGACAATGGAGCTAGCTTCAAACATAATAATGGAAAAGGCACAAAACCTGGTGAACTTTTATTCTAATGACTTGGAAGAGTATCTGGGAAATGAACTATTTTAATTGTCCTCCTTCATAAAACAATATAACAAGAAGGATGATGAATCAGTGGAAATGTTTTTATATCACATTTTAATAAAAAATTAATAAGTTAGATTAAAAACGAGTTTTTAAAAAATAAGCTTTTATAATTTGAAGAAGAAAATAAAGTTTCTCACTTATTTTTCTGAGAAGAAACAAACATAAAAACAAATATAAGTGTATGTGTGTCCCAACATGTGAAAGCAGCACTGAAGTTGGTCATTTGGCTGGCAGATTGGTGGTGAAAGGCTCCAAGTGTGAAAGTGGGAGGCCTCCACATGAAATTGGCCCCTAGCACTCAGAAGTTCAAGTCTGGCCCTGTTTATGCATTACTACACCATTCATCCAATGGCCATGAAACTTTTGGAAGTTGTTGAGTATACTCCGGCAAAGGTTTCTGGTATAATATAAAAAGAAAATTTCAAAAAGTTGCCCAAAAAATTCTCAAAATATGAATTTTGAATCAAAGAGAATTCACCTACAAACTGCTAAATTAATTAGGATTCAGCGACGAATGGAAGAGAATTTATCTATGAATTCTTTTCGATTCTTCACCGTTAAATTAATTAGGATTCGGCAATTCAATTTTAGAGTTTCCTTGAATTTCCTTTTTTCAGAGATCGCAGCAACGTGGGATGGGTCAACTAGTGATTTATAAAATCTTCAACGATCATTTTCGATACCTTGCATTTTCATTTCTAATAATTTCTTGAAATCTGCGCTGCAAAGTAGGTGCCCAACCTTACAGTTGAAAGGGTCAATTCCAAGGCCAGCTAATGATAGTTTCTTGGTTTAGAATTACGATTGTGTTCGGTTTTGTTTGTATAGTACAGGTAGGCTACTCTCACACGTGATTGGAAAATTTATGTTCAGAGGCCACTAGCCAATGCATTCTCCCTCATCGACAGTAAATATCTTCAGTTGTGATAACTTAATTTGAAAAAAAAAATTTCTTGAAAGCAATAGAAAACTGATCAATTCAATGAATCCAATCCACTCAAATGAGGTCAAAAGTTTTCACATAACTATTTTGGAATAATAAAAAAGTAAAGCTGAATAAAAATTTTTACAACAATTAACCCAAATGTCTTTCCCCTCAGTTAATTTCCTGTTGAATTTCTCGTCTCACTTGGTTTAATCTGGGCGGAATTTTTCTCACACGATACCACCCTATGTGATCGAAATAATTAAACTCTCGATCGTTTTTGATTTGTGAGAACAATTCGGAAATCTGATAAAGTCGTTTGATGGCACATAAAATTTTTCGCAGTTTTATTTTGTCGAAGATTTTCTCCTATTATAAAAAGTACCTAAATAATTCGCATACAACGATCAACAATCCTGCAGCCACTTTCGAACTCATTTTGAAATCACCCGAGGCTTCAAAATGCTAACCACCAGAAAATGTTTTCAAAAAGAAAAAAAAAAAAACAGAAATTAATGCCCTCATTCTTCAAGCACAGAAAAAAAAAGGCGTACAAAATCAAATATTTATACGAAAAATGTTCGTAGATAGAAATCAGTTGGTATATCTACACATTTTTCGTCCAATCTATACATGCATTATTTCTTCGAATAAATGAGTAAAAATTATTTTTGAATTTTTAATTCGAGACTTTATTATTTTCGTTGCTGTTTTTTTTTTCCCTTCGAAAATATACGGCCTTACAACCGTAATCTGGTATCAATAATTGAATAAGCTGTATACGCTACGATTTTTTCTTATGGATTGCATCACAAATCTTTATCCGTGAATCCATCTTCTAACTATCTATGGGTTGAACAAGCTCGAAATTTTTCAATATTCACATGAAAGAGGAGACAAAATTACCATTTTTGATAGACGCTATACGACTAAGGATACGGTTTTGATTACGAGGACAGACGAAAAAATGATCGTCGATCACAGATTAGGATATCTCTAACAATAAGTGGTGTACATCAATAAAACACGTGCTAAACCACTCGAACAGAAGCATATACTCGGTTAAGGGGGAGAATAAATAACTAGAACGATAATTTGTTAGGCTGGAAAGATAGCTCGATGAAGGGTTGAGCTTATTATATTAGAGGATAATCTTTACAGTTCAAGCGACAAAACATCAAACGTCTTCGTATTTGGTCATCAGAAGGGCGCCAAACATAAAAAGAACGTAGGAACATAAGGCTTGGGAGGAGGAAGGGGTGATCGTGTAAGTTTCAATCTCAGTACTATACCAGCAAAGAATAATGATTTTAGTTTAGACATGCCGGCGCTACATAGGCAACCGCAGTGTACCGAATGACGAACTGTAAACTACCTTTACCTTTATATACGTTATCTTTGTGAATTTAACAGATGATCCCTATCGAATGTATTCTAAATTAGTGAACTAAATCGAAGCATCAACAGTACGCACCTAATACACACTGATTTCCTACTTTTATGCGGTCATGTCTTCGCATTACAAATTACATTGGGATTATGGGGCTCGACTGGTTTAATACTATAAGCTTTCGTCTGATAATTCCGGGAATGACTGAATTATATGTGAATCAGTTTTAGGCCAAGAATCTGGACCAACTAGTCAAGTAATGTGAAGTAAGTAATTCACTACCATTCAGCTAGAGCCAACATCCGCAGGGTTAACAACTGAAGGTATACACCTAAATTTATTGCTTTTACGTAATCCGTCCAGATTGGACAAAATCCATTTCAAAACTTTGTTCATACCATCAAAACACACGTAAGTGGTCCTCATTTCCATTAATCAACTCTCATAAAGCTACGCCACATTTTCATTTAAGGTAATTACTTATTGGGAGATTTTTGGTTCCTAGTATCACTTACATTTTTTACTGATTTTATTTTCTAGTTTTCCAGGTTCAGGATGTTTTTCAAATTGTCCTTTAAGGTTGAGGCAGAAGCCAAAGAATTTTGAATAATCAGTATACCTAATTATGATTTAATTACTTTAATACATATATTTGAAAACCTACTTTTTCTAGCAGAGTGTAACTGCGTTAGTTTTTTTTTTTCTTTTTAAATGAGAGACATAAAAATCAATTTCTAAAGAAAAATCTCACTAACTTCCTACAAATACCAATTCGTGTTTTTGTACGTTCATTCATCTTGTACAAAAAATATGAGTCAAGAATTTGTTCCAACAAGACTTGCTAAATAAGCGCGTCCTTTTATCATACAAACATTTCAACAAAAGTTCAATTTGTGGCGATAACAATAAACATCTCATAAATAGTCAAATTCCATCGTATAGCCTGCACTGCAGTTTCTTCACAATTCAAATTATTCAACTGTTAACTGCAACTGTGGTTACAGCATGCTTCGTTTCAACTGCTCCTTTTCTTTTTCGTAGCTATCTCCATGCTGGCTTCCCACAAATAATTATCAAATCTTTCATGGCACAAGCGTAAAGGGTTGATTTAATCCGCGTCTAACCTTTAACAAACGACGATTACATGTCTAGCTAAACAGCTAAATATATTTTTATTTGCATAATAACCGGTTAAAACTGGGCTACGTTATGGGTACAATACATACAAGGTGTAATTCAGTAAAGTTCAACCCTTTTTTCTGAGTTTTTATTTCCCCTTACCTTTCTTTTGTCATGTCATTTCATCAATATAGCTTAGTAAACAAAACAAAAAAAAAAAACAAACAAACAAAAAACTTTTGAATTAATTACGGTCGATCATGAACGTTTGGAAAAAAATTTACTGTGTAAGCTACTACCTATCTTATAGTACCTAACGATACCTGTTTTGTTTTGTTTCTTTTGACGGAGAATAACAACTAAAAAGAAAACTAAATGTAAATGAACGAAAAATACACGAAACTATGACAATAAATTTAGCAGTTGCTGATGTAGTTCTGCATTCACGATGCGAAAAGTTAGTTGCTGAAGGGACAATAGTTAAATGTAACATCCACAGGAAGTTCCGTAAACATCAATATTGGCCATCTTTTCGAGTCTAACAGAATGTTCACACATTTGGACAAAAAATTACATAGGTTGAGGACAGAAGAAAAATAAAAACTTCTTCGATCGGCTAATTTTGGAAACACGCTTGCAAAAAGTTTCATTTCAGGGGAAAAGAAAAATATGCTATTTTAAAACAATATTAAGTCACTTTTGATACTTAATTATCATTCTTGAATTCGGGTTTATGATCCGTCTTCAAATTTGTGACTGTGTATGCCCTTCCCGTTTTTTTCGAACACTATAATTTTCATTTATATATTTATTTATTCGCAAAGTCTTCTCGTCAATCTCAAATTTAAAGCAACTAAAACCTACATTTGCATATTATCAGGATATTTACCATCTTCGAGCTCGAGACTCTTCTATTACCTTCTATTGACTCTCATCTCAAACCTATATCCCCTACAATGAGGCTGTTGATGCAACTGCCAAGGAGGCATCCCTTTTTGCATACTTCTGTTTCAGACTAACTCTCAAAAATGAATTTATCATGTCTTCAAAATGGTCTAACGCCTAAAAAATTTAGAATTGAACACTCATTATTGTTTCACTCAACCAGCTAAAGTAATCTACCTTCAACGAACGTATGGAAGAGACAAGGAAAAAAGCCTCTGGTCATACACAGTTTTATGGGAACAGCCTATACAAACGAAGTTACCGAATGCTATTACAAGAAAACCATCATTTGTAGAAATTTGAAATTTTGTTGAAATATTTGCATATGTTTGCTGCAGATTCTGTAAAAATTTCGCTGAAATCGTACCATTAGTTCTCGAGTTATAGCTGAAATTCTAAATGAGTTATGTGATTCAAATTGTAGATACAAAATGGCGTATTTCCTTACTTGTATTTACAGGGCTCTAAACCAGTCTCTCCCATTCATTCATGGTTTTCCACCAGCTCTATTTCTGCCAAATTCATCGCCATTATAGGCCAAGTACATTCTAGACATTTCCAATTCTTCTCAAGATTTTCTTCGAGAAGGCGATCATAATCACATATTTTTTAGATATCCCTACATATTAAATCAAATTTATCTACAAGCCATTACCAAAATTACGTTATCTCTTTTGTATAAAAAGCCCCAGCTCGGTAACTTTGGAAATTAGCTGAAAAAACTCACCTCCTGGAAAATTTCATTTATGTAGCTAACTATGTACTTCCTCTTAGGGGCCAATATACGTTTAGAAAACAACATCACCAGAGGCAGAGGCATTTGACAGCTGTTTTAGCATTCATCACCGGAAAAATATTTAAAAGAAATCAGTCCGATGAAATTTGATCGAAAATTATGCATTTTTTTAATAATTCTTTCGTCACAGTAACCTGTTTTTGGAAGACTTTTACTCGTTTTACTAAGAAAGATGACGTAAAATTTGTGGAACATCCTGTGTAATACAGTCAATGTTTAATTCTCAATTCTCCTTCTTTTCGCCTTTCGCAACAACCATAAGGTTAAGAGGTTAGTCGGCGAACGAGGGGTAATCAAATAAAATTTTACGAGATCCCAGAGAAAATAATATTCTCGCATTTTCGGTTCGCCGACTCCAGCAGCATTAGTCGAAGACAAAAAAATAGAAAATGAGAGATATTGAGCATTCATATTTTCTCAACGCGTCGAACAATTTTTATCACTTTTTACAATAGTTTATTTGATAATCGAAGACGTGACGAGGGGGTATTTAAATGATTTAACGACCTAAGATGTCTGGTGTGTCTACAGGTCGTGCAAAAAGTAATCAAATTTTTAAGCGATTTTTTTTTTCTTTTTTTTAAGAAAATCTGTTAATTAAAACCGATTACATGGAAAAAAGTAGGGTTGAGACCCAACATACCTGTTTTTTATTTCATAATCCAAGACAACTTTTGGAATTAAAAGCTCATTTCTCCTTTCCTCGCTTCCTTTTCCTTTTTTTCTTCGTAATTTTCAATGAAGCTGCGTTAATCGAAAATTTTTTCCGGATAAGATTACAATTTTAAAGTTTTGTTACATATTCGATCTTACAGATTTTTTAGCAATTGTTCAGGAAAATAATAAATTTTTAGCAAAATAACCATAATTCAAGTAATAATATAATTCGATCGCAGCATAATTATAGTCATTTACTAATGGGCGTTTATCCATTGTTAGTAAGAATACAATTATATTTTAAAGCGGCTTACTGTAATAATTGTGGCCCAGGGCCAACTTAGAATTGAAATGAACAAGTATTGAACACGAGTAAAATCACGACTAGTCCTTCGGTCTTGGTTTTACACAATCAGTCTGGGTCTCGAGTCTTCGTCTAATACAGTAACGTATTAGTCTTTATTCCAGTGTAACTTTTAAAATTGTAATGATTATTGATGAATAAACTAAACAAACAATCAGGGTCCGCACAAAATGTACAAGAATTTCAATTCATGACAAACACCAACCAGAAAATGATCAGATAGCAGAAAAGAAAAAAAGACTCCAGCGCAGCAAGCCTTATTAGAAAAAGTAGGTTACAAGAGAAAGAATTACGAATTTTGATATGTTAAGTCACCTTTTTGCAAACAAATTAGTTCGTCTACAAAGTGTCGAACAAAATATAGACAACTATTATTCTAAATTCTGAGAATAACAGCCACTTATATTTCACCTGTTCTCACGGAGGAACACCACCAGATATTCTAACAATGTAGAGTCATCATATTCTACAAACGTTCCAATATCACGCCACCTATTTTAGGTTGGCCATTTTGAAATGTGATAATGAAATTACGGACAGTGTGTTCTCTTCAAATGAAGACGAATTTATTCCTATGCCTACTTTCGAATACGAAAGTTAGGTGTTCACACTAGTGGCTTATAAACTTACCAGGTTTCGATTAAAGTAGGAGTAATAGAATTAGTAGTGGTAATCCGAATGTGATGTTAATAATTAATTTGAGTAATGTAAATTGAGTTTTAAAGAGATAATAAAAGATTGCCCCTAATTGTTCAATTTTTCTTAACATCAGAAATCACCATGTATATGATGGTCACATTAATTGTCTTTAAGTTTATATGCGTTAATGGTATATTACGATTGTATGAAACATGTTAGCCGCTGGCAAAATATTAGACAATGTGAAATATAAAAGTATTTTTTCTTGAAAAAATGAAAAATAAATTAAGTTGATAAAGTATGGTACATCATCATATAATTTAAAATAAAACCAATGAAATATAATAAAGTAATGAAATAAAAAAAAAAAAGGAAAACATGAGCATGTGGTTAATTTTTGTAAAAAGAAAAGTTCAAACAAATTAGAAAAAAGTGGAAAAAAAAGCTTTAACGGAAGTACTGTCCAGTCAATCTGCATCAAAATTGGTAGCATGCTACAATAAATTATAATGAATATTTCTTTCAAATTTTGTACATATGGTTTCAAAATTCCGCTTTTTATGATAAATATAAAAACAAAAATAGTGGTGCCCAAAGTACCATCCAGTTGATTTGCGCCAAAATTGGAAGTGTACTATAACGAATCAAAATAAATATTTACTCCGAATTTCGTGGCTATTGGTGTAAAACAGAGCATTTTATAGCCTAAATAAGAACAAAAATGGAGATACCGGAAGTACCTACCATCTGGTCAATCTGCACTAAAATCAATAGGTCCGGTCCTTGGCTCAGTAAAAATGTTCATTCCAAATTTCATGATTAACAGACAAAAATTGCAACCTGTACCACGGGAATAAGAAATTGACTATATATACATATATGAATTTGAATTATTTGGGCCAAAATTTTCTTGAGGTCATGAAACAAAAAATGTACCCACCTCAACCCAGGGTGCTAATACCACACTAAGCGTAGTAAGTACTTTTTTTTAAAAAAAACCTACTTAAAAATATTTTTTCTGAATTTCGAAATTACACAATTTAAAACCATAAAAAACAAAAACAGACTTGAAGATAAACGGGCCCTCTGGGAAGGGATGAATATTAAAATTTAAATTGTCATACACTAGGAATTTGTAAAAGGGTGATCAGTTTTGGGCCGTTATCGTTTTGTTCAACGATGATTATGTTTAAGTACTCGAATATTTTTTCAGTTAGTGAAATTTTAAATTTGTCGCAAAATATGGTTTTTTAAATAAGCCATGAATTTTTAGATAATCTATCGAATCAATGAAATTCCTGAAATGATTCATGGAAATTGGTTCTTATTTAAGTATCAGCTCAACTTTCTACGAATTGACAGGTTTAGCAACTATATTCATTAGGAAGTAAAGGTTAGAGAATTAACCACAAATTCATCCACTAATTTTTATACGCAGCCTCAAACTTCCTTCCTTGCGTCGTATAAGGCAGGAGTGGCCCCATTATATGTAATTCCACGATAACTATGATTTTCGATACACGTACACATACAAAAAAAATGCTTATCCTTTGGGAACCTCTAAAAATACTTTAAAATCCAAGTGGGCCCGAATGTATCGGTTTCAATGTCGAAATGTAGCAAAAGAAATGCCATAACAAACACGCACAGGTAAAATATTAGCTTAAATTTTTCGACGTAAATAGCCCCAAAAAGTACAAAAGAACGAATGAGAGGTACTTTTCATAAAGAAGAAAAAAAAAAGATGAAGGAGAAAGGTCGATAGTGGCTACACCGCTGCACAAAAAAATCGTAGATATACAGTATACGTGTTCATGTATTTTGGCAAAAAAAAAAAAAAAAAAAAAAAAAAAAGTATATAACTAAGATATACATGCGAGGAAAAAAGGGACAAAACATACTTGAAAAATTAAGGGGGAGTGCGGCGTCTCTTTGATCAGTGAGCCGTGCAATGAGAACACATTACAGCATATTAAGAGGATTCGTTTGCTTTGAAAATACACGCGTACGCCACCTAGTATTGTAGGCTATGCCAAGTACAAGGGTAAATAATATGGTGTACAGAATGTGCGTGCGTGCGTGTGTATATGTATACACACGGCTATGTTTACGCGAGGGTATACTTCTTATTAGTTCATTTCAACACATTTGAGCGGCAGGATAAGACTACTTTTTCACTCGCTTTTCCCTTCATCCTTATTACGCATTTATTCGCGCATTTCGGCGTTAAAAGGGAAAGTATGGTTGGCGAAATTTGCAGTCAATCGGTTGGTCTTTCTCTTTCTCTTTCTCACTCTCTCTCTTTCTTTCTTTCTTTCTTTCTCGCTCTCTCTCTCTCTCTCCTATCATACCCCTCTCCCTCCCCTCACCATCAGTTTTTCACAGCCTTTTTCTCCTTTCGGAAATATACATGAGATAATATTTGTACAGCGCAGTTTTCATTGTTTTATCTCTCAAACGTTCAAAAAGACTTTCGATTAGGATTGGACAACTTTTAACATTAAAATAAGTGAAACAATAACCTACCAACGTGAACAACATGGATTTGATTCATACTTTTAATACCGCTGCACAGAGCAGTAGTCATCAGTGCATCAATATGATTTGTTATGACCACAAAATCATTTTTGACCTAAACTCTTATTAGTTATTCCCCGCACCATATAATTTTATCATATCGCCGATGGCCATCTATATCTAATTCCCAACTTCAGCAAAAAATAATTAAATTAAAACTTAAGTCGATAATTTCGGTTTAGGTACGGTTTGTTCAGTTTTGCGGGGCTTCAAAAAAATACTTTTTCTCCAGAAGTGCTTAATTGGGTGGCTCGACTCAGTGAATAGATTCTGAAAGAAAGCTCTCAAGATATGAGCACATTGGTAGCACAAGTCTTTCTTATTGATAAAATTTTCATCATTTTTTTGAATTTTTCCATTTTGCAGAACTGACACAGAACTAAAACAGTATGTTAGAACTCAGAACTAACTTCCTACAGAACTTGTTCGAAACTAAATCTTAAATGAGTCACTTTTTTTGCCATATCGAATGCAGCTCATGCAATAAATACTATATACCTACATATTATAATTCGGCGTCTCTCTCCATACTACCATGATCTGTACTGTCCGCTGCTTAGATAAAACGTCTACTTTTTCATATATTTTATCATTCCTCACTCTGTCCGTTTAATATATTGTTACTTTATAATCACACTGAATGGCAGCAACCAAGTTCCAGTTAGGTTTTCCCCATAGGTTTGTTCCTTTTCATTCTCAATTCGTCTTCACTTTTGATTTCTAGAAGACGAATCAGTCTGTCAAAGACCATGAAGTAAGTTACTTGTTCTTCCTCTCAAAAAATGAGAGAAGACACGTTTTTTTCTTCCCGTTTATAATTAATGCAATTAGAATTCTTGCGGGAGAATAATCCTTTTTGATACGTTTGCAACCCTGAAAAATGTCTACTGGAGTTTGCCATCATCCGTTCATAATCAATTTGCTGGATTTGGATTTGGTTGCTGTCATTTGTCTGGAGATATGCCATGTTCTCAATGATGGAGTTAACTTGCAATAAACGAAGTTTTGCAGCAACAAGGCTTTTATTTTCCTGTTGGCCAATGGGTAATATATTACAATTATCTTCTATAACATGGAATAGGGGTCTCATCTAGTATCTCGTGATAAATCTATTGTAGGGTATATTTCAGCAGGTGACGTATTTCGTATACTAGGAAGTCTGTGGGTTGAACCATTACTGTAAATATTTAAACTCCTTACATGTAGGATGTATTCTTCGTTTTTATTAGTGATTCTTTTTGATGATTTTGGTATCTTTCTTTTCCAATGTTTTATTCCTTTTTTTTTGTCCTACTTAACTCTGGTCCTAGTATACCTAGCCCCGCCTGTAATTGTGATGTTCCCCGATGTCACACTGTATAAAATAAAATTTATTACAAATTTCAACTTGGCCCATTAATAAAACTGTAATTTTCAATTTTTATTATTTGTAAAAATTTAAATAAATTGTTAATGGGCTTCTTTCCTTTTTTTAAAATTCAGAAAAAATTAAAAATTTTGCCAGGGAGGCATGGAGCACTGTTAAGGGGGCGTTCCCTGCCTCATCCTGGCTACGGGCCTGCATAGGTACCAAAAACATTTATAACAATGGCAATTACTGTAATCACACAAGTTGTAATCACTTATTTTTTGATAGTGAGATATTTTTCTCAACTCGTTCACAAAAAGGGGTTAATATTATTAAATTGATTTTGATTAGCAAAATACGAAATTTTCAAATCAGTTTAGAACATCAAAAATTATTTTCATTATTTTCTTCAACAAGGGTAGAAACAGTGTAGAAATGAGTTTTTTCTTGACTGTTTGTTGCTTATTTCTTCACAGCACCATTTACACATATGCAAATTGCAAATTGTTGCAATGAAAAATGTCCATCTTACATGGTAATGCTTACACAAGCAACCATGTTCACTTCTCGATAATATTTAATTATACCTACAATTCTATTTGTGAATGAAGTTTACTTGTTTAATCAAATAAATAATAACATTTTTTGGTGGATTGTTGAAAAAATATTGTATTCAACTAGTTAGCCACTTGTGATAATCAACTCATTGCACTGAACAGCATACAAATTGTGTAGGTATCTATATCCTACTTATTCAAAATCAAATACGCCAAATCCTACAGATTTTTGAAATAGGCTATTAGATACCTACGAACAGAAAAACTAGGTAATCGATTTTTAAGCCCCCATCACATAGGATAATAGTCAAAACAAAAAATCATGATTACAAAATACTTTCAAGTGGGGATAATGTTTATTTAACAAAATGAAAATTTAATATAAAAATAATTTCCAATGTATCCTCCACAGTGCAACAAATGCAAATCGTATAATAAATCAAGAAAAAAACCTGCATACTTTTTACTTGCTAGGTTTGAACCCACCTGGACCAACTTTCTTGCATATTCGAAAATGTAATCCAGCACCCAAGTAGTTGTAAGTATTAAGCCAAATTATGTAAACAAGAGGATAATAGTCTAAGTAAATTGCCCAAAAATAAAAGAATCCCATAAAAAATTATTTTCTGGATAATGCTTAGATAAGCCCCACCCCCTAATATGCCAAAACCAAACACAACTTTTACCTGTCTAACTTCAATGCATCTCACAGGTAAATAGTTATTTCTTTCACGAATATCAAAGGAAATCTTCCAGACATCTCAGTTTTGGAGTGATTCTGTACAATTTTTTTGTTCAAGAGTTTCCATTAGACTGAGAAATGAGAGTGGTTTGAAAGTTCTTTGAAGGTATTTCAATCCATAATAGTTACTCCAGAATTGTAGGCAATGAAAAAACCTGTAACATAAAAGAGAAAAAATTTAGCCAGCAAGGAAGAAATTCTGCTGAAAAAAGGAATCTACCTTGGAACTATGATGCATTCCTATTGCGAATGTATATATAGTCAAAAGAATACTTGATGGTATTTCATAACAAAGTAAAGTTTTTTGAGAACAAAAACTGCCATCATGATAATCAAAAATTGGGGAATAAAAAAGCTAATAGCTCATAACCAGTGAATTTTAAAAACTTTTTTTCTCAAAATTTAATTTGTAGTAAGCTTACACGCTTTCTTCATTTGAAATGCTTTTATATTTGGCTGATGTACTCTTTTGAGGCTTCTAACTATATTTCACAAATGACTATGACTTATCAAACCTCTTTTTTAGTATTTTCCTGAAATTTAGATCAAAACCGTAGAAACTTTTCAACTTTCTACCAACAGTAAAAATTTTCCACATTTACAACCTTCAATTTCTCAAAAATTATTGGTTCCACAAAAAACAAAATAAAGACATTTTTTATAACACTTTTAAGGTTTCAAAACTTATGTAAAATTAATTTTTACTGAAAAATAAAAACTGAATGATATACATGCGAAAAACCATTTTGCATCGCCATTTTTTTTCTCTAGAAAACAATATTTGTGCCAGATAAAAATAATTTTTACACGCTTTTATTTTACTCACTCAATTTGTTGAAGTACACCGGATGACCAACTGCAGCGCTACTTTCACGTGTTGCGACACACGCACACATATACTTATATCCGTTTTTATCAGGTTTTTTTTCAAAATTTTTGTTTGCATCTGTTTCGGGAAAAAAAGTGAGAAATTTTATTTTCTCTTTCGCCGTTATTTTCTTCTTCAAATTAAAAAAGCGTATTTTTTAAAAAGGCGTTTTTAACCTAACTTATTAGTGTTTTGTTTCAGAAAACCAAGTAAGGATTTGTACCAATTTCAGCTAGATGCAATTCATTCCCAGCTGAAATTTTAACTTTCCTCGACTATACGGCACTTTCCAATTATTGACTTGAATATTAGTTAAGATTCAGAAGCCTTGTATACGTGTTAAATAGTGAGGAAAAAACAGGTGACAAGATTGGCACTAATGCGAACCCAATGTTTATTTGTGGATATAACAGAAAGAATATGAATTGTATGATCTATCTAATCAAAAAATATACAATCCTGTAAAAGAATTGTCCATAATTACTTTTGTTGCTCCTTTCCTTTCCTGTCATCTTGCAATTAGATTCAGTATATTGTCACCCAATTTGCTTGCAAACGGGATATTAAAATTGACCTAATTTTTATCTTTTTATTGTTTTTATATAATTTTTTTATATTTAGAAGATGCACATTTGAGGGAGGTTTAGGTGGTGCCACGAGAGTTATACCATTTCATTGGAAACCGTGCCCCCGTATTTTCGTTGTTCATTTGTTACAGTAATGTTGTTGCGACACCATATGTCAGAAATATACAGTTTGTTGTTTATGTTGAATATTACTGTTTGCAGTTCTCATTGTTTTCTATTCGTAGAATAAATATCGTAATTCTACCGTGTTGTTTGTGATTTATTACCTATTTCACCGACTTGTCGACAAAATCCCAGTTAATAGGGTATATTTTGTTAAAAAAATTTCCACATTATATTCAACATTTTACCCCAATTATTCAAATATTTTTCGTTGCCTCACTTATTGTATATCAATGGATTCAGAATTGAAAGATGAATAATTTCTTACTGAGCTTCCGACCTTTATTTCCCATATTTTTCGTGATATTTGCAAAAAATTAAATTAGGGGGCACATTATATACAATTGCAGAGGGTTCCTCCCTAAATCTGGAGGTTGTGTTAGGTTTAGCTTATTAAGGGGTGAATTAATGAAACATTTTCAACAAAGAAACTTTTGATGGAATTTTTTTCTTTTTTCAAACCATATTTGTCGGGACTAAAATCCAATATAGTTTGAATCAGGGATATGTTTGAACAGTGAAATTCTATATTTTCATATCAGAAAGATGTATGAAATGCTAAAAAGGAGTTATCCTTCGCAGTACACCTATTACCTTCAAAGCAAGGTCCAACTTCGCCATTTTTGCCAACATGAGTTCATCAAAGACTCAAACGTTAAACTGAGAATTTTTAAATCTTTTATAATTCCTTGTGCATCTAGTTCCCCTCCTCCAAAAAAACACTCAAAAGAAGATAAGGATAGTCGTAGCACCAATTTATGTTAAACTGCGAATAAAATCTACGGTAAAAAAAAAAGGAAAATCAACCAAAAATTTGAAGCATAAGTAGGTTAATGTAAAAATTGGCAACATTTCGGTAACTTGTTTCCTAATGATCAACTCAAGAAGACGGAAGGTTCGTTTGTATACACCGGTAACCGACCAAAATACGATGTGTAATCCTAATGTTAACGTTTACCATTTAATTAATTAAGCTCATAAAAATGAACTTTATAGCCTTTTTTTTTCTTCTTTCCGAATAAATTTTGATGCAATGACGCGTAAAAACTTGTTTTATTTGATGGTCTTACTAATCTATCCCTGAACAATCATTCCAAGTGGAATTATTTCCTTACAAAAGAATAAGAAAAATACGATTTTATTAGAAAAAATTCAGAAAGCTTTGTAGCTTTGTATGATTTCTGATCGCGGTCATCAATTTCTATTAGGCATTCCACACAAGTCTAACACGAATATTGATTAGTTGCCTACCTACATTGATTTTGCCAAATTGTTGAGGCGAACAGAAGCATAAAACAAGTAGGACCTGCATTTTAATCATGAAGGTTACGAAGGTACACATTGCTCTGTAAAAAACAAACTCTCATACGCCCACGAAGCATTAAATATAATGGAGGACGCATGCGAAACGAAAAATGGAACTGCTTTTGAGACGAAGTATCCCCACTCTTAAGGATCGGTACAATTTTCGTCTCATTTTAATTCACAAAATTCGGTTTGATATGGTTCATGAATTGTCAATTATATTTCTTCTTTCATTTAATTCTATTATTTGAAAAAAAATTCTTATCATTGTCAACGGGCCCTAATAAGGGCGAACAAATTTGAATTTGGTACCGAAAGCATGGGGACAGCTCTTCAAAAGTGGTGCCATTTTTCGCAGCAGCGTTTAGATGGGTATGCGTCTTCATTATATTTAATACTATGTGCATACGCCAAACTAGCGAAAACATAACTTCTAAAGCAAAATACTGACTAACAAATAAAATTGTAATTCAAATAAATCTTTCAAATGAAAAATCTTAGTAGGTACCTATCTTCTTATCCTATACTATAATACGAGCAATAATTGCATGTGGGTATATGTGTGTGTACGTAGGTATGTAAGTGCATTATGAAGAACTAGACCAATGATATTGCTGGAAATTGCAGTATGGGGGTTTATGAGTACAAAAAAACTATCTACATAGGTCTCAAGTTTGAGAAAATTCGTTGAACAGATATATGATCATCTTAATCTATCCATCAGCTATCAGCAGCAATTGGTAATAATGAGCGTTGAAAAATTGATTAACCTTAAAAGTAACAAATAAGGAAAGTTTTTCTAGCGAATTTTGCTAGGCCTAAACTGCATATGATTATAATGATTTAGGACTAATGAAGTATGAGTTAAATATTGCCATCATAATTTTAGAGATATACGAATATGATAATATACCGAAGGACATAACTACCTAATATTGCTGGAATTCTCCAGCTTGATTAAAATTAACAAAATTTTCTCTCTTTCCACATCCAATGAACCAGGTACTAAATAACGTACAAGCTATTTTGATTCAAAACTGCAAAAAGTTTGGTCTTTGCAACCTTAATGAAAAAATAGTGAAAAGTATGTAAGTACACTCAAGTTCAAGCAACTGATTTTTGAACTCGAACTAATTTCACATGTAATGGAATTTACTTAAATGGATCAGACAAATCAATATAAAAAATAAAAATAAAAATTGGTGATTGTAATAGGTTCGGTTGCCAAAACCAATAAAACCCACTTCTTCCCCGTAACGTTATCACATGACCATAATTAGGGTACTCACTAGTATTTACATAAATATTCCCAGCACATTCAAATATTATATCCTCGCTTTCTCTCTTTCTCGCGTACGCGTAAGATTCATCTTCTTCTCTTTGTTACTGCGTTATCTCCTTTCCACTCGGCTGATACTAACTTATTTTCCTTTATTCCGAAAACGAACAAACTAGATTTCTACTAAAACCATTAAACCAGTGAAAAATGTCGAGAGCAGCACCGCTTTTTGACTCGGTCAATATCAGAAACTAAGTAAAAACATTAAAATGACTGATTTTAACATTCGGAAATAATTTTTTCTAACCATTTGATAAACACTTTTTCTGGTAATTCATTATTTATTTGCGTGACGGCAACATGACACTCGCGCTCGAAAATCGACAACAAACCTTATTTTCAATTTTAATGTAAGACATGATAAAAAAAATTAAAAGTAAACCTCAAATGATTATTTTGCGAACTTAAATCTATTGCTGAGCAAAGTTGGTCTACGTCTTGAACTTTCCGCAAAACAAAGACCGACAGAAGAATTTTATAAAAAATATGAACAAACTGTAGGACATTCACAATATTGCTACGAACCTGAATAATCTGAAGTATTTAATAAAAGTTAATTATATTCTTTCTCTCTTTGATAATTTTCAATTTTCTGGTGTTCGGGGAAATTAGAAATTTAGCATGATCCGGAGAAACATGAATGGTAAGTTTAACTGAACGGTCAATAACAGTAAAAATCTCAAAAGTCAGTCAGAGACTAATAAAAAGAAAACCAAGACAAATACCAAGACGACCATCATCATGGTCTCGAACTTGGTCTTGCTTTTGCTCATCACTACTCAAGTCGCCAGAATTATAGGTTCTCTCTCATAGCAATAAGATGTGCGGTGAATGTTTTTTCCAACTGCATTCTGTAAAATGATCATTTCAATTCCCTTCTAAGCAACAATATTTTCAAACAATAACTGACGAATTTCTTTATCAACATACTCTACATGTACCTACATGCAGATATTTGAGAAAATTTCACTACCTACTGGAAGTGTTTTGGTAGAAGATTTTCAGTTTCAAATGTTTTTTGCAATATGTGTACAAAATGCCGTATTTTCGAGGCATGTATGGCGTGGTGATGAAAGAGGCCAATTCAGACCACTTACTTTTCTCACTGCTTAATTTCTTTTTCTCATTCCTTAATTCTTTCATTAACGCTTTAATTTTTTTTTCTTACGCCTAATTGGTTTCTCAATTTACCCCACACCTTTAAATATCTAATTTTCTTTTATTCAAATTAATTCACGTTTTTTTTCTTAAAATTCTCACTGCTATAACCGGAATTCGACCAAACAACTCGCAGGTTTTATTGCCCCTAACTCAAATACAGTATTCCATACACACCTCGCAAAAAATATTGGACGCAACTTGGTCGGAATAAAAAATTTATCAACTCATACTTGCAAACATTGCACTCGTTGAGAAATTTCACACTTTTCTCTTTAGTTGCGTAATATACGATTTTCAAACAAAAATAGCATTTGGAAATAGAAGTAAAATAAATTCAAGGAAACCTCGACTAGTCAAATCATTGGATAATTCAAAGTAGCCTATGTTACTGCCTATCCCTCCCTCCTAAATCCTTCCTTTTTATTTTTATACAAGGGGCGGCATTGAAACGTATTCTCATTTTTTATAGATGTTTATATTCAACGTTGACGATTATTAATTTACCAGATTTAGGTTATAAACTAGGCTTGTGCGCTCGTCGTAAATTATTCGTTTTATTGGTCATACAATGTATTAAGATTTATTTACTGCTGATGTCCCTACTCATTTAATGAACACGATAATTGAAGTTTACAATAAAGAATTTTGTCGTTAAACATACATAGCCTTGCCTTTCTACATATCAAACTAATTCTACGAGAATTTCGGATATAAACTATTAAAAAGTTAATAGTTTTTACAAAAAAAAAACTCAATTAAAAGTAGCATAAAATTACCAAAATCACACGATAAAATATACTGATTCGGTATGATGTTTTTAAAATATTTTATGAATGAATTTTCAGTTTTTGTGTCAAAAATCATTATTTTTTTGTGAAATGAAAAAATATTCCAAGTTCTAAGTAGCACAATTTTAGGAAATAATCTGATGGTTCACCTTCTTGCAGTGATGAGAATTGTGGTTTATATATATATATATATATATATATAAAAATAAAAAACAAAAAAATGAAAAAACAAACCACAATTATAAGTGAAATAAATCTCCCACATTGCGAAATGGAGTATAGTGCAGTTGTCTATGAACTGGTTACAAAAATATTACAGGAGATTTTAGCGTCTGTGTTCAAATCTATTGTACAGAAGCGGGTGGGGGCTAGGGCGAAAATTGACTTTTCGCTGAAATCGGGTTATTTTTAGGTTAAAATGTGCTCTTCTCGATAAAGTCGAAAAAATTAATTTTCAAAAGAGGGAAAATCACACTAAATAGCTAATAAGTTGGGAACAAATTGACCAATCAAAACCAAAATTAGTAGGTCTGGTCCTTGTGAAGTACTGTTTGTACCAAATTTTGTGACTATTGAAAAAGAATTGCAACTTTTATTGAGATAACATGAAAAATTACCAATTCCAACAGCCTCAAGGAATAAACCATAATACCAATAAGAACCAAATTTAGAAACATGTTAGATATACTTGAAATCAATACATGTACCGAAATTTTATGACTATAGCTTGAAAATTACTCCTTTTAGAGCCACTAATCCGCCGAAAATGTGATAAAATCGTTCCTACCAGACTTACTGTAAAGGCTACCACACCTAAATTAATAAGATATTGTTGTTGACCTAAAGCACAAATGTATACCAAATTTCAGGCCTATCAATTTAAAATTGCGACTTGTAAGCTGCTCAACAAAAAATGTATATAAACTGACTTACTGGACAGACCATACGACCGATCACGACCAAAAATAATAGGATTCTTCCTTAGGTGGATTTGAATATGTGTTTCTAATTTCAAAACCATCCAATTACTACAAAAGGGATGGGACTAAAATTTTCAAGAAATGCAGTTGTCATATAGAACCAAGTTTAATAGGAGCTTGTTGCCTGTTGATTCAGTAGTATGGGAAAAAACTGAAGAAGAATTTCTAGAAAAGTAGTTTTTCTACAATTCTAAGTAAACTATTGAAGGGATAAAGGTGAAATTTCCACGATACAATCTTCTCATACAGGTGCAAATCTTGTAGAAGATTGGTGTTTATTTGATCATCAGTTATCGAGAAAACTGAAAAACAAATAATTGTTGTAGAAAATTATGTGTTTACAGTTTCAAAAAAACTACAAAAACAAAAGGACTGAAATTTTCAGGAAAGGTAATAGTAGGATGCTGCGGTAGACAAATGTGCACATCTACATACAGACATTGTTGTTGGTATGAGCCTAGTTCAGTAATAAAATTAGACTGGTAGTGGTGAGTTACCAACACGCAAACCAAAAATGTGTTTGCCCTACGTGATGAAGGGACAGACTACACAACCTACCAGTGAGTGCATAAGCACATTTGTCATCACTGGTAGGAAGTTGCCACACTTCTCTCCCCCAGTATGTTTCCAGGGGAAACAATGTCAAACGCATGTTAGATGCGAGTGTGGTGATTTCTGAGGTTCTCACGGACTTGTATGCCAGAGGCATCTCCTGGTCACCGTTGTTGCAAGAGGGTCAATTCCTCTTTGCAGGATGATGATTGAGCTGCATCTTGATTGAAGGAGAGGGAGTGGAGTCTTGTTGACTCGATGCTAAGGGAGTAGAACTTTGTGGGTTTGACACTGGAGAATGAAGAATGGAACTCACAAGGTTTGGTGCTACAAGAGGTGGTACAGGCATCAACTGCTCTGTCAAGTGAGATAGTCTGAGGACAGTGGCTCACTGCTAATCCCTTGTCAAAACTGTAACTAGATACGTGTATTGAATAAAGGACTGGGCAATATAGGATGGCCTATCCTAGTTTTGTCATGTGAAGCATGAGAAGGTAGGTGGAGATCAAACAGTGCCAATGAGGGGCAACGGGGTTGGAGTAAGTCATTGAAGACTGTTCCACCAAGACAGAGTTGGACATAGTGATTATCTAGGCTTGGTACAAGATCAGGGTTACCCTGAACACAGTACACAGTAGCTCCCAACTTGTGTAAGGAGTGCCATAGATGGAAGAAGTACTAGTTAGTGGAGCTGTAAGAGCAGCAACTGTGGTTGGTGCAACAATTGCAGTGTCTGTAGACTATGATGTGAAGGGTTGCCCAAAGGTGATTGCTTTGTCAGCAGCAATGGCAGCCACTTGTAAGCTTGCTGGATGTTACATCGACAACTGCTGTCGGATAGGCAAACTGCGATAAAGCAGACCGAGGATGATGGTATTGTCAATGTGACCATCACTGAATTGAACCAGTCTGTGCTGGTAGGTGCTTGGTTTCTCTCCGAGCTCACGGACCATCTGTTCCAGGAGTTGCCATACTTGTTTGTTGATTGAGGATGGGAACTCCTCAAGAATCAACTGGTGGAAGTTACTCCACATCTGCTGAGTAGGATTAGTGCTGTATAGTAAGTCAGAGACTATGTAAATAACCAATGGTGGGAGCAAACCCAACATGGCTAAGAACATCTGGTACTTGCTGGCATTACCATGAGCTCGCACCAGGTTCTCAGTCTGTAGCAGCAACAGCTGCATATTCCTCACATTGAACTGGGGCAGAACAGTCAATGTGTGGGGAGGGGCTTAGGCCATCACTGAGATATTTGGTGATGTGGTCATGGTTGATGTTGATTGCCACTGAAGAATGAGTGATAAATCAAACAGGGTATGGTCAATACCTTCATCCTACTGGAGCAGCTGCCTTTGCATCGCCCATCCAAGAGGCAGAGAGGACATGGTGATGGTGGAGGAATGGGCAACTCCTGATAAAAATGTGATCGTCGCAGTAGCTAGGAGAGGTGTGGACATACTGGAAGGTATGTTGGTGCCCTCTACCCAAGATGATCTCCCACTCTCCAGCATTGTTGATAGTGCAGCAACAGAGAAGAGAGGGGAGATTAGACCATTGAAAGTCTGCTGATTTGTTTGCCACCCATCCATTTCTGGAGAGACAATGCCACCTGGGGTTGGGAAACTTGACTACTTGTGTCCAAGTTCTGCCAGATCAAGTTGGTAATCAATGCATGTCTTAAAAAATACGGTTTTACAAAGAGGGAGCAGAGTTACAACCTTCTTGATTGGCTGTTGGCCAATTAATGAGAGGGAGTTAAGAAAATCTCAACCTACTCGATCAGCTGCTCACCAATTAATGAGACAGCGTTGGGAAGACTACAACCTACTCAATCACCTGTTTGCCAATAACTGAGTTCAGTTCACACATTGGGGTAACCACTTGTAAGATGCTGAGGTAGGCGCATGTTCACATCTACATATAGACTTCATTGTTTGTGTGAGCCTAGCTCAGTAATAAAATTAGATTAATAGTGGTGAGCTACCAACCTGTGAACCCAAACGTGTGTTTGCTTTATGTGATGTACACACAACCAACCAGCAAGTGCATAAGCACACTTGTTACCACTCGTAGGAAGTCATCAAAGTAATCATTATATATAACCAGGTTTGATATAAGTTTGTTGCCTATTGGTTCAATAGTTTCTGAGAAAACTGGTAAACAAAAAGTTTCTAGAAAAGAGCTTTTTATAAGATTTTCAGGAAACTACAAAGTAGATCAGTCTGAAATTTTTTCATGAAAGAACATGTCTGATAGAAGTTGGATGTGTATGAGTTCAGTAATTTCCAAGATAATTGGAAAAGAAAAAATTTCTAGAAAAGTAGTTTTTCTAGGATTATGAAGAAAATGCAAAAGGGACAAGACTGAAATTTTTAAAAAATGTATATCTCCTACGGAGTCAGATCTGATAGGCATTTGGATAGTTTCCGATAAAAATATAAAACAAAAAAAATTTGGTGCAGAAAAGCAAGTCGCATATCTACATATTAAAATGGAACTGGTATTGAGTCCCAGGGTCTGGGTTAGATTTGTTTTTTATCTCATGACCTCGATAGATTTTTGGCACTATAACCTGAAATTTATAAATATAGGTATGCACATTTCTACGGAACACAGTATGTGTCGACATTTTTTTATCCGATAGTCTTTAAATTTGATACACTTATTCGGATTTTGACAATTAAGAACCTTATAGTTTTTGGTCCAAATCGGTCAGATGGTGCATTCCGTACATCCTGTTATGAGGCATTTTTGGTGCTTTAATGATTATAAAATGTGTAATTTTCACGCAATAGGCACGAAATTTAATACAGACATTGAATATATTATATTTTACATTCTGCAAAATTTGGTTTCAATTGGCTGTACGGTTCACGCGTAGAAATGATTTGAAAAAATCTTCAACTATTGCTACTCAAAACTGAAATTCAGAATTGAAAAATCAATTTTCATTCTTGATGATATTGAGAATTATTTGCCAGCGGATTTTATTCACTTCTGACCGTATTTGTAGCTGAATTTCTCTCAAAAAATTAATTTAATACGTTGCCTAGAGAGCTATATAAGTAGAAACTGAATAAATGTTTCATTTTCGTCCTTTTTTCGCAACTATACGCCAGAGGACCGATTTTACCTTTTTCATTGACCTGAAACTATTCTTTGCGATATAGAAATTACTAGTCCATTCTATCTTATGGCTGTAAACAGTATTCTTCAACTTTATTTTTTGTTTCTTTAATCTTTTGGCATCGATAGTGCTGGCGATTATAACAATACGCAACATGAACCATAACATCGAAGGATAAAAAGTAAATACCATGACTACGCGTCATCGTTTTCTGCCCTTTCTTTTTATCTCCGCCCACAAAGTAACCCTTTTACAAAAAATTCGCTCCAATAAAAGACTGAAAAATCTGAAAAATATAGAAGTTAAGTTGGAAGGGTGGTTTTAGAATGTAAACTTTCGTCGGCGTGATTTCAGCAGGAACTCATTCATGAGATTCAGATTCTGAAAATTTAACAAAACCAACATCCGTGACAGATCGGACCATGTAAACAGGACCGGTACTTCATAATAATTAAGAAAATAAACAGGAAAACATTTCAACGAAGCCATTTCTACATCAAAAGAATCTAATTTTAATTACCATATAAAAAACATAAGTAAAAAGTTTCTTATCCAAAAAGGAGCCTTCGAAGCAAAGTGGGCCTCCTAGAAAAAAAGAAGTAGCCAAAAGACAAACCAAAATCCACTATATTGTAAAAATAAATTTTAACAATTTTTAACGAAGTTGTATCTTTGAAAATTTATTTTTTTGCAACTAAATAGAAATCTCAAGTTCGAAAAAAGCTTTTCCCTAATCAGTCTATGAATTCTGAAACTGGTATAAATTGAGCAGCTTTTTGCAACACATACTCAAAAATAACCAATTTCACATAAGTACATGTCTAGTGAACGTAAAGAAACGAAATTTTGACCTGTAAGAAAATACATCACAGACGATAATTTTACACACTTTCGCGTGCCCCAATCATGCGCAGCAATGGATAAAATAGTTATTTTTAATTCAAATTGCCTAAAATAGGTGATTTTGAAACGAGCCACGAGCGGTAATCACCTACTCGGCACAAGTGTCCCACGCTGTTTTTTGCTACACCCTTCCAAAAACAAAATTTCATCAAGAAAAAGTTTTTGAAAATGAATCTAAATAATACAAAAACGAAAAATTTTCCATTAATTTGTGTTTTTTCGTTCCTTTATTTTCAAATAACTCAGGAAGAATAAAAAATATGATGGAATACAAATTTAAACAAGTATTCTTTTCTTTGCAACAGTACCAACCTCATATTTGTAGCTTAAATATGGGCTGAGGAATTACTGATTGAAAGAGGAAGATTTCTACATTCCAAAAAATGTAAAATTTTCCATCAAATGCTTTCTTTTTAGTTCATTTATTTTCATGTAGCTAAAGATGATTAAAAAAATACATGGAAAGCAGATTCGAACAAATTTTCCCCTCTTTCCAGCAATGTTAATTCCAGCTTTCTAGCATTAATGGGGGCTATGGAATCATTGAGTGAAGGAGGAGATGTTTCTAGATTAGACAAACCAACCAACTTTACAAGAATTTGCATTTTTTTTTGTTTGTTCGTTTTGAAGCAGCTAAAGTTAATTAAAAGATTACTAGTTGTCAACGGGGGGGGGGCTCCGCTACCACGTAGAAATTTAATTTGAGACGCATAATTCTGGTAAAAGAGGGCCCTGTTGAGAAAGAGAAAGCTATAAAGAGAAACAGAGATTGAGAGGGTTTTTTTCTCATTTTTCTCTTTTCTCTTTTCATTTTTTAGTTTACAAAAATAAAGAAATGAGGGATTTACTTGGAGGAAATACAAAATTTGCACTCAAGGAAACTACAAACTTCTATTATGTCTTAAAACCTACTGTGGGGATTCTCTGGTATGAGGTTTTGAGGCTTGAACCTCCAATGACAGTAGCCGCCAAAAGGCAGGCTAATTTTTGTCCTTGTGACATTAAACGAAACACATGAAATTACATTCGATCGTAATTACCTGAATGTACTTGCAGATAATGTACGAGTACCAAATTGTGAATAATCTCAATAATACAATGATGTCACAATCTGTACACAAACTGGCCCATCATCTCTTATCACTACAAGAGATGACGCAACTGGGTTGCTCTCACCAACGTATGTATTTGCTACCTACGTGTGTCTGTGTGCATGTAAATAAGCCAGTATATAAACCATCCAGACTGGCTCTAAAATTGTCAGTGTTTGCCCAGGTTTTGGCTTACCCGTATTTTAATATGAAGTGGCTGAACACGCATAATTCTGTTGAATTACCTTCTGGTGAGAATATCTTCCTCACGACAAGGTATTCCACAACTACCTTGAGACAATCTGCATGATAAGAATACCTAACCAACTCCTACGCATAAAATGACTTTCCCTCCTTTACCCTTCCCCACTGTTCTCTTACTTTGCTGCAAAAATTTTTTTATCAACTATGCGAATAAAAAGTAGTTATTTTTCTCCTCATTCTTAACGTAAAAATCACCGTTTAGGTAGGTTCCTATCAAAAGTATGACCGGTGCACAGGTGCGTATGACTTTGGATTGACAAAAAAAAATGAAAATTATGTTTTTTGTTTTTTTCATTCGAATAGTTTAATAATTATCGGTACTGTTTCCTAACAATTTTTTTTTTGGAACTAGTTTTATCCATAAAGTATGGTTTACAAGTGCTAGTGGACCATTTGGCTCGTCAGCAAACTCTTCACACTTGGTGAAGAAAATAGCCCATTGTACACATTTTTCACACAATACACAATTTAGGGATGTGTAAAGTTCGTCTTAACGAAATATGCAAATTTATGTCATCAATTTTATGAACACGCTCTAACCTTTCACAGAAAATTATGATCGCGTCATCTTTCAAACGACTATTGAGGAAACATCTCACTCGTAGGTATACACTTAGCTAAGGTAACTGTTTTCACGAGGTAGTATTTTCTAAAATATCACAGGGTTGACAATGCCAATATTTCCACATTATTTGCGTGTACATACCAATTGTTCAACTTAATCAACGATGTTTACTTACGATGGTTGCCTAGAAGAAGGCAGGAAAGTAGGACTCACACTTACTTCAGTATCCAGAAGTGATAACAATGTCTACTTTTTTTTCACAAAGCTTCCACAAGCATGGTTAAATCTACTCTAGGACGGCTTTCCCTGAAACAAGGTGAGCACAAGTTAAAATTAGACAGCGTTTGTTAATAAAACCGGATCCAGTTTTCTTTCATAAATATAACTTCAATTTCGGTAATCTGACGAAAAAACACGTGTGAATACTTGAAAAATCTGGCTCCATAAATATTTTTTCACGCAACGTTTTCATTAATCGTACCTTGCTCAGTTTGAATTAATTTCATAGTCACACTATACAAGTTTTGGCGTTGACCACAAAGTTCGTGATTTTAGACTGGACGATTCAGGTTGGGTTTCCATTGCAACAATATAATGCAACGTCACTGAATATGGAAACTCAAGGCGAAACATCCTTTTCAAGTAGGTGTTCTTTGGAAAATCTACCTATTACGCTTAGTGCGACATTAGCCCCCAGGGTTGAGGGTGAGTACGTTTTTCGTTTCATGACCTCAGGAAAATTTTGGTACCAATAACTCAAATTCACACACACACACACAACAATTTTATATATATAGATAAACATAAGTCAATTTCTTGTTCCCACGGTACAGGTCGCAAGTTTTGTTCGACAATCAAACAATTTGGTACGAACATTTGTACTAAGCCAAGAACCAGACTTATTGATTTTGTTACCGATTGGCCGGATGGTAATTTTGGTACCACTATTTTTGCTTTCATTTTGGCTATGAAATGTTCACACGAAATTTGAAATAAATATTTATTTTAATTCATTGTAGTATGCTACTAATTTTGTTGCGAATTGGCCGGACGGTGCTTCCGGTACCGATATTTTTGTTTTTATATTGGGTCATAAAATACATAATTTTGTAACCATATGTATGAAATTTGAAACAGATATTTATTATAATTTATTGTAGCATGCTACTAATTTTAATAAGGATCAACCGAACGATACTTCCCGTCAACTTTTTTTTCCTTTCTTTTTTCTAATTAGAATGAACTTTTTATAAAAATTAACCACATTTCACGTTTTCTGTTTTTTATTTCATAACTTTATTATATTTCTTTAGTATTATTTGAAATTATATGATTATTAACCATACTTTATCATCATAATTAATTTTTCATTTCAAGACATAATGCTTTTAAATTTCATATCGTTTAATATTTCGTGAGCAGCTCAAAATTTCGTACAATCATAACGTACCACAAACGTATATAAACTTACAGACAATTAATGTACATAACCATCAAAATTCATAATTTTTTTCCACGAAAACTTACTTTTTCTAGCGAGGCTTGCTACGCTAGTTTTCTATTTTCAACCTTGTTGTACAACTGTAGGCACCGAGTGAAATATGCAAAATTCGCCGTCAAAAATTAATTCAAACCTGTTCGCAAGAAAAAATTTGTTTCATTCCTGAAAGAAATCATCGAACTTTCAAAACAAAATCGTTTTTTTTATTTACTTATGACAATTTTCCTAAAACAAACCATCAACCATTTGTGCCCTGATCGAAGAAGAAGTAACGATCCCGTTAGCTTATTTTAGCGTGGAAAAAAATTTGTCACAAATATGCAAAAAAAAAAGTTTTGGTCCATTCCGAGCGGAGTATCAGTACAAAATAAAATTACTCTTGCGCCCACATGAAACACCAAATTTTCGAGTACCTATGTACGTCTTCGAACCTCAGCTGTGATGGTGTTTGATTTTTGTTGAAAAGTGCCGCAAGAACGTGCTCATTAAATTTGGCGTCCAACGTTCCACAAGTTCGGATTTGTGACGGTTGATTGGATGTAAAAAGGAAATACGTTCACGGTCAAGGAGGTGTAAATGCCCTGTCGTTTGGTGTAACGATTATTTTGTTATACATCACATGCTGTCATTGTTTGATATCACATCGAAATTAGCGGAAGTTCCGAACAAAAATGAAATTTAATTTCTTCGGTTGAATTGCTGCACACTGCCACTGCCTACAGCCTGCACTCGCTTCTTTGTGAATTGCGGAACACACACTTGGGGCCCGCAAGTGAGTTCGAGTTAGCCTAAATTCACGCTCCTTTGATAAATGCCAACGAGTTGAATATTATACCTTTCTTAATTTGAATTTATCTCAAACTGTCATTATTCAATTTCTGTTTCGCTGCTGCAGGGAGAGAGTGCAAGTGAAAGATCGTACATTTTACACATCATCAGTTCGACTCCACGAACCGGGATATCTACATGACAATGGGAATCGTCATCAACTCGTCATTCGCTTCTCAACATTTGTACAACCTAGTTGACTTCAAAAGTTTATCCCAGGGCGTGACAGTATTGCACGAAACAGGGGCGTAGGAACGTTTTTTCATTTTGGGGGGTAGAAGTTGAAAAATCAAAAAACCAACAAATTTAAAATATCTTTGCAGCAGTGACAAAACTAGGGTGGGGGCCACTGCTTATTATCACCCTCTCTCTCAACCAATGGAATTATTTTAAAGAACTCTAGCGCAGTGATACTTCGATAGAAAACCCAGTTTTCCAATTTTCAATGACATTAGATATTGTCTCTTCCAAGTTAACCAAAGGTTTGTCAGGTAATCTTGGTCAAGTTTCCAAATGTCCATAAGCTGTTTTGCTGTAGAAGTTGGATCTTTATTCGATTCATTAATTGGATTGCTTAGGTAGCGTAAGTTGGCCCGCATGAAATGTGCGGGTGTTAATGTCAACTGATCAAGCTCATCCGGAGATGGGCATAGTGGTCTTCTGTTGACCATTGTTTGTATATCTTTCAAGCTCACTTGAAAGGTATGCTTGTATGCTTGTAAATTGAGTGGTGACCATGGACTTTATAAAACACCTGTTTTATAATGCCAATCAGTCGTTCATAAACTCCACCATACCATGGTGCTTTAGCTGGGATGAAGTGCCATTTAATGCCTCTTTCATCTAAGCTAGGTTTGATTTTTCGTTCTTCAGTGAACGTTTTCCAGTACTCTGGTAAGTACGTTGTAATTAAGCGGAATTGCGCCACGTTATCGGATAGGATAACTTTGGGTGTGCCTTTGTCAGTGAAAAATGTTAGGAACGCTGTCCAAATGTCCTCAGTTGTCAAGTTTGATACTGAGAGTAGGTGCACCGCTCGGGTGGAAAGGCTTATAAATATCAACACCCAGTTTTTGATTGGTGGTGTAGTTGACGTTGCCAACTGTGCTTTCAATTTTGGCAGGTATTTGTCAAATACCATAAATGGACCAAAGATGTCCACACCTGTGTAGGCAAATGGATTTACAAAAGGTACCAGATGAAAGTCTGGTAGTGCTGAAAAAGTTGGTTGTTTAAACGGTCTTGTTTCAGCTTTTTTGCATAGTGTGCACGACTTTTTTAGAATTTGAGGTAACACTTTTAGTGACTTTGGTACAAAATAGTGTCTTCTAAAGTCGGCTACGGTAAATTTCGTACCAGAGTGTACGTTTTTCAGATGTGTATGCATCAAAATTAATTTTGTTAAGTGAGACTTAGGATGCATCAGGATTGGTGATAGCATGTCTCTTGCGTACTTGATATCAGGTAGATAATTTACTGTACGTAATATCCCAGATGGATCAATCAGGATGTGGAATTTTTCATACAAGACATACGGAGGGTGATTTCGTTTTTCTAATACTTCGAGTAATTTTCCAAAATATTTCTTTTGGTCAGCTCTGATGAAGCAGAGTAGAGCAAAATGAAAGGTGAAATCTAACAATGCATAAGGTGAAATTAATCTTTTCCTCCTTATTCGTTTTTCACTAAATCGTCGTACGGCTTCTATACATTGTAAGAATGTACGTACGGGTTTAGATAAGGTGTTGAATTTTGTGATATCCATGTTGAACGGAGTGTTCAATGGTGGATGTATGAAACTTTCGAAAGGTATTTCATCTTTCGGAATATAACATGATTTGGTGATGGTCAAATCAAGGGGCTGACTTTGGTTTGGTGGATCAGCTATCCACTGTTGAGACAGAACCTCAGGTTCTGGTAGTGTGACTTCACATTGATCTGTGTTTGGACCAATGAAGAAGTGTGGGATGAATCTTTTTGCTAATTTCATCTGCCTTAAATATTTGGCAGGATGACTTTTGTTAAAAATTGATTCATCGTCAATTGTTATTGACACTGACTTTTTAGAAGTTGAGGATAATACTTCTTTCATTGTATGAAATACAGGCGTATCTATTTTGGTTGGTTCATCTGGTAGGCTTTCGATTATGTTCAAATTGGTTTCTGGCCAAGATTTTTTATCTTGGTATAGCCAATTTGGGGCAGACCACCAGAGTGATTCGGAAAGTTCGTATATAGAGGAACCACGTGAGCCAATATCAGCTGGGTTGTCCATTGATGGGACATATCGATATTCGACAGGTTTTATACTTTTTATTTCGTTGACTCTATTTTTTACAAATTGTGGGTGCACTTTTCTTTCTAATAGCCATGTGAGAACACATTTGCTATCAGACCATAAGAATGTTGGCGCGTTCTGTAAACCGAGTGGTTTACGTAGGGAATGTAGTCCACGTGCGCCTATAAGTGCTGCAATCAATTCGAGTTTAGGAATTGTGATCGGTCACATAGGTGTTACACGTGATTTTCCTGTTATAAATCTTACTGCATGGCAATTTGATTTAGTGTTGCTAAATCTGATGTATATTGCCATGGAGTAAGCTATCTGTGATGTGTCTACGAATACGTGTAGTTGACAGGTATTTGGGTCATAATTTCCTAGGTATAATTGTCTAGGTATGCAGTAGTTGAGGCTGTTGCTGAGATCAGTAATTATCTCAGTAGCTGTTGGTTCGAGATCGTCTGGGATTTTCTGATCCCATTTCAATCCCTTGGACCAGAGTACTTTCATGAACGTTCTTGATGGAACAAATGCTGGTGCAAACCAACCTAAAGGGTCATAGAATGATGATAGTACCCTAAGGAATGTGCGTTTTGTCCATGGAGATGTAAACGGTTTTGGTTTGGGCATGTAAAGTACATCATGGTCCATATCCCAATACAGGCCAAACACTTTGATGATTGGGTTGCTTAACGCGTGTTGTGTGTTGAAAACTTTTCTTAACTGTTCGCAATTGGTGCCTCATTGGGCGAGTTCCAAGGAGATATCGTTGAATAATTTATTGGATTTTATGTATAGTTCTTTTGCTTCTTCATACGTTGGTACGGAAACAATTAAATTATCAACGCAAAATTGTTCTAAGAACTTGTCATGGAACTCCATGTCGACCAATCGGAAGTGATGTAATAGCAATGCTGCGAGTAAGAATGGTGCTATTATGATTCCAAAAGGCACAAGGCAGAATCTAAATGTTACTAAACTGTTATTGGTCATAGGATTGTTAGGATTTTTAATCCATAGGAAATGTGTGACATCTCTGTCATCTGGGTGCAATCCAATTTGATGAAACGCTTTTTTGATATCAGCGATTATTGCGTAAGGGTTCTTACGAAAACTTACAAGCATTGCTATTAGATCGGCTAACAGTACTTTTCCTTTATGCATGCAGTCATTTAGGGACAAGTTAGACTTTTTGGTTTTGGCTGATCCATCAAAAACTACTCTGAGCGGAGTGCTTTTTGTTGGATCGTAGATACCCTTGTGTGGTAAGTAATGTACCACTTCTGCGGGTCTATTGTTTTCGATAGGTTCAATCATTTCTAAATCGATTAGTGAGATAAAATACTGATCGTATCTTACAAAAAATTCTGGATTTTTCTGCAATTTAGGCAATTGTCTTTCTAATCGTTTGAATGCTAACTGTCTATTGTTGACTAGGGGTGGGGGGCTATACTTGTATAGCCACCTTATTTGGTATCTATTGTTCACTAATTTTATATTTTTATAAAATAAGTGCAATGCTTCAGTTTCAGCATCGTCCTCAACTAAGTTCTTAGTTTCAATACCTAATGTATCCAATTTCCAGAAGTTTTCTATACTTTCTGGAGATGTGAAGAATGATGGTTCGAATGCATCACATTTGGTTGGTTTTTCCTAAGAATCCTCCTAACATGTTTCCGATGTCAGTTTTGATTAGGGTTAGTGTTGGTGACAAATTTTTAATGTGCTTTATAAATGACCACACGTAATTATTACCAACTAATAAATGTATCGTAGATTCTCGGTCCAAGCCTGAAAAGTCGATATTTGAATATCGTGGGTAACGGTTTTTAAATTCATCAAAATCAAATTTGGAAAGGTTGTTGGTGATGTGTGGTACCGTATTGGCTTCCATTTGAACCTTAGTTCTATTGCGTTTGAATAGTTCAAATTTTACAATCTGGGTGCGAATTTGTTTTGACATTTGTCCAGCTAGGCCACGAAATTTGATTGTTTCAGCGAACTCAGAAAAGTTTTGTTTGAGGTGTTCATAGGCATATGTGTAAAACATATAGCTATGTTTGCTTCCACAATCAAAAAAGCCATTAATTTTTACTGGTTCTTGTGCATTTGGAGCGAGAATGTACGATGAAAACGTTAAGAAATGAGCGTCAATATCTTTAGTAGTAAAAATGATAAATACTCACTTAACACTGGAACTCCGGATCCAGAACTCTGTTTCTCATCCTCTCGGTGTTGCTGCACAACAAGATCAATGGTGTCTCCTCTTGAAACTGCAGTCATCTGGTGGTAGATACTGCTTACAATCACGGAGCATCTCGATCCAGGCCATAACTTTGCCCTCCGTGATTGGATAATCTATCACGGGGCAAAGGTTGGAGTGATGCACTGTGCTCCCGCACCAGAACCAGCAGCAATTCGATGGCGGCAGCGCTTTGCAGTACTGCATACTGGGATGTGATTGTGTGCAGCAGTGTACCCAATCGATAGCTCTGGTAGTGCGCATGTCGAGAGTCCAATGTGTTTTTCTTACAGCAGAGGTGAGCGTGATGCTCACCTTTGCAGAAGATACACGGTGTATTGGGTTTCTCTGGTGTGCGTACCATCGATGCCGGGATGCGTCTCCCAGATGGTAGTTGCACCCATACGATTCCATCTTCATCTGTATTAGATAAATTTGTATTAGTATCCGTATTGTTTGTGCAATTCGAACGTTGGGCTGGTCGTTTGCGAGGATTGGATTTATTCTGTCCTCTTTCGTTCGGTTTCTTTTCTGTGGAAATAATCGCGAAATTTCTCCTGCCTTTAGGTTGAGAGGAATTTCTATTTTGCGTGGGTGGATTAGTTTTATCGACCTTTTTTAGTACGGAAGTACAAATAGGCTCCGATAATTCCCTAATTTTTATAAACGATCTAACTGCTTCGAACAAATGTTTAACATTGTGTTTGCTACTTTTTAAAGTGTTTTGATAAAATCGAGGTGGGAATTTTTTAATTACTATATTAAATAATTGCTCCTCATCGATTACTTTTGCAAGTAAACGATATCTATCTACCATAATGGTGAGGGTGTCTAATGTGTCTAAGATTGACGTTGTATCGTTAGTGGTTGTTGTGTATGCGGTTATTTTTAACCACATTTCAGCTAGTATCTTGGATTCGTCCCTATACCTACTATCTAAAAATTTTAGGCGTTGGATGTAGCCAACGTTATCTGGGGAGAAATGGTTAATTTTTTCTACCAAGAATTTCGGTAGGGCCCCTTGCAGTAGGTTAATTTTTTGTGGGATGGCGATATCATTTCGTTTATTAACGTAATTATTAAATCCATTAATAAACCCAGGATAGCCCAGAATGTCACCATCCCACTTTTCTAAATAAAATTTAGGAGGTTTGAGATTTGTAAACCAAGCATCAACTTGATCTTTTGGATCATGTTCCCAGCATTTTGAAATATAATTTTCGGATGGTGGTTTATCGATGGTGTTTGGGTCCATCGCTACTGCTAGGGGTGTATTATTTTCTAACGAGTTTTGCGGTAGCTCACGACACGACGAGTCCGATGTTTGGGAATTAATTTGGGATAAGGAGGGTTGTTGGGAACAGAGCCTTTTCGGGCTTGGTTCTCCCTCATTGATTCAGGAATTGTAATGTTTTAGGTTGAAAGTGAAATTTTGTTACCTGTAACCATTCCGGGATGTCCACATTCACCCCTCCCAGGGTCCGTTTTTCCGGAACTGGTTGTGGTTGTGGCGAACGTTTGCGTTTGGTAGCTTTTTTCACATCGGGTAGGTACTGGTGGATAAATTCCATCGCCTGGATGCCAAGATCCTGTAGACCAAGGCAGAGAGGTCGCAGACTTTTTTCTGCGAGGCAGTCAACGCCTTTTGGGCATTGGCCTCTTTACGCAGAGTGTCCCCGAGCTCTCTGGCCAGTTCCAGAGCTCTGGTGTCCCATCGGGCCTGTTCCTCCCAACGACGCTGCTTGTCAGCATCTTCACGTACCACAGGTACGGGTGCTGGTTCTTGTATTTGGTGTTGCTGCACCTTTGTTTTTATTATTGATTGCAGCACCAGCAATTTTCTTTTGACCTGTCGGGCCCTACGCAAGTCTTGTCTTGCGAGGCCTCTCGGCACGTACTCGAGGTCTTTAAGTGTGGCCTCGATTGCTGCGTCCTCGTTCTCCAGCGCGTTTATTTTGTACAGGCGTACATTTCTGCCCTCGAGCTTGTTCTCGAGCGTTTGGGCATAATCTTCAGCGTCCTCTAGTATGGCGATGAACTGTTGGCGCTCGTCTTCGCTATCCGTCGTTTTGGATGTTGCGTACGTTGACGCACGGCTCCTTGGCTGTACATCCATGGGTACGGGTCTTGGATTATTTCCCGTTAATGGTTGCGGGTTTGGCAGCCTTTCTGCCGCTTTTCTTATTTCTTCTTCTTCGATCTCGTCGACCCAACGAGGTTGTGGGACCAGTGTGGCCTCATTGTGGCGTTGGGTGGATGGTTCATTCGACACTTCCTCCTCCATCAGCAATGTTTCGGAGTCGAGGAGGACGTCAATATCGTCACCACGTGACATTTTTGCATTATCTTGAGGATTCATGTTCTCTAAAGAAGATGAAAACAAAAGAAAAATTATCCTCTTGTATCGTTATAGGTATTAGGCCTATCGATCGAAAAGGGACATAAGATCGAACGAAAAACATTTTTGCGTTTGTACTATTGATCTACATTCAAACGTAGGTCAATGACACGATTGTGTATTAGTATTACAGTGGTTTGTTTTTATAAACGCGCGCCTTATTTTTGTATAGAGGGAAGACGTAACTGGTGTTACAAATTTTTACCATGTGTTATGCACTTTAGTTTTTGATATGGAAAAAAGATCGTAAATTGCTTTTTACGCGATTTTATCGATTTTTGGAAATCGTTTTTTCAAAATTTTTCAGTCTTTTTGACAAATGAAATTTCGGGCGTGACCCGTATGTGAAAAGGTCTTTTCGATTTTTACAGGAATGATAAAAAAAATTTATTTCCAAGTCTTATTAAATCTTGAAAAAATTGGGCATGACCCGTGTGCAAAAAGGTTATTTTCGAGTTTGGCGAAAAGAAAATTGTTTTCAATAATAAAAATTTTTTCAAGTCTTTTGTGAGAAACGAAAAATCAGGCATGACCCGTGGGCGAAAATGTTATTTTCAGTTTTCAAAAATGATAATGTTTTTCCAAACTCAGTCTGATTTTCAGGGTCTCACCAAAAAAAAAATTTTGGCGTGACCCTGGGGCGACTTATTGTTTTTGATTTGTAACTAGATTACGCACAAATAATATCTTAGAAATTTGCACTAAGATCGATAAGCGATCTTAGGCTAGTATGAAAATGGCGGACTGACTATTGGAATTACGAAAAATTATGATAATGTACAATAGAAACAAGTTAATTAGAGTCCAAATATCCAAGATTTTGTCTCGTAACAATGTGTTACGAATGCATATTCCCAATATGGGGACGCTTTAGAAATTCACTAAAGTTTACAATAATGCGTAAGTGTACTTACAGTTTTCCTGTTATTAAATGCCTGCACCTTGCGGAAACTTCGCCACTACACTCCAGGGGGGAATGTTAAATAAAATTGCTTAAATAGTTACAAAAATATTAAAAATCATTGTAAAAATTGATTAATTATATTGCTAAATGCAATTAATGGTTATGCACACAATGAACTCAATTCAAAATCAGACAACAAGTGAAGATGATGCACTATCTAATTCGTACATCAGGGGTACATCGTGTTGAACACGTTGTTGTCGGGGTGGATAGCGCATGTGTGGGGTTTTTTCTCCACCATTGCTGCCGTTGCAGTGGACTGCACAAACTTTGTTTGTGTGTGTTTTTTTGTAAGGGTTACGATCTTTTTTGCGTATGTGTGCGTGTTCACACAAAAAATTCATACGATTGTTCAATCATCCAGCAGCTGGTGAAAGCCGATTGGATGAACAAAGTCTTTTGTCTTCTGCACGATCGTCGTAGTTTTGAGGAATTTCGATCGATTTTTTATACTGTTTGTGTCTTTATTAAGGATTGTTTTTTCAAACGTATGAGTGCGAGAGAGAGGAGTATTCCTAGATTTTTTTTTCTGTCTCTCTCGCTTTGTTCAGATTTGAAGGACAAAGACACAAATGCACTATTATTTACCGATCTTTCTGTATTTTCTACAGCCTAAATATTTAAAAGACGAATTTGTAGATTCGATGTATTTTATTTACAGAAATAATATACGTAATATTCAACGCTGGGGGCGGCGGAAAAATAATTATGAATTATTTTTTCATCGTCTGTCTAACAGCCGTAATTACGAAAGACATTTTTAGACTAATTAACAATTAGAAAATGTTGACTATACCTAGTATAGGGAATTAATAATGAATGAAGTTTCAGTCTCCAATAAGTCGTAATATTTAAGTCTGAGTGTAACTGTCAGGCTAATTCTTATTGAGACTGGTAATTGCGTACAATGTACGGGTGAGAGTTATTTATTAGTGGAAGCGTGTATTATTTCAGTTCAAGTGGAACCGTATGTCGGGCCACAAAAAAAAATTAATATCTCCGTTTTTCGCAATCAGATCCGAAATTAATTTTTGATTTCCGAAAAGAGATTTTGATGTTCGAAATGGTATTTCGATATTCGAAATTAAATTTCGAGTTGCAAAATTAAATTTTGATTTGCGAAATCAAATTTCGATGAAAACAAATTATTAAATTCGAGGTCCAGTGAAAAACACTGTGCTCCTGCTACCATGTAGTGGAGGAGTTTACTTATAAATTTGTTTTACGTCACAAGGACGAATAAAATATGTTTGTTGTCACACACCTTAGCTTGCGCCTGGTTGTTAGACAACTGTTAGCATCGCCTCAGCCCAGTATCTTCAGTCATGTCAAGTCCTCTGCACATCGCTAGTGCGCACAGGACTCGTGGGCATAGCCATGACAATTAGAACTATTTCTTGTAAAAATTTCAGCCATCTGGTAGTTTTTTCAAAACCGTGAACACAAAAAATTTTGGACGATACATGTAAACATACATACATACATAAATACACACACACACAGATAGCTTTGGTTCTAAAAGTAACAATTTATATTCAACAAACATTTAAAAAATGGACTATATACTAATCGAATTGATAAGGAACCTCCTTTGTTTTGGAAGTTGCTTAAAAATATGATCTTTCTTATTCTTCAGGTCACATGTAAAATTTTTGAACATGTTACCTAATATTCAAACAATCGTTTTGTTTATTAATAATATTTTTTTGGGGGTACAAATGATACTTCTTACACCCATGTTTCGTTGGGGGTTTACTGTACCCTTGTACTTTCCGTTCTTACGCCTCTGGCACAGAAGTTCACGAGTATTATAAGCAAATTTCAAGTAAAACTATAAATCAAATCTAATTTGATTGATAGGTTTCCCAACGAAGTATTTAGGTGGGCAATACACGAAGCAAACTATTTACCCTTCTCGGAGTCAATATCAGTTTGTTCTGGGTTCAGTGAAGGAGTCGCAGATTCTAAAACTATAGTGAAATACCTAAGCATTATTATTGAAGAAATATTTCAAAATGAAAAGATTTATCTTTCTACGAAGCGATACACGAAATACAGCTGTAGGAACGCAGTTGCCCCTCCACACAAATTGGCTACCACCAAAAACGCGTCATTCGTTTGGAAATTTTTACATGCATTTCATTCGATTACATAACTATCAACTTCTTTTTTTTAATTAAAAAAAATAAATTTGCTTTTCCTCAAGCCTCCCTTATCCTAATGGTAAAATATCATTTGCGCATATTGATAAAATTAATCCTTACGAAGTGTTAATCGTTTGCGCCCACGCAAATCCGTCACAACAGACTTCTTCAACCCATTTAAAATTATTTTTAGGGAGTGGGCAGTGGTTCCCAAATTAAACCGGAAATTGGAATTAACTACGTTGGGTCAGAAAGTTTTGCACTTTTTGAAAACTTGACATATTTTTGACGTACTGCCAGGCAAATACAATAGCCTCTACAAAAAATCAGTTTCACTGAGTCTGAAAATTTGGAATTTAAGAAGATAAATATCGAAATGAACTCGCCTTTTTTTTCAAATTGTTCACATATTACAGCCGGGTGATTGTGGTTGACTTTACATTCGGTAACATGTCCCAGTTCTGTATCAGTTTTAATAGGTGTTGTTCATGATTTTCGTAAACAGCGCCAGAATACCTCACCGCTGTTTTTTTAAATTTGTATTTTTCCTGACAAATGTAATCAAGTTGTTTTACTTCCCATGTTTCCATTTTAGAGATGGATGACGCAAAATAAAATGATGCATCGAAATGTTTTGCATTATTTATAGGGTATTGATAAATTTCATACCCTTTCATAGAAACTTGAATTTAGTCACTACAGTGGCAGATCCAGATGGAGAGAAATAAGAAAATTTATTTCTCCAGACAACCATAAAAAAAAAATTGAAGGGATAAAATGGAAGTCTGACATAGAACCCACACTAAAACCTTCCATATTTGTTGAAGAGGAAAAAAAAGTCAACTCAAAATTATTGGCATTTCTTGCCCAGAAAAATGACGCTCTGAATCCGTCACTGACTCACTGTATAACGATGTTACGATAATATACGTATTGCAACATCGCAACGTATTTTTGTAATATGGACATATTGCCTAGAATAAGAAATATAATCAAGTATCCTCTAAAATACAATCGCACGTTTTCTATGTACTCGGCACTTATTTCTACACTTTTAAATAATATTCTCATCACTTCCAAATTCTGAGAATACACACTCTCCTATCCACAAATTCAGTAATACTCCTACATGTCCTATATTCATCCTAAATCAGCAATTTACTTTACACACACATTTTTTGGACAGTCACTCTTTTTTTATGTTCTCACAAATTTTCTATAATTGCATATTCATCATATCCCTATTTTCTTCATGTCCATTTCCCTCCTTTTCCTTCAAAACTATAATAACCCATAAGTCTAGTCTTGAGGCCATTTCCAAACTATGTTTATAAAGCAGTTATAAGGGCTATATATTACTCGCTTATCACTACATTATCGATCTATATGGCCATGTCCAGAGGTGGCCATATAAGTCAATAAGAGATATAAAGAGTTGGGAATATTTGTGTTTGTAATTTTAACTATATGTATTTTTACATTGATAATAAAAACATCACTTGTTATCAATAAATGGTTCACTTCTGCGCATTTTTGTGTCATTATATAGACAAGTCATAAACACCTCTTTATAGTCATGATTTTCTTATGGTCCTCACAGATAGCTCGTAAATGGAACCCTTATATAATACCATATTTTCATAAATGTAACTCACTCTTTTGTAAACTGTAATTCAACAACCATCATTTATAGCATGTACATATTTTATATGCTGTATATATATTATCTATTAAAAGATTACTTATAATCTTGTGTTGTACTTCATTTGTACAATACTAATAACATTGTTACAAACAACTCAATATTATTTCCACATTTTGTTCAAGTTTGGTTACTATTGTTTTCAAATTAATCAATTAATTTTCAGAAAAGTTCAAAACGTGGCAAACGATCCACAATTTAGAAAACGTAATACATCATTCAAGGTCCATTTGTTAAAAAAATGTAAGTAAATGATCTATAAAAAAGAGGTGTGATTAACATAATACATGTCCACAAACAATTTATCCTAATTGAAATACCAGAACATACAGATGCTAAGAATGCAAGAGATTATAATATTGACTCTATTGGGCGTAAACAAATTATTTTAAATAAGTTTCGGTTAAAAATAAGTTTTAAAAAAATACGCTTTTATAATTAGAAGAAAAAAAATTTCATCTCTACTTGGTTTTGAATACTGAATACTTCATGTGAAAGGATACGTCATTACCATCACACCATAATACTGATTATAGGGTACTGATGAAACTTATATTGAAAAAGCAAGCACATTAATAAGGGATAACTGATTAAAACCAAATCTGATTTCAACGCCCCCAGATATTAGTACAAGAACTACGTCCATATGTTTTGCGTTAGTCACTGCAATAACAGCCTATAAAAAATATTATATTACATTATATTACACAACATGGGAGGGAAGTGAGTAATTCCCAACGGATGCGATGTTTGTCAACACAAGCCACAGGTGAGTGCAGCAACTTCACGAGTTATTTATTGCTCACTGCCACCAAGTTGCCGACAATACCTTTTGTAACAAATGTACGAATGCTGTATTTGAGACTGGAGGAATAAAACAAAGAAAATGAGTGAAAAAATCATAGAGTTAAAGAAAAAAAGTAAAGAAAAAATACGAAAAATTAAAGATAAAAAAGGAAGTAGGAAAAAATTATAAATAAATATATAAAAATAAAATCCAAAATCTCCCTTTAACCTAACTGCCTAACATTCAAAGAAAATTTTAATTTTTAATTGATGTATAAGCAGATTATCAATAAAATAGAAAAAAAATTGACTGATGCCAACAAATAAAACTCTCGTAATTCTATTGTGTGATTCTCGTAGCTTAGTTTGTATTAAGAAATCCAGTACAAAAGAATTTTACTCTGGTGGGAGAAATTAAAAAGTTTTGAAAAGGTGATCATGTATGTTTGATAACGGTTTTTAAGTAAAAAACAAGCATTTTTAAAAGGAAATATTAATCTGAGAAGTAAAATTTTTGATGACTAAAACATGATTTCTTTTATTATTGTTACTAGTAAGTAATAAAATTTACAGTTGCATAAAAAATAACTTCAGAAGAAAGATACTGATACTTTGTTTCATGGGAAATATCACGTAAAAAGATGTAAACAATCTCCATGAACACCTTTTCAGAATAGATAGCACTTGATGAGCACTAGCGTTCCAGCACCACTGGACATCCCAATAGTGACTGTCTACCAACGTGCAGGTTGGGGATTCGAATCCTGATAGTAGCAGAGAGAATTTTTAAGAAAAAAATTATTATGCTAAATTAAATGGCTGGAGTAAGCCATTAAAAGATAGATGTACGGAAACTAAGGAGCCAATGAAGCGTAAGAGGAAATTAAAGAGGATAGAGATTTTTAAGGAGTCAGAAAAAGAACTGAAGGACTGAGTAAAGTGGATGGCAAGTAATAGCTATAGAATCGGCTACTTTTACCAAGCTTTAGATGCCCCGAAAATACAGTAATTCTTTCATACGTTGCAAAAAAGTGGGTTTTTGTTTTACACTTCAGAACAGTTCATACAATATGAAAGAGTTTAGATCATGTAAAGTAATCAATACAGATATACCTACAAAGAGTTCATTACGACCTATTTCAGACTCCACTTACAAAATTTCAAAAAAGTTGCCGTAATTAATGCACAGTTTACTCTTAAATTAAATCACCAAAATTATGAGGAAAATTCAAAATTTTCAACGTTTTGAAAGTCCAGAGAGAATCATAAGGAAAACAGGTAAGAAGAGAGAACATACATATTCTAATCAAGCTTTGTACACTATGAAAAATTCAACAAAAGCAAGTAAAATAATAATGGTGAATGACCGAGGTTAAGCACACGTCACAACAAAACAAAAATCAGGAGACACAAATAAATAAAAACCTCACAAATTCACAAAAATTAGATTCAAACAGGTTCAATTTTTAAATACCAAAATTCATAAATTTAAGGAAGAAATTCAGAATTGTAGCCCATGATTTCATTAGAGTTCAATGAAATAAAGAAAAGATCAGAAAACAGTACCAGTTTCCAAAAAAAACAGGATCATCGAAGACGAGCCATGAAAATGAAATACGCCCAACGTAAATGACCGCAGTCGACTACTTAGTAAGCTACGATGGACAAAGTTATTTCATAATGAAAATCCAAATAAGATTTAAAAACATTTACTGAACAAGCAACGCGTTTGGGAACGAAAATTCATCAAACAAAAAAGTCAAACACCTAACAATTTTATTACAAAAAAATTTATAAAGGTATAAACCCTCACTAGTCGAAATAATTTTTTCAGAAGAATGAAAGTAATTTAGCTATCATCTGCTTAATGAAGCATCAGGGGCGAAAAGTATGCGATTAAGAAGGCGAAGTTTGCGGAGTGAGGCGAAGTCGAGTAACGTAATCACCAAGTTCATCGCATTCTGTCCAACCCTGTCGTGCATACTGTTAGGGTATTTTCCTACAACTATTGCATTCAGTGCAATGGCGGGACCTGGGAACGGGACCTATGGCAAAGCGCTGATCAAAGATCCCAAATATACATATAGGTTACTGAAATTCTTCTCTTCACAATATATATATATATATATATATGGATATTTTCACTTTTTGTTCATTTTAACTCTGTTTGACCTATGGCAATGAAACTTGGGAAGGTATCAAAAGCTTTCATAGGCTACACATTCGTACTAAAATTTTTTAAATTCACCGATATTTTCGGAGGGAGGGGTTCTCAAAGATTTGCAAACCCACTATGTTGTCATCATGATAACTCTCATAAATTTTAAGATTTTGGCTTCGAAAACCAATTCACTGATTTCGCTCAAATTCAATACGAAACCAGTCCCTAATAGTCTCCAACTGCCATCAAAATGTCAAGCCAAAATCTTCTGATTTATGGGAGTTATCGTGATGACAACATGATGGGTTTCCAAAACTTTAAAAAACCGTCCCTCAGGAACTAGCGGGTGAATTTCAAAAATTTTAACATGAATGTGTAGCCCATAAAATCTTCTAACACTACCTCCAGTTTAATTCCCATAGGTCAAACTGCGGAGGATCCACAGACTCCCAAAAAATACCAAAATGAGCAAACAGTAGAAATATATATATATATATATGTAAAAGACGATATCGTCTTTCCTCGAATAGCACCAAATCTCACTCATACTTGCGAGATTTTGACATTTTTTCATGTTTATTTATGTATGACTGAGGCTAAGATGTTGCAAGGTAATAATTTACTGAATGAGAACTCTTTATCAACTATTACGTAATTTCATTCATTCATTTCATTCATTCTATTATCCGATGACAACATTTTCGACTAATCTTGACTTGAACGTTTTTCTTTGTTATCGTCATCAACTTCGTATCTTATTTCCGATAATGTTTCATTGATAGTTTACTTCATTCATTCGTGCGGTCATTCAACATTGACCCAGATATACAGATTATTTATTTGTTCGTTTCGTGTATATAAACTTGAATTTTCTAATTTCACTTTGATCAATTAATTACGTGTGAATAAATATTTTGAATCTAAACCATCTCACACCTTATTCCGTATTGAGTGCAAATTAGAATTGGTCACGAACGAACTTACATATATATATATATATATATATATATATATATGTGCGTGTGTGTGTGTGTGTGTGTGTATACAGAATTTCAGTGACCTATATATTCGTGATTACGACTCGAGATCGACGCTTTTCCACAGGTCTCACCATTTCATCGAATGCAATAGTTGTATTTTCCTTGAAGTGAGAAAAACTCCAAATTTGGTGGACACAGGCGCGGAAAATGTTGTTTCCCGTTTCGGTTTATCTTCGTTAACATTGTAGCATCAATCTGAACGTTAAATGAGTATTTTCTAATGCAAAAACCGAGTTGGTAGGACGCATTTTCTTCTCATCTAAAATTAAAAATAGATTATCTATATATCTTCATTCAAAATGGTGACTACGTTGGCTAAAGTACACCCGATAGAAAATTATTAGTTCATCGGACTGTAATTTAATATTTTCAAGAATGTACTGTAGGTATAATTCCGCCCATCCACTCTTTTCTTTCAAACGTGGCAGAAAAATAAATGAGCGGCGAAGCAATAATAAATTAATTAAATTGTTTTATCGTCTCTCCTGATCGAATTCGAATAATTGAATCGACAATCGGCTGTCCGGGTGAACGTGTCAATATCAATACGTAAATATCTTAATTTTCCAATCGCCTGGTATTTTTATTATCATTCGTTTCATTAGATGGAATACTTTTGTCTCATTTTTGTTCTCAACCTCTGAAAGATTTATAAAAAAGAAAAAAAAGAAAGGGAGGAAAAAATTACTATCATTCTGGGGCGTATCTACAGGCGGAGTGAAATATTTATTAACAGAGGGAAGAGAGAGAGAGAGAGAAAAAAAACTGATCTAAATGACACCAAAATAAACGTCTCGGAGTTAGTTATATTAGCCGTTTTGTTTGATACCAAAAAAACAGACAGGCGATAAAGTGGATGAGAGTTTCAAGAGGAGAGAATAATAATAAAAAAAAGAACTTAACTAGCGCCATTATCTGCTAGATCAAATAATTTTCTCACGATTGTTCACCACACTGTAATACAATATATATATATATATATACATATATATAAAGGAGTACCTCTTTTTTTAACTTTGCTAGAAGCCAAAAAACACTCGTACACGTACCAATGACGCATTCAAAATGCTTTCATAGTTGATTTGTTAGTCCACATCATGATGATACTCGAATTCGTCAATGGAAACGGCAGCAAACGTGTCATTAAAAAGATTTCCAGTCGAAAAATTTGTAATTCTTCGTGATCTGTAGAAGCCGGTGCGGGTTTTCTGTCTTGTAGTTTGGATGCCATCACATTTTTCTTTGGAAACTTGTCGATGATTCTCTATTGTTCTCAGAGGCAGCCTTCGCAAGTCGAAGGGTTCGATGGGAAAACAGAATTTAGCGTTTCCTCTGTTTTTTTTTTTTTTGTTTTTTTTTCCTCGAAGGAAATTAATGCGACGTGAATAGGTAAAATTTCGCATCATAGACAATCTAGCATTGTATCATATCTAGTATCAAATGCTTGTAATCAGGTAGACTAAACTTGATTGAACAAAAATGCAACCTGTCACCAGTGACGTAGCGAAGGGAAGATGGGTGTTCAAAAACCCCCAAACCGAAACAAAAAACTCAAATACAGAAGCTAGCGGAAAAGGACTTTTTAAAGAACCGCTCACCCTTATTAAACGATTTCGACGACCGACACTGCACAAAGCAAACTTCTATAACAAACATTCCTAATAAACAAAACACACCCTTTCGACACAAACGACACGAGTGAAAAAACTGTACATAATTACTTGGGATCCCTTTTCTTTTCTCAACCGTAAAGAAGACATCAAAGGAAATTAATTACGATTATTTTTCCACTTGACAATTTGCATTCTGGCATTCGCCCACTACAGTCATCGCAAAGTACTTTTTTGTGAGGGAGCGATTACGGGAAAGTGGTGAAAGTTTTTTCTTCCGTCTTTTTATTCGTCAGAGGTGAGGGTCGAAATCTGTTTTTAACTCTTTGCTTGCAGCTTTACCAACGTGATTTTACTGAAATATTCGAAAACTTTCGAAGAATCCAGTTTAAAGGGGCAGCATATCTCTACTGTATTCTTTGATTATTTTTTTGGTTTTTTTTTTTTTTTAAAATAAGATTTTAATCGGTATGGCAAGGTCAGAATTGCCTGCAACCCTACGACTGTAAAAATTTCTCGTCAAATTGGGATCGTTTTTCTTTAAAAAATTTTCATACCGAATTCAACATCAGCTCAAATTCTTTTTAAAACTCGAAAACAGCCGAATATTAGAAGGAATTCTAGTTTTTAATGCGAGAAATATTTCCACATCATCGTGAATCGAATAGTTATTTATTATTATCGGTTTGTAACGCTAATTGCATCGTTTGATATTTCCGGCGTAGGTTGTAGAGAGTCGCTTTTTTTTTTTTTTTTTGGGATATATTTACAACGAATTCAGTAAGTTAATTTTCAATAATGTGGTAATTAAACCTTCCGCCCCCCAAATTTTTATAACTTTTCACTTTCCTAATGAAATTTAAATTTTTGAATTCTTCACCAAAAGTTTCAAAGAGTTTCCTCACTTTATAAGAAATTAACCGAAAATATTCTTAAGTCCTCTCGAAAATATGGAATAAAATTGGTAGAGAAAATAATACATCGAATTTGAAGCCCTCTGGGTTGTATCTGACGAGATGAGTGAAAGATTTCAACATTTCTTCAAATTCACTTAGTGCCGATTGAAGTTGAAATTTCCCCTTTAATTTTTATCCTTTTCCAATCATTATAACTTTTTAGTCGTTTCTCTCTCTGATATCGCCAAAAAAAGAATGGAAAATTCTTTTCTTCGAATATCTCTATCCTTTCTAGATACGTTTGATTTATGATAGTCTTTCTCATGTGGAAATTACGAAATTCGATTCCCCATTTGACAAAATCTGACTTATCGTTGCTTCGTCTCAGAAAGTTGGGGTACAGTTTGGGATTTTCGATGGCTATATATAATCAATGAGCACTGGTTGAATTATTCACTTTTTTGCTGTTTTTCGATAGAGTCGCACAGTGCTCACACATTGTTATAAAGTATTCTACTGAATAATATTGAAAAGTAGTTTTTTGTTTAAATGTTACACGTATAAACATGTGAAGTAGTCAGCCATACACCTCGCAAATATTTTGGTGACTTTTCCGATAGTTTAAAAATTTTTTAGTTGCGCACTCATGTGTAATAATTATTGAAGACTTTCCTTACTTCAATAGGAAAGATTGTTTTGGGTGAAATATTTTTGTAAATATTGGAAATGTAAAAATTTTCCATAAAAGTGTAAAAATATCTTATTTATTTGAAACTTTCGGACGAAATTATTTATTTTGAAAAGAACGAAGTTACGAATGCCTTTCTTGAATTAATTTGTGCATTAAAAATTGGAAACCAAAATATTCCAAAATGTTTTCCTTGCTGAAACCAAAATTGTGATGGATCAGAACCAGTCAATCCAAATTCAAGTTCCAAAATCTGAAGTTGGTTCAAGAATTTCTGGAGTGTTGAAACATGTTTGTTCCTAAAAAAAAAAAATTTCATCTCCGTGAATTTCGGATTTCTGGACGCCATTCAGCAGATCTGTACAGGCTCGATTCCAGTAAAAATAAAATATAAAAATTATTCGTATTTATGGTTTGTAATTCTACAAAGTATTTTTGATGAAGGGACGCGTTGTTACATCTAATGATTTTTAGTATTAAATTAATGGATTTTAAAGTTGTAGAGTTTCTTTTCATAATGCATTAAAATGACATCATACGTCTTAAGTTGTGAAGTAAAATGGGTAAGCATTGACATGGTGTAAGAATAGGTATGAGAATGAGGTAGTGTAAATATAATTTTAATATGGATTTTGAGGATGATGATTGGTAGGTTTAATTGTGGGGGTTCTTTCTTGAGTTCTGGACACTTGGTTAATCTGGACGCTCGAAAAATTTTATTTTTTCTTGAAAAGATTTTAGTTATAATTTGAAGTTAAGTATGAAGGATAATTCTTATGAATGAAGCCACCCCGTTGAGATACCACAATAAATTGTAATGAATTTCGGTAGAACTCGCATGGGAAATTGGTCATTTTCATTTTTGATATTTTCAGCTTTTAAGATTTCGTATATTTTAGAGTTTTGAGTTTTGAGTTTTTTGTCATTTTTGAAATGAAAATACGAAGGTATTAGAAATGAATTTATTTTTACTGTGATTATAAAATGCTTTCAGTCGAGTTGCCAAATACTCCTTGCAGAAAAAAGGATTGGTTTAAAATTTTTTCAAGGTTCGTCCAGCAACATATATTTTGGTACCTATTGGTCTCGTTTGTTCATGCGTCTCGAAAAATTGCTAATAAGTATTTTACGAAATACGGAAAGGAAAAGACATTCTTCAATGCACTATGGGTTGGTGATGAATAGGTATCCGGTTACGGTACAAAGCGCACACATTGTAAATATTTCACGTGTAGACAGATACGCGCGCATCCTTTTCCCGAGCACACACAAATATTTACCAAATTTTACTAATCAACGGATTAGATTGTACAAGTATATTAACACTCGCTCCATTCCTGTAATGTTGATTTTTCTTTTCCGAAAATAAGTATGTACCCGAGTGAAAGAACAATATTTCGGCGTATGTTGGAAAGTATATTTGAATGTTTGCTTAGCTTATGTGTTGCTCCATATTTTTATGCAATTTTCCAACACGCAGAATTACAACTGAATCGGTTCTTTTGAGGACATCCGAGAGTCTAATATTTTTAATCATGAAAAATGAGTTACGATTACGGTTTTTGTCTGATATGGTTTCTGATTTTCAGCTAATTGAAATGGAACTTGAAATGGCCTTCTTGATACGAGGGTAGGTACTGACTGAAAGAATTAGTATACTTAATAAACAATAAATTAGTTCATATTCAGTCGATGCACCAACCATTTCGACAGGAAACACAATTTACGAATTATGAAACAACATTTTTAACAAAAATATTAAATACAGCACGGGCAAATCTGACCAAAAAATCCCAATGAAGAATTTAACACTAGTTTACAGTCCTGCGTTAACATGAAATGAGCAAAGCTAGAGCTAACCGTGCACATTACTGTGCCAATTGTTGTGAATCTCTCGTATGTGGTGTACACTGGATAGCCTAATGTAACTTGGATCGTAACTACAGACTCGGTTTCACTTCAGGACAAAAAAGAAGAAATCCATTAACCAGAAACTCGAGAGAATTTTAGAACTGGAAAACGCCACTTTTCTCTCAGAAGAATTTTATCACATCGAATCATTCGGATGCACGTTGATGATTATCACTGAACCAAGCACTCATCTATCGATAATTATTTGATAAGACATTAGGTTTACTTTCATTCATTGGCTGAATTCAACTGGTAAATTGATCATACTTCGTATTTTTCAGTTACCTACTTTTTTGATCAGTGCAGATAATTTGAAACCGCATTCCCTTAACGCTGCTGCCCCATGCGTGTATTCAAGATAGCAGCCGACAGCGCTTTTGAGTGAAATTCTCTTATCGGTAATATTCAAATTCAACGATAAGGAGCATTTTTCATCTTAAATTCCGCATCGACGCAACTATAAATCGAATTCTAGCCTATTTCCAGCGAAAAAAATGAAAGGAAGAAAGAAAAAAAAAGAAAGCCTATTACGAATTCTTGGCCTATGGCGGTATTCTTATGAACCGAGGCAACATTCTCAAGTGGCATTCTCGAATATTTTCTGAATGAATTCCGATAACGGTAGTAAAAATGAAGGACTTCGAACTTGGGATGTTTTTGACGATAATCTATACCGTTTAGATTCCCAAACTGAATGTAAGTGGAACGCTGTTATTAATTAGAAAGTTAAAAATTGTTCTTTATCAATTAAACGACTACACACCACGAGTCTAAAAGCTTATTAGCCAGTCTTTCGTGAAATACTTGATTCAACTAAATCAAAAGTTCAAACGTTTTCTACATCATTCTGCATGGATAAACTTCTCATAAAACAATGGGGTAGGATACCGTAGCTTCTGTAAGACATTTTCCTGACTTTGAGAGACGACCATATGGTAAAACATTCAGTTCATGGGGTGTAAATAATCAAAATGGCTATTAATGATACGAGTGCGAAAAGTAATTTGGCGAGCGTTGTAATTCACACGGGTATCAATCACCTACTTCCCACTTGTGTCACACACTAGTTTTTGCAAACAGCCCGCGAAAAAAATCAAGAAAAAACAATTTTTTCAGAACTAAAAAATAATTTCTTTTTTTTTTGCCAAAAAATTATGACACTTGAACTCAACCTCTCCTCCAAACTCCCCCCTCAGAAAACAATCAAGATAGATAAAATAATTAATAGTTTTTCTAAAATTCTACGATAATTTTAATTTTTCTTCAAATTTTTGCCCCTCTTCTCCAAAAATAATTACATAACAAATCGATTTTACTCGAATGAGGTAACATAAATCGATTTTTTTTTCTCATAAAAAGAAAAAAAAGTGAGTAGTGCAAAAAAGTGACTAAGCCGAGCAAGAAGGAAATCGAGCCGGGCAAGGAAGTCAACTTATAAGTGCGCAAGCGGTGAATAATCATACTTCTTCATATCGGATTGAAATTCCGTAGTTTTTGTTCAGTAAATGCGCACAAAAAAAATGTATTTTTCGGTTGGGTGTTGAAAAAAATAACACGTATTGTGATCAATCCAAAGAGAAATTACGAATTAGTCCACTCACTGAATCTGTACTAATATATAATGAGGAAAATTTGGAAAAGTGTATGTTAATGGTAATCTTAGAATCTAACAAATCGATGATTGATGAATGTTTGTGCGTACATTTTTGATGAATCTACCTACTAGGAAGGTTCTTCTAGGTTTGACTTTATAATTTTATCACTTCGGAAAACTTATTTATAAAGGAAAATCGATGAAGGTTGGATTATAATAGCACTGCGTGTATTTAAAATGAACAAAGGAAACACATTAAGAAAACTTATTAGTGCTTCATTTAGGGGCCTTTTCCTGATTCTTAAATGTACATCATCGGACATGTTTTTTGAAGCGCTGAATTCGAATTTGATGCTGATTTTATCAATTAACCTATTCGTTAATTCTCATGGGGCATAAAAATGGGAGAATTATTTATTTTCATATTTTATTGCATAATATATCACCGGGCATGTATTTTGAGGGGCTAAATTCGAAATTAACGTTAATTTTATCATTAGACCCATTCTTCAACTCTCACTAAGTCCAAAAATGAGATAATTTTTTATTTACAGATTTTATTGAGTTATATGTCATTGGACATGTTTTCTGAGACATTGAATTTGAATTAGATATTAATTTTATCATTGGACCCATTTTTCGATCCCCATTGGGCCTAAAAAGGAGAGAATTTTATATTTTCAGATTCTGTTGGGTAATATATCTGTGAAAACTTAGCTCAGTGTTAGAATTAAGGTCCTAAGTATCTGTCAAGCAAAGCTAACACCACTGGCAGCTAGTATCGAATAAACCGAACTACATATTACTGGTAATTTTGAGACAGTTTTTGACTTGAGGCCTATTGTTAGTAAATAAAAAACTACCAGTATTTTTACCAAACACCAAGTTGATAAAAGACCTACATAATATGGTCTTGAACTTTGTTTATTTGCTCCTAATTGTACTCTCAAGATTTTTACCATTTTTAATGGTTTAATAAAACATAGGCAAAATAAAACTTAAAACGCTCACTCCCCACAAAATGATTCTTCTTGTAAAAAAAAAGTAAAAAATAATAATGACAGTAATAATAATAATAATAATAATAATAATAATGTAGTATGCACAGGTGTATAACTACTAATCCACCTTGTGTATGTGTGAACATTGCTCAGTATAAAAATTAGATTAGTAGTGGTGAGTTACTAACCCGTGGGTACCAAAAGAGTGTTTGCCCTATGTAATGTAGGGACAGGCCACACAACCTACCAGCGAGTGCACAGGTACACCCATCAAGACTGGTAGAAAGTCACCACAAATAATAATAATAATAATAATAATAATAATAATAATAATAATAATAATAATAATAATAATAATAATAATAATAATAATAATAATAATAATAATAATAATAATAATATAATAATAATAATAATAATAATAATAATAATAATAAAGATAAATACTATAGATTATTCAAGTAGCAAATATCCCTTTCGGGCGTTAACTGCGGTAAGTGTGCCAGAAGAGTCTAATTTCTTAAATGGTTACCAGTCAAAAACCAGTACACCGATTTTGCTCAAATTCAGTAAAAAACCAGTCCTTAATAGTCCGTAACTACCGTTAAAATTTCATGCCAAAATCTCTGAATTTTGAACTAAATCTTTGGAAAAATTTAAATGTTACTCACAATACAAACATTACGTTGGTGTTCTTTTTACCAAGATGGTGTTTAGAATCTGAAGCAAATAGCCGACCAGCTTTGCTCATCATACATCTTACAAGTAATTTCAATACTTTTTCTTTGCCAAACGATATAATTTTTAACGGTCAATGTTTTTGTTTTTGTTAGCGATGGAAGATCCGAGACTTCCTCAGAAAGAAAAAAAATAATAATAATACCCCGTTTGCAAACACACTGGGTAGAAAGAAAGGAAGATCATCACTCAATTTTCGTACAGTACATATGGGTAAATTATAACGCTCCAACAAATTTTTGAGTATCTACCAAATATCAATACTGTACTTTCAAAAAAATGTCATATCCCTCAAATATGAACCCATCGACTATTTTTGTTGTCGTCTCGAAGTAATAAACTTTCTCAACTATCACAAATACCAGTTTATTTACCACAATTCGAATACATTCGAGGAGCACGCGCCAGCATTCTATACCTACTCGTATAAAATATTATGCCAACAGGTCGATCAAAATTACCCCATTCCTTTTCTTTTTACGATTTCCCCCCCCCCTCCTCTTCGACTAAATTCGTCTAATTTCTTTGAATCGACGAAATTTATAATTTTTTAACGTATCGATTAACCCGGAATTTTATTTCTAAACGATATCAAATAAATAAATAAATAGGTACCGCTCGATTAATTATCGTTGTTATAGGATTATCGATCGATTTTTTTTCCACTCCCTATAGTCTATAATGTTCTGAAGTATCATCTACAACATCTACATTACTGAAATTCGATGACAGAATTAAGATTTTATCTGTTTGTGTATCGACGTCTTTAATAAAACGATTAACGATCGACTTTTTTAACGAGTCACGAGATTCTCTACAGAGCTAAGAAATAGGGAATATTTAAACACGCCACGCTTTCGGTTTCCCATTCGACGAGACATTCTCGATCATTAATTACAAACGGGAGCTAAAAGAAAGGGCTGATCGAAGAGAAAAAAGAAGAAAAAAGGCTGAACTATAAACGCCGGTTACATGAAAGATTAAATGGTTGTCTACCTAGTTAAGGATGTGATAATTAGGCAAAAGTTAGATTCGTCGATACCGTAAATTTATCTAAAGGCAAATTAGTTAAAATACAACTGATTAGCATAATGTTATCTTCATTGGACTGGTGATAACATATTTTTGGGGCTGCAATTACTGTCTCATTTGAGTGCTCCAATTCGTCATCATTAACTCCAATTATATAGTTTGGACAACAATTTGCAATTGCGTATGTCATACCAACACACACACACACACACACACACTTTATTTCAACTCATCTCACAGTTGTTTCAGCAGAAAACAATGCATTGTCGCACATAGTGATACGCACTAGTTGCATTCTTAATAAAATGATAATGCTACATCAATGTACATATATACACGTACAAACCTGCGCATATGAACCCTGTACTGGAGCACAGCAGCAGATAAATAATGCGAACAGAAAAAATTAATTTTTATAATTTTGGCACCAGGCACTTGATAACAAGTTATACCACGCACCACGCCTGCAAAGCTACGAAACAATGTACTTTCTATTCGAATATGATCAACCTAAAACAGTACCTACTTTTGTTCATCCTCATCCATTTATATGAAGAAAATATTTATGCTAATTCTGAATAAAAAAGTCTCAAGGGCCTACTCTTTGGTACTAGGTATAACTCAAATATCCCCTCCAGGGTGAATGAAATTACTTGGCACCTACATTTCTTAATTGCGTATAATTCTCTGTACTACCTATGTTATTTTACACAACTACCAATCGATTAGGAAGGTTACGATGCAGCACTCTGCTCCATACTCGACTGCATGTAAAAAAATGATGGAAAGGTACCTACTCTATAATAATACATTTTCGCCGACTTTTCTATATCAATAATAACAATTATTGTCAAAATTTTTCTGAACTAAAATTAAGTATTACCTAGACTACTATTTTTTTTTTCCATACTCATCAAATACCATTACCTAAATTCGCTATGATGTCTGTCACTTTTCCAAATATTCTTCTAACTCCAAAGTGCCAAATGCTGTCCAATCAAATTCTTTCATTTTCCGATTTAATTACTCTATTCAAATTTATCTATGACTGTAAGTACTCCAATTCACTGGAGATAGGGAGGTTGGTTGTAACGCGGGTTAGTTGTAACTATTATCCTTTGAATGTATATTATTCAGAATGGATTGCTCAAAGAACTAGGAGATAGGAAAACAAAAGTGAAGATATCATCTTCCGTTACGGGATAGGGAAAGTTAAGGCGATAAGGGCGCATACAAACAAAATTCTCAATTCTTATTAGTTCTTGTCGCTTATCCATTGGCGACGAGCCAATCAAAGTATGAGAACCTTTCCCTCCGAAACTAGCAAATGAGTTTGAAAAATTCTAACACGAATGTGTAGCACATGAAAGCTTCTAACACTAGCTTACGTTTCATTCTCATAGGTCAAACAACGGAGGCTCCACAGACTCTCAAAAAGTGCCAAAATGAACAAAATTTAGAAATATATACATTTTATATAGTATATTGTTTACATAAGAATTTCAGTGACCTATATATTCGTGATCTACGACTAGGATCGGCGCTTTTCCATACGTCCCGTCATTGTACTGAATGCAATAGTTGTTTGAAGATACAATAAAAGAAAACATGAGCATGTGATTAAATTTTGTAAAAAGAAAAGTTCTTGTAAATTAGAGAAAAAAATAAAAAAATTCTTCACCGGAAGTACCGTCTGATCGATCCATACCAAAATTAGTAGCATGCTACAATAAATTATAATGAAAATTTGTTTCAAAATTCGTACATATGGTTCCGAAATTCCGCCCTTTACGACCACAATAAAAATAAAAATGGCGGTACCGAAAGAACCGTCCGGTTAATCCGCGCCAAAATTGGTGGCGCTTTACAACGAATTAAAATAAATACTTATTCCGAATTTCCTGGTTAGTGGTGCAAAACTGAGCATTTTATAGCTAAAATAAAAACAAAAAACGTAATACTGGAAGTGCCGTCTTACTGATCCGCACTAAAATCAATTGGTCTGGTCTTTGGCTTATTACAATTGTTCGTAGGTACTAAATTTTGTGATTATTGAACAAAAATTGCAAACTGTACAGCGGGAACAAGAAATTGATCTATCTATCTATCTTTCAACCTATCAATCTATCAATGATCTATCAATCAATCTATCTCGGTGTGTGTGTGTAAATTCGAGTTATTGGTGCCAAAATTTTCGTGAGGTTATGAAACACAAAACGTACTCACCCCCAACCCTGGGGCTAAACCACAACAAGCGTAATAAGTACATATTATAAAGAATACCTACTTAAAAATAGTTTTGTTGAGAAATATAGCTGAAAAATGCAGGTTTTAAATGAACCCTTAGATAGGTGAATCCTAAGTGTCATCTACGAATACCGGCCTTAGTGTCTGGGCGGCTTTTTTTTTGAAAAATTATCACGAAAAATATGATTTTGATAGGTCAAAGTAAAATTTTTCATATTTAGAAATTACATTCTCACACTAACGGGTAGGTTGTAACAAACAAACTAATCTTTGAAAAAAGAAAAATATGTTTAGCTTAAAATCGAGTTTTTAAAAGATAAGCTTATATTTTTTTTGGTTTTAGCTTTATGCAAAATAAACATTATTTTATTGCGGAAGGTTGGTAGCAGTATTGGTATATTTTATAAATCGCAGTAGTGAGTAGAATAAAAGCTTATAATGAAAGGGTTATTAATTCTCAAATTGAGTTTTTCTTTAACCATTTTGCAGCTAAGACTCCAATGTTTATTGTGTATGTTACTGAGTCTAAAAAAATTGATTAGAACCCGAGATATTTTCCAAAAACTCAATTTTGATTCCACCAACCTTGCTTTTTTCCAGCTTTTAATATGAATGTTTTAAAAATTCTACCTGCATTACATTTTTTGATTTTTCACCAAATATTAATATTCAACTTACTGTATTTAAATGTGCCGTTCAACAGTACATAACTACAGCGAAAATGTTAATGTGGCTCCAAGAGTAAAATGTACATAAGATTACAATTCGTGTACAAGAATACGTGGTACCTAATATACTTGTACTCGCAGATAATGCATGAACGCAGCCAGACAAATACCTTATTTGCCAACTGCTTCGTTGCCACTGTTTCTCTGACTATGCAGTACTCGACCAGTAAAGATCAATGATTTCTATTCAGAAATTTCGACGCTAAATAGGGAACCACTTGAAACTACTTTCATGTACGCTGTCCTGATGAATTTAAGAGATGACCCTTATCAGTTATATTCTAAATCAGTGAACTCAATTAAAACACTGAAAGTACACACAGGTTGTCCATTTTCATGCTGCCGGGTCTTTACAGTACGAAGTACATTGGGCTTATGGAACTTCACTGGCCCAGTACCATATAGTCAAAGCATTATTTTGATACGTTCATTCTAAAACAGGGCTAGCTGTGTTTGAACTGAACAGGCAAATGGGAATTATAAAAAATTGATTATGAACTTTTTTTGCACCGGGCCAGAGAGAAGGGGAAGTAAAAGGTAGGATTTTCCTCAGGCACAAATTTTCTGAAAAGACTATGCCCCCAAATGCTTATATCAAAAAAAATATTTGAAAAATCTATTACTCGCTAAAATAATTATTTTGACACCTGGGCTCATTTTTTCTCTCTCCGATCTCATCATTGAGTATCTATGCACCCACGGTCACAGCTGTTTGACAAATTTGGCGAATTCGTAAGTTTCTTTTATTTTAGCGATATTGTTAATGGAACTTATGGCCAACTATGGTTTTTCTCTCTCAATCAATCCGAATAGTTAAAATCATATGCGCTGAGTTTTGTATGGCGACGAGGCAACCGCCATAAACAAACGATATTGTGGGGTGCGATGCCCAACACAAAATGTCTCATAAATGAAAAATTGAGAATAGCCCTATTGAAACTTTCAAATTAAAAATTCGATATGTAATCAAATTTATTAGTTGGAAACTCTCATACCGGAACAATATTGTTTGTGAACTTTTTATTTATTTATTTATTTATTTATTTATTTATTTTGTGTTAACTAGGAGCAAAGAGTTTTCCCTACATAAAAAGGAGAAAAAGTCAGCGTCTACGGTTAAAATGGTGTCACTGTACAAAAGAACTTTTCAATATTGTTGAACAGAAATGATCTTTTGAAATAAGCAAAAAATATACAACCATCAAAAACTCTTCATTTCTCTAGTAGATGTGTACGGGCATTCTTTAACATTATTTGCTAAGACCAAAAATTTAGAATGTATTTTTGGAGTCCGTTAATAATAATTACGAAAGGTACTCAAGTAGACAAAAGCAAAGCAAATTAAAACTATCAAACTTACGTGCGAGTCTACCCTACTGGTAAAGTGAACCAGTTTTTTTTTCTTCTATAGTCAGTTTTATTTACTGGAATAGGTTGTAAAGTAACAAACGAGGAAAATGTTAGAAAAAGAGATAGGCTGAGTATTTCCATACACAGCACAGAAGAAAAAAAAAATACAAAAAAAGTAGATCTAATATTACATCCACAGATATTGCGATAGTCACAGAAAACAGTTTAAGATGCGGTAGCTCAGGCGATATTTATTTTTTCCGACGAGATACGAGGATGTGACGGATTTATAATCGATTTTGGTTCCTTCCCCACCTTGAAATATTCACAATAGCCTACTAAACGATGATATGCGAGAGTGGGTATTATAGTTAGGTACGATATAAAAAAAAAAATTAGGTGTTCGATAATTACGCGAATCCTGTATTAATGGGCTACCAACTACACACCATTTACTGCTACCCGGTACCTTATTCTATCTTTTCGAGCTGCATGATTCGTATGAAACATTCGCTTACGAATACTAGGTCTGTTTGCACGTTTCCAGGAAACTGAATACATAATTTATCTTAATTCTGAAAACTGACAGAACTGGAAATTCTTATTTGTAAGTTTCTTATGGCGAGCAAAAAGCATTTTGACTTTTCTGGAAAAAAAAATTACAAAAAACAACTGAACAATCATCAAAAAAAAAATATTCATCATCAAAATAATCATCAATTGATGAGAAAATTAATATTTTTCGTTGTTTTTTGGATTGGTGCAAACAAAAAAATGTGAAACATGGTAAACTAGAAGAAACGATCATCTGTTTTCAGAAATTTCAGGACGTCCAGAGTGACCGAAAACTGAATGTTAAGAAAATTAAGAATTCTGAATTCGGAATTTTTAGAAAAACGTGAGAACACAATTCAGTTTTTTCAGTTTAAACGTGGGAACACCATTTTGACAAATCTGACATCAGTTTTGTCAGAATCTTAAAAAACTGTAATCTCGCAAACAGACCTACTTTTTATACGCTTTTATTGTAGTTACTAATGCAACAAAATATGACATAATTTGGTACCAGACCACTGGGCTCGCTTTTATCGAGTTTTTTGTTATCAGCTAAGATTCGGTGATTTTCTGTAAATATTACGGCAATTACAAGAGTGTTACGTTTTTATATTTATTTACAGAATTGCACCGCGAAATCCGTTCTAAACAGACGAAGCTAATTTCAAATTGTTCAAAATAAACTAAGCGCATTTTTTAAAAACTCGTTTTTAACCCAATTTATTTGTTCGTTTTTTATTTACCCCTTTTATCATACTTTGCAGTGGTCGTAGAAATTTTGTCGTCGACGAATTACCAGTAAGTTGGACGATTTGCAAAACGTTTCCCGGCTTGAATAAAGCTCAACAAAGCGTTTGCCGTCAATATCCTGACGTAACGGCAGTCGCAATGCAAGGATTAGAAATGGCCATTGACGAATGCCAGTATCAATTCAGATCTCACAGATGGAACTGCAGTTCACTACGTTCCAAAAATCGGAATCCGCACAACAGCGTCCTTTTGAAAAAAGGTGAGTCGTTAAATTATACCGATTTCCTGCTACAATAATTTTTGGGAACCTTTCGCAGAAATAAATGACATTAAAGAATTAAGTTTTCGTCATCGTTGGTACCAAGTAGATGGTGGTAGGTGGGTAGGTATAAGTTTGAACTTTTCGTAGCCGTAAATTACAGACCGTCAACTTTTACACGTTTTCAGGCTCGTTTCTTTCCTGTTTGCCACTAAATTTTCTTTACTGGAATTCGCTCATTCGTGGGATCGCTTTTATCTCATATAGACGATGAAAATTTTACGACGTGACGACGTTAAAAAATTGAAAATTCTCGAAAAAATATGAATATATTCGCGATCAATCGTCAAATTATAGGAATACTGGGTGCCAGGAATCATAAACTGTTTCTCATATTCCGTCTTCGTTGAAGAAATTTTAACCAGGATTTTTTTACTTCATCTCTTCATTAATCTGATAAGTACAGTACCTATACATAGTTTATATATATATATGACATGATTCGTATCGCCTTTTGATCTTTTCAACGAACCTAAATGAAAGAGCAATAAAAATTAATTCAGTTTTCTATAAGGAGATATTGAATAGAAATATTTTAAGTATCTACGAGACGAGTTAAAGTATTAATTCATGAATAGAAACGGTCTCGTGGATTTGGTATTAATTTATTATATAAAAAATATTTTAAGGTTTTTGTTGGTTTTTTTTTTTTTTTGGTGTGTGTTAGAAATATTTTTCTTTAAGTACCTAAGCCAGTGTTGAAATTTTCCGTAAATGTTATTTTCCCACGCTTCGGAGTTACACAAATTTTGTCATTTTTACCATCACATAGAAAACAGCGAGATTTTCGACACAATTTTTTCCATCTTTGACGGCATATTTTTTGAACATAAAATAGTAATTTTTCAACGTTTTCAACAAAGAAGGTTTATTGGCACGAGGGAATGTCTTACCTGTTAAGTTTCGACCAATCGATACTTCCATTTGTAACGGAACAACTGACGTAGAAAGATCAACAACTTCCCGATTAACTTTCAATACTTAGCAATCGAATCCAAGGTATACTTTTTACGAAGTCTCTACGATATAGAAATCTAGTTCAATGATTTATCGAATAATTTTTAATAGTCTCAGAAGTCCAAGCGCAATACGATAAATCTGCAGTATACACAATTTGCCAATACCCCTCCGCAGCGAATCAGACGAGCAAAACAATGAAAATATGACGATTAAAGGTTAGATAAAATTTATACAATGCAATAACAACATCAAAAAATGCCAACTGAGATCGAACTTACGTTCGACACTTTTCACACGTGATGTCGATTCTATAGAACCGTAGAGAAGAAATTCGGGTCCGGGGGAGAAAAATTTATGAGCGCCCTAAAAAATTCTAAATTACATCTACGTTCAGGTGCAGTATGTAGGATTTATTTGTGGGAGGTGTTTTACAATACTGGGAAAGCTTATTTAGCTCGCTCCGCTCGCGAAAAAATCATTTTAAAGGGGTTTTCAGTCGATTTTCCATGAAAATATATTCATTTTGTAATATATATTTTTTTTTGAGAATGCCAAACGCCTAGAAATCTCGGATCCGAAGCGAACCCCCTTCTCCCCTCTCGAAGGCCTGCGATTCTACTTTCCTGATACGGTATGTCAAGACTCAAGTTTAAGCTGCTACGTTCATCAGTGAGGTGCCACAGGTGTCCAGTAAAACGTTAATGTTTCAAGTTGGAGTTTACTCCCCAAGTTACCAACATTTTCTGAGTCTAAAAATTATTTTACATTAAAAACGAATTTTTAAAAGATAAGCTTTTGCTTTTTATTATTTTTTTTTTTTTTGGATTTTACTTCGTGCGAAATAAATATTATTTCATTGCGAAAAGTTGGCTGCACTATTGGTATTTTTTAAAATCGCAGTAGTGAGTAGAATAAAAGCTTATAATAAATGAGATGCGGCGGTGCGGAACAGATGAGTGTAAGAGTGCCTACGGTTTAAGGAGCACAACTCGTAATGCACGAAACACGAATCGATTAATGCACTTTTACGCATTTTTGATGCAACTAAATCAGTGATTCGCACGGATCGACAAATTCAAATTTACCCACCATTAAATATTATTAATCTACACGTCAACCGTAGGCCTATTCTCAATCTTCAGCCAAGTTGCAAGTTCGGTTTAAATGGGCCACATTGCAACCACACTTTATCTGCACGGATCTCATACAATCTGCGTCGAGAAAGAATTCGTCACGCATTTTTAAATACATGTATGAATAAAACTATCTTGTAGTTTCCCAACACGACAGAGGAATTATTCCATCCTTTAGGTGAGAAAAACAGACGCATTTGTACGGTAAATTTTTCGTGAAATAAAAAAAGCGCTTATGAAATCTTGGAATACCACCAAAGCCAAATAATCAATTAACGATTCGTTTCTTCGGTTGACTGGCGAGTGTACCAGGAAAAGAAAATTGAGCGTAACAAGGTCCGCTGATGAAGGGGGTAGTTATTCACCAAACATGAATATTTAAACAAAAATTCACGTCTTTATCGAAATCCTGCAGAAAACTGCAAATTAAATTCCTTACGCATGTGATATAAAATCAACTTGACTATTTGTGAATATTCAATATTGAATCTTCCAACATATTAGGCAACCTGTTGCTCGAAATCGAGCAGTTTTTTTTTTCAATAAACAGTGTACTCGGTTAAAGTGGAGTTTATCGTTACAAAAGGTTTTATGACTTGAATATATTTGGGTGGACTTTCAGTAAAAGTTAAAAATGCTTCACCCATCCGTACCCAGCCCTTCCACTATGATGGGCTACAATATAGGCCTATTTTTGGTTTTTTCAATTTTCCTTAATAATTAAATGACATAAGATATTAGTAGGTACTTTTTACAAAAATAATATATCTACATGAAAATAATTTTATAAAAAATAATTTCCACACCTTGTGTTTTTATAACTACAACAAAAACTGAGTTACAGGATAATGAAAAAGTACAGTAACTTTAAAAAATCACAATTATTATTTTCTTATTTTGAAGCTGAAAATGAATGCATTTCATGATTTTTCTGATGGTAAATTTCCATAATTAGGGATACCATAGATGCACAGACATGAAATATAATGAACTGAGCTCCCAACTACATATATTGATGTTGGCCATCTTTATGTCTTTCATTTTCATTTTCAGTTTCTGAATAAGAAAATAATTACATTAAAAATGATTTTTCCTAAAATACACTTCAATAATACATGTGAAACATTGTGTGAAGTGAAACTCAATACTCACTATAAAAAAAAATCATGGAAATGAGTCCGAAATTTTCTAATTATATTATAAAAAAAAACTAAAAAAAAAACTCAAAAAAAAAATTAAAAAAAAAAAAACCTCAAAATTAGACCATTCTAGGATTCAAAACAGCCCCTCAAGTATGAGGATCAATCACATACACTATTTATGCCTCACAACTGCTTAAGATGATAAAACATGGTACAAACACACTATATAACAACATATAACAACATTAAATATCTCCTCCACGAATCAACCGTGATAAGTATGTACTTTCCAAGTGTCAAATTTTGTAATGGCTGCCATTTGAAAACCAATAAACCAATTTCGCTCAAATTCAATAACACAAAAGTCTCTAATAGTTTCCAACTACCAAAAAAATTTCAAGCCAAAATCTTTCAATTTACGAGAGTTATCGTGATGACAACATAGTAGTTTTGCAAAACTTTGAGAACCCCTTCCTCCAAAACTACTGAATGAATTTCACAAATTTTAATACGAATGTGTATCTCATGAAAGCTTCTAACACTACCTTAAGTTTCATTTCCATAGATCAAACATCGGAGGCTCCACAGACTCACAAAAAGTGAAAATATAATTATATATATATATGTATTGTGTACAGAAGAATTTATACCACCTATATATTCGTGATCTACGACTCAGGATCGACGGTTTTCCGCAGGTCCCACCCCCAGGTCTCGTCACCGTGCTGAATGCAATAGTTGAAAATACACTAACAGTGATCAGCAATATTGTGGTTATTTTAAATAGGTACTTTGAGAAATTGAAATTGTACGCAAGTAGAATAAAAATGTATAAAAATGCAGATTATTAAGATTTTGAAAAAAAAAATCCTTTTCAACCACCCAATATGTCAGTCCCAGCCACCAGGGGAAAACTTGAGTATGATGAAGGGGGATTTTCATGATTTATTATTGAGAAGCTCACTTCCAAATTTTCTTGAAAATTTTTCCCCCTTTCTCTCACCTGTCCAAAAAAAGGTTTATATCTAAGTCACTGAAAATGAAAAACTATATTGTTCCTTGAAGAATAAGTTTCTCATACATAAATTTTCAGTATGTGGGCGCATATATTTTTATTTCTTCATTTCCACCTAATACCAGGTTTTGTTTTTAACAATATTAGATTCTTACCTCCACCCTCCCTCTCCCAATAACATCACTGAAATATAACACGTTTATTTAATAATCAGTTTCTTGCCCTTAAATCCTCAGTCTATGGGAATCCTTTATGGTTTTTACCCCTATTTCCACTCAACCTCTTATATATGGTTTTATAAATTGGATTCCCCTCTACATCACTCCTCTGCCAAAAAACATATTAAAGCTATGTCACTGAAAAACCACCTTATTTACTCAAAATTCAGTTTCTTGTACATGAAGCCACTGCTGTGGGTGACTTTACTTTTTTTTTTCTGTATTTCGCACCATCCATTTTTGTTTTTAAAAAAATTAGATTCTTCCCTCCTCTTTCCCCCATTCAAAAAATACTTTACATTTATAGTTGTGTTCAACATGGCAAAAAAGAGCAGACCTATAAAATTTCAGAATGCCTGTTGGCAATGTTGGACTCATACTCGGTTTTTACTGGTGTAAGTATATAGTCAACATGGCGGAATTTATTCCTTCCTAAAAGTTTTCAAATCAATCTTTTTTCTTGTTAAGTAAAATACAGATATCTCACTGCAAAACAACAGTTCATTTTTGCGTTTTTTAAATTAGATACTCCCTTCCTCTTTTGTTCCCATACATAAAAGGAAATTCGCAGCTAAGTATGTCATTGAACAACAACTTGTTTACTCAAAAATCAATTTCTGGTTAATGAATTTTTAGTCTGTGGGTGTCTTCATTTTTTTCACCTTTATTTCCACTTGACCTATAATTTTTTTTTATACGCTTTTAATTAACTTGCTTTCATTAGTTCCAGCGCGCCGGTTCCCAGATAGCGCTACTTGACGACAACGTTTATAATTATTTTGATGTGTGTTTTTTATTTATCAGATAAAAAATTTAAAATACCTCGAATTGCCGTGATTGGGACAAATAAGTATAGATTTCCTGGGTTTCGACGAATTGAAGAGAATTCCTTAATTTGTAGATGAATTCTCTTCGATTCTTCGCTGAATCTTAATTAATTTAACGGCAACAAAATTGAAGAGAATTCATATACAAATTTCCTTTGATTCGTCGCCAAATCCGTATTGAAGAACAACAACGCTTATCCCTCATACCTATTTCTCCTGGTAATGCAAATATGTAGTATATTTGGCAAAATAGGTCATTAAGTTCCTAAATTGATCTAGTGATGTTCACTTCTTCGACTAAGTAACTCACTGAAGTTTATAACATTCTGAAAAAAATCAAATAAACCACTACCCATCATTTAAAAACACCTATGAGTTTGAAATGATAGATATAAAACTATAATAATGATAATTAATACCATAATGTTCACCACGATGTTTAAAAATCATTGCTCAGCCCCACTTTCAATGTGTAGGTGGGCTACTGACCTATTTCATTTATTAAAGTCTCGAATATAAGTATTTTATTCCTCAACATAAATAAACTCATATATCTAACGTATTAAAACGAAGAAAAAAGAGAGAATTATAAAATTAATATATTTTTTACATTTCCTCCAGTCGACATATACTTTCACCTAAGCTATAAAAACCCTTCGACGCTTGTTGCTTTCTTGTACAAGTTCATGGAGACAATTTTGGCAAAATTATGATGATCTTTTAAGTGCTCCAATGATAGCATCTAAGCTGGAATACGTCTACCATACAATGAACTAATGTTTATTATTTTATTGACTTTGATCACTGTAACTGGACAGATTATTAAAAAAAATTGTATGTATATATAATTTATTATTATTATTATTATTATTATTATTATTATTATTATTATTATTATTAATTTACGCGACGAATCAAAGAGAATTCATTTACAAATTCCCTTTGATTCGTTGCCAAATCTGTATTGAAGAACAACAACATCAGTCTTCTCGCTCATTATCTATTATCAGTCTCCGTATCAGTATGACAGATGACTAGTGATGTTAAATCATCGATATAATATTAATATTATATTGAATTACTATTAGTAGTTTCCATTGCCACTGGGAGCGCTATAGTCAACAAAAAATAGAGGTTATGGTGTGTTATCAAAAATAGGTTTGTTTGTTTATAACGGATTCTATTAATGAGCCAATAACAGGATCCATTGCAAAGAAACAGACCTATTCAAATTTTTGAACAAATTTTTGATGGTTTGCTGTTTCAATATTGTTTCTGCATCTCTAAAAGGACATGTGTCTGCTTCCACACCAATGTATTCAACAATTTGTAGATAAATAAGTTATTATAACACTTATTCCTTCAAGACAAAACTAAGAAATATCAAAGAAAAAACTAAACTTACATAAGATTTACATTGTTTATAACATACACCATTACCTCTACTTTAGTTTGATAAAAATCCACTAGATGTCAGCCACTTTGATGGAAACTCCCAATATCCTATGCAATGGAATTAGAAGCAAACTCACAGTCACTGTTATCACATAGGTATACAACCAAAATCGATATTTTTTGCGATGTAATTGTGTTCTTCCCCAGATCGATGCAATATTGTTTTTCAATATATTGATATTGAATAAAATACATATTTCGGGAAATTTTTGGGCAACTTTTTGAAATTTTATTTTCGTATTATACCAGAAACCTTCTCGGAGTATACTCAACAACTTCCAAAAGTTTCATGGCCATCGGATGAATGGTGTACTAATGCATAAAAGACAAACAGACATACATCCTCTTTTATATATATAGATTAATTATTTTTTGGATAAAATGACAAAAAAAAGTAGTGGTACCGGTAAAAATTGTAAGGCTGATCTGTGCCAATTCAACAGATCAGGTCCTTGTCTTAGTATGACAAGAATTTGTGAGAAATTCTCTTCAATTTGTCGATAAATTAATGCCATTAAATGTACTCGAACTCATCAATGAATCAATGTTGTTCAATTCAAACGAATTAGTCAATGAATTGAAGAGAATTTGTGAGGAATTCTCTTCGATTTGTCGGTGAGTTTGCGTACATTTAATGGCATTAATTATTTGACAAATCCAAAATAATTCCACACCAATTCTCTTCGATTCATCGACGAGTTCGCGTGTATTCAATGGCATTAATTCATTGACATTAATTCATCGTTGAATCGAAGAGTATTTGTGAGGAATTCTCAATTTTTAGAAGAGGTCGTGTACATTTTACCGATGTCTTCAAATTACTTCGATTATCTGATAGTCTAGAACTCGAATTCTGTATGGAAAATCTGGGTTGATCGCTTTCTCAATAAAATGATCTGAAATTTGCATCATAGAATTCAGAATAGAGCGAAACCACTCTGACTATTTGCTGAAGGCCAGGCATACGTTTCTATCAGTTGCATCCTCTCATTAGATGGACTCCGAATTCAAGAACTGGATTGTAGCAAATTAACTGGGAAAAAACCTTGCAATAAAAAAGCAATTGCAGAAGTGGACAGACTTCGAAAATTATGTTTTCATAAATAAGATAATAAAGTTTTGATTCTTAGATTAGTACGAATTATGTTTCTTACTAGCATTTAACTTCAATATCCAAATACAGTAGGATACAATTATTTTGAAATTAAGATCTACATCAAATTACCTATACATTTTTTTATTCCTAAAAAGTCAAAAATAAAATATATAAATAAAAAAATTTTAAGGATACACTTTTATTTAACTTAGCACTCTAAAAAGTAGAAAAATAATTTTTCATAACCTACTTAACTTATTTATTCTTGTAACACAAAATAAAAGTGCGGGGCAAAAGAGAAGAAATATTTCAATTAGAATACAAATCCAGTTGGTAGATGAAGGAAGATAGAACTATCCACTGAAAAACGGTCTTAAACAAATAATTCGAAGGTTGTTGATTAGTTGTTTGATAATTTGGATATTGATAATAATGATTGATAATACACGTTACTCTAAGAATTAGGTCAGGATAGAGATAAATTTTAATTTATAATGATAGTTGAGCAAAGTCTGTAGGCTACTCATATCAATATTCAAAGTTTTTCAACAATATTTGTAGGTTTCTTTTTATACGAAGAAGAAAATATATAATGATGAGTTAAGTTTGCCCCGTGCTTTTATTTTGTGTTACAAGAATAAATAAGTTAAGTAGGTTATGAAAAATTATTTTTCTACTTTTTAGAGTGCTAAGTTAAATAAAAGCGTATCCTTAAAATTTTTTTATTTATTTATTTTATTTTAATATTAAATTATACCCCCTTCTTTTCCCCTTAACTAAAAAACATTTTACAGCTACGTAAACAAAAAAAAGCGTTGTTTGGCCAAGAATCAGTTTTATGCACATGGATCTTTAGTCTGTGGGGGCCTTTACTTTTGTTTTCTTATTTCAACTCTTCCAACAATTTTTCTTTTTTTAGGGTTTTTGCACGACCTATTAAAATCACCATTATTTTCCTGCTTCTTATTTTCTTCCTCCCTTTTTCTTTAACTGGTTCTATACTTTGTTTTTCATCTGTGAAGCTAGTGATGGGCATTAATTGATTGGTTCAACTAATCTATTACCCCGATTAATCAACTAATCAATTTTTTTTCTAGATTTATTTTTGCAAAATTAATCGATTAATGAAATATCATTCAGGCTAGGGCAAGAATCACAAAATTTTTACAAAAGAAATAGACAAAATATATGAGGAAAATCTTCATTTTTGGCTGTTGCAAAAGAAACATTTTCTATTCTACCTCAAGATAAATGCATGTTGAAAAAATTAAGTTTGCAAGTTGATGTAAGAAACGATAAAATCGATGGCTTGAAATAATCGATTAATCGAACAGTTTTCTATCACTATGTGAAGCAAAAACGCGCATCACTATGTGAAGCAAAAACCCTATTGCAACATCGTTTATCAATGCAGCTTGCTTTTCTTTAAATTAGATTCTCCATACCTACACGTGAAACTCCTTCAAATGAGATTTGTATCAATAAGATTGGTCCAGTAATTCCAAAGAAAAAAGGAGTACAAAAAAGACTGTTTGACGATTAATATAATATCGTAGATTACATATAGATTCTACAGCAGCAAGGAAGTAGGTTCCTTGCATTGCTTCAAACGGCGCAAATTCACGATTCCACGACATCGAGAAGGTGCACCGAGCTTGGAACTTTACCGTGAAATAAAAAACTAACTGAGGTCAATTTGAAATGACACATTTTTCAATGAAAATCACCTCGAAAGAAAAGACTAGGCTACGGTACATATTTTGATGAAAATGTGCGTTCTTCCGCCATTTTGCGAATAATTTCGTTTTTGTCTAAACAAATAAAAAATGCTAGGCCAAAAAATTTCTCAAGTTTCACTTGGACTCTGAGAGGGCTTGGTACAAGAAGAAAGAGCGACCTCGAAGAGAAAATCATCAATTAGTCAAGAAATAATGTAGCGATGAAGCTGAAAGAAGTTTTTTTCTTAGATGTACTATATATAAGGACGAATCTATAAAAAGAGAGTTTTGAGAAAAAGCCATTGAAATTTTGCGACCTCTTCAAATGCACAAATTTCAAGAAATTCTCAAGCTATCTACTTCGTATTTGAACCATTGAACTGGAAATTTTCCTTTCTTTCGAATTATTTCTTGTTCGAGGTCACTGACCAGATAGCAACCGAGATAATTTTGATACTAGCCCTTCATCTGAGACAAGGTACTCTAAAGTGACATTGACTCCCGCAAAAATGACATTGGCCCTTTTGACTGCCGATTGTCTAACATTAACCTTTATTGCATTAAGCAGACGTGGTATAATTTAGAAACTGGCCATTTTGCAAATCCATTTTAGGCCATTGAAACGTTTCTTTCAGACTTTGGCCGTATTTCCAAAAACTCGCCTAACTCAATACCGCAAAACCTGACGTTGACCCTTATACATTTGAAATACAGAAGTGAGCCAAATTTCGTCCAAATCAAATGAAAGTCAAGACCCAGCCCTGAACTGCATTAAGGAGAATATACCAAAAATTTATAAACTTGCAAAAAGTGTCGGACTTGAACCAAATTCGAACTATACATATATCCTTTTGATTTAGCAAATACCTGGACTAAATTTCATGTCAGTCGGTTACGGCAGATCGGACTTCGTAGCATCAGTGGATTAGTGGATTTTGTTTTGGCACGAAACGAAAAACTATCTGGGTTCCAGTACCATATATCTCCATGAATCGAATTTTTTAAATAGCAGGTTTTCCAGCGATAACCAGTCAAAAACACAAAATACAGCGGCGAATAAATACTGGCCATACATCAGATATTCTTAATTAGTTCAATATCTGCGTCGATAAAACAACATCCGATAAATTCTGTCATGCGGGTTTTAATGGCATTCTCAAATCTCTCCGTTAATTATGGCGATAATTTTCGATTTCTGCCTGATACTGCTCTCTTTTTTCACATTTTTTCCCCTCATTAAAAATCGCTGATGAATATCTAAATACATACCGTGTTTCACCAGGTACCAGCCTTTGAATATAAACTGTTAATTGAGATTGTATAAATGAAAGAATGGTAACCAAATTAAGCACAAACATCGTTTAGTGAAAACTGCTAACTGCTATTCAGCTGTCCACCTTCCAGTACAGCACAACCTCAACATACCAAAATGTTTCGCAATTTAATTTTATTTGTTGGTAGCTACGGTCAAACTTCAAAATTAATCAGCAGATAACATCGTAACAAAAATTCATATAAATAAAATTAATGTTACAAAACTCACAGAACAGGCGTAATGCCATTATAAGAAATTCATCATTCATTTTTTTTTTTTTTTTTTTTTTTGTAATTCACAAAAAAGAAAAAATTCTCTTCAACGATAAGGGAAAAAATTACATTATTAACGAAAAAAAAAAGAAAATATCGCTAACTTGGCAGATTAGCAAATTGAGAAGTTTTAGAGGCGGATATTTTTGGTGAATCATTTTGCGTCTCCCTGCCATTCGTAAATCAACGCTGCTAACAAAAACTTTCCTTTTAGGTTTTTAGAAAAGCTTTTGCCATCCAAAAATGTCACTTTCTTTAAATTTGGATAATATGGGTACAAGCCCCACCTTAGTTTCCCATAGCGAAGTATCTGATTTTAATAATTATACCAAAGATACGACTCGGTAAGGAGGAGTTCGTTCAGCCTCCCTTCCGTCAATATTTGAGTACACACGAGTTTTCTTATAACTTTATGCGGATAAAGGCGAGAATACGTAACAGATGCGAAACTATAGGCAGAATTATCAAAGGGTCGCGTCAACGTTCCAGTTCTGTAATCTCGATCATCGGAAAGTTCCATTAGCATTCCTTCGAAATGGTTTCCCGAGATATGTATTCCAAATACCACAGAGCAGGCATCAGATAAACAGGTGAGAAAAACTGCACTGGCAAAAATATTTTGGACGATTAAAACGTGCACGATGACCACTCACTCGATGACCACAATATTCTAAGCACCCAAAAACGACGACGCTTATCGAAAATTAGTTTCTAACCCCGAATTTTTTTCTTCTCCTTTTTTGAATAATATTTCTTCCTCGTTCTGTGGTTTAAATCGTGTTATTTAAGCGTATTCTTTTCGTTTCCTCTCCGTTGATTTATTTACACAGACGAACTGATTGTACACAAAAAGTATGCAGAGAGAAAAAAAAAAGTAAAAAAACGAAAAAAAAAATGAGAAGCACTGCATTAAGTGCATTTTATCATTCGAAGCACGTAAGTTTCAGCAGATTTAACAGTGATTCCCACGATCGTACCCAAAACATCATCAAGAAAGCTATAAATTTTTTTACTTAAAAATTCTCCCAGTCGTTTACTAAGTTTTTGTATTAGCGGTATACCCGGTGAACGCATTTAAAAACACATATAATAGGTATATATCTCTCTCCCTGCCCCTCTTTCTCACTCTATGTTGGTTTGACCCCGTCACTACCACCATCACAACACGACAAAAACAACATCTAAAAAAAAAGTTATTATCTTAAATCATTATACTTCTCCTTTTTTTGTTCCTTTTTTTTCTTCTCTCTCACTTTTTTTTTTTTTTTTTTTTTTCTTGTCTTATAAACAAATTAATCGGAATTTACGCGATGTAAATAGACTCTTCTCGGATAGGATGACGAAGATCACGGAAACTGTATCAGGTCTTCATCTTAAACGATTAATTTCGACCTCGAGTCCGAAAAATTATGGCCGGAATTATGGTACTTGCGACGGGGAACAAATAAGAAGGACACGACGCACGTTTTGGTATAGACACACGTAAAAAATAAATAAATAAATAAATAAAAACAATTAATTTCGATACGCAAAGTAAATTTTTTTGGTTGATATACAGTATTGAAGTACCAACTGATGGGGAAAAACTGCCAAACAATGCTATGGTAAGATGGCCTTAGATCGTCAAGACCAAATGAAAACCATACCTCACACTCCGAGTATTACACGTTCTTGGCTAATTTGTTTTACTCCTTCTTTCAATCGTGAATAGTTTCCGACGATGCAAAACCAACAAAAATGCGAAAATAGCTAAATTCCATTGAGAAATCTGTCGGATTAAAAACAATAATTTCTGTAATTCTACAAATTTCTTAATGGGCGGCCACAGTAGCCAGTGTAGGCGGAATTCCAATCCTAATCTCGGAAGACGGGCGACGCAGTTTCTAACCTCCTTTAAAAAGCCAATTAATTTAGCATAAACACAACCTATCTTTCGTAACTGTTCCTCTTTTCCTTAAACCACCATCATTCATCGTACCAACATCAATACATAGATAAGCCAGTATCTCCTCATTACCTTATACTTTCACTGTTTCCAAAAGCCTTAAAAGTGCATTACGTTTGAGCAAGTAAACTTGAGTTGCAAACACAAAAACAAAACTGCACTAAAATATCCAACCTGTTTATTATGCTACTCATCTTAGCGCAAGCCACAAACTTATTTGGGCAAGTAGACTCGAACATGTAAATGAAAACACCTAACACAAACTTCAGCGACACTCTCTACAATAATAAAGTCCATAATCCCTTCCAAATAAGAGGGTAATATTTTCCAAAGTCCTAAAGAAGCGGCCTCTAATAAACGTTACTGCAGTTGAATTAATTATCGCTGGCCAAAATAAAAATTATATAAGAACAAGCGTACTTCGTTTCGCGTCCATTTTGTATCCTAACTTTTTCTTCTCCCCTCTATTACCCACAATGCCCGCAAAGTTGGTGTATTGCGGTTAGAAAATTACATTATTTTTCGAAACAGAATATATATTATTTTAATAATTATTCGAGAGAAAAATAAAGAAAATTTGTCTGTAATGAGATTCGAACCCTCGTCTCATATGCGACAGCCCTATGTCTTGGCTACTATACCACAAACACAACCAATAATATTAGATCAGAATTAGATGTTGTTAAACTTAAAGATGCACAAACGCATAGACGTAAGTGATTTGTACCCAGTATAAAGATAACGCATTCAAATTTGTTATTTAAAATTCATAGGCTCAAAATGCAGCAGCGATTGGTTTGAGCAATAGCCTATTTACTACAGTTGTAATACTTGGCTCACGTAAAGGTGACAAGTAAGGTACGTCTACTAGATACACACACTACTGTATATCACAATATAAACCTCAAAGACTTGAATGACCAATAAGATAAGGTATCCAGACATTTTTCAAAATCCCTTTTACCAATGACCATTTTACCGAAATCAGTTTTTCCAAATCCATTTCACCTACCAAAGGACATTTAACGAAATTGTTAGCCTTTATCTTATTGTGGGTGGTAGGGTGGTAAAAAAGAGTTGATTTGATTTTTTGTTTCCCACATGATTTTTAAATAGCACTGAACAAATTATTGGTAATAATGTTTTTTGGAAAAAAGTTATTTGTATAATAGTTTTAGAAAAATAGAATTTGGTAAAATGTTCATAGGGTGGATTTGCCATTCGATATTTTTAATTTAGTAAAACGACCGAAAATTGTCAAATAATGCTTTATGAGAGTGACCAACGGAAGTCCAAAATGCTTAATAAACAATTAAACGTGGATATCAGGGTGTACAGTCATACGACTGCGAAGAAATCAGCAGAAATATCAACCAACTTACTGTTTGTTCTCTGTTTTTTGAATTATTAGGTCTTTGCTACGTTGAAATGCAAAAATTTCTGTGAGTATTTACTCCACATAGTGAATTACGAAAGAAGTAGTAGAAAGCTGAGATAATTGTTGGCTAGTTAGGAAAACGAGATTATTTGTAATGAAAGAAAGGAAAAAGTGGTCTAATAAGGCAAGCATATATTTTATAGGATTCAACAGAAAGGACACAATTGAGATCTCTCTCAATGAATTAAAGTAATTTTGAAACCTTCCAACTAACTGGCACGAATTTATCTTCACATATCGTAAGAGAGTAGTTCTTGATTATAGATTGGAGCCTAACCAAACTGATTTCCCCATTGTTGTACTTGCACAACCCTCTAACTATCAAATGTTCCTCCCAATAGCTCCCTCTCTCCATGTTTCTAACCCCAGCTGTTTGTACGTAGCATGTTCATAAGAATTTAAACAAACAAAAAAACAAAAAAAAAACGGACAGAATAAACAAGGCCAACATGCAAACCAAAAAATATGAAAAAAACGACGGTTCAGGCTAATCTCATGGTTAAGCGGCATAAATGTCGAGGTGACTAAGTAGAGACTCTCATACGAAGAAATAAGGCAGGAACTTGACTAGTGTGCTGATTTTTGACGGAGCTACTTGTAGGAATTTTTGTTGGTTAGAGTTGGAAAACAATTCACTGATCTTTACAGTTTTATAAAATTTGTTCAAAGAAATAGCGGGTATTTGTTTTCGCATTTTGCGGGTAATGTGAAATTTTTCATACCTTCTACAAGTGTAATTGAAAGACAGCTTTTAAGAGTAAATTTGAACCACTTATGAAATAGAGAAAATATATGATCAGAACCCTCATCACTTCCCTGAAATCCATTTGATCAAAAAATTCTATATTTTATTTCAATTATGATTTTAAAAAAATTACCCTAAGAGGAATTCAAACTTTCACTTCATGCGTAGCAACCATATGTTTTCACACTGTACCAGAGGAACACACCTAACAGTAGTGAACAATTTAGTAAGTGTATTTCAGGAGGGATGGAAAATTTAAAAATATGTATAAGGCACAAATAAACACACATAACCCCTCCATATATAAGGGCTTGCTATGATTGGGATTTGATCATGGCATCTCCACGTTTGTTTGATTGCAAAATTAACACCACACCTGATGAGCTACAGAGCTGCTTCCATAAACAAACAAATTATACGTACTTTAATAACGCATATGCCACACTACTCTCCCTTCAGTATCAACAATACAACTGCTGCGAGAAGGAATGAGGCAGACAGGGAGGTGGGTGAGGGCACAGAAGGGACCCCTAAACCTTAGTAGCTGTCATAGTTCACTGCTGTTGCCACCACTCCACTCAAACTGGTATTGGCCGGGTGGGGTGATGAGGTGGACCTGCTGCCAAATAGTACCGGATGTGCCTGAGACAGAACTTGCATCAACTCTTTCAACCACTGTCGGGGGTCACCAGTCTAAGGGGACTTTACTCACAGGGTTTGCATGTTTGTTGTTTTATCAGTGCATAAGCATATAAAATTAAGACTAGTGTGACGCAGTACGGCCGCCCGTAGAAAAAACATGGTTTTCCTGCGTATGTCAACATCAAAACTAGAATTAGCTCATTTCTAGTTTTGACTAGTCTGAACTAATATTGGAAAATGCGTTGGGCAATTTTAGTTCCGACCAACATGCTAATGTTAAAACTCGAAATAAGTTAAAAGCATTTTTTCAACTATACAATAATTGTATTTTAAACATTTTTGACAGGATTTCGTGAGTCAGCATTTTCCTATGCAATTGCCGCCGCTGGCGTAACACATTCTGTGGCCAAAGCCTGTAGTATGGGCAAGCTGATGGCTTGTGGCTGTGAACCAAAAACGTCGATGTTGCAATTGCGAAACAGTGGACTCAGTCGCGAAGAACGTATGAAGAAATTAAGCAGAAATCGATGGAAATGGGGAGGCTGCTCACATAATATGGACTTTGGCATCCAATTCTCAAAACTCTTTTTAGATGCAAATGAAAAAACATCAGGCGACATACAGTCCCTCATAAAATTGCATAACAGCAAAGTTGGAAGACTGGTGAGTACAATAATATTTGGTCTACATTAACTGTTCGTCAGTTCGAGCTATAAGCACGTTCATATGTTATATTAGAGTGAGGGCCTAATTTTTAGCAAAATACTGAATTCACATTTATAATCTTTGCAATGAGGATAAATTATAAATTAACAAGCACAAAACATTTTGGACAGTAAAGTAATGGGACTAGTGTTCGGTTGTACTTCAATGCACAACAACACCAACGATGAAAAGTTTGTTACGTTATTTTCTTCGTACCAATTTATCAATTTCTCCGAGTGTAAACAGCCAGCTTGATGATCCAGAATGTTGAAGGTTAGAAGATAGGAGATTTTACTCAGTTTGGAAAGAAACACTGAACATGTCTGCTGACATATGTGACATGACAGTGACGAGTGGCTAAGGGGTTTTAAACTCATTTCATAACTAATAGCAGGAGAGACATCTATTTGACTTTCTGTCAAATACAGTAGGTGAAAAGAAAGTTCCAATTAGAAAGACTCTGAAATGGGTAGGTATGCACCTGCATAAGTAGTTTGACCAATTAGTGAAACCACTAGATGCGAATTGGATACCTGTAAGGGAAGGGAGGAGGAGAGCTTATAAAGTAACAGGCTATAAGGCCCGAGCAGGTAATCTTGAACAAGACCTCATATTCAAAACCTACGAGGTAAAAACATATCCAATACAAGTAAACCGTACCTGGCGTTACAGTTTGGTGTTCGGCTTTGCATCGGAAAAGTTCTTGATTCGCGACCCGTACTTACCAATACACTTACATTCCACAATTCCGGATAATTTTACCGAATAGAAAATTTCCCTAAATTTTTTTTTCCACATAGACATTATTTTTCTAAAATAATATTTTCTGACAAGAGCGTCGAGAAGAAGAAATGAGTACCTACTGTTTTTTGTTATACCGTGAAATATAAATTAATTTAATACCCTCAGTGTATCGCACACAAAACTTCATACTACGTAAATGGATGTCCACCAAGAGGCAGGTGAAAAGCAATTCCTCCGTGATACCCTCGTACACTGTGGAACTAAAACACGGCAGCGTTATACTCTCACAAAACAAACAATGTAAGAGAAAGGTGGCCTAATCGCTTCCATGTCATCACTGACAAACATCACCAGCACCTACATTCTGCGTTAACTCAGTTCCAAGAACAGGCCAATACAGAAGTTAGCCATGCAGAAATAAGTTAAGGAAGACAACTCAAAAATTCGACTAATCAAAAATGGCTTCAGCTTGAATTGATTAAGTACAATCACATCTTACTAAGAAATATCGTTTTTAAAGGCTATAGCTCAAAGGCCATAACGTAGTTTTGTGTGAACAGTGGTGACACTTATAAAAAAGGAAAACTGAAAAGGAAAAAAATGAAAATTTTTAATTGTTGTCCATTTGAAATTTTAGTATTCCGGAAAAAAATTTAGGGAAATTTTCTATTCGGGAAATGACCTTTCCAGAAAATGGATCAGGGAAACTTCGGGGGACCCTCTCAACTCGAGCAAATCCAACTCGAGTAATCCCAACTAGACCACTGAAGCAATATAGTCTAAAGAGAAGGTGGAAGTTTCTGTACACTATCAAATAAATAAGTATAAAAATGAAGTTAGAACCCCATTAAATAGATTCAAAGAATGGAACAGCTGTTGGCTTTTTGACACTGCGGGGATGACACAAACAATGTAACACATGAAACGCGACACAGCTGAAAAGAATTTTTACCGGATTTTTCTTTTTTCAACTTTCAAAAATTTTTGTATAGTAAGAATATCACGCACACTCTTAAAATCGTAGTACTTCGCTACAACTTGGGACTCAGTCAGGATTTACAGTACTATTTACTTTTTTCTAATTTATATTGTTCAAAATAATTTGAGGTAGGAGTAGGACTATGTCAACTTACACTGACAATCATATAATGACCGACGCAAAACAACCTACATACCTACAACGAGTGATACACAAAAAAGAACACATCATTTTAATTCTTCGATTTACAAGTTGCAGTTCTACGCTACAAACCGAGGCTCAGTTGGAACTGAGCCTGGCAGAAAAAAATATTCTTTAGCAGAAGTGTCGCACTTGCGCTTTTTCGAAATCTCAAAATAGTTTTTCCATAACTCTATGTATGACAGAAATGAGTAATTTTTAATGCGAACGATTATTATAACTCGCGAATGACTAAAACACTGATCGTCGTTTAGGACTTTTTTCTACGATTTTTTTTTTTGATTCTGTATTAGACTCGAGCGTAGCAGAATTATGCGTTGAATAAATTTCCGTCGTTTAAAATAATCGTCTTAAAGAGTACCTAGGTACAGGAAGTTAGAAAGAAAAATTTTTTTTCTCCAATTTTTAAACACGACGCATAACGAAGGAGCAGAAGGAAGAGTAAAGATGAAGAAAAAGGTGAGATGTATTAGACACCAATACAACGTTGATTATAGTTATTTGTATCACATACGGTGCCAGATAGTGGGCGGTCAACATTAAAAAGAAGAAGAAGAAAAGGTATAAAAAATGAAAAAAATAAATAAAAAAGTTAAATAAAATTGTACCGTTTGATGTGTTTCGGTTGTCCGCTAATACGTATAATACAGTATTATATAGACGTAAGCATCGACCTACGAAAATTATAACAATAACCCATCGTGAAAAGGAACCACTGATTCTGTCTTGGTGGTCTTCGTATTCCCAGAGGCATTTCAATAATAACATTATCAACGGCCAGTTATCAGTGGGCACCAAAACAAAAAAAATAAAAAAATAAAAAAATAAAAAAATCGAACATTATTTACAACAAAAAAATAACTGGAAAATTAACGCTTTTACGGGCCCACAAAAATTATAACTTAATTTGTCAAGGAAAACTTTTTCAAACGTCACTATACCATTTTTTTTTTCTTCACCTTTTTTTTTCCACGTTTTTCCTTGAATTTTCTCGGCGCTTTGCACACGTAGCCACGGTGAAATCTGGCGATCGGTTTTATCGGATTTTCAGTCCACTAAAGTCGATTATTATTTTAAAGGGGATAAGAGAAGAGAGAATAAAGAGAGACGGAAAAATAATTATACATTATACCTTAATTCGTTATCCGAGAAATAATCTTCGTCCGATTAAAACATTTTTTTTTTTTTTTTTGTTTTTGTCTTTTCAAGACGTTCGTCTTTCTACCGACCAGCACTGACACGAAAGAAAATTGTATTTTTTTTTTTTTTTTCGTGCTCGTCAACTCTTGTAGTTGGAATTCTTCTTCTTCTTCATTCTTTCACTTATCCTTTTGCGTATTCTTTTCTTTCATATTCTCATTCTCTAACGCTTTCTCTATCTCAATCCATTCCCTAACTCTTTCTGCAACTCAGATGGCACGCGTTGTTACTACGTACATCGCTTAAGGAAACTATGGTCGATATTACACACTCGTTGCAACGTCACTCTCAGGGCAAATCGATTTGGAGATGAGAAATCGAAATTTTCATGAATTTTTTCAATGGTAAATATTTGAATGCATTATGCGGTACCATCAACCAAAGAGATACGCCGAGAAACTATTAGTTTTTTACTCGGTCATCTCTAATTTGCGACAGCTTTCAGCGTTGTAGCTAGAAAAATTAGGAAAATAATTATCAAAAGCGATTTTCTTTTTTTTTTCTTTTCGTGTCAGCGATCTATGACCCGATCCTCCACTCAATAACTTCGTAAGTAAGTTATAGGGATAAGCATCTAATAGAAAACAACTAATTTCGCCAAATTTAGTCATGCAAATAAGCTATACTGAGAATACAAACATCGTATCGGTTCGAAAAAATAATAACTCCGCGTCATTTGTTAGGAACCGCCGTTTGCATGTAAAACGTAGTCAAATGCAACGATCGATCTTTGGATTCATAACACTTTTTATAAACGTATAATTAAATCATAAAATCTTTGGATCAATAAGAGTAATTGGGACCACTTACGAAGGAGATCAAATTTTTTTCAATTAATTCCTCAATGAAACTATTTCAGTTTGAGCTAAAAAAAAAGTCTCAACTCGAAACGTCTGGAGATGAGAATTTTCACAGATCCACTGAAAAGGTTATTTGGCTAACGGAGCAAAAAAATGAAATTTAAGCGAGTAAATCAAGCAAATACATACGAAAAATTTCAAGTCTGCCATGAGTCCATTCAACCCCGTTTTAGTTATAACAAAATTTATTCAGAAAATCAAAGCAAGGGCTTCAAAATAAGAATCCACCCGCCACTACGGCTAAACCTAACTGAAATGAAGAATACCTGATATGAAGTTACCATCAGCAGCACTCTCTAACAAAAAAATTAATGAATATTTTTTGCAATACCAAACCAAAAAACACGTTTTTTAATACCCCTTAACTGAACAAAAAGTAACGAATTTCAAGACGCGAAAAAATATTATTGGGCGCATGCGCACTTTCGAGTTGACTTTCTTGCGTGGCTCAACTACATTTTAATTTTTTTTTTGTTTTTTCTAAAGTAGAATTATTAAATTAATTATTTAGTTCGGAACAAAATTTTTGAAGAATTTTTCCGGAGTTGTGAGGATGAAGGGAGGTGTTCGAAAATGTTTTGGTTGAAAAACAGTAAAATTATTCATTGTTATTTGGCTCTAGAACAAACAAATATTTGCCGTTTTTTATTTCATTTTTTTTAGTAGGGGGTTGTCATAAAAAATAGTGACTCGCGTGTAAGGAAGATGATTGATACTTGTGCAATTTACATCACTCGCACTCGGTTCGTTTCGCAAAATTCACACTCGTATCAAAATCACCTACTTTTTGCACTTGTATCATAAATAACGTATCTAGCATTTTGAAAAATAAGGAAAAAAATCTAATCATGAACTTAATTGAGAAAAGGCGAAGAAAAGGGAAATAAACAAATATCAAGATTTTGAAGAATTTGCTCTCGAATTTCGGTATTGGACCAGCTACGTTCATGAAGAACACAATTAAAGGTTCAAGAAACAATACGAATAAAGTCCAATTTCTCCACAAAAAAAAAAAAAAAAATGTTACAGAAGCCACATGTTGGCATTCGAACAACACTTTCAGAAAATACTCCAACAGCGTACGACGCAAAACAACCTCAATTCAAATATATGGCTGGGCTCAAAGTTGAAACTCTAACAGCACCGTTATAAAAAAAAACTCTAGCGCAGCAATACTTCACTAGAAAACCCAATTTCTCGATATTTATGCCGATAGTTATCGATATATCAATATTTCATTGCTAGTTTCAGATTAAGAAATTGCAAAAAACTATCGAAAATTAGCCATATCATTAATGAAAATATCGATCTATCGATGTTTTATCGTTAAAAACTGCTTTTCCGGAGATTTTTTGTTCGCAGTTTTCTCGTGAACTACTAAACCGATAAGCACCAAACCTCTTTCAGACTTGCTCCGTTACAATAGCCATCTTAAGTAAAAATTTCAGCCATATCTGTTCAGTAGTTTTCTCAAAACAGTGAACACAAAATTTTTTCCAGAAATTTTTCTTACTGAATTAATAGCCACCAAACTTCTAAGAAACTTGCACCAACATAAGGAAGATGTATCGTAAAATTTCAGTCCGATTTGTTTTGTCATTTTCTTAGAATTCCAGAAAAACGAGTTTTCAAGGAATTTTTTGTTTTCCAGTTTTCTCATAAACTATTTAACCAATAGGCAGAAAACTTCTTTCAGACCTGCTCCAGTATGAGAACTATCTCTCGTAGAAAAAAAATTTCAGCCCTATCCACCTGGCCGGTAATTTTCTTAGGACCATGAATAACATTTTTCGGCGACATATACATACACTATATGTATAGAAATTGGGTCAAAATGAAATAAGTTAGGTTAAAAATGAGTTTTAAAAAAATACGCTTTTATAATTCGAAGAGGAAAATAATCCGGAAAGAGAAAATAAAATTTCTCTCTTTTTTTTTCGGAGACAAAAACAAACAACTGATAAAACGGATATAAGTGTAGGTGTGTCACGTGAAAGTCGCACTAAAGTTGGTCATCTGGTGTACTTCAACGAATTGAATGAGCAAAATAAAAGCGTACAAAATGGTATCATTCGTTTTTTTTTCTCGTGAAATGAATAATTTTCATCATCCTCATCCCTAAGCCTTTTGTGAGGTCAATTTTAATATCGCATTTGTAAGCGAACTGGGTAAAAAGTAGGTTTTTATTGTAGGTATTAAATTTTTGTAGCTATTGACCTAAAATTACAGCTTTAAACTATTCCCTCTTTCAAAATCATAGCAAAAATGAACTTCATGGAAGTACCATCTACCCAGTCCGCACCAGAACTGATAGCATATTAAAATAGATTTAGTAAATATTTGTTCCATATTTCGTAGCTATTTGTCCAAAATTGAGCATTTTATGGCCAAAATAAAAATAAAAATAGTTGTACCGCAAGCACCGTCCGGCCAGTCCTTAACAAATTCGATAGATCATGTCTCTTCGTCCTTATCTTAAAGTTAATATTTGAAATCAAATTTTGTGAGTATCGGAAAAAATTTGCAACTGTACCATAGTAACAAGAAAATCGGTTAATATTCATATACTACGTATATTAAGAAATATGAATTTGAGTTTTTGATGGCAAAATTTTCCTCGAGTTATAAAACGAAAAATGTATTTATCCCAACTCCAAGGTCGTTTCATGAGATCGAAATTCTATTAATAAGTAAAAAACCTAGGTACTTACAAAGCATCCGGAGTCTATATTTGAGAACACGACTTTCCTCAGAAGTTTCTTTCTAGCTACGCTGTGAATCAGAAAAAATTTTCATCCCATTCCAGGGATGAAACCTGGAATCACCAAAAGTTTTGACATTTTTAATATTCTTTCAATAACAAAAATGATGGTTCAAGGTGGGCACTCACGATATTAGAACATGAATAACCGAATATTAAAAACAAGAAAAAAAAAGTTAGTTCAATGGCGTAAAAGAGATCTATTTGTGCCAGCTGATACTATTTTCTGGAGTTACACCTCCATCAGGAATATTAATATCCAAAGTGAACGCTGATATTACTTGAAAATTAATAAATTAAATAACTTATTATCCACACTCCCTCGTGATGGACCTTAACTTCAAGTAACAGATTTAAAATAAATATTCAAGCACTAAGAGTATAAAATCACAATACCTTGCAAGCGTGAACCTGTAAGTCGCAAAACATGAGGTCGAGATCTAATTTTTTTTGAAAATCAACGTTAATCGACACCGAGCGTGACCTCGTTGGTGATTAAAATACGAAAATTTCTTACTCACCTCTACACCTCTACAACGGTGTGATAAGAAAAATTAGGAAAAATCTGTCTCTTTCGGATAAAATATTTTCTTTAGCATTTAGCCTCTGATACAAGCTTCCATTCCACTTCGCATCCAAAAAAACGCATTTCAATGCGTATTTTTAGCATGCAACACTAGGTAGGTACTTGAAAAGTGGACGAAGTTAGTCTGCGTTTCGTTAAATAATACAAAATTTACGACGTTTCATCACATCATTGTCCGTGGTCGCATGTCTCTTTTTTATTTCTCTCGAAAAGAGAGGTAAACAATGCGCAATTAAGAAAATTATCGCATTATCAATAATGTAAACATTTCACCATATTTGGGCAACTCTGAGGTTACTTTACTGGATGTACGGATTGAGAAATGAGACCATTATGCGTTCGTATAAAGAACTAACGAGCAATATTACGTACAATCTTGTTTGAAATACTCCCAAAACTACTTGCCTGTGTAATATGCTGTATAAACGACATTTTGCAGGTAAAAAGAGACACTCGTTGAATGTCATTCGGCATAAAATTTTGAGCAATCACAAACTCGATCACACAAAATTTAGACGATTAACTTTCAACGTTGAAAGTGTATTTTACGACAGTCTAACTCACGAAAATTGAAATAGAACAGTGAAATAAAAGACCGTTGCAAAAAATGTTCACAAAAACAAAAAGTTGGAGGAAAAAAAACGAACCTCCTTGGTCCGCAACCGTTCTCCCAAATTGTGACCTTTCGCTATCCATATCTTGCCGAGGAACTACATTCGCCCAGTGAACTCTATTCCCTATGTGGTGTAGCTCTGTCCCTACGAACCCTCCTAACTGCGAGACATTTTATCGATTATGACGTTAATTATCCCCTTTACTACTCCCCAGTGAAGCAATACCAGTGAAGGTCTCCCGTTGCCTTCTCTATTTTCTCTCGCTATCTCAGTTCGAAGAATACATTGGCCCATTTACAATCTGTACCTCGCTGAGAGGGCTCCATTCTCTTATATTTCCAAAATATTTAGAATATCTGTAGAATAATAGAAATACAAAGTGTTATGTATAAGTGATGATATTATTTCCGCCATGTTTTTACGGCAGGAGAGAAACAAAACAATTTGATCGCTTTTCTTTTCATCCACAGACGTAGCTAAGGGGGGATGGGGGAAGGCTCTTCCCAAAAGTTTCGGTCAGTTGGCAAAATTGTACAAGTTGTTTATTAGTTTGAAAAATTACCCCTAAGAGGAAAATAAGGACATAATATACGAGTGTGTTAGGTGATTTTTTTTTTTGGTTTTTTTTTAGCAGTTGGTAATTTCAAAAATTTCAGTTGGCAATTTTCATTTTTTTATCCCTCCAAAAAAAGCCTTTCGCTACGTCCCTGTCTGCACCGTTATTCGAATTTTTTTTTACCATTTCAATCTATTTCAAGAAATAATATTTTTCTGGCTCTTCTTTCGCTAGTGATTACTCCACTAATTCGCAAATTCATTTACGTTTCTCTTCACTCGCATTGTGGGGCTCTTTGCCTTCTAACGTATCAATTAGCCAACCCCAACAACATGGTAAACGAGGCATTTTGACAAATCTGTTAAATTTCTTTTTTCATAATTATTGAGAAAAAATCCGATAGATAGCTCTCGATATTACGTAAATAAAAACATCTACACACATTCTCAGTCTGTAACACAGTTAGCGGTTGATCCAGGGGGAATAAGGGAATTTCCTTCACATAAAAAAAAAAAAAAAAATAGAGCAGCAAGCCACGCTAGAAAATGTTGGTTTTCTTAACCAAAAAATAAAATAAATAAATAAATAAATAAGCGCAATAAAAAAATCAAAATATGAAAATTATTTGGAAGAATATTATGGGTAAAAGTTATTGTTAAAATGAAATGTCAAGGAAATTCATAACGAAGTGAAAGAATGAAGAGTATTGCGAAGAAATAAAAACCGCAAGCAAGTTATTAAATGATTGTTTAGCAAATTAAGTAAGAGCCAGCCTGCTTTCAACAAGTTACTTTGGTTCATCTGAACTTAGCAATAGTTGAAAATTTTTTCAAATCACCTCCACGTATGAACCGTTAAGCCGACTGAGACCAAATTTTTCCCAATGATAAAATATAATATTTTTAATGTCTGTACCAAATTTCGTGACTATCGTTTAGAAATTACGCATTTTAGAACCATTAAACGCCACAAATGCCAATATAACAGGATGTACCAGATGCACTATCCGGCTGATCTGGATAAATAGAGTTCATCTTTGTCTAGATCCCAATAAGTGTACCCATGACTATCCGATGCAAACTGCAACTTGTACCGAGTTAAATCGAAATTGTGCGTATAATTAGATATATATGTATGAATTTCAACTAATAACGTGACAAGTTTCCTGCAGTCACGAGACGAAGAATAAACCTCTACCTCCGGACCCTGGATCTCAACACCAGATTGATTTTTATATGAAAATTTTATTCAAAAACCTACATAAACAACTTACCTCCGAAAATTTTTCTGTCATCCTCCCAAATGACGCTCTGAGTCCGCCTCTGAACACAAACAATTCGAAGTTATGGGCTTAATGTTATTCTTAAAATAATGATGGGTAGATTCTTCTTTTATAGTTTTCTTCATTAAAATACACATTTCTTATTTCTTTTTCATGAGAACGATTCATTTGCCAATTTTGGGAGCAGAGTGTGCAAAAAGATGTTTTTAGGGGTTTTTCAGTAGATTTTCCCCGAAAATTTACGTTTTTCCTTTTTTAAAATTCAGGGACCTCGGAAATCTGCTCTACTCTCACCCTCTCGACAAGTCTGAATGAATATGAAAAAAATGTATTGCGCTTCAAAATGATGCGTCCGAATATATAAAATGAAGAAAAATCTGCTCATTTCAAAAATTTCAACATTGGTCATCTTAAATGAAAATCCTTCCGTTTTATCACTATATTTCTTCAGTTTTCTTAGCTCACATTGGATGAGTAGGAAAAAAAAAATTATAATTATAAATGATCCGTCCAAACATACAATGAAGAAAAATCTGCATCCCATCGCAAAAATTTCAACAATTCATCATTTTAATACCAAATCCTTACGTCACATCATTATTTTCCTTCATAGTTTTCTTAGCTCGCATTCAATGAATAAGAATGAAATACATAATATATTAAGATTGTAAACGCAACCAAATATAAAATAGGGAAAATTCTGCTCCTAACAAAAAAATTTCAACTGTGCGTCAGTTTAGTTGAAAATCCTAGCATTATATTTATAGGGCGCAGCGGGTAGCACATGCTACACCCACACACAGACCTTGCTGTGTGCGTGTTTGATTAATAGTGACGAGATATCAATTTGCGAACCCAAAGTGTGTTTGGCCTACGTAATGTAGGGACAGGCCACACAACCTACCAGCGAGTGCGTAAGCACACTCCTCACCACTGGTAGGAAGTTGCCATAATATTAATTTTTCTTTCTAGGTTCATAAAATCTGTAGGCCAAGGTTAAAACTTTGACTATATACATACTGGACTGCTAATACTGATAAGAATAACACAGAGTCTAATGAACAACCGTTGAAGCTGAGTCAGACACCCGTATCCCCGTTCAAAATGTTAGTTTACTGGTAGGCTCAAAATGTTCCCAACCATTCGAAAAATGTTCTAGGTTATTCATATTTGAAAATTGAAAAATTAGAAGGTGTAATTAAAGAAAATGCGAATTTAAAGATTGAAAAAATTGTTGGCATAAATTTAGGCATATCCACCAATAAGAGCTATGCATCAATAAATCAAATTTTAAATTGATTTAACTGAAATTTTTGAACTTCTGAGTTTTACAAAACTACAACATTACCGATTTAATTCGTAATTAAAAGCAATAATTGTGGTAAGAAAATATCTAGTCAAAGGAAAAGACAATAAGTATTAATAAATTCGATAATGAACTAACATTTTGAACACAGATACGCCTGTTTGTTTTGAACACAGCTTTTTATCAGTATTAGCAGTCCAGTATGTATATAGTCAAAGGGTTAAAACTTAAAATGGTGTTAAGCAGCTGGTATCAAAGAATACACGGGTTCTTTTTTGCGTTTACTTCTTTTCAAAAGATAAGAAAAAAGTGAAAAGCTTAAATAAATATCTCTCCTAAAACGCTTCTTTCACAAAACAAAAGGAGATATTAGACCGTGAAGTCTTCCTCTTTAAGTACGGCAGTGATTCGAGATCAGGATGATATTTTCTCGCAAAAGAACGTGGAATGTTGATAAGGATAATTATTCTTTCTCTGAATCGTTAACGTACCCGCTAATTTATACATAAAAAAAATGAAGCGGATTGGCTTATAATTCTATTTTCGTCTCATACAGAGTATTCAAATATCCGAACACTTTTCAGGCGGGAAACAATGAAAAATTGCATTCTGAGAAAAATTCGCATTGTTTATTGGCCTCTGGTAATTATGCAACCGTACATTTCGATAATTTAGTGAATACTCTACACATACTTGATCAAACCTTCATTATCAATATTTAGCCATTCAATTTTCGGCCTTAAATCTGGATCGTTAACTATTTTACTCTTCGACTATACGTACATACAGTCAGTGTTGCCAGATTTTGAGAGTACGATAGCCGTACACGAACCTTTGAAAAGCCGTATATGACTACCCAAAGCCGTACATCTTGCAGGGTTGACTTTTTCTTAACCTTTTTTTGGAGATAAGATGGGGTATGACATGACTTTAGTTGAAGATTTTATGAAAATTTGGCTAAATTTATACGTTTTATTCTCGAAATATAGTTGAAGTTTCTTAGTTAAGTGTAGATTGAATTGATATCACCTGAATCACATAATTCAAACAGAATTTCAGCGATATATCGAGAATAAAACGTACGAATTCAACTAAATTTTCACAGAATATTCAGCTAACATACTTACATGACTCCAAAAAATTTCAGCTTTCTATGGTCAACGGTTCTCCAACAATTGCGTACGATAACTGTGATTATATGGAATTGAATGAATAAATTTCAAATTTTTCATAATAAAATAAACTCTGCTCTGGCCTACGTTCAAGTGATATGAATAATATTTACTTTGAAAATTCTATTAGCAAAACATTTAAAAACAGTAAATAAAGTACTTAAAAATTAAATTGCGAAGAAATTAATAATATCATTAAAATTTAGAAAAACTGCAGCCATCATGACAACAAGCCAAGTTCATACTTATTACTTCTCAGAAATTTCTAAGTTCACATCAATAATTAATTAATAATTTTCATCAGCTGTTTAGAGAACCATAGAGCTATGAGGCTACTTCTAAATCTCCCTCAAAACAATTTTTTTTTTCTTATCAAGGTTTGAAAGCCGTACATTTTGCCGTACGGCCCAACCTTCGGCCGTACAGCCGTTTCACATTAAAATAGCCGTAAGTTTACGGCCAAAGCCGTACATCTGGCAACACTGCATACAGTACTGCAGTATTGAACTAGTAAAGAACGATGATTTCAAATTAGAGATGCCGGCGCTAAATAGGCAACCACTGTGTATCACTTGACGTACTTAAAACTTCATTCATGTACGCTGTCTTTGTAAATTTGAGGGATAACTTTATGAAATGTATTCTCAACTCGTGAACTCGAGCAAAACGTCAAAAATACGCACAAAGTGCACTCGGGTTGCCTACTTTTACGCCGACATGTCTTGACATTAAAAATTACAAAGGGCCGGTGGAGCTTCACTGGTCGCGTACGACATATAGTCGAAGATTTTACTGCCTACATTCTTTCTTTTCAAATGGAAAACCTATTTTCATTTCTTTAATAATTTTACCACTTCTATCTGTCCTCGCCGTTTTCCTCTCTTAACCATTCCACTTTTCCTTTTCTTTAACTCCGCGTTGGGGAATTTAAGTTGGCTTTTTCGTGATTTTTTCTAGAGAAAAGGTGGCTCCAGCCACAATACCATCGTCTAATTTCAACCAATATTTAAACTCGGATTTATACTGACCGAACCTGACAACTCATTCAAAAACGGAGCATACAGATAATAGTCCACATTCGCGAATATTGCGTCCCTTTTGACAAAAAATAAAAAGCGATTTCGTGAAATATATGAGGCTCTGGGTGGCTGCATTCCTCAGGCCTTCACGAGGAAGCCTTATTTTCATGTAAGATTTCCATAAAATCTCGATTGTTTTTTTAAACCTTCCCGCTGTTACAACCTATAAATAAGCGACCTTACGCTAAGCTTCAGTTAATTTGCTGCGTTGAGGTAAAACGTCGAAACGAATGGCGGCTAAACAATGCTCGATCGTAATCCTTTACTTTCATCCACAGGCTGTTTCCAGGCAGATGCAAGTGCGGTGCAAATGTCACGGCATGTCGGGCAGTTGCGAGCTGAAGACGTGCTGGAAGTCGGCGCCTGAATTCCGCCTCGTAGGCAACACGCTGAAGGAGCGTTTCCGCAAAGCGGTTATGGTGGACCAGTCCAACCTGGGCTACGGTTCCGCCCTGCTGGTCGAGCAGAACCGCTTCGAACGCAATCGCAGGTCGCGCTACCGCAAGCCCAAAGGTCGTCGACGACGTAAACGAATAAAAAATGGCGGCGGTAACCAGCGCCGCGACAGCGGCGACAGCGGCGACAGAGGCGGTGGCGACCGTGATTTGTCGGCCCAGCTGCTGTACTACCAGAAGTCGCCCAATTTCTGCGAACGGGACGCCAGCTTCGACTTTCCGGGCACGACGGGCCGCCAGTGCAACCGCAGCAGCCGGGCCGTCGACAACTGCTTGTCGCTGTGCTGCGGCCGCGGCTACAACGTCGTCAAACGCAAACGCGTGGAGAAGTGCAACTGCCGCTTCCAGTGGTGCTGCTACGTCATCTGCGAGAACTGCACCGTGCACGAATGGGTGACCGTGTGCAACTGATCAGCAGCGATACGTACGCGGCCCTAAAACTAACATCCCTCCAACCCCCACCGCCAAATACGTCCGGAAAAGCAAAAAACCAAAAAAAACAAACAAAAACAAACAAACAAACCAAAAAAACGCACTACAAAAATCTGCTTTTCTGTAACCAACTCCAATGGGAAGCCGACTCACTTTGCCTTTTCTCATCTCGCTCGTCCAGCCACTGTTACTCGACAGGGTTTGTGAGCTGAAGCGAGAAGGCCAGTGACTCTATTATTCACGTAGCTAAGATAAATAACGATGCGCTGATTTTCTTCTTTTCGAGAAGTAGGTAACCCATTTCTCTGCGGATGGCTGTATTAAAAGTATTTCCACCCGGGGTGGCACGAAGTTTTTCGTGGCCCTGTGCAAAATAGGTTTTGCGAGCTCCCACCGGTCCCAACCGAGTCGATGACTTTTCTCAATTTCCCCTCCCCCATAAAACTCAGCTTTTGGTAAAACGCGCGGCTCACTGTTACACGTAAAGAGGGCCCCAAGTTTTATAGAAAAATAACTTTTTGGAATTGAACTTATACAGCTGGTTTCCAAAAATGGCTTAAAAGCAAAAACTTTTTGGGTGAAAATTGAGAAAAACGTGTCCCTCGGTAACGATGGAGAGCGCTTTAGCAAGAAGTGATAGAGAGAACTATCCCCTACGGATCAACCAAGTTTACATATTCAAAGGTCGCTTTAAAAACCTTCTACAGGAATTCGAAAATGAAAAATCCTGTAGGTGATTACGTCATTTTCAAAAAACCAAAACACGATTGTTTTTTTTCTTGCATATATATATGATCTAAAATGTATGAAAATGTGTCTCCCAACTGTTCTCCAAGATTACTCACTCATTTACCTCAAAACCCCCTTCCCTAGGGATGTAAACGATATATCGATGAGAAAAAAATAATCAGAAAAAAAAACTTTCCTTCGGTGCATTGTCATAAAATGTCAGTGTTTTTGGATTACTCTTAACTGCGTATAGCGTATGATAACATAGGAGGTAAGTATTTTCTGCACATTAGATGTATGAGTAACTAGGCCGTTTTGGAAAGTATAGATTTATTTTCTCAGACTGCAATCCCACTCGGAGTAGTAGCATTGACTTTGGACATTTCTGGTTTTCGGTATATCGCGAAATTATTCCATTTAGTAACTCAAACATAATATTTTTTGCAGTTAGACCACTTTGGAAACAAGCTCTCCAATTGCATAAAAGCAATCTAAATTATTATAAAAATTTGAGGTTTTAGCACAGTGTTTGAGAATAGGCTATTCGAAAATTTCACGAAGTTTAATTTTTTGCAACATGTGTACGAAATTTTGTATTTGCGGAGCACGTATGGCGCGATGAAAGAAAAATTTAAGACCACTTACTTTTTTCATTCCTTAATTTATTTTTGTCACTCCTAAATTATTTTTCTCGCGCCTAATTGGTTCCTCAGTATCCCCCACTTATTTAAATGTCCTTATTTTCTTTTATTTAAATTATTTCCATTTTTTTTTCTTAAAGATTGTCTCTGCCATAATAGGAATTCAAGCCAGCAACTCGCAGGTTTTATTCCCCTGATTCGAATACAGCATTCCGTACACTCCTTGCGAAAAATATTTTGTACACAACTCGGTCCAAAGTGAACAATCGATCAACTCGTGCCATTACTCCATTTTCCTATGGCTCGTGCTGGCAAAAGTTGCACTCGTTAAGAAATTGCTCACTTTCCTCCCTAGTGGCGTAATTAACTATTCTGGAATATATAAAGTTCACCATAAAAAAAACGGTCTTTCGTAATAACGAGGCCTGTCACCGGACTTCTTTAGGCGCGAGACCCTATGCGCAGGGATGTAGCCAGAATTTCTTCAAGGGGGGAGTCAAAAAAAATGTTTATTATCCCTCTTTTTGTAATCGTCGCTTTGAGAAATTTAGAAAATTTGAGAAATTTAGCATCCGCGAAACACACTGTCTTATACTTCCTACTAAAATTTTTTCCAAATTTTAAAAGTAATAGGCAAAACAAACGAAAAAATAAGTCACGAGGGCAATCACCCCCTTTGCCCTGCCTTGTCTACGCTTTTGCCTACGCGTAGACACCCGCGGAACAGCCCTCATGCTGAATCTCAGTTCAGCCAGCTGAAACAGATTACATAAAACAAAAGAAGGAAAATCATTTCGCATAACGTACATTTTCCAAAAGCGTCGACGCACAGAGCGCATTCGTAGCACAAAAATAAGTCAAATGCCTGTATCGGTTTTATGACGGCGATCCTCTTTACTGAAACCACCATCGGCGCTCATTCCAAACAAAGTGAACCGAAAATAACGGATCCCAATGCCCAGGTACGGGACAAATTAATATGCAGTTTAAATTTTGCTGCGGTTAACGGGCTGGCAAATAGGAGATTAAATGTGTGATAACTCGACCGCTAAGAGAAATCATACAACAGACGGAAAGTACAAATTTAAATTTGTTCTAGGAGGGAGCACAACCTAAGCAAAAAGACATTACAAAAAATTCAAAAACAGTGAAAAAAAAAAATCTATAACTTAGAAAATTACCCAACTTCTGAAGACAATACCGTCTCGCAAAATTCAATCGAAGACGTTGGTAATTTTAAATTTCTCATTGCTAAAAAAGATTATGGTTGGTCGGCAATGCCATGGCTGGTTAAGAATCGACACAAACGTATCGAAGGTGCCACGGAAAAAGAGTACAATTCAGAAATAGCAATTTTGAGGTTACAGAAAATTATGTGTTTTGTTGGCGGTTCTATACGTGTGTACGATGGAACGATGGAACTGAGAAAATGAGTCAAATCAATAATAACCTAAGAGGATAAACTACTCAAATTTTACACACGCTTTTCTTACCATTGGACAGGGCTAGTGTTCAAGACACCGGCGTAACTTGTCATAACTTCGAAATAATTTTTGACTCACACTCTTACTCCTCGTTGCAATAAACACAATTTTTTAATTTATTTGAAAAGTGGTTCCGACCACTCACGCATGTTTTAGACAAACTAAAGAAAAACCTCCTCGGCGTTTACAGTTCAACCATTTTTCGATAATAATCACGCAATTACGAGGTCTAGGACCACCTGTGGTATTCTTTGACAAACGATGCCTCCTAATTTCTGTTGCAAACAGTTCGGATAAATTAAATTATATCGTAAGATTGTAACTCGTGTGTAGAATAAATGTACGAATATTACGATATTCTTACAAAAGTTTGTAATTTTATCGGTTCGAAGGTAGTTCCTTTCAGAATTGTTTTCAACGTTACAATTCCTTCCTCCTCTGTAATTATTCGGAAAATATAATATTCGATTCCATTCTAATCGTGTGTACCGTTTCAAAAACACCGCAACGACCCTACAAATATTTTTCGAATACATCGTTTCATTTTAACAACACCAAAATTCAACGAATAAATTGCACACTTTTCTAAATATGGCCAGTGCGACAGCAGACCCGTATGGATGAGTCGCTTCACTGACAAGAAAGTCATTTCCTACGCCGAAAGTAAGTCCTCGAACCCAAAATAATATATCGTAATTTCTCAGTTACCAATTCCTAATTTCACAGAAACGGGTGTTCGTAAAATAAACATACACTTTTGATTTTACTTAAGACATAAGATAGGAAATAGACACGGACTTGAGATAGTGTTGCCGGACGTCCGTTTGCTCCCGAGACATCCCATATTTTCGACATGCGTGATTAGGCGCATAAAAATGTAAAAACCAAGACAGAAATTTTGAAATAAAAAATACTCGAAACGGATTTTATTTTGAAAAACAGAAAAAACAGAGTGCTATTTGTATAACAATAAAACAGTAATTTGTACCACACTGCCGTAACTTAAATTAAAAACACGATCGATGTATGTCGGTTTAAATGATGAAAACTGCGTGAACAATTTTTTCAATTTCATGCTCCTGCCGATGAAAGGCGAAGGGTAAATTAAAAATTTTATCAGACTTTTTTTGAAATAGTGGCCCCTTAACCTCGAATTTTTGGTTCGTCTCGGAAATATAATTGGGATCATGTATTTTTGGAATGTACTGATAATTTGTCCAGGAGTGACAAAAAAAAATCCGGCAACCTTAACTGGAGAGTATTTTGTTTGCATACAGCCCAGAAACAAGCACAAATTCTTCTTCAACTTAAACATAACGCAGCTAACAAGTTTCAATTCGAAATTAAAGCACAGGAAGTGGGCTGAGGCGGAAATACGCAGTCACAAGTGCAGAATGCAAACTAATTTCAGCATCTATACCGCCAATTCAAACTCAGAAAAAATGATTGGACGATTATAATCTTCGAGGTGATCTAAGAATAAACCTACAACCGCAAACATCATTCGGACGTAAGGACTAATTTAAAAATTTACAGTCAAATATGCGCAAACCAAGCGCAAAATACTATTTTCATTTGCAAGTTGTAAATGAGTATGCTTACATTTCAAAATCTCAAAATTTTCCCATTAAAACTTATGAATAAGGTGAACACGGATTTGCTGACGAAGTTAGAACAGAAAATTCAAAACAGAAAACAGGGAAAACAACAATTGGATCATTCAAAGGTAAGTAAACATTTCCCACTGGTGGGTTGGTTCTATTTAATTTTATTCATTTTGACTATCTCACTTTGTTGTCAAAAATGTATTTTTACTGCACAAGTAAGACAATGACTGAATGTGCCAGCAAACAAAAAATGAGTGTTCGTGCCCCCGGTGTTTCGCTCAATTTGTAAGACGTAAAAATAAAAATAAGAAGATAGTATGCATACCGATTGTAAAAAGGTCTGTACCCAAACGATGGGAAAAACACTATCGCAGCAAGATTCGCTAGAAAAAGTAGGTATTCGAGAAAAAAGAATTATGAATTTTGATGGTAACATTAAATGTCTGTATGTTTATACACGTTAATTGTATGTTTTGATTGTATGAAATTTATTAGCTGCTGACGAAATATTAGACAATGTGAAATTTAAAAGCATATTATTTCTCAAAATCAAAAACTGATTAAGCCGATAAAGTATGGTAAATAATCGGATAGTTTCAAATAAAATCAAAGAAATGCGTAAGTTTTTAAAATAATAAAAAAAGGAACCGTGAACATGAGGACAATTTTTATAAAAAAAAATTTCATGCAAATTGGAAAACAAAAAGTAAAAAAAAAAAGCTTTACCCGAAGTACTGTTTGTCCATCCGAACCAAAATTGGTAGCAAGCTAAAATAAATTCTAATAAATATTTGTTTCAAATTTCGTTCATATTATTCCAAAATTCCGGCATTTTATGACTGTGAAATACCTTGTTGTGAGAGATATTCACAAGTAGAAGGTAATCTACGGCTTTGCGTGTTCTGCCACTTCATACATCAAGGTATGGGAGAGCCAAATCCAATGCAAACACTGGCAATTTTTTAGCCTGTTTTGTGAACTTATATACTGAATTTGGTAGACACACGCAGACATACACGTATGGTATTATGTCATACTTTATTTTGTTTCTTGCCTCGTAAGGTGATAAGAAATGACGCAGCACGTTTGCTGCTGGTCCGTGACCACCAAGATCCTGATCAGGTAATTAGTCACAGCCTGTATAATGTATCCCACCTGTACATACGTACAGTAATGAACATACAAATGTATGTGTATTATTTTGTTTAACATCATAAAGATGAAAATATGTCAGCCTTTGGGCAGCAACTGTTGTTGAGGGATGTGAGCCCCTAAACCTCATACAAGTATTGTCCCCACAATGACCAATATAGAAACAAAAATACCGGTATCGGAAATACCATCTAGCCACCAATTTGCACCAAAATTGGTAGCTTATCACAATAAAAGATAATCAATATTTGTTCCGAATTTCGTAGCTTTTGGTGCAAAATTGAACATTTTATGGCCAAAATAAGAGCGAAAATGGTGGTACGAGAAATACCATCCGACCGATCTGCACCAAAATCAATAGATGCGGTTCTTTACTTAATACAAATATTTGTACCAAATTTTGAGATTATCGAACAAAAATTGCGACCTGTACTACCGGAATAAGAAATTGATAAACATACTCTGAAGCACCATTCTTCCGTGCTTTGGTTTGTGCTAGCACTAGATTTCTGGTAACATTGTAGAATTTTTTGTTTCCGAGGAGACAAAAAACATTTTTTTTTTTATTCACATCGAGGTAATAATTGGCAAAATAGTATCGAGAAAATAGCTGCCAAAATAATATCGAGGAAATAATTTCGTAATATAATTAACAGCTTGTGTTTATTACAGTGATGTGTATGTATGTATGTATGTATATATATATGTGAATTCGAGTTACTAGAGCCAAAATTTTCTTGAGGTCGTGAAACAAAAAACATAGGCACCCCAACCCTAGGGGCTAATACCGCACTAAGCGTAATAAATAGATTTCCTAAAGAAAACCTACTTAAAAAAGAGGAAAAAAATATATCTATGATTAAGAAACATATTGAAATAAAATCGCATGAACAAAATATAGAAATCACATTAAAACAATATTAGTAAATAAGTTAATCATGATTATTGTAAATGAGAATAACATTGGCGTGATCTGTGTAAGGGAGAAATATATCGTTGTGCCCTATAATCATTTTTTCTGCAATATATTCCAATTAGTTGACCATTAAAAAAAATAAATAAAAACCAAACTTATGGTACTGGAGGAACCATCCGGCCAGTCTGTACCAAAATTTACATTGTGTTAAAATATATTAAATTGAATATTTGATAAAAATTTTGTAAATATTGGTCCAAAATTAGTCATTTTATGGACATAATAAAAACAAAAACAAAAATAGTTGTAAGGGAAGAGTCATCCGGCCGATCCCAAACGAAGTTCACAGCATAGGTACCTAATATAATAAATTATGAAAAATATTTGTTCTGAATTTTGAAATTAAAGTTTGAAAACATTACCTCTTTCAAAATCAAAACAAAAATGTACTTTACGGAAATACCATCCCGTTCATCTATAAGAAAATTGATAGCATGTAACAATTAATTATAATAAATATTTTGTTCAAAATTAAGCATTTACAGCCAAACTAAAAAAAAAAAAAAAAAAAAAGCTTTACTGGAAGTATCGTCCGGTCGATCCGCACCAAAATTGGTAAAATGCTACAATAATTTATAATAAATATTTATTTAAAATTTCGTACACATTGTTTCAAAATTCCGCATTTTATGACTAATATAAAAACAAAAAACTCTCGCGCAGCAAGCTTCGCAAGAAAAAGTAGATTTTCTTTGTTTAAAAATCACCTATATCACCAACATTCTTCTACTAAAGTAATATATAAAATATTTATACATTTGAAAAAAAATTACCAATATCCCACAAATACTATGCATGCGATAAAATATACCGATTAAATATCTTGTTTTCAAAATATTTTATGAATGCGTTAAAAATCATTATTTTTTTGTGAAATGAAAAATTATTCCAACTTCTAACAAACACAATTATAGGAAATAATTCGATGGTTTTCTTTCCTGTAGTAAAGAGAATCGTGGATTATATATATATAAAAAATATTAAAAAACACTAACATGAGAAAAAAATATCCCAAATTGCAAAACGAAGCATAGTGTAGTTGTCAACCTTCCAGTTACGAAAATATAAGCGGAGATTTTAGAATCCGTGTTCAAATCTAGTGTACATCAGCGTGTGGGGGATAGACGAAAATTGACTTTTTTCTGAGATCGTGTTGGTTTTAGGTTAAAAGAGTGGTTTTCTCGATGAAGACTAGAAAATTAATTTTTCAGGACCACTATCAGGAGGATAAGAGGGAAAATCACACTAAATAGCTAATAAGTTAGGAAAAAATTGACCAATCAAAATAAAAATTGGTAGGTCTAGTCCTTATATGAGACATAGTCTTTATACTAAATTTTGTGACTATTGAAAGAGAGCAACTTTTATTGAGATAACATGAAAAATTAGCACCTCCAACAGCCCCAGAAACCATAATAGAAATAGAAATCAAATTTGGAATCATGTTAGATATACTTCAAATCAATATCTGTACCAAATTTTGTGATTATAGCCTGAAAATTACACATTTTAGAGCCATTAATCGGCCAAAAATGCGACAAAATCGCTCCTACCAGACGTACCGTAAGACCTATCGACACCAAAATTGGTAGGTATTATCACTGACCGAAAGCACATATTCATATCAAATTTCAGGCCTATCGATTGAAAATTTCGACCTGTACGCTGTTTGATAAATAATTCATATGAACTGACCTACTGGACGGACTATGCGACCGATCAGGACCAAAAACAATAGGGTTCTTCCTTAAATGGATCCAAATATGTACTTCAAATTTCGAAACCACCCGATTAAAATTACACCTGGAAATGGACTCAACGAAAAAATGGGTACATAAAAAAAAATAATTTTCAAAAATAGTACCTAAATGCTCAGAAAATCATGAAACGAAAAACGTACCCACTCCCACCTTTGGATCCGAATACTCAGACAATTTTAATAAGGAGATTTTTGAAAAAAATATACTTAAAAATAAAAGTATCGGAAGTACTATTAGGCGGATCCGCGCTAAATTCGGTCAGGTACTACAATAAAATTATAATAAATATTTATTTTAAATTTCGTCGCTATTGTGCAAAATTGAGCATTTTATAGCCAAAATAACAACAAAAACGATGGTACGAGAAATACGGTCTGGCCGATCCGCACCAAAATCAATAGGTCTGGTTCTTGGCCCAGCACAAATATATATATATATATATATATATATGTGTGTGTGTGTGTGTGTGAATTTGAGTTATTGGTGTCAAAATTTTCCCGAGGTCAGGAAACGAAAAACGTATGCACCCCAACCCTGGGGGAAAATACCGCACCAAGCTTAATAAGTAAATTTTCTAAAGAAAACCTACTTAAAATGGTTGAAGGAAAAGCAAGCACTTGCTTGGTTTCGGATTAAATTAGCGACTGTAAGCGTTAATAGAGCTTCCACTTTCGTCATTAGGCACCAAGCGATACAATGCAGTATTGTTAACTCTGATAAAGACCAACATTTATACTTACCGACTGGCTAATTCAAATAGTATTTCTATTCCTTTTTTTGTATATAATTTTTTTTTAGTTTTTGTTAATCATAGTGAAGGATTTCCGGAACTAACCTAAGGATTCAGTGAGTAAAAAATGTATTATTTTCGTCAACCAAAACACGCCAAATGTGTAGTTAGAATATCCAAAAATGAATTCCAATAAAAACATTTTTTTCTATTTTTAAAGACACTAAAGTTATTCGTAAGCTGTTTCGTTAATTTTAAATATGATAAAAATGTGGCGTCTGTCGGTACATTCGTTTTTCTAGCCTAAAATTGAAATAGTGGAGAATACGATGCTGAGACATCATTAATTTTTTAGGTTTGGATACTTCGTCTGACTGTTTGTTTGTTTGCCTGTCTCTGTTTGTTTGAATTAAGTTGGCAAAACAACGGCTGAAGCTTTTGTTTTCGAGAAACTTGGGAGCGCAAAAATAGTAGACGCTTCTATAATCTCCTTACACTTTGTTTCATTTAAATACGTTCACTGAAACCTGAGAAAATGACTTTTTTCTTATTTTTCTTCAATTTTTTCAATAATAACTTCTAACCGCGGCTTCTTTCGCATCCATATAGGAAACAGGTGCAAAATTTATCACACTCATATAATCCAATAAACCGAGTTTGTCTGTTTGTGAGCCGGAAAATAATGGAAAATTTAAGAAAAACATAAAATATGGGTATTGCTAGAAAGATGAGAAAATTTGCTCGAATCTCCTTTCTATGTAATTGTTTAATCATCTTCAGCAGCATGAAAATAACAAATAAAAATACCTTAAATTACTTGCAAATTCCATTTTTGAAATCTAGAAATCTCTTTTTTAAGTAGGTTTCTTTTGAAAATCTACTTATTACACATGGTGCAGTATTAGCTCCTAGTGCTGGGGGTGGGTACGTTTTTCATTTCATAGAAAAATTTTGGCACCAATAACATAAATTCATGTATTTATATATATTATATATATATATATATTGCGGACTACCTTACTTCATGAAAGATATTCCTATAACAGAAGGTTTTCTACAATTACTGGATGTTCACCACATATCATACACAATGTATGGGGGACCAAGACCTAGGTGAACACTGATGATTTTGGAGCCAATTTTGTGGGCTTATATACTGGCTCCTTACATGCACACAAAGATACTGATGTAAAGAATATGTACACTTGCGTGCGCATGTGTGTGTGTGTGTGTGTGTGAGAGAGAGAGAGAGAGAGAGATAACTAACTGTGACACATTTTATCATTGCCATAGTAATAGGTAAAATATGGTATGTGCACTGATAAGCCAGACTGCAACATCATCTGAGATGTGAACTATCAATTTGTTATGGTTCAGATGTTGCAACATACTTGCATAAATTTGCAAGTAAGTACAAACAAATATACAATGAGTTTAAAATGCAGTGCACAAAATTAGTCAACTTGCGATGGCAACTGTCATCGAGAAACTGAGCCTTTAACCTTATACTTGTGATCTAATCCCACAGCTACTAACCTCAGTTTTTGCACCCTAAAAATGATTAATTACATGCCTGGGGGATTAGTTAGAGTTTACTGCTAATTTTCATCCTGCTCCTACTTCACCAGCACATTGCCAGTGGCTGATGCCATGTATTTGTAAGACTGCATTTAGTAAGCTTGTCAGTTTGAACAGTTTTTGTCACTGCAGTGTCCCCTTACTCGAGGTGGTTGGTAATTAGTTTGTTAGTAAGGATGGTATCGAGGATTTGGTTTTTTTTTTTGGAAGGATGAGGATTAATGTGCCCTTTGTAACAGCCAAAAGGATATCTAATTGTACAGTTTAGAACGACTTTCAGTGTTACACTATACACGAGATATTTCACACTAGAAAAGTATTAATATCTCTATGATATTTAAAAATAGTTAATTTATTATCCACGACTATTGTGGGCATTAACTTCTTGAGAGACTATAATAATATTTCAAACACAAAGATTAATTTAACACTTTTAATAAAATAATACTTTGTACGACACAAGTACATTAAATAATATTTCAAACACTAATTATTAGGTTGAACATTAGGATTAAACCCTTTAAACAAGGACAGTTTATTAGGAAGCTAACTGGTAGCACTGTGTAACAATTCCTTCGAATCAAGGGTTTATATACCTGTTCAGGGCATGTAAGTATACATGATGGATAGGTTAAGTGAGGTAGGGACTTGTTATTATAGGGATGTGCTGACTTGCGATATAATCGAGGGACGGGCACAATGAGGACATGAATATGAAGACAATACATCTATATTCATAAAATTAAATACGGGTAATTTTGTGGTTGTTTATAAAGAGCTGTGGGATGTTTTGTTAATTGGCAAATACCTATATTTTTTGTAATTGAGACTGTGTAGCCGAATATGTTTATCATATTTAAAAATAGATGAAAATATACGTTACACCCTTGTACTATCAGTAATGGTAAATTAGAATCATTCTAAACCTTTGGGTAGAGTAACAAGGGGAAGGAGTTCTGTTGTCATTTTAGTGACTATGTTTTCCACAGGTGTCATTTCTGTGTCCATCAAGAGTTCCCCTTCAATTTTGGCCTGGTCCATAACTATGACTTTCAGCATGCCATAATGGCCAATCCAAGTGTCATACAACATGATAGCTACAGTTGGACCTGTCATGTCATAGAGAGAAATTGCTTCTAATCAACGAGTTGCTTTGTCTATCATAGTCAGAAGGAATTGGTATCCTTAGGAAGGGGCAATAGGCCCACCGAGAATATAAGTATTGTTTTAAACTAGTCTGTATGTTGAAAAGATTTGAGAGGCAAACGAGTATGTTCCAGACTTTTGACAATTCAGGCAACTGTGAGCCCCGTTTGTTGCAGTCAGATTTTAATTGAGGCCAAACAAATCTTGATGATATTAAATTAGCAGTACATTTGGGTCTGGAGTTTGATAAGTCATCCACACTGTCAAATGCCATTTACAGAATTTTTTCAGCAGGAACAGCCAATTCTTGCATGTACTGATGTGCTAACGATTCTTTGATTTTATCAAAAGCTTTTTCAGCTTCTTCATTACAATCAAGTGAAATTTCATGTCCTTTTTTATTGGTCTTTATTAATACAAACAGCTTACTTTATTCAGCTGCAGCGTGGGTAAGTCGCAATCTACAGTTTTCAAGAAATTGAAAAAAAGTGGCTTTAAAAGTTATAAAATACAAGCTTATCAAGAGCTCCTCCCACCAGACATGGAGAGAAGAATGCAATTTTGTTCCACTGCATTTGACTTAGCCAATTCAAACCTAGAATTCCTCTCTTCTATCATTTTCACAGATAAAAGTTCATTCTCGCTGCATGGATCACCAAACTCACAAGATGTGCAATTATGGTCTAAAACTAACCCAAGAAGTGTCTACCATGGTTAATCCCAATATTGTCAGAAAGTCAACATATGGGCTGGCATTTGGAATAAAAATATTATTGGGCCAATTTTCATTGATGGTGCTTTTATTGGCAAAAAGTACCTCAACATGTTACAAAGTCCTATCTCTGAACAAATTTTTGAAATAGCTGGTAGAGAAGAACTTTAGTTCCAGCATAATGGATGCCCAGCCCATACCTACAGAAATGACACAGAGTTTCTTCACAATTCATTTCCAAATAAAGTCATCAATGAACATCCCCTTTTTTGCCAGTACGATTGTCTGATCTCAGCCCAAATGACTTTTTTTTATGGGGCCACATTTCAACTGTAATTTAAAATCGCCCACAACCATTTGAGACTATTAATGATTTATGCGAGGCTATTCAGCAGTGCTGTGATAATATTAGCCACAAACATCTACGGAATGTTCAAGCAAACTTATATGATCAGCTCAGCTACTGTATCAATGCCAATGGAGGTCATTTTGAACATTTGATTTGATTCAGTTCCACTCTTTGTGTTGTTTTTCAGTTATAGTTATTACTTTCATTTATTAGAAGTGCATTTGTTACAATTGGATTGTTGTCTTTTCTGAATTATTGTAATTATTTAATAATTATTAAATTTATTAAATGTGCATTTATTGAATAGATTGCCAAGATATCTAATTTTCTCACAGATGCACTTGTAGCCTCAAAATTGGAAATGGCAATGTAAAACATATGGGTGATTCCCATTTCGGTGCTAGTAATATTATTTCCCTTTGTAGCGTTGAAATGAGAATCACCCTGTATAATATATATATGAATTGAGTATTGGTGCAAATTTCCTGAGGTTGAGAAATCAAAATCGTACCCACTCCTAACTCTGGGCGCTAATACCGCACCAAGCGTAACAAGTAGATTTTGTAAAGAAAACCTATTTAAAAATTCTCCTAGTATTGTTGATCAGACTGCAAACGTTTGACATTAATACAAATTTCACCATTAGCACTTCAAAAGTGTCATAAGCAGTTGTAATTTGAAAACCGATCGCTTTGTTTCCTCTAGCCAGCAAAAAAATGGTCAAGGGTTTGATCGGAGTTTCGGCAGATATCTGCCTCGAATCACTTCCTGATCCGGGAAACAGATTCACATTAGGCGTCGAACTTGGATCTGGCATCAGCGGCACAGTTTACGAAGCTGTCGATACCCAAGACGGTGAGTATACTTCAGTATTTTTACCTATTCGAAGTTTAAAGACTGAGGTGCATCACAAAATAGCAAACCAAAAACGGTGAAAATTACTTTAATTACAGTTTTTTGTAATAAAAAAGAACTGCAACTCTAAATGGAACTGGAACGAGAAAATTATTCCTTTAGAAAATTTCAAAACATGTGCTCACAAACTTCCTAACCAATTTCCAAGTTTGTTGGAAGTTTCATATTTTCACCATAAAGAAAAGCTCTCTTGTGACATACCTTCCATTTGAAGACTGATTGCTAATATTCAATTTTTTCCCATTTTCCCATAAAGGAAACAAAACTGTAGCAATCAAAATACAAAAAGTAATCCCTTGTTACGAAGACGATATCAAGGAGGAGTATAAAATATTGAAATACCTCGCAACACATCCCAATTTACCAGCCTTTTATGGAGCTTATTACAAACAAAACGAGGTCTGGTTTGTACTGGAGGTAAGATAATAATGAGAAAAAATAGCTCCGAAAAACGTTTTCTCTGAAATCAAAATATTCATGAGAACACCTCAAATGTCACAGTACAAAAATGCGTGGCGTGAGCAGCGATTACAAAGAAAAAAAACCCAAGCGCAGTAAGCCTCGCGAGCAAAAGTAGGTCTTAGAGAAAAGAGAATTATGAACTTTGGTGGTCACATTAATTGTCTGTAAGTTTATATGCGTAAATGGTATGTTAAGATTGAATGAAATTTGTTAGGTGCTGACGAAAAATTAGAAAATATGAAATTTAAAATGCATTTTTTCTTGAAATGAAAAATTAATACAGTTATAAAATAAAAGAATTGAAGAATACATGAAAATGTGCATAATTTTGGTTAAAAAAAAAGTTCATGCAAATAAGAAAAAAAAGAGGAAAAAAAGCTTTACGGGAAGTACCGTCCGGTCGATCCGCACCAAAATTGGTAGCATACTGAAATAAATTATAATATATATTTATTTCAAATTTTGTGTATATTGTTCCAAAATTCCACATTTTATGACCAATATAAAAACGAAAATAGCGGTACCGGAGGTACTGTCGAGCCGATCCGCGCCAAAAATGGTGTACCGGAAGTATCGTACGACCAATCAGCACCAAAATCAATAGATTTGATCCTTGGCCTAGTAAAAATATTCGTACCAAATTTCGTGATTAACGGATAAAAATTGCAACCTGTACGGTAGGAACAAGAAAACGTAAAATACTATATATATATATATATATATATATGAATTTGAGTTATTGATGCCAAAATTTTCCTGACGTCATAAAATGAAAAACGTACCCACCCCAACCCTCGGAGCTAATTCCGCACCAAGCGTAATGAGTAGATTTTATAAAGAAAACCCTCTTACAAACTCTAACGCAGCAGCATAACTCCATTAGAAAAAGAAGGTTATTGAAAAGTAGAAAATTAGTAACTAAAAAGTTATTAATAGACCATAATTACGATGATTGTATTAAATTTTGAACCGGTTGACGTAATTAGGCATTTTATAGCCAAAACGAAACAAAAATAATGTTATCAGAAGTATCCAGCTGATCCCCACCAAACTTTATAGCAAATTATAATAGATTATAATGAATATGTGTTTCAAATTTCGTATCTATTGGTCCAAAATTAAGAATTTTATAACCAAAATAAAAACGAAAATAGCGATATCGGAAGTACGGTAGAGCCGATCCTCAAAAAAATCAATAGGCGAGGTCCTTGGCTCGGTATTAATGTTTGTTTCAAATTTTATGACTATCGGACAATAATTGCGAATTGTAAGGTGGTAACAGGAAGTTGGCCTATATAGTACAAGCTGAAGTACCAGTCTAACAGACGAGTTGGACAAACCACAAAATATCACCAAATATCTGACTTATTTTTTAAGTTCTCTTAATTGAGTAAGAAACCATTCTGTAATTCAAGAAAATTTTGGTTTTTTAACCGCATTATTTCTTCAAAAGATATGCCCTTACAAATATATTTGTGAATGTATTTGTACTTTATTGTCAATACGTGATAATTTTTATGAATTGATTGTACTTCTTGGTTTTAAGACGTGGAAATAAGCTTGAAAAAAGACTAAAGGCAGAGGTTAAATGAAGCACCTATATTTAATAGTTTTTGTCATAACATAATTGGACGTTTATACTGAAACATTTCATCTAATGATTACAAAATTTGAAGGCCATGGATCACTATTTTCATTCAATAAAAATACTAATAGGCAACAGTGACATACCAAAGGCATTTTTTGGGAAGGAGAAAATCAAAAATTTCCGGCTGAAAAGGTTAAAAATCTGAACTGAAAAGTTTCAAGTTTTCCTTCATAATTTTTTTATTCCCAAATCCTCTAGTATGGAAATTTTTGCTTTTGTTTTGGCTATAAAATTTTTAATTTTAGACCAATAGCTATGAAATTTAAAACAGATATTTATTATGATATATTATAACTTGCTATAAATTTTGGTGCAAATCGGTTAAACGGTAATTCCAATAAAGCTATTTTTGTTTTTGTTTTGGCTACAAAATTTTGAATTTTTGACCAACAGCTATGAAATTTGAAACAAATATCCATTATAATTTATTCTAGCATACCATCTGTTTTAGTGCGGATTGACTTGATGGTACTTCCATTAAAGTCATTTCTTTTTGTTTTTAGTCTGGCTATAAAATGCTAAATTTTGAAAAAATATTTATTATAATTGATTGTAACATTCTACCAGTTTTTGTGTAGACCAACAGGATAGTATCTCCTTCAACTCAATTTTTGTTTTTAATTGTTTCAAACTGTGTAATTTCAAAATTCAGAACAAATATTTTTAAATAGGATTTCTTTAGAAAACTCACTTATTATGCTTAGTGCAGTACTAGCCCCCAGGGTTGGGGGTGAGTAAGTTTTTTGTTTCATGGCATCAGGAAAATTTTGGCACCAATAACTCAAATTCACATATATATACATCAATTTCTTGTTCTCACGGTGCAGGTTGCAATTTTTGTCCCATAATCACGAAATTTGGTACAAACATTTTTACTGAGCAAAGGACCTGACCTACTGATTTTAGTGTGGATTGGCCAGATGGTGCTTCCAGTACCACCATTTTTGTTCTTATTTTGGCTATAAAATACTCAATTTTGCAACAATACCCACAAAATTCGGAATAAATTTTTATTTTGATTCCTTGTAGTACGCTTCCAATTTTGGTGGCGATTTGCTGGGGGTACTTTTAGTACCACTATTTTTGTTTCAATATTGCTTATAAAATGCAGAATTTTGAAACCATATGCACGAAATTTGAAATAAATATTCATTAAAATTTATTTTAGCATACTACCAATTTTGGTGCAGATCATCCTTAAGGTACTTCCAGTAAAGCTTTTTTTCCCTCTTTTTTCTAATTTGAATGAACTTTCCTTTTTTACAAAAATTAACCACATGCTCATGTTTTCACGTTTTTTTTATTTCATAACTTTATTATATTTCATTGGTTTCATTTTAAATTATATGATGTGTACCACACTTCATCATCTTAATTTATTTTTCATTTTTTCAAGAAAAAATGCTGTTATATTTCACATTGTCTAATATTTTGTCAAAAGTCAACACATTTCATACAATCATAACATACCAAAAAATTCATAATTCTTTCTCTCAAAAACCTACTTTTTCTAGCGAGACTTGCAGCGCTAGAGTTTTTTCATCTTATTTCTCTCAATAGGAAGAAAAAAAATGAATGTCTGGAATGAAACTGCTGACATTAACACAAACAAAGTCACCAGTTGGCAGATGTATTGCTGCGCCTCTTATTGGGTTATTCATTTGATAAGTAATTTTCAATATCACTCACACACAGACACTAATGTTAAGATTACTTTCACACACGCACTCACACGTAGACATTTACGCAAGACAACTTTAAACCTTAATTTCAGCAATTTGGCTGAACAGATTTTACTTTTTGAGGTCTATAAACCACTGTAGGATATTCTTCATGTGGTATGAGTTTTGAAAAATTTTGTTCAGTATATTAAGAGAACATTCAGGACAGAGAATGGTAACTTGTCTTTATATATTAGATAACATAAAATTATACATATATGAATTTGAGTTTTTGGTGCCAAAATTTTCATTGAGTTATGAAACAAAAAACATATCAACCCCTACCTTCAGGTCGTTCCACGACACCAAGATTAATAAATAGATTTTCATAGAAAACCTACTTAATTAGGTTTCTAATTCAAGTTTCTGAATATAATTAAGGTTTCGTGAATTTTATTGTTACTAGGCCTATTATTATTCATCTTCACGATGTACATGTACTAACGACGGTGCTCGTCACGGCACTTCTTTCAAGTACTTTTTCATTACAACTGATTCTTTCATTTTCTAGCACTGCGACGGAGGACCAATAATTAATTTAACACGTTCACTATACGCCAAAAATAGACATCTTTCTGAAGAACAAATAGCTTTTGTTCTCAGGGAAACAGTGAAGGTCAGTAGCGGAGATTAGCAAGTACTCTAGTCAGGCGTGTACAGAAAAATAAAAAGATTTCAGAGGAAAGGGGCCCAAAATAATTTTCTTCAAATGTGGTAGGAATAGGCGTAACAAAAGCTACAACCAGGTAAGTTTGGGAAATCGGCTTTCAATCTAAAATTAGTTGATTTTTTTCAGAAAGGTTACTTTCTGAGATGAAAAATAAATTTCTGGTGGGGAGTTGTACCCCCAAAACACCGCCTGTACACGCGTCTGACTCTACTTATAGATGCGTAATTATAACATACTCATTGCCGTCACTTTTTTTTTAGGCTCTCTGCCTCTTACACGAAAATCATATTATTCACAGAGATTTAAAAGCAAGCAATATTTTGCTAACTAGTGAGGGACAAATCAAAGTTATCGATTTCGGCTTGTCCCGGTAAGCATCTCCAATTTGGAACTTGTGCTCTTTCCAAAAGTTTTCGTAATTATTATGTTCACTTGTAGAGGTCTTAAGAGCACTTTAGACAAAAGACATACGTGCGTGGGCTCTCCCTGTTGGATGGCTCCAGAGCTAATCATCAGTGGACGTGATAACAATGAAGAAAGAACATCATATGATAATCGAATTGATGTGTGGGCCTTAGGTAAGCAATTATTCCAGTAACTATCGCCAATACCTAGCAATGATATTCAGAAACTCTTCCAAAGAAAATATTTCAACATACTTTAATTTATGATTAACGCAATGTAGAAGAAATTTTTTACAATGACATAGGTATAAGCTTTGGCTGAATAGAATATATACATGATTTCAAGTAAAAAAGGGCAAACACGTTGAAAAGGAACAAAAAAAAACATAAAAAAACCGACGTTGACTAAAAGTATTTGAAAATAAATAAAATTTCACCAATTTTCAATTAAACACTAAAAAATATTTAGGTACTTTGGAATGAGATAAATTAGTGAAAAGTAACACCTTATACATATATCCCTACGGTAAACCATAGGTAATATGTTTTCTTATTTGTGATTTTTTTATTGAAGTATTACAGTAGGTTACAGTCATCATGTAAGAAATTCACTTCTAGCTTGTTAATTTTGTTTATAAGATCAATACAGTTAAATAGAAATATGCTAAAATAGGTTTGGTAAAATTAATTTTTTAATGTACCCTTTTATTAGTGTAAAAATGTTGAGTGAAACCTAGCGCACTTATACCGACACACACTCACACTATATTGATTGCAGCGCTAAACAAAACAAACGTGGTGGTCTATGGTACCTTGGTACTACACCTTAGTTCTCCGGTGATTAGACTATTTTGAGTATACATATAATGGAAGGTTGATTCATATAACATTTTAATATGTAATTACTTTCAGGCAAGTATGTCGTTTTCAGGGAATGAAATTACTCTGTTTTGCACTATATCTATGCGTATATATGAATATATTTATAGATATAAATCTTAATTTATTTCGTTCCCCAAAACACTCTATGGTTGAAGAATGGAACTGGGACAATCAGCCCTCAATTACATACGTATATACTCAAAGATTAGACTATCCAGTTAGCAGCTATAAAATTTTAATTCTGCTTTATTGGCCTAAGTTAAGTAAAAGTACTTATAAAAAGGGAGAGAGAATTAGAAAAGAAAACAAATTATGTTGTTACATTTTGAGCTATCTGAAACATGCAGACGAATAAATAAGGGATGTTAAATGTTAAGAGACATTGCAAAGTCAGCTTAACTAGGTAATGACCTGAATATATCTTGAAGTCTTGCATAAATGTGGGGTGGATCATGAATGAAGCAATAAGTAGAAAATAACATTAATACAGCTATAATGATGAAGGATAAAAAAAAATTCAGAATACATAGGCCGTACTCAAACCAGTAAGTAATAATATTAATATTGAGGATATTAACATAGAGGGAAGGGAGGAAAAATATTCTTTGGCAGAGTAATTTGAAAAGTAGAAAGTAAATTCATGGCAAATGACATCACATTAAATAAACGTTATGCCATTGACAGGCAGTGGTAGCAACTTTCATGTTGCATATGCTGCATGTGTAACACATGGGAAATTTTTGAAACACACGGAATTTTCACAAACTGACTGAACATAAAAATCAAAATTAGATTTAATTTCTAAATTCTAATATTACTTTTTCTACTCTTTCTGAATGTGCAAAGTCTGCAACACATGGAAAAAATCTAAGTAGCCACCACTGTTGACCGTCCCACTATTTGAAATTTTTTTTATTCGAAAAAAAAAAAATGAAACACTGACATAGCAATACTAATGCTGGTACATATTATCATATCGAATAGATTTCACGAAGATTTTATTCTATTGCTACTTACGAAGTTCTGAAAAGCCGAGGTGACTTAAATTTTGCTTGGTCACATAATAAGAAGAAATCTACAAAACTCGTATTAAAATAATTACTTTAATAAAATAGCGCATTTTCCTTTCCAGGTATAACTGCATTAGAATTAGCTGAGGGAAAAGCTCCTTATGAGGATATGCACCCGACAAGAGCAATCTTCCAAATTGTCAGAAATCCACCACCTCATTTCAGAATGCCATCTAAATGGTCGCAAAATTATGCGGATTTTATTTCGGAGTAAATAATAATCAATTTTATTTTTAAACTGTCATCGAGAAAACAATAAACTAATTGAAAATTTTGATATTTTCAGATGTTTAGTCAAATCACCCGAGGAGCGTCCTTTTATTTTTGAATTTTTGGAGCATCCTTTCATAAAAGCATTCGATGAAAATAAAAATGTAATTCATTTGAAATATTTGATACAAATATCGTACCATGAATTCGAATAAAGCAGAATATACAGTCATTTTTCTTTTCAGCTTCTCTTTCGGCTTACTGAATCCATATTCGAAAAAATAACTGTGGTCTAGGGCAAGGATTTTCAAATGAAGACATATTTTTTTGCAAACTCCCAAAGGGTTTTTCATCAAATGCTTTTGCAATTTTCTGTCTCCTGATACCAAACATGGCAATTTTATTTCACCTATTTTTACATATTTCAGAATAAATTCATATTTTCCCATATTTTAGGATAAATATATTTTTTTTTAAAACATATTTTGGTGAAAACTGGTTTTTCTGAACTATTTTTCAAAATAAAATTTTTTATCCTGATAAAATTCAACCAAAAATAAGTTTTCTTAATTAAATTATTCCTTTTAACAAGCTTCTATTTAACTTCACTCCTAATTCTGTCTTTCAAGTAGAAAAAAAAAAAATTAATGAGAAAACATTTTTTGAAAACAAGCTTTTCTTTAACTTACTAAAAAAAAATAATTTTATCGAAACTCTAGGCTAGAACTAAAAATTATAAATTCATATTTTGAGCACTCTCAAATAGTATTTTTTGATTATAAACATGAAAAAGTCCTTTACCAACTCATGCCTTAACGAAATATATAGGCTCATCATATTACTGGGTTAACTAATTTCACTCAAATTTTATAAATTATAATAAAAGATATTAAGTACTTTGTGGAAGTACATTTCATCACTGCTAAGTTTTATTACGAATAATTACGATTCATAGCACTTACAACCATTTTCATCAATAGGTTACCTTTCTTTAGTCAATTTCAAACTTTTATCAAAAGTTTTTGAAATCAATAAATCATATATAACAAAATATTTGCAGTCCAATATAAATACATCACAGAAAAATGTAGGAATTATCTTTAAATGAATAATGTAATCAAAAACTAACAATTTCAGGTAGGATTGGAACTAATCATACTAAAAAATAAATTGGGAAGTGCTTTGACTTCATTGCAAAATCCAGAGGTTCATCTAAGAAATGGTCGTATACAGGTAAATATCACATTTTCAATAATGTCCGTTGTGACATTACCGAATATTTTAAAATAATTTTTCTTTCCGGCGTAGAGGAAAATTTCAGAAGCCACCGAAACCTTAGTTGCTGAAGATTTGGCTGCCATTGATGATATTAATGAAGAGAAGATTATGAATGTTCTTCATGAACGGTTCAAACGTGGTTTATACTACACCTACATAGGCGATATTTTAATTTTCTTAAATCCCAACAGTCCAATTCAAATTTATGGAAACAAAGTAAGTTTTGCAAAGAAGAGCAATTTTATAATAAACGAGGACTTCTTAAAACATAAAAAATAGTAAAATATTTTTGTAAAAGTCAATTTGTGGATTCATCTAAAAAATTTTCAAATTCATTCAGCTCCTCCCTGAAAACTTAAATTACACCGAAGATTTTATAATGAAATTCAAAAAAGTTAAGTGTATCTTCAATTTCAACTCCAAAGCGAAATTTTGAAATTTGGATGAAATTAATGAAAAATTAAAAGTTGATGATGTCAGAAACTGGCCAGGGAGAGACTTGTAGGCATTGATTAAAAAATCAATAAAAACTTAAATTCGACAGCCGTTCTAAAAGCGGATAAAATTGTCACATTTTCCTTAAGAACATGAACATAATTGAGATTTTAGGTTTTCGACATTCCTATAAGGTTTGTTCTATTAACCACCAAAAAGTTCAAAACTGAACTGGGAAAAAGTTTGAAAATCAAACTCTGGAAAATAAAATGTAAATTAATATTACGTGTTTGTTTACTGTTAGAAACTGTAAATCTGAAAGTAAATGTGACAACACCAACGTGACACCAGCCTAAAACTCTTTTCAAGTAGGGGCAGGATGGTATCAACTCAAGATAATACTTTTGACACGTTTATGACGAATAAAACAACCACAATATGAGAGATGATAACGTGGCAAATAAAATAAGCAGTTCATAACTTGCTGTTGACGTATTACCCCATGTTCCTTGTCATCGTAAATAAAATGATGCTATTATACTAATGGATTAACAATGAAAACAATAAAACTTCAAAACCACATTGGAAAGGTTTTACTTCCTGCAACTTCATCACTCAATCATACAATCTGAAAATTTTAATGAATAGAATTTGGTCTTGGTTTCAGAGGCAATAGAAAATTTTGTCTTTTTTGCAGGTAGTTCTTGTGTTTGGCATAGTTACTATCAACAAGAATTTGAATTATACCACCAGAGGCACAACTCGATCGTTTTCAGTGAGGTTGCTATTTCCACCACGTAAAACACTTGAAATGCAAGGGAAATATCCTCTTTTACACAAATTTTTGGTTCTAATTCTTTTATTTAAAGAGATACTTAGCTACTTTTTAGACAAAAATGAAATTTTAGGGGAGGTTTTAAAGGAATAAGATGAACTTAGAAACAAGAAGTTTAAGTCATTAGAAGTAGAGAATACAAATCAGTGGAAACCAAATAGTTGAATAACTGATTTAGATCAATGATTTCACATCAGTAGATAGATTAAGGTACCGTTTGAATCCATATTTGAGGGGAAAAAAAAAGAAAGCCAGCTTGTAAAAAAAAATTGCACCAGTATTGATAATATAACCGAATAAGTACTTACTGACCAAACAATAATACTTTTAATAATATGTTAAAAATAAATTTTTTTAAATATGCTTTTATAAGGGTAAAACCCGAGAAACGAAACCTAGCTAACTTGATTGCATTCACATAGAAACACATAACCTAACCTACAATTGCGATCCTAGGGTTTGGGTAATGCTCTATCCGCAAACTCGGTAACTATTCACGGGTCTATCCAAATCTATCCATATACGAAACAAAAACAAAGTCTAAATTCTGTTCCCAAAGGAAGTTAAATAGAAGCATATAAAATTAACGGAAACGTACAGATCTATACTGGAAATATTCAAAAATATGTACCTATGGTTATGACTTGCTTATAGGTATCTGAAAATGACATAATCAATATTCCAATTAATTTACTCTGTTTCGACTTATTCAAAATTTATATGAATTGACGGGCAATATGTACATATTTAAAATAAAATTTTAAATTGAATAAATAAAAACTAATTTACTTTTAAATTTTTATATAAAAATAAATCAATACTTTAAATTCACTTTTCTTAAATTAAAAAATATAATTCATTATAAATTATTTTTAATTTAAATATTGATCTAACATTAATAAACAAAATATTTTATATTCGTTTATGACAACAATAAATAAAATTATTAATTAATATAATGAGCTGAATCAACTTTTTATCATCGATTCCTTTTAGATTACTCCACATAGTATGTCTATAGAAGATTAGCTGATGCAGATAACAGAATATGGTTGTTTCGTAGTAATTTATAAAATTTGTCTATTTTCAGTACCACCAAAAATACCACTGGAAATCAAGATCAGACAATTCACCACATATATACTGTGTAGCTGATGGATCATACCAAGATATGCTCCATCATAACGAATCACAGAGCATAGTTCTCAGTGGAGAATCACAATCTGGCAAAACTACAAACTACAATCATTTGTTGGATCATTTATTATACTTAGGCAAGGTATTAATACACTTTATTAATTTCAAAACAGTAGGCTCGGCACTTATCTTAAACTGTGGCATTTCTAACATTTTAAAATATAAAAAAATTCCCATTTCAAACAACAATCTAGAGTAAAAGATTGATTTTATATCTACAAAATACATAATCAAACCAAGAATGTATATGCATTGTACGGGAGGAGCTTTGAAACAGCCTTAGATTAAATGTAACTCGGTAACTGCGACCAATATTTCCTAGTTGTCTAGCCCCTTGCTTGGAAAAATCATTCCAAATTTTCAACCCACCCCAGTTTTTAAATAAAAAATTTATTCTTCGACAGGTAAGCAACAAAATATCAGATAAAATCGAATCGGCCTCAAAAGTCATTCATGTGCTGGGAAACGCAGTCACACCATACAACAATAACTCGACCAGACATGTCCTCAACACCCAAATTACATACACAACAACGGGTAAACTGAGCGGAGCTATTTTCCACATGTACCAGCTAGAAAAATGGAGGGTGACTGGCTACAAGTGAGTAGAACTTTCCATTCATAAATTCAAACAAACACAAAATATATTAGTATTTTTACAGAACAAATTATTTTTCTTCAGATGCTGCAACCAAGGAAACTTCCACATATTTTACTACTTCTTTGATGCCATGAATGCGGACGGTTTCTTATCCCAATACCACTTGGAGCCAAAAAACTACCAATACTTGAATAGGAACAGTGGGGTTGAAAATAATGTTGAAGGTGCGGTAAATGATCTGACACGGAATGCGGCTAATTATAAAGAAATTTTACACTCATTAGAGGTACTGGAATTTGAACATGACCAGATTGAGATTGTTCAAAAAATATTGGCCGCCATTATTCTACTAGGCGAAATTCAGTTCATTGAGACTGCCGAAAACAGCAGTAGTGTTAAAAACCTCGAAGTGGCCACCAAAGGTAAATTTTTAATTCTTCCAGACATTCGTCTAATTCTCCTCTTCAAAATGTAACACAGAGTCTTGCTTATAAGGCTTGAAAATGTTGAATTTGTTAAAAGGAGAAAACAAAAATAAATTGTACAACTCATAATATGTACGAAATCTGCTTTTCAAACCAAAAATTTCAGCCTTTTTCCTTTTTAATTGGACCTGCTCATATGTATTAATTGTTTAACCATTGAATTTAATTTTCAGTTGCTGCACTTCTTGGAGTGGATGAAAATAAATTTTTATGGGCGCTGTGTAATTACTGCGTTATCCATAAAGGATCAGCCATCAGGAAGAAACAATCAGTGTCCAATGCCATTGAAGCTCAACAGGTGCTGGGCAGAGGTCTATACAGTCGTTTAGTCGATTTCATAGTCAATATCATTAATTTACGACTATCAGTTACCCGAGTTGTGCTGTATGTTTTACTCTTCCCTTTTTACATTTCCAGCATCAGATAAAAATTTGCAAATATGGATAACATAAATGTCTGCACATTTCAGAGGAGACAAGAACTACATCAACATTTTGGATCTACCCGGATTTGAAGTTTTAGAGCAGAACAATATAGAGCAATTATTCATTAATTCTTTCAACGAGCAGTTACAGTATTTCTACAACCAACAAGTATTCGCCTGGGAATTAGTAAGTAAATGACTATGAATGACTTATTTTGTATTCTACATAAATTTATTTGACATGTCCTTTCCCTACTTCCAAAAATGGATGAGTTTTCATGTTATCATCAGTAATTAGGTATTCCACCAATATCTGCAAAGTGAAACTATTGCTTTTATAAAAGGTACAAAATTTTACATACTATAAATACTTTTAGTAGGTACTACTGATCTCTTTGTATACAAGAAAATAACCTGGAATAAATAATATTCAATGCTCCACTAATTGAATTTTTTTTAATTTAACCACTCACAATCAGCTCCCTACCAATGAAATATAACACCCAAATAAAGAGAATTAATAACCTTGCAATATTCAACGATGATCAAAGTTGGGACAACTCATTTAGGAAAAAAATTGGAAAAATGTTGAACTCATGGAAACAAATAAATTTTCTAAGTTATCTACTTTTTTTTTACAAAAGATGAAATATTTCCCATGAATAACTGCATTAATAAAAAACAATGAGGAAGTAAGGAGATTCAGAAAATTTTCCCTGAAATATACGAAAAGAAAATAAAAAAAGGGAAAGAAACAAAAAAGTAATGTACCCACTGATAATTTTTGTTAGTGTTTTATTTCTATTATCATGCATTAAATTTTACAGAAAAAACAACGGACAACTCATTTTTCTTTCGAATTAAAAAAATATTTTCCTATTAACATTTTGTCTACTTTCGGATGAAAAATTATCATATGTATTCAAAAAACTGAAAACTAATGAATCAAGCACCATACTGACCATATTAGAACCACGTGTGAAGTTAAAAAATGTATATTTTATTTACCCCTTTTGACTTTATACTTTGCTAGGGAGCTTCAGTCCAAAACCACTACATAACATCCCAACCCTCTCTGGTGTGTTTACTCAAATACTTCAATCGCTTTTAAGTCCACACAACATAAATGATCATGTTCTATACAATTTTTCACTGAATATAAACATTCAGCTATAACTTCCAAAATAGAGCGGAACTTTTCATCATTCTTTTCTATGTGGGAAAAAAATGAAGCCCACACAAAGTGCAAAAATTGACCAAACTTAATAATATATTCTCATAGAATTCATTAATACTTTTTCAATTAGCTAATTAATAGGAGTTTTCTGTTCGAGGAGTCCGAAAGCTCCCTTCATGAAAAATCAAAATCCTCAATGTTTTTGATATGTTGAAGGAAATTCTATGAGAGAAAGTCTTAAGAAACTCTCAAATGACATAATGAGGTACACTATTTGAGACGATCTGGGTTTCACTGTATGGAGGTATAAACTTCTCTACAAATTTGTCTTTCCACATAACTTCTTAGATATATTCACATGTCCACAATTACTCTGAAATAAGAAAGACTACTGGTATATTTTAATTTGCTGCCAGACAAGTTTGTGCACAGACTTTAATATTCACTTATTATAGAAAGAACAAGAGGAAGAGGGAATATTCTTGAAACCGTTGCAGTACTATGACAACCAACCAACTATTGACGAACTGCTCAGTAAACCAGATGGATTGCTGTACATCATTGATGAAGCATCAAAAAGTTTTAGTGACCATTCATTCATCATTGGTAAGTACGTCCAGAAAAGTCTCACAAATTTTTCTACAACGTTTGTGTTGAAAAAAAAAAAAAAAAAAAAATAATAATAATAATAATTCGCTGTTTTCAGATACATTAGTTCATTCTACATGTGGAACCAGAATTCGCAAAGCAACCTCTGCCAGCTTCACTGTGGCTCACTACGCTAAATGCGTAGAATACAACGCTCAGGACTTCCCCCAGAAGAACCAAGACTTCTTGCCCCCCGAAATGATCGAAACACTGCGCCAGTCAACAAATTTTGTCATCAAACAGCTTTTCACTAACCAGTTCACCAAATCTGGTAATCTGACTATCTCTACCGAACAAAACCTGGCTATATTTTCTGGAACTCGACGAAAATGGGGTGCTGCACTAGTATCCGGAGATCAGAAATCTCGAGTGAGTTTGAATGCAAATATTTTTAGCAATAGAATTCTACTATTCAAAATTGTCTTCATAATGAAATTTGGAGAATTCAAGTGGTTTTTTGTAAAGAGAATTTTTAAGTTTCAAATGATATGTCACAAACCCAATCAATTAAATAAGTCTGGTCTATTAAAATAAAATCAAAAATTCAAAGGCTTATCAAGTTGATATCATATAAAACAAGTATACCTAATAATTAATTTCATACGAAGTTATTTGAAAGTTATTAGAAGATACATAAAAAATAATTTGGATACTGACAAATTGCTATTCAAATTTTCAGGTAGTCTAATGTGAAAAATCTGTTTATGGGCAGCTTCGCATCACTTCAATTTTTTTTATATCTTGACATCCAAAGTACAAACTGAAGAATTACTTCTTTCAGATGATTGAGTCAATTTTTCTGCGACTGCAATTTCTATTGAAGGATTATGGCTGACTTATTTAGTGTTCTGCATTTGTAAACAGAAATTCAATACGGAACAACAAGGAGAATACTCTCAAACTCGCCACATGCACACCTGCTCCTCCTTCTTCCGGGCTTCAAGCTCAGATATTTTGAAGAACTTATCCGATTCAAATGAGAACAGCAACGTGTGCTTTGTGAGATGCCTTCGTGCTGGTTGTTCTGAGACTAGTGGGTTTGAGCCAGATAAAGTAAGTTCACAACTGGGAGCACTAAGCATTTTGGACACGACCCAAGCACGCCAATTTGGCTACTCCTACCATGTTTCATTCAAGGATTTCATTGACAGGTAATTTAAATTTAGTAGATACCTATATAGAAATTCTAACACAACTATTCACGTAGAAATAAAACAATTCAGAATCAAGCCACAGCAGACGTATCTCACAATTTTAAGAAATAAATTTGTCATGCAAAGGAGGATAGCCTTTGATACAGACAATCGGAAGTAAGCGACACGTCTTCCTATGAATTATCTTGGAAAAAAATTCTTTGAAAAAGAACTAGGCTAGTGGAATGACCAATTAATAATCTTTTAATGAAAACTTACAAATTCTGCGCGGGAAGGAAAGTACCTAGCTAACAAACATCATAAGGGGACCACCCAAAAAGAACTGACACAATAATTTTATTGTTTTCGAAAAATATACTCTTATAATTCACGAAAGCGGGGATTTCTAGTTTAAGTTACATAAGAGTTCTCATAATGAAACGAAAGTTTTTGGCACTACTCCGCAACTCACATGCAGTGAAAGGATACTAACTTATGTTCATGTTTTGAAATTATATTTTTGAAAACGCGACATAAACAAATTAGCGTGATCGAAGGGGTCTTCTCTAATAAATGCAAAGATAAAACAGTTAGTAGTGAAAGAAATATTTTCCAAATTAGCACATTGAAAAATTTTCTGAGAAAATAAATAAAAGCAGTGAGTGAGTTCTGTCAGAAAATTTATTCAATAATACAGTCTTTTGACGTGGTGGAGAAGTAAAATTCAGCAGATACTTTAAAGATTTTCATTTTTATTTTTTCCGGACTGTCGGCCTGCTAAGAAATATTTACCAAACTATTGTCTCAAATTAAAAAACAAACTGACCACAATCAAAAATTGCAACGAAAATTAAAACAAAACTGAAATGATCTACAAACTATTAGGTACCATAAATGATACCAGCACAAATGCAACGACCATATATTGTTCTCCGAAATAATGCTATGATATTTGTCAGTGTTAATTTCGTTGATACTGTTGCTCACTGAATGAAAAAACTTCAAGATATCTTACCTCCCTGAAATCGTAAAATTTTAATTGGGGGATAGAGTATTATTAGTATGCACAAACTTTTCATGAGTTTTCTAGAAGCGCTCAACATGCGTTCCCTCTCCACAAAAGTATGTTGATAAATAAACTAAAGTTTCGCAAACACACAATTCATTTTTTGAAAATTTTGGGACGAATTACATTTATAGATATTACCTATTTTTAAACATTCGGAGTTTCAAGATATTAGGCTATTAAAATTTTTCACAGGTTTTTTGTTTCATTAATTGTAAAACCCATATGGCAATTTTGGTACAGATACAAATTCTTAGCGTTTGATTTTGATGAAAATGTGGAGGTCTCTCGAGAAAACTGTCGACTACTGCTAATTCGTTTGAAAATGGAAGGCTGGATTATCGGAAAGAATAAAGTATTTTTGCGCTACTACGATAAAGAGTATCTTTCCAGGTAAGAAAATACCGAATATTAAATAAAAATTTATCCTTTTTATTGACCTTGAAAAAACACCACGACACAACGTTATTACGCGTTAAAATTTTCCTCAACTAATAAATTTAATATTCAATTACAATGAAATATCAGTTGGGTTGAAAAAGAGTAGCCAGTTAAACTTGACTCATCTTCTTTGCCAACAAAAAGAAGCATTGGGAGGTGTCCCATGTAGCTCAGTTATCTACGATTAGGCCCTACCCCAAGGAGACTTGGTTTCAAATACCAGCACCGACAACTTCCTAACCCAAAAATGGAAGTCTGTTGCGAGTCACTGTCTGCAGTAATGATTTTCAGTCGATTGAGAACAGCAGAGTCAGAGTAACGAGTCATCAGCTGGCTAGGGCAGTCGGTCTCTCAATACTGACACCCACTATCGAGGCTAGCAAGGGGAATAATAAAGTGTACGCATCCGGCTTTTTTGTCTTGTCTCTGGGAAAATAAAATTTCAGTTATTAAATTCCGACGAACCAATATTAGCAAGCTTTTCGATTACGATTAAATTTTCTAAATGATGTATGCTGCCAGCCACAAACTGTCGTGCGGCCAAGTGCGCAGCGCATCAGTCAAATAGGCGGCCAGAAATGGTAGTAACATTTCCTCTTGGCACAGGACATTACACATGATAGCAGATCTGAAGGTAAAGCCCCCGGGTGCCATAGAAATTTCAATACAAACATATAAGGTTCTTGCGTAAGGTACGCAATGTTACGTTGATGAAATGAAAGTCATGTATCACGTGGACTGCACAACATGGTTTTACTCGCTCACACCTTTGTTTTTGTCATTTTATTTTTTCATTTGTTTCCGGCTAGTCGTGTTTTTCAGTTTTTATTTTTCAATTACTATGCATACAACGTATAATACCATCTAGTGTGGCCACTAATTTACACTTATACAGCCTTATTAGCTGAGCAGGGTACATGGATATACGGAAGAAAAAAGGTAGAAAAATAAAAATCAGGAGTAACGCGTGAATAAAACAGTGGTTTAAATCTGACCAACACCATAGAGATTTTCACCTATTTTCATTTAAATTTTACGAAACATTCACCAGTTACAGAGTGCAAAAGTACGATTTGACGACCTCACTGTTATTTTGTTCCAGGTTGCACGAGACACAGGTTAAGAAAATTGTGAAAATACAAGCAGTTATGCGAAAATTCATCACAAAAAAGAAAATTCTGCCACGTATTAAATCACAGCAGAGTATTGGCAAAGATTGAATTTACATAATACAGCCTAGAATATGGAATCGATATGCTCCATACATTGAAAGCAGTTCATCGTACGGTGATAGAAAAACGAGAAGGCCGTGAATTTTTTTTTGTTTATTTTAAACCCTTTTCATTAAAGAATGCGAATATTATCGAAAATTATTTTTAACCGTGAAAACAATTCGACTACTGACGAACGTCGGCAAAGAAAACTTGAAATTTGGCTGAAAGACGTTGAGACGCCAAAATTTGCGGTTAAAACTTCAAACACTTAAATAGCAAAAATTTCTCTCAAAAGAAAGATACTGGAAAATAAGTTTAGGTTAAAAACGAGTTTTTAAAAAATGAACTCTTATTTTATTTTTAGCTTCAGCTTCATGCGAAATGAACATTATTTCGTTGCGGGGGGGGGGGTTGGCTGAAGTATTGGTATATTTTAAAATCGCAGTAGTGAGTTGAATAAAAGCTTATAAAAAGGAGCAAAGAGGGCCAAAAATTTTATTAGATTTAGTCAACATCATCAGTTTTACTGATTTGCCAACTGCATCAGTAGCCAAATCAAAAGTCTTATAATTTATAATATTTTAAAGAAAAAAAGAAAATACAAAATTAAATTTTAAGCTTAGTTCCTAAGCGTTTATTTTTTACGAATTCTACATTAAGCCAGCCGGAATTTCATGTTATATGTACGTTTATTGCTTCATAATACGTATTTGTAAGCTCTATATTTGCGTCGAAATAAAAATTTCAAAAAGGTTTATTGATAAGAATTTATTTGAAAATTTTTCGGTCACTTCTGTCTTCTCTACAGTTTTTTTATTTTCTGGCGGTATTTCGTTTCGTTTTTATGTTTTACGGAGGAATTGATGATAACCCAAAAACTAAAAAGAGAACTGGTGTGGAGTCGACAAAATCTTACAGTACGAGACATTCAACAAACATTGGAAGAAATGTTTTGCCTCGAGTTCTTCCAGCCTTCCAATTTCTTCTAGAAATCAAAATCTAAGATGGAAAATAATTTTCATCAAAAATTTTATGACTAAATATTGTGAACAGTAACTTCTTCATCACAAGTATCCGATTCTATACTATAGTATGAGCAATAATTATATGCATGTAGGTTTGCAGGTATCTACGTTTGTATGTAAACGCGTTTCCGGATAACTAGACCAATAATCTGGCTGAAATTTGCAGGACAGAAATTTTTTGGGGTGAGAAAACCATCTGGATAGATCGTAGTTAATAATTATATAGATTATTAGTTGCCCATGGTGTCAGCTTTGCTTGACAGATGCTTAAGACCTTGGACTCTAACTCTGAGCCAAGTGTTCATTAATATATTACACAACAAAATCTGAAAATATAAAATTCTTCCCTTTTTGGGCTAATGAGTGTCGAAGAATGAGTCTAATGGTAAAATTAACATTAAACTCGAATTCAGTGCTTCAAAAACATCCGATGATTTATTACACAATAAAATGTGAAAGTTGAAAATTCTCCCCATTTTGGCCTCAATAAGGGTCTAAGAATGAATCTAATGGTAAAATCAACATGAAATTTGAAATCAAGATCCTAAAAAACATGTCTAATGATATATTAAATAATAAAATATGAAAATGAAAAATTCTTCCCTTTTTAGGCCCCATAAGTGTTTAAGAACGAGTTCAAAGATAAAATTAACATGAAATTCGAAATCAGCGTCTCAAAAAATATGTCCAATGATGTATTACACAATAAAATCTTGAAATAAAAAATTCTCTCCTTTTTGGGCCCAATGAAGCTCAAAGAATGGGTCTAGTGATAAAATTAACATCAAATTTGAATTCAGCCCCTCACAACACATGTCCAGTGATGTATTATTCAATAAAATATGAAAAAATAAATTCTCCCTTTTTTGGGCACCATGATGGTTGACAAATGGGTTAAATGATAAAATAAGCATCAAATTTGAATTCAGTACCTCAAAAAACATGTCCGATGATTTAAATTTAAGAATTACTAAATTTACATAATATTTCTCCTCTGTTCACTTTATATACACGCAGTGCTATTAATCCAGCCTTCATCGGTGTTTCATTATAAATAAATTTTTGGACGTCATAAAATAATAAAACCAAGCCTAAAACCTTCCTAGATTTATGAAGAATGCCTGTACAAAAATTCATCTACATCGGTTTGGTAGATTCTGAGATTACTCATTTTTCTAAATTTCCTCCTCATATATTAGTACAGATTCAGACAAGTTGATGCAGTCTCATAAAACCAGTGTAATAAAATTCATTAGCTTCAGTTTTTAGTTGGGATAAATTATCACATTTGCTATTCAAAGTGAATGGAATTTGAATTGCAAACTATACTAGGGCTTACAGAGTGGGATAAAATTTCCCTACTGACATTTGAAACCATTTTCTTATCCGAGTGCGTCAGCTTGTCTAAAATAATCTGTATAACTTTAGTCCCATGTTTGGGAAAATTTGTTGAACAGAAATATGAAGAAGGGTCCACATTCGGACAAAGAGTATTTTCATTTGTGTTATCATAGGTTATTTTAGGTGTTTTTTTATGGTTGTGTTTAATGTACTGATATTTAGAACTGAAGTTGGGAATAAAATATTGCAAAATCATGGCAAAAATTGAAGGTTGAAGAAAAGAAATTTTTTCAAAATTTTTACATTCAAAATTTGGGTGATTTCTGGCAATTTGGAATAGAATTAGTCGTAATATACTCATCATTTGCAATGAGCGGAAGGGAGTTATAAGCTGTAAGGAGGAAGGAGAGAAAAAGAGTGAAAAGAGATCTATTTTAATAGGCATTCTAAGTGAAGAGGCTGGGCTATACCATCATGAAGTGAACCTTGCAAGGCTGGCACCATCCAGAGTGGGTAGAAAAATGGAGTCACAGCAGATGTCTTAAACGTGTTTGTTACTTACTGGTGGTTTACATAAATTTTGCGACAACTAAAACCTTTTCCTTAGTTTTAGCATAGTCCTATAGAGAAAATCACGAAGAAGGAACTGCCCATAGTCCACCTTTATTTTGCTGGCAGCTTGCACACGTGATAAAACCATTTACATGTCATTTCACTGGGTCATTACACAAAAACAGAAACGCTTTCTTTACGCTAACCTTGCGCTCAACTGTACTCGGAGGTAGAAAAAAATAGGGCATCGGTGTTAGGTTTCACCTACTGACTTCTACAATAAGAAGATTTGTAATTAAATAACACACACCAAAAAAATGAATGAAACCGTATAAGTGTACCTATATGTACACTAATTCGCCAGGCGTGCAAGTATGCGCGGTCATATATTACATAATTCGAGGCAATGTGTTTTGTATTTTTATATTAATTATCGTATAATCATTCTGTTTTTTTATAAATCCTTTTTTTTTTCTTTTCCATAGTGAAATGTACGATGACACCCTCGAATCCGGTGAGGTATGTGACGTTTTCTGCCAAAACAGAAAAATATAAATTTTTTTCGGAACGACGTGTTTAGCTGCTTATTTTTGTATGGTTTTTTAAAATCGCCAGCCATTATAATCCGTTTTTTCTGTCCAATAATTATGTAAGTTCGTTCACAAAAAACTTTCTCAGAATTTTTCTTATTTTTTTGCTTTCATTCTTTCGACATTCTCTGAAACATAAATTTGAATTTTTTGACGCCCAGTATGGGCACAGAATGCTACTATTTGTTGAAATAATATTCATTATTAGTATTATCATTTTATTGAATATTACTGTTTGTGCACTTTACAGAATAATTTCACGAAATTCTTCATGCAACTCCTGTGCCCTTCGTGTTGTGGGGGCTTATTCTCAGAAACCAAAGGCTCAGTTTACACGGTAAGTGCATTCGTATAATATATCATCAACAATGAAAATATTGCCAAAAAAGGAATCCAAAAATGAAATTTCTTCTTTTTGGAAACTTGGATCGGGGTAGTCCAAAACCTCCACAGCGTTTTGAGAATGCAATAACAATATTGTACTTTGAATATTGGAACTCCAAATTATTTCGTTTCAATTGCAGAAGTCACTAACTTGGCCAAAGAGATAAGTTACGAAGTATGGAGAAAAATCCTCTGTTAAAATATCTCCGCAAAATTTAACCGAAACTGCGAAAAATTCGATGATTCTCTAATTTCTTCACACTGCCAAGAAAATCAATAATAACCTTAATAACTAAATCCGGCTCAGAAAAAGATACGCCAGATGACTCTTCAATTCCCCCAATCAAAAATTCTAACGCAGCAATACTTCTTTAGAAAACCTATTTCGCCAATTTTCATAAACAATTCAAAAAAATAAAACAAAGAAAAACCTACAACCCAAATTAATGCAATGCAGAAAAGACACTCGTAAACCCACGCGCCGGTAATACGAAAAAGATACTCCAAGCAACGCGGGCAGCTAGGATTTCTCAGTAATTTTGTTTTGTTTTACATTTTTATCATAAACTACTGAATCAATGGGCAACAAATTCCTATCAGACCTGGTCCTACACAAAGTGCTCTCTGAGTGGGCAGCCATACTTTGTCAGGGGTTACATTGAGAAAAGAAAAAATTGATATATCAAATTTTGTCTTGCAACTCGCAGATATGCAACCACTCATACAATGGTGTATAAGTAATCGCATATCCGCAAATTGTAAGAAAATTACAAAAAAACGCTTATTACTATCTCCTTTCACTTATTGAATCAGGTTGTGGGTTACAATTTTTGATTGACGATTGTGTCGAAATGTCAGTATTTAAGGGAATTTTTTTTTTTGATTTTCTGAATTTCCAAACTTTTTCAATATTAAGGATAGACCATATACGGAGACTCAAGTTTTTTGTTTCTCTCGATGAGTTCTATAAGACGGCTTTGGTTGCTAAGAGATTCTGGGCTATTCAAAAGAAAAATTTAAATAATTTTAATCCTCCAAAGCACCTTTAATTTTGAATATAGACCAATTGTTGAATTTACTGAATCAATAAGCACCTAATCTCTATCAGACTTGCACATACATCATAAAAATGTGTCTTGAAAATTTCAACCCAATCCCCCCCACAGTTTCCTCGAAATCTTAGAAAAATCACGCTTCCAGTAAATTTTTGTTCTTCAGTTTTCTTGTAAACTTCTCAACCAATAGGCAATTAACTCATATCAGATCTAGTTCTATGTAATAACTATAGCTTTCCACAAAATTGCAGCCCAAAATTACCCCAAAAATAAATAAGTCATACTTACTATTTATTATTTTATGACATACTTGTACTACATCAATTTAAAAAAAAGTAATTCCAGTCAAACTAAACAGATTATTTTTTTTTTTTTTTTCTTCTGAAGCAGAAAAATTAAAACGTACGTTATGATCGTTACCTTGAGTAGGATTCCCTTTTTGGTATGTGACAGCAAGTGGTTTGAACAAAAGGAGAACCCTGTAATCCAGAGAGGAATCATACTTTAATTTTTCGGATTGGAAAAAAAAAATACAAACATAAACAAATGTGATCTAGTTTGACTAACACGACTTTCAAAAAAAAAAAAAAAAAAAAAAAAAACATTCTAACATTGTAATAAGTTTTTATATTTCATAAATGAACAGGGTGACCTAAGAAATGACTGCGCTTCGATGATTGGAATACTCTGTCATGTTCTGTCCACGCTAAGACGTACCTGACTCATAATCAGCTATATGCAATGCCGTTAGTTAGGGCAAGCAGAAAATGTATAGATTGTATAGATTTACATTGTTATACAATGATAAACATCAATTTAGGATATTTTGTAAAATAAACTAACATGTGGTTTATGCAGACAAATGTGGATATGGTTTGTGACGTCAGGTACGCACTGTAGTGGCAGAGACACTATGGGTTTTGGTACTTATATAATAGATTGGTTTTACGTCGAAGGGACTATAAAAATATCGTCATCACACTCCTTTCACGCACCTCTGTTCACTCCTGTCGCGCAACGACGAATGTTGGCGACCTCCTCAGCCCAGTAACTCGTCTACCTACATTTCTTCAGTAGACGAGTTCCCAGCTCGCCTGCCAGGCGCGCATGAGATTGTAGGCTGAGCCCACAATACTGGGGGTGGTGTCCATGGCCAGTCTTCCAAGACTCGCTGCCCTCTAGATCTGTAAAAAAGCAGAATAAGTTTCATACACACACAAGTACATACATGTTGTTTATTATAAAAGTATAAAAAAACAGAACAAATTGTACTTATAAACTACTGAATAAATATTTACAATATTTACAAAGTCCACAAATCTTTGTATGAAGAAAAAAATTTATGTATCATGATTTTCTTCCAGTTGAGAGTCAATTATTGGCTCTCAACTGTGATTTGTGGGCCCTCAAATTGCCAGACGCTTCTCTGAGGAATGGATGTTGACAGGTTCAGCGCTTTGTAGGAGTTTCATTGTAAGGAAGAAAAGGTATTAAGTTAGCAATTTTTTATTTAAAATTGTGATAGTTGACAAAGTTATCAAAATTCTATTTAGTGTGGATCGCGATCCGCTATCACCTTTATCCGCTTTCCTCGTAGGTAGCCGGACGATAAAATAAGCATTTGACAAGGTTGACTTGCTGTGTCTTCAAAGATAGCTGAACTCCAATGTTGCCACAAAGCATTGGTGTTCGTAGTAGTGGTTATGTGTATGAAGTGTATTTACAGATCAAGTTCGGATAGAAGTTAGTCTATGTTTGGGCTAACTTCTGTATCAGTTCTTAGTTCCAAAGGTGCTAAGAACTTTATTGGCTGGCTCACTATTATAGAGCTGGGCAATCTGATGTCAGCGTGGCGCACTTGGCCATCACGTGACGTCATCAGGTTTACTACAGTGGCTGTTTTGTAGATTCCTGGTTTTGTCATAATGTCCAACACGTGGACTATGTCTCCAATTTTGGGTTGGAAACTTACCGTTCGGTAAGCATTGCTTACACCTTTTGGAACTCTGTCTCTCAAATATGGGAGGTAGAGTCCTTTCCAAGCTGCCCAAAGCTTGGTAAGGTTTATTTTATCAGTTTTCCATAAACCTTGTAAATTTTTGGCTGTTATGGTAGTTTCATCTAGAGGTTTGTCTAGGTCCAATGTAAAATTTCAGAAGTTTGCATGCATGAAGTGTGCAGGTGTTAGAGTCACTTGCTCAGCTTCATCTGCTGCAGGGCACAGAGGTCTTTCATTCATCATCACTTGTATGTTTTTAAGCGCTGCTTGAAAGTTAAAGCAATGATGAGAGTGTGGACCCATTACACGTACAAACGCTTGTTTGAAGACTCCAATTAGTCTTTCATAAGATGCACCATACCACGGATCCTTGGGTGGAGTGAAGTGCCAGGTTATTCCTTTTTGTTGTAACCTGTCACTTATAGTACTGTCTGATGTTATTGCTTTCCAGAATTGTGGTAAGTGGGTTGCCACTAACCTAAACTGGGCGGCATTGTCAGACAGTATTGCCTTTGGTGTTCCACGGTCTGCGAAGAACATTTGGAACGCCATCCACATTTCTTGTGTTGTTAATGATGAGACTGATAAGAAGTACACTGCTCTTGTTGATAGACAGGTAAAGATTAATACCCACTTTTTGTAAGTTGGTGTTGTTGGAGTCGCCAAAGCCTTTTTCTTTTTTGGTAGGTATTTGTCAAATACTGAGTATGGACTGAAAACATCCACACCTGTGTAGGTGAAAGGATGAGTGAAGGGTACCAATCTGAAATCTGGCATTTCAGAATGTGTTGGTTGTGCAAAAGGCCTTTTATTTGACTTTTTGCACATTACACATGAATTTTTTAATACTTTTGGAAGTATTCTCATTGCCCTTGGTACAAAGTAAGTTCGGCGGAAGGCTGCCATTGTATTCCAATTTTGGGATTATTACCGTTTTCATAGGGGCTATTTGTGATTTTCCTATGACGAATCTGGCTTTAGTTGTACCACTTTCTTCATTGTGGAAGCGTACGAACGCAACCATGGAGAAGGCAGTTTTTGAGGCATCTACAAATATATGTAGTTGACATTCATTCTGGTTATAAGTACCCAAATAAATCTGTCTTGGTAGGCAGTAAGTTGTGCACTGAGTTAAGTCTTTTAGTAGCTCTGTTGCTATTGGTTGTAGCATCAGAGGTAAAGACTCATCCCATTTATAATTTTCATTCCAGAGTTGTTTTATGAAAACTCTGGAAGGTATAAATGTTGGGGCAAACCAACCGTGAGGGTCAAAGAATTGTGAAACTGCTTTTAGGAACAGTCTCTTTGACCAGTTTGGTACTTGGTCTTTTAATTTTGGTGGACTGATAAAGATGATATCTTTATCAATGTGCCAAGAAAGTCCAAGTACTTTTATTTGAGGCTTTGTAAGTGCATGTTCAGGTGCAAAGTCATTTTGTAATGGGATACAATTTGTTCCCCATTGTGACAACTCCATTGAGATGTCTTTAATTAACTTGTCAGCCTGATTATGCAATTTTAAAGCGTCTTTGTAAGTAGGCAATGATGTTACTAAATTGTCAACGTAAATGTTATTTACATGTTTTTTTATAAAATTCTGGGTTCACCTGTTGGAAGTGGTGTAACAATACTGCCGCCAATAAAAATGGTGCTGTTACAATTCAAAAAGGTACGCGTTGAAACCAAAATGTTATTATGTTATCTTTTATTAATGGTTTTGATGGATCTTTAACCCATAAAAACCTTGTTACATCCCGATCATCAGGATGCAATCCTATTTGGTGAAAGGCTTTTTTGATGTCGGCAATAATGGCGAATTTGTCTTTACAAAAAGACAAAAGTATTTGAAGCAAATCTGGCAACAGATTCGCTCCTTTAAACATACAGTCATTAATGGAATGTTTTGACTGTTTTGTTTTTGCTGACCCATCAAAAACTATCCTGAGCGGTGTGCTTTTTGTTAGATCTAAAATCCCTTTGTGAGGTAAATAATGAATTAGCTCAGGTTTTGATTTTAGATCTAGTCTCTCTATCATCTCTTCTAGTCTCTCTATCATCTCTAACTCAATTAGTAAGTTAAAGTACTCATCATATCTTTTGAAGAATTTGGGCATTTTTTGTAGTTTAGGCAGTTGATGTTCGAGTCTGCTGAAGGATAGATTGTAATTATCCGCCAATGGTGGAGGATAATTTTTATATAACCACCTAATTTGGTAGCGGTTATTTACCAATTCTACATTTTTGTAGAAGAGTTGTAAAGCTTCGGCCTCAGCCTGAGCTTCTACCAGATTATTAGACTCGATGCCAATGGCATCAAATCTCCATAAATTCTCAATTTCTTGAGGATTATTAAAGAATACTGGTGTGAAGACTTCATCAACTGCGTGTTGATTCGGGATGATCCCTCCTAACATATGTCCAAACTCAGTCTGTATTAGTGTGAGAGTTGGTGAAATGTGATGAATATTTGTTACAAATGACCACATATAATCATTACCTAATAATAGGGGTCAATCGTATGCTCCTCATTGGTTTTACAAAACTTTATTTTCGAATACTCAGGGAATTTTTTATAAAATTCTGACAAATTTGGTTGATTCAAATTTTGCGTAATCTTATTTATAGTTTTTGCTGTTATTTGAACCACTATACCACTTGGTGTCAAAATTTCAAAGTCCACTAAGCTTGATTTGAAAATATTTGAAATTTGGTTTTTGACACCTTTAAGTCTTATTATTTCTGTTTCATATCCTTTTAGTTTTAAGGATGTGAAAGTGTAAGACTTAGTTATAAAGGTGTCGACACTAACATAATCAAAAAATCCCGTTATTTTGATTGGTTCTTTTAGATATTGAGAACGAGCATACGACTGAAATATAAGAAAAGTTGAGCTTTTCTTGTGTTTAATGAAAGATAAAAAGTACTCACTACTCACTGGTAAGCACTCCTTTTCATTTGCGCTGAGTTCTGGCAGCATCCTGGCCCTCGCCACTTCAGAATCTGTTACGTTCTGTTGAACATATGATTTATTAGTATCAAAATCATCATGTTTTGAGACTTTATCAAAATCACATGTTTTCTTACTTAATGCTTCCTTGCGCTGGCGCAATTTATTGTACCAGGCCTCCATATGCTCCTTGTACATGGGATAAGGAGCATTCGGACACAAGTTGCTATGATGTTCGACTGATAGGCAGTTGAACCATTTGCAGCAGGCTGAGACCTTCTGCAGGCAGCTTGTGGTTGTATGGCAGGTTGCGCATTTGGTACACAACCTCCTGGCCTGGTACTTGCGTTGACACTGGGGAACCGTGTTGAAGCGAGGGTCGTAACAGAGAAATGCCGGGTGTTTCTCATTGCAGAACAAGCTTGCTTTCTGCGGGACAGCTGGCATGTTCAGGATACTTTTAGGAATATCTTAGGTGTTCCGCAAATCCTTGTTCTGTTCTCTACATGCTGAAACAGAAGAACGGTTAGGAGACTTTGATGAGTTTCCTTTATTATTGTTTGAGCACTTATTAAAATTGTTGGGATTAGATTTATCTTTTCCCTTTGATTGATTGTTACCTTTTGAAAAGGTAGCGGCAATAAATCTTGGACTGCCTTTAGGTTGTCCCTGATTATTTCTCCTAGAATTTTAATTGGGGTTATGCTTTTTGTCAAACATTTCCTCAATTTTTATAAATTCCCTGATTGCCGAAAAGAGATGAGAGACATGTCTTTCGTTGCTTTTGAGATGATTTCTGTATGATCTTGGTAGGAATTTTTTAACAGTGACGTTGAACAATTGCTCTTTGTCTACTACCATAGAGACCTGCCGATAACGATCAATCAACACTGCAATTCCATCCATACCATCTTGGATGGATGAAAGTCCGTTTGTAGTGTTCGGAAATTCAGTAATTTGGTACCATATTTCCGCTCTGACCTTACTTGGGTCCCCAAACCTATCATTTAAAAATTGCAGACGTTGTTTGTAGCCAACGTCATCAGGTGCAAAATGTGAATATTTTTGAACTATATGTTTTGGCATTGCTTGCTGAATCAATTTAATTTTTTGTGGGACTGCAATGTCCGTACGGAGATGTACGTACATTTTAAATCCCCTAATAAACCCTGGATAGCTAAGAATCGTTCCATCCCAATCATTTATATAATATTTAGGTGCTTTCAGGTTCATAGCTACTTTTTCCAGGTGAGTATTTGGGTCCAATTCCCAACAACGGGGTATTGGTTCCGGTATATTTTTGTTAACAGGTGGTTCAAAATTGTTCCCTAATATAGGCCTGGGGACCAACTCGGTTACTGAATCATATTGATTTTGATCAACTGCGTTTCTATTGGGAGATACGCAATTGTTATTAACCGGTTCGGGTACAATAGGTATGACGGGAGTGGTGTTGATGGAACAAGCACATATTCGTTTATGTGCTGGTTCATCTACCTCGTCCTGTGAATAGTCCGTACGATTACGTTTTTCGTATTCTAGCGGGTTGGATAAAGTAAGTTTTTCATTACCTTTTTGGATCGCTGGCCACACAAACTCATCCCGGAACTGGTCCAGATTGAGTCCATATTCCATTTCGACATGTTTTACCATGTTGGAACAGTCTCGCTGGATTCTCTCAATCTTGTTCTCAGCTCACTCCAGTCGAAGATGGTTGCAAGCTGCTCTAGCGGCGAGGTCCTCAAGCTCTTTCTTCCTGCGTTGCTGTTCCTGCCATTGACGCTCGAGCCGTTGCTTTTCCAACCACTCCCGTTGCAGGGGCTCAGCTTCACATTCCACTTCTTCAGCTCATTTGTCACTAGGGGAATGCGCTGTTGTTTCCCCACCATCGAGCCCTGCTTGGCTCGACGTTGAGGGAGTTGGTTCCTCGTAAATTTGTTGTGAGGAACCAATCGGCATTGGTGATGGTGTCGGCTGCTATTGCGGCTGGATTACTGGTGCCATCAGTGGAAATTTTGCTTCAATTTCCCCTTGGTTGGCACGCAATTTGAGGATTTTCGCCCTTGCCAGGAGTATTTTGTTTTTGTCTACTCCTGGTGGTGGATTCATCAGCTGCTCGATGACTTGAGCAATCACCGGCAGCTGTTTTCGGGCCTGAACTAGCGTTAATTCAGGTTCATTGATCATGTTGTCGAGTTCTATTGTATAGAACCCGGCAGTTGTTATCAAATCCAGATAGATCTCGATTCTGGTTTCAAAATCATCGACCTCTTGCATGGATCCCGTGATAAGTAAATTGTAATGGCGTAATTCGAAGACAAGGAGTACTTAGGATATGGCCTCGAAAATTGTTTTTCAGTTTCCAAGGACATTAAATTCATCATGAATTTTATCCCTTGATAGTTCTGAGCATGTTCAAAATTGCTCAGGACTAATTGTACGGCACTTTATTGTCTTCGTAATTCTGAATTTTTAAGAAATTCAAAATTGTATTACGCGAACGAATTTTTGCACAAGTCGTAAGAAATGAATTGTTACGACTTACCTTTTCTCCGAAAACTCCGACGCTCTTGTGTGATTTCAACTTTTTCAGATAAGTTGAGAATTTCAAACGTGGTCGAGAATCGGTAGCTGGTTCTTGATCACACGTACACGATTTTTTATTAATTTTTTCCGAAAAGTTTTTAATGCACTTTTGGATAGCACAAATTAATAAAAAACGAAATCCAAAAAACGTAATTAAGATCGTAAACACAATAAGGACGCACAAGATAAAATCAGGATCAATCTTACAGAGCATAATGTTTGCACTTCATTTCTTTCAAAAATGCAATGAAGTCAACTGCGACGTAATTTCTGTAGATCCTGCCTGATCGTGTTATTGATTCACTCGTTCATTCCCTGCTGGTATGAAGGAGCCTATTTTTTATCTTTGCGTGTGTGTGTGCAGGGTTCTTCCATTGACTTCAATGGAAGAATTTTTATATTGATTGTGTGTGTGTTGATCATCAACACATACACACTAGCAGGTTGTAGATAAGGATTTTTTGTATTGGCCGTATCTACTTTGTATGAACAAAAGACTTTGCTTCTCATCTTTTTTTTTTTTTTTTTTTTTGCCTGTCGTATTTATTGCTATTTAGACAGCCGATTTTCTATGAATCTGACATCATCAGCAGTGTATATACGATACGTATTTGGCAATTGTGAAAGAGGTTGCTGATTTTTAACCTTTTTCACATTTACGTCTTCTTTAGGGTTGACGTATTTTTTATTGACATCCGTTTTGTCGGGTGTCATCTAATATTTTTTTTTGAATAGCAGGTGCCTTTTACGGTCGGGTTCAATGATGGTATAGGCATGTGTTCTTTTATGAACGCATGTTTGTATTTCTATTGAATTCTTTTATTAAGAATTCGATAGTTTGAAATACTGGGGGCGGCTAAAAATTTTCTCTAAGATAATTTTTAGCCATTTTGTGAAAGTTGACGGCAAATCTTTTTGTCGTGAACAATATATTTATGATTTTAGGCCGATGGAATTTTTATTACATCGGCTTATAAAGGGCGTCTCTAATGCCTATAGAATTATCGAATCATGTATTGATTTGAGAATTTTTTATATATGGGTATTTAGAGACGTATTATTTTGCCAATGGATTTTTTCGTAAAATCTACTGGTATTATTATTTCTATTGCCTATTAGGTTTTCGAAGCAATTTTTGCCTTGAAAAGCATATGTGTAGGTACCATGTATATTAGGTATGTAGAAATATATAATTTAACAACAATATTTCATTGCTAAATTTTTGTAGGCTAGTTAATAAGTACGAAACTTTATTAGGTTTGTTCTTTTTATTATTTTGAAGAGATCTTAATCATTTCTAAGATCACTTTACCGCTGCTAGTCGAGAGTTATTAGTCCAACTTTTGGTACGTTTTTTGTTTTGAAGATAAAAAAACGTATTATTTTATTTAATTGTTCGAAGCTAATTTGTAGTTTCGAGAAAAAAAGTACCGCAAAATTAATTCCTATAATAGGTATCAATTCTGTTTGCGAGTGGAAGCGTAGTAGGCAAAGTCGAGAACAGATTCTATTCAAGGATCTGTTTCCATTTCGCACCAGGAAAAAATTAAAAGTCATTAGAGTTTTAATTTTAGAGTTTCTAATTAGGATCAGATTCTATAAGAAAGGATCTGATTCGTGTATAAAAACTCCCAATGCTCTTGCTACCATGTAGTGGCAGCGACACTACGGGTTTTGGTACTTATATAATAGATTGGTTTTACGTCCAAGGGACTATAAAAACTTTGTTATCACACTCCTTTCACGCACCTCTGTTCACTCCTGTCGCGCAACAACGAATGTTGGCAACCTCCTCAGCCCAGTAACTCGTCTACCTACATTTCTTCAGTAGACGAGTTCCCAGCTCGCCCGTCAGGCGCCCATGATATCGTAGGCGGAGCCCACAATACGCACTTCTTAGCACGAACAAAATATAGTATTATTTAAAAAAAAACAAATAACAAAATACCTACATGAAAGAGATATTCTTTATTTTGTGTACATATGAACACAAAGTTACATAACATTTTTTGGTAGGAGTAGTATTTCAATACGTTTGTAATCGACTGCTGAACGCTTAAGTTGAACTACAGTAATGAGTAGGTAGAACTTACTCAAAGTAACGAATAAAACATATTATGTAAACATATGACATATACTCCATATTGAAGGCGTTATAAAAGTTTAGTTCCAATAATTTAAAAAATAAAAAGAGCAATATTATAGATGATTAATACGTTGTAATAATCCCTGCTATATCATCACGATTCCCAAAATCTTTTCTGGAAGAAGTGAAGAGGACGATGCACCTCCCATAAGAATTGGAGATTTTCCTTAAGGTGAATGACCTCGATTATTCAAAAACCCACTACCTTTCAAAAAAAAAAAAAAAAAAAACATTCTTTAATGTAAATTTTGCCACACTTAAGTATACCTACCCATCGTGTTTTTATTCAATTAATACACAAATGCAGGCAGGGTGGAAATTGGCATGACCACAAGTGGAGTGAAAAAAAAAACTGAATTTCAAATGACTAATTTTTGCGCACGTTTGCACCATTCTCATTCGCAGAAACGAAAATCGACAGCTCGTAAAAGTGAAAAAAGCGCCACGGTGACGGTATGCAGCGAAATGGACGCCGGCAGCGTTAAAAATGAGCCAACACTGACGCCGATAGCTGAGGCAGAAGTAGCAACACAAGTAGAAGCAGAAGTAGGGACTGAGGTAGGGACAGAAGCGACCACACAGCCGACGACAGAAGCGCCGCATCAAATGCATTTGCCAATTCCAGAGGAGGAAATTCCCAAGGATAGCGTTGTCAGAGGCGAGAAAAAGTCAGACAGCCCACCGGTAGAGGGTCGTGACGAGCCCAGAACGTTCGTGGCGTTGCCGCTGAAGGAACCGAATGAGCGAAAACTGGTTCGCGACACCACTGTCGAGGAAGACATGAATGTGCTCTCCACGCGTGGGGTGCTACACAAAAGTCGTAGCATGTCGCTGAGCCAAACCATTAACGACATCATTCACGAGGAACTTGACCAAAATATGCAGCAGCAGCAGCACAATGGCAATGACGAAGACGACAACGTCGACGAAGACGATGCCACCAACACTGCCAAATGGTACAACAACAAACTGTAAGTAATAAAATTCCACAATGACCAAAAACTGACCCCTACTACCGGAATAAGGTATCTCCTACGTACTGATATGGATGCTAGTATTTCCACATGAAAAGCGAAGTGAAAAGTTGAAAATTAGAAAAACTATTTTTTTTAAATCCTTTGAAAATTAAAATAAATACTGGGGCTTATTTTTGTTGTTTTTTTTTTGAGAATTTCAGGAGACGTGGGAAGGGAAATGTGATTTGGGTGATAAATCACACTCTTCAGCTTTTTTTTTTCATTGGATTAGGAGAATTAGAAACATGTACGGCCATAAAAAAATTATCATGAGAATTCAGTTTCATTTTGATCGCCTCCCTTCATAAAATTCTAAATAGGCTGCATAAAATTTGTAGTTGAAAAGATATTAAATTTTTCAACTGTTAACATAAAATTACAGTTAAAAATAATCATCTCCTACAAAATCTAAATCAAAATTATTTTTTGTAAATAACTTCCCACCTATTTGCACCAGAATTGCTAATATGTTGAAATAAATTATAGTTGATATTTTTTGAAAATTTTTTAATTATTGTTTCAAAATCAAGCATTCTATAGCAAAAATAATATTTAAAATAGCCACACTGTAAATACTGTCTAGCTGATCTGCATCAAAATTAGTAATATGTTAGAATAGTTCATAATAAATATTTGTTCTGAATTACATTTCTATTTGTCCAAAATTAGACATTTTACAGCCAAAATAAAAATAGTTTTACAGGAAGTACCCTACAGTCTATTCACATCAAAATTAATAGAAATTTATAATGAATTATAATAAACAGTTGTTTTGAATTTTGTAGCTATTGTTTGAAAATTAAAAATTTTAGAGCTAAAACATAGGCAAACAGCATATATATGTGAAGTATCATACAGCCGATCCGCAATGAAATCAGTAAAATCAATACATCAGGTTGTTGGCTAATACTATGGTTTGTTTCAAATTTCATGACTATCTGACAAACATTGCAACCTATACTGTAGTAGCAAGAAATTAGCTTTCATATGATATAATTATACATAATATATATTGGTATTAGCGGCCAATTTGTCAGATTTGTTTGACAGATACCTTGGACCTTTAACCCTAATCCTGAGTTAGGTAGGCATTAATATATTACAAAATAAAATCTGAAAATATATCTCCCATTTTTAGATCCAATGAAAGTTTAAGAATGGGTCTAATGATAAAAAACATCAAATTCGAATTCAGCATCTGACAAAACATGACCAATGATATATTAGACTACAAAATCTGAAAATAAAAAATTCTCCCTTTTTTGGGCCCAATAAGGGTTTAAAAATGGGCCTAATGATAAAATTAACATCAAACTCGAATTCAGAGCCTAAAAAACATATCCAATAATATATTACACAATAAAATCTGAAAATAAAAAATTCTCCCTTTTTTGGGCCCAATAAGGGTTTAAAAATGGGTCTAATGATAAAATTAACATTAAACTCGAATTCAAAGCCTAAAAAAACATATCCAATAATATATTACACAATAAAATTTGAAAATAAAAAATTCTCCCATTTTTGGGCCAGTGGGGGTCTAAGAATGGGTCTAATGATAAAATTAACATCAAATTCAAATTCAGAGCTTCAAAAAACATGAAATCTAAGAATAAGATTCTTTTTGGCCATATGTACGTACACAAGCACAAGCACGCACCTACCAACAAAGACAGTCAGACACATTCATTTTTCCTCTCCTTTGCACTAAAATTCACACCCAAATTTGCACCAAAATTTGCACTGTGCCAATCACCTTCACACTTTCGTTTTTACCCCGTAGTGAAAATAAAAATGTGTTCCACATTAAAAATGATATGGGATCGCCATTTATCAATTTAAAAAATGTTCATCAAAAACGATGCTCAGGCAAAAAAGTAAAAAGTTATGATGGAACAAACATAAATAAATAAAAAACAAAACATAAGTACACACAGATTGAATTAATAACGTCCTCCTTTTGTAAAAATCGATTAAAAATACGCTAAAAGGAGGAAGAAAACATTACCTGTTCAAAATTCTTCCAGGAGGATCTACTCGAGTGATTGAAGTGAGCACTAATCAGAAGTTTTGAAATAAAATTAAGAATGTAATAAGCAAAAGAAGGGCAAACTATAATAATTCAAGTAGATTTTACAGGAGAAATTTCAGTGTTTTTTTTTTGTTTTTTTTTTCTAATGAGAAATCCCGAAAACTGGAAACATTTAAAATAACAAATGGCCCATTTCCCATGACAGTTTTACTGAAATTCATTAAAATTTACAACCAATAAAAAAATTTAATCCTTCGTATGTATCAGTAAAAAAATGTAAATTTAAAAAAATCAAGTTTCTCTCTGAGAAAAAACCAAAAAATCAAAAAACCAAAAAACCAAAAAACCAAAAAACCAAAAAACCAAAAAACCAAAAAACCATTACAAATTTCAACTTGGAATGAAAGACCATTTAAAATATTTCCATATATAACCATGTGTTAAACCCTTTCATCACTTTTCATACTTCCTCTAGTAAAAGTAACAAATTTTCTCAACTGAAAGTATGGAACTATTAGCTGCTCATATAAAACCGACTTAAAAACAGAAAATTCTCTGAAAATCAATTTGAAAATTAAACTAACTTGTAAATCACAAATTTTTAAATATTTAAAAATTTTTACATTTTCCTATTCAGGGGTGGCGAAGCGTATTTAGTAAGAGTGCAAGCGCAACACTTGGGATAAATTTGCTACACTCGGGGAAAAACAGCTACATCTAGTACTACACAGAAAGGAAAAAAAAATTAAAAACCGAAACTAAATAACAATATTTTCATTGTTTTTCAACACTCATTCAACCAAAATAAAAGTAAACACATTATTTTTCTTCTATTTTCACTGAATCCAATCGTGTTTGGAATGCATTTATTTAAGTCATTATACTCATTGTCACTACCTTACTATACAGTACAGTGATGAAAGTAGAATACAGAATTCGCATACTTTAAATGATAACTGGATAGAGCAACCCTATTAGTTAAGTGCAGTGACTGGCATACGGTGAGTGTGTGTCTGAGTGAGTGTGCTAGTTTTTACATTCACATAAAAGTATAATCTAATTTTAAAAAGTCAATTTCTACATGAAGTTATTCATAAATTTACCTAACAAAATGAATAAACATTTAAAATAATCACATAAGTACTACAAATATGAAATGTTTATTTTTTGTTGCAAATTTTTCTCAAAAAATTAAAGTTACTTTCTTAGTGTAGCTTGAGTTTAATCTGTTTAATAACTGGAGACCCTGGAGTGAAGGACAAATTAAAATTTGACCACCTGCTGTTCCAGTTTTTGTTGAGCTGTTCCTGTATTGATATTGTATTGTTAGTTCATGCAACAGTTCATTGAGAAGTGTAAAAACTTAAACAAGGAAGAAAATGAAAAGGGGAGTGATGTTTCATAATCGGATGAACTTCCATCTGGTTCAATGGAATCAACAACTAGTTCTGATCAGACCAATTCCAACCGAGCCAATATTGCCAATGATAAAAACAGTAACAATAATGAAGTCGGTAAGTTTCTATTTCTGAAATGCAATAGACCAATGGAGAATATGCAATAGGTTTTAAAATTTGTTGAAAGATTAATAGTACCAGGCCTGTAAAAATTTGAAGAGTAATGTTTTATATGTTCGTATCAAATTTTAGAAAGTACTACTAGTGCCTGTAATGCAGAGGGAAGACGATTCAGACTGCGGTGGAAAGATAAATATCCTTGAATTAAAGTATCACAATCGCCTAAAACAAATGGAAGTGTTATCTGTTGTCTGTTGTGAAGCAGTTGAATGAAATATGGTGATACCAAAGGATTCACGATCTTCTAAATTAAAAGATGCCTTTTGTAACTAAAGGGTTCTGTACCAGGTCACAGGCACTGACAGCTTTCAATAACCATGAATTATCAGAATTTCATCACGCACCAATAAATGCATTGAATAATACCTAGAAAATGCCAATCTCACAAACCCTTCTCAAGGAAAAAGAGAATGATATGAAAACTGCCAAAATTGCACTTGACAAAATTTTCCGCACCACACAGTTTATTATATGTTTACTTTTTTTCCCTCATTCATGATGATCATCACAAATGAAGTTACATCTATATGCAACTTAAACAAGTTACATCGCTAGATGATGTAGTTTGGTTTACTTTTATGATTTGTTTCTTCCTTTTTTTTTAAATTTGTTTTATTTGTCATGAAAAGTGACCCAACTACGAATAAAAACTGGAAATAAAAAAATACGAATAATTGAGAAATTTCTGAAGTATTTTCAAAAAGAAGACAACTATTGAAAGGAAGTGATATAGCTATATATTTCATTTAATAATACTTAATGAAGATGAAACAGTTAAAATTGAAACATTATTGTCAATTGTCACATTTTCCATAAATTTATTGCAAAATTAGAATCAAAAAAATAAATGGTCATAGATAACGTCATATAAATGGATGAAAATTTAATTTTTATTTTTTCCCAGTTAAAAAAGAAAACATAAAACACAGGTTGAAGAAAATGAAGAAGGAAAAGAAGAAAAATAAATAAATAAATGTTCACAGATATCGTTATAAAATAGAAAATTTTATTTTCACAGCTAAAAAAAAAACACATAGAACTCAGGCTGAGGAACAATGAAGGAGGAAAAGTAAAAACATTTTTATTTTATTATTCTGGGTTGTGAGGGATTACCATTCAGATCAAACAATAATAATGAAAATTTAAAATTCGGAAGAATTTTAGAAATTTGTTCACGTGATGTTCTCGAGTTAAAATTGTGACTGCAGTGAGGGTTAACAGCAGATTCAAAACAGAGATGTGTCGGTTGACCGAGAACTAATTCAATTGAACTAATCTTTTGAAAGACCTAAATGAACGAGACCGAAAGATGAGGATGAACTAGTTCATTTTGAACTAAAAGATATTATCAAATCAAAGTTATATTGTATAGACCTACAAGCTAGTTCACTCTTATACGTCACAGCATTGTTGTTAATCACTGGATGAGTGGAATTTCTTATCAATCAACAAAAAACAAAACGAAATAGTAAGCGTTTTTGGGGAATGAAAGGGCTTTCTATGTCTGAAAGTAACTACGTATAGAAAATGTATACGAATTGCTCTTCATATGAAATAATACATACTCAAAGGTTTGATTCATGCAGCTCATTTCGTTCATTTTGAACTAGTTCACTGAACTAGTTCATTCAAAAGACCGAGACCTGTTGAACTAAATCCCCCAAATGAACTAAAACGCACATTTCTAATTCAAAAAGCAAATGAAAGTGGATTCATCACGATATTTTAGAAGAGATTTTCAAATTATTAGCGGACTATGTTTTACACACACTAGCTCTGTTTGATAGGATTACACTAACTTACACCAACCTACACCAGTTGGGCAATTCCACAAATGGAGGAATGATGTATGACTTGGAGCCAAGTTTTACTTACTTTAATATTTGTAGAATATCCCTACTGGTGTAGGTCGTGTAAATTAGTGTAATTCTATCAAACAGAGCAATTAATATCGAAAGTAAAATTAGCCGTTTATTATAGTACACTAGTAGACGAAATATCAGATATTAGTTGTCTGGAGTAAGTTTCAATTTAATTTCGATTTACTACTGACAATCTTGAAACGCGAGAAGAATTTGTTGGTTTCTACGAAACAAAAAACACCAAGACACACTGCAAAATTGTTAAAGATGTTCTATTATGTCGTTTTAATCAAATTACTTCGTGGCCAATGTTATGATGGAATGATAAATATGAGAGGCAAAAGAAGTGGATTATAACAATTAATTTATGAAATTGAATCACATGCTATCTATATACACTGTATGCTGCATCGAATAAGTCTTTCTGTCCAAGATGCGTTTAAAGGAGTAACATTCATCAGAGAATTTTTAGGAGTGGTTAAAGAATCAGTTAACTTTATCCGAAATTCACCAAAGCAAATGGCTACATTAACAGATTTACAGAAAGAGCAGGAAGAAAATAAATTTATTTCAGTTCAAAAATTTTGTGCTACCCAACGATGTGTAAGGGTTAAATTGTACAAAAGTGTACTACGTAATTATCAAACGTTAATGGAGTGCTTCTTGAATATATATGAAAATAGTTCTTCCAATCCTCGAGTAACAGCAGCTGCCAATGGCTTTTTTAATAAAGTGGAAACATTTTCATTCTTCTTCATTTTGAAGATTCATATAATAATCTATGAGCAATCTGAAATTGTGAACTTTGAATTATAGAAAATTGATTTATACTTGAATAAAGCTCATATCAAGATTGATGTTCTTATAAATATTTTGAAAATTTGCCGAGAAGAAGGGTTTTTGGAATTGTGGTCCGAAATTTTAACTGAAGCTGAATAATTGAATTTACAAGAACCTGCAATCCCACGTGTTGGAAAAGCACCACGTCGATATGAATCGGATACTAGTCCTCATGCTTTTTCTTCTACGGAAAAGTATTATGAGAAATTGTATTATAAAGTCTTTGATACCGCAATAATGTCTTAAGAAACACGATTCCAAAATGAAGATATAAATTTATGTTCGATTGAAAATTTTTGCTTGAAGAAAGAAAATTCGTCAGTAGAGATACTACTCATTTTTTTTAATACGGACGACTTTGCAGATGCTTCACAGTTAACATTACACAGACATATTATAAGACAATATGATAACCAAACATAAGAAGATGCCATCCTCTATGTGCAAACTTATAAAATACATAAAGGAAAATAAATATTTTCGAGATATAGTTCCATAAATAAAAAAATTATGTCAGATTGTGCTCACAACTCCTGTTTCATCAGCTACGGCTGAACATTCGTTTTTATCATTGAGGCGTCATAAAACTTCTTTAAGATCGCAATTGGCAGCTGAACGCTTAAATAATTTAGCTATTTAAAATGTACTTTCGGATATAACGAAAGATATAGAATTAGATCTATTGATTAATGAAAGGATAAAATGCAATAAACATAGGCAAGCTACATTTGCATTAAACTTAGTTTTGTAGGTTTCTTTTTACCTCTAGTCCTAACATTGTAGTAAGTATTCTCAATATGTATTGCAATTTCATTTTCCAAATATATTTGTTTGTGTTTTTTATGTACAATTTTTCATTAAAAAGTTTTATTTTATTTTAATTTTCCGTAGACCTATCAGCATAAAGGCATTGTGCTCCTTAAAAAAATAAAATGAAACTTGATGGGACGAGGAAAAGCATTTTTACACATTTTTATACGAATATGTTCAAAAATCTATTAAAATTTATCTGCATAATGAACACGGAACCTGCTGGAATTTTCTATCTCAGAATTATTTGAACACAAACATTTATAGTTCTAAAAAAGAGGAAAATGTTTTTTTTTCCTGTTTTCAAAATTAAAATTGCGAATACACTGATAATTTTTTTCATGATATGAAATCGAAAATATTCTACAATGAAAAAATAATAGATGAAAAAAACTCTAATGGGACAATGAGACTTTCCAAATTTTGAAAAACCCTAATAGGAATTGATTCGAAGTAAAAAATAGGAATTTAGTCAAATATTCTAGATCCCTCATTTGCACCACGTTCATAAATTTTACCGCTTACATTCGAGAATAATTTTGTTTATACTTAAATATACCGAGGTAGAAATATTTTTGGGATAATTATGGCTATATTATTTGTAAAAACTTCATAAACTGCTGAGTACTGTGATAGTATTTCAAGTGAAATTAGAGAGAACCATCCATAATCAATATTTTTTGAATTAAGAAATTTGATAGTAAAAATTTGTGCATTTTTCACAAATTTTGAAGCAGAATTTTTCTTGATAGCCAATTTAATGGAATATGGTGAGATAAATTTTTGTGTTCCAATAATTCTGGCGTAGAAAATTCCATCAGGTTTCCTTGTGTATTATCCAGATAAATTTTAAGAGATTTTTGAACAGCTCTAACAGGAAAATGTAAAAATTTGAAAATATTTAAAAATTTGTGATTTACAGGTTAGTTCAATTTTCTATTTGGCTTTTAGAAAATTTTCTATTTTTAAATTGGTTTTGTATGAGTAGCAAGTAGTTCCACGCCCTCATTTGAGAAATTTTGTGGCTTTTACTATAAAAATATGAAAAGTGATAAAAGGATTAAAATAAATAAGTTTATATTAAAAACGAATTTTTGAAACATAAGCTTTTACATTTTTTTGGCTTTAGTTTCATGCGAAATAAATATTATCTCATACGGAAGGTTAGCTGCAGTACTGGTATATTTTAAAATCACAGTAGTGAGTAGAATAAAATCTTATAATAAGACATTTGAGAACATGGAGAACTTTTTCAATAGTTTTCAACTGCGTGTAAGATTAATGATATTTATGAAATAGAATTTAAATTAATTGAAAGAAAATAAGTTTTCAAAAATCATTTAATGCCTCAAAATTTTAACACAGCTAGTTCTGTTATAATAGATAGTTCTTCAATGTCTCGTCACATAATGACACCAAAAAGTCAAAAAATTTTAATGATTTGATAACCTGCATTTTTAGCGGAGCGAAAATATTTTCAAGTTTAAACTTCAATTCTAATAAGAATTTTTTATTAGTTGCACCCATCGGATAATTTTTTAATTTTATTAGTATATGTATACTACATTAGAACATATGAGGAATGTTTAACAGAGTAATGGTGGAACCTTCTTTCCTCTCCAATAAAAATACAATTTTTTGAAATTTTTGAACATTTTTGATCATTTTTTAACACTAACATTCAATTTTGATTGAAAATTATAAGAAACAATTATACTTATGCGGAGGTTTTTCGTACATCTCTAAGATATATGTACAATCCCAAATATAATTCGCAGTAATACTTACCTCTACTTCCTGAACAAAAATTATTTTTTAAAATAAAAATATTTTTCTTCTTAACAAAAACAAACACTTGATAGTAAAAAAATTTCAAGTGAGTCTAAAAGTAACCTCTAAAAAAACCAGTCAATTTTAACACAAAGGCCTATTTCCTAAGCTTACCAAGCTATTGCCATTTTCAAGATAATTTAAACTGGTATTGGGTTTCTGATTTCTTTCACAAGTTTTTCAGCAAATAAATTTAATTAATTTATTTCATTTCTTCAAGATTTGGGTTGTAAACCTATTTTTCTTATTTCTATTATGATTTTACACGAATTTTGGCAGATTTATCTACATATTTCAGAAGACAAATTATCTCGCAGTTATGTAACACAAATTTTAAAATTCCTCATACTTTTTTCATTATAAAATGGAACGCATTTTATTTTAACAAACATCAAATGCAGAAAACCAAACACGATATTATTGAATTTCGAAGGAAGAAACATTTGACCGCCAAAATTAAAATTTGACGAAGAATAAAATTTTTGTGATAGAAATTAAATAAATAAAAAATAAAATAAAGAATAAAAAATTAGAAAAGAAACAAATCGTTATTTTCAGCAAAAAATACAAGTGAAATTCACGTTTCTTGTATGTAGAGGACTAACTAAAAAATTTGTGCATACATAATTGTAGTCTATTTTTAAATCTTGATTACAAAATGGTAGCAACCAGAAAGGCTGCAGAGTCGAGAAATGTGAAATTTTCCAACAGGCGAATAGGGTACCAGACATGATTTTCAGTAAACATATTTTCAAATTCTTAAAAAAAAATAAAAAATATCAGTGAAAACAGCATTAAAATTGGTTGGATAGAATGGGAGAAAATGAATGGTAAAGTTAAGTTGTCAAAAAACGTTGTGATATTTTTTGAGCAGTGGGTGCGATGTCATAGAATTGACACATCAGCAAACTTTTCACCTCTTTCACAGGTTTCTCATTCATTCATTCCCCACTTTCCTGTGTTTGTGCATTGGTTTAGTTAAGCTCATCAATTTAGAAAGTTCATGGTGACTGTGAGGGAGGGGATGAAAGGATGTGCACTTGCACCCCGCACCCCTTTATTTATAGACAAATTCAAAACATTGAAAAACAATAAAAACTAAGAAAATCAAAAACCAATTATTCCTTATTTGTTTTTATATTAGAGCACAGCCTTGGAAAAAATTTTCGGTAGTGCCTGGGGAGTTATTTACTTTAAGGGCTGAGTTCATATTTGCAATCCATTTTTAGATTTAACCCTTCATTTAGCCCCCTGTAGCCCAAGAAATGGAATTAAGATAATATTCTTGGATCTTATTGAGTGATACATCAATAATATTGTTTTTTGAGGCTCTGAGTTTATGTTTATAATCCATTTTTAGATTGAACCCCTCTTTGGTCCCCTGTGACCCAAAATAGAGTTTAAGATAATATTTTTTGATATTATTGAGTGATATATCATTAATAATATTTTTTGAGGTGCTGAGCTTAAATTTGCAATCCATTTGTTTATCAAACCCCTTATTGAGCCCCCTGTCACCCCAAACAGGCAGTTGAGATACTATGCTTAGATATTATTGAGCAATACATCATTAATAATATTTTTTGAGGCGCTGAGTTTAGATTTGCAATCTATTTTTAAATCGAACACCTCATTGACCCCCTTTTACCCTAAACAGAGGGTTCAAATAAAATTCTTAGATATTATTGAGTGATACACTATAAATAATGTTTTTTGAGGCCTTGAAGTTATATTTACAATCCATTTTTAGATTGAACCACTTTTTTTCTTCCTGTGGCCCAAAAAAAGGGGTTGCAATTATATTTTCACTTATTATTGAGTGATTTATTAGGTATTGGATGGCTATGTTTTCTGAGACCAACAAAACACAACAAAATTCAGTAAAACCACTTGCCCAGCTTACTTGTGAGAAAAATAATATTTTTGTATTTGTACTTAGAAACTTGTAAAACATTATAAACAATATAGACTATCACACAATAAAATGTGAAAAGTCAAAATTAGCTAGTTATATCTGAACCACTTTGGATCACATTATAAGGAGTTGAATGAAGAAATACATCTCAAAATAAAACTTTGAGTCTAAAAAAATTACCAACAATGTATCACACAATATAATAGGGAAATTCAAAATTGACCCCTCAGAGCCCCTGTGGGATCACATAATGGGTAAAATTAAGAAATTACGTCAAATTCAAAATCAGCAGCTAAAAAACTATTACCAATGATGTATTACACTAGAAAATATGAAAAGTCAAAATTTCTCCTCATTTTGAGCCTTGGGGGTTAACAATGAGTCAAATGAATAAAATAATGTCAAATTTGAACTTGGTGTCTCAAGAAACATTACAAATGATGTATTACATACTAAAATGTAAAAAAACAAAATTGGGCCATTTTTTGAGTCTCTTTGGATCAAAATATTAATCAAATTAAAAAACTTAAAGTCCAATTTGAACTCAGTACCTCAAAAAATATTTTTTTAAGGCATAAACAAACAATATTATACCACCTTTGGGTTGAGTTGAATAATTTCAGTATATATATGTTGAAAGTTTCAAGAAAATGAATTTTGGGCCCATATCTGCTGCCCCTTTCTTATTTTTGGGATTTAAAAAAAAAAAATAGATGATACTCAAGCACCTTCATACCAATTTTCAACCTTCTACCTCATTGGGAAGTACAAAAAATAAATATCGATAGAAATCCAAACTTATTAAATCTTATTTACTTAGGTGATAATTTAGACTTTGAGCTTTCTGTGCCAAAAGTTTTCTTGGGTCCTGAAATTAAATGTGTGCCCACCCTTGCTTCAAAGTCATTTTTTAAAGACAATTTTGTTCAGTAAATTTTAACCAAAAACCTACTTAAAAATGAAGTATAAATGAGATGTATTGAAACCAACAACCTCTGATAATGCAAAATACAAAAACGTCAATTCTATGACATCACAACAACAGGGTGTGCATCGAGGTACCATTTTTGGTGCAGCGCAACTTTGACATCTTATATCTTCCTTTCTATTTAATATTTTTCAAAAAAAAATTCAGAACCTTCATTCACAGGCTTTAGACTATTTCTCCCATTAATTTCAAGTAATTCTGAGAGTCAGGTCTGGTACCCTATTAGGAAAATCTAGTTGGGCAGCCAAAATGAGAATACTGTTAGACTAAGGATACAGCAATACAGCTTATATGAAACAATTGCAAGACACTGAGGTATGAAAAGTTGTTTGTGCACAAAATATAGGCTTTACTAAGAAACTCGCTTTTTCAACTAATTCAAATCTCCAATTTAAAGACAGGCCATGCGTCATGAGAACATATTTTCACAGACCTATTCGGTTGTAGGGAGCCACTTGTGAATTACCTACCCGATGTACATTCATTTCATTACTCATCGTCAGTTTTCGTTCAATTTAACGTTTGTTCAAGACAATCGTGACAATCTGTTCCGAGATTCCCACCAACCGATATCTTATAATGATTATAACACAGGACTTTAATTCAATGGCTTTTTGTAGGCACTACAATTTGTTGTTAAAACAATTAACAATTCTCGTTAAGTATCTACTATGCCAGGGCCGCAACTAGGCATGGGAAACCCAGACTTTGCCTGGGGAGGCAAAATGCAAAAGCGCCATTCTAATTCTACTAGCAAAAAAAAAAAAAAAGGTAAATTTGATACATTGACAACGACGAAGCGCTTTTGAGAAAATCTTATTAATGTAATGGAAAGGCGTCAAAAAATTTGTAAGTTTAGTGCGGCAAAAAGATAATTACAGCCCTGTACTACATTCATTTACTTTTGTAAAACTACAAATGACATATCTGTCCATACCTACATTCACACTTCAGTCATTCGCAATGAATAAGCAACATGTAGGTAGTACGCAATGTTTGCGGTATCCACATATATTTTTGTTGCTTTGAAATAGTCTTTGCGAAAGTCATATCTTTTCTACGAGTATTATCGAACAACCAGATAAATGGAAATTGATTACCAACCAACACGAAGTAATACGATAGTAGTAAGTGGGTACTACTGTCAACGTATGTCGGCATAATAACGTACCTCACATGGATTATAATATAATATTTGGAATGCGGAATCAATGGTAACAATTTATCAATTGTTGAATGTTACTGTCATGATTTCAAAATATTCCCCAAAAAATGTCAATGTAAATAGGAAAAATTTGTGGATAAAAAGGATTGTGGGAACCCATACTTTGTCTAATATAAAATACATTCGCCAGTTATAGTTGGGAGTGAGATGGCCGTGTGGTTAATTTCACCAGTTTAGCTGGCAAATATGTAGCTCCCAGGTTCGATTCCCCAAGCTGACAAAACCTACATCTGTTCACCCCAACGTGTGCTGGACATGCACGCACCCTAGTGGTGCATGGTGGAACTCACAACTCTCCTTCCAAACTTGAGTTGCTGATAGATGGCGCCCTATATAATGGAAATAGAACCCATATAGGTAGAATAAGCCTGTGTGTATAAGAGGCGTTTCTGACTCCACCCAACCCCCCACAGCATCTAATGTCGTTCAACTCGTGTTAAGTCCCTCTAGGGGAGCAGTGTGTGGGAACTGCCATACTTTGTCTGATACAAAATACATTCACCAATCATAGTTGGTGATAAGATGGCCGTGCGGTTAAGTTCTCCATTTTGAGCTGGCAAATGTGTAGGTCCCATGTTCGATTTCCCGAGCCAACAAAACCTACAAGGATCAATATTATAAACAATTCTTACCAAATAGGATCCCAACAGACACAGTACTTCATGAAAGTACGATCTCGTTAATAAACGACATATAAGACATGTGTGGCAAAGAAAGCAAACAGCACGCGCGTTATTTTAATTTTGCCTTAATTCTTTTTTTTCTCGAGAAGAAGAAAGACGAGTTTTCCGAATACTGACGGGAATTGTCAACCACGAAACGACCAAACGATAGGATTGAAAATCGCTGGAAAAGAGTACGTCGAAATTAAGAAACAAGATGACGAAAACGAACCACCATTCAACTTTCAAGTACGATATTATGCACAAAAATAAATAATTCGGATCTATTATACGACGCACTAATAGTCGATGTACGATCGAATAAATAAACTGTAACGTTGATTCACATATTTTCAGGCTGTCTTGCGGAAAACCAATTCAACTCGACAATCTTTAAGACGTTATAGCGACCTATCTGGATTATACAACGACGAACAGAATGATTTCATGACAGAATTGTTTCCCGGAATCATCCTCAGAGGAATGGTGTATGATCTGTGAACACAAATTAAAATATTCGCAAAGTTGCGATAAATTTACCGGTATAACAGATAAGTTAGAAAATTACTGTTCCCCTTTGTTCCTGTAATTCAGTCGACCAGGATCAGGAAGCAGCTGAACGGATAAACTCAAATGAATTTTATACGAGGAATTTTTCACGTTTGCACTTTCGCAATGATTTTTCATTCGATATTTATACACGAAGTATTCCTACTGCTGAATAAAAGTATGTGTACTTACTTAACTACAGTATCTGAAATTTTATTCATCAGCCGATCAGCAATTTTGATATTTCTGAAATCTGTTATAAATTCTTTTTTTCAAAAAAATATTCGTAGGAATTACCGCACTATTGTCCAATTACCACGACACACATTAAACTAATTAACTCAACTTACTTGATTCTGCAAAAACATACAAAAGATAGGTATATACCTCCAAAACTCAAAACATTACCATTTTTCTCACACGTCATACCACGAAGCACGTTACAACCATTTCAAGGTTGACTCATCGACCAAATTCGTGTACCCTTAATTCACCCATTCATTTGCGGAGTGATCCGTTCGAATTGACACAATGAACGATAATAACTGAATCATTTTAATCCGATTTTTTCTTCTTTTTTTTTCGAATAAAAAAGGCACTAGCCTATTTGTCTATTGATACCTTCAAAGATGAATGGTGGAACGGAAAGATGTTTGTTTCTCCATTTCTAATAAGAGAAGCATTTATTTTATGCCTCTGAACTAAAAGAAAAAAGTCGGGATAGTATGATCGAACGGACTTGAGCTGTATTTGTGTGACAAAAAATCCTACAGTAAAAATTTTTAATTCCAAACCATTAAGGACCGGTTATGTTGAAATTCAGGTCTCAATTCTACTTGTCGTTTTAGTTCGGTGACAGTTCTGAAAAGGTACATATTTAAAAAAAATTGATGTGTTAAAACAACTAAGTAAAAACTAATCTTTATTTTTTTTTAAAAACTTTTGACTATACGTTACAAAGTTGAAAACAAATCATATGATTGTGGTACAGTCACGTTCATCAGTTCATGTCTATGGAAACTATAGACTTCACTAGAACTTACTGGCTGAATTAGGTGAGGAAATTATTTTTTTAGTAGAAAAATTTTCTCTTCAGAGTTCAGTTTTACCCCTGGTAAATCAGCAGCATCTTCGAAATTTGAGTGCCACTTTTTTCCAAATCGAACAGCCAGTTAAACAAAAAAAAAGGAAAAAACGGTAAAGTTGTCTCCATTTTCTTTTTTAGTCCAGTCGAACGCTATGTCATGGTTTAATTAATAAAATAACGCAATAATTATGTTTTGTGAAAATCGAACTGAAAACTGTAAAAAATAAAATGTTAGGTATTTATCTAATGACTTGGAAAATACAATGAGTTCTCTCATAATCCCCTTCACCAGACGCTATAATAATATTTCCATTAGAATAGCGACGATAAATATTTCCGTCGTTAATTAATATACCGCGCTTTAATACACATTAACCATATTATTTGGTGAATCAATGCTAAGGGCCAGCTAGGCTACGCTACCCACAAAAGTTCAAAAGAATTAGTTCAACGAAGACTGAAGAATTCAATGAGTCGATTCATTTGGTTTGCCTGCAGTTAAAGCCTGATTCATACTTTGCCAGTTTTCATGCTACTAATCAGCTACTTAGGGTACCATTCCGTCGACAGTTGAATTTAGTACGCTGTTTCAACCATTTAAATCAACTTAAACTTGGCAGTTCGTCATACGAGATTCTAATGAGATTCTTATAAGACTATCGGCCAAGTTGAAGTTGATAAATTGCTAAAATGGCGTAATGATTTCAGCCGTTAACATAATAGTTCTCCAAGTAGCTGGCTAGTAGACAGAAAAATGTAAAAATTACAACGTTGCAGATTTTTGGATTGAAAAGCCTGGTAGTTATTTTCCGTGATTCAGAGCTGTTTTCGAGTTGCCTGGTGTTAGATTTTTCATTCACCTGTCATATTTTCCTTTCGTTAAGATCCACTGAGTTGCAACGCAAAGTCAACCCGTATTAATTTATTAAGCCATGAAATCGAGCTGAAATAGGAATCCTGGCAACAGTGTTGCTCTTAACCAGAAGAAAAAGGAAAAATAATTTTAAATTCATCTCGAAATACAGTTTAGTGTCTGGAATAAGGAATTGGAAAACCGACTTAAAGGAAGTCTAAATTAACAAAAATTCGTGTTAGGAACAGAAATTTGCGACGTTGCAATTTTCACTACAAGGCTTGATAAAGTAAAGTTGGCTCTGGTGGTGAAAAACGGTTCTTTTAAACTGTTGCCAACACCCCTACTTCGTATAGATAACTTGGAAATTTTTCTTTGGTACACGGCTCCGGTGACCCTCCTAAACCAGTGAAGAAACGCTACCCAAAGACTAAGTAAGTCGATCCACCACCACCGCACGCCCACCCAACTAACAAAAAAATTTTAAAATCATTTCGCGAGCAAAGTAAGCGAAAAAAATTTCCTAAGTGTATTTCGTTTCATAGAACATTGATAAACTGTAATTTTGTTCTGTGAGGAGGGGTACGGGATACAACATTTTTGTACTGAAAAAACAAGAAAAAAAAGTACCCCTCTCTATAAAAAGAGTGAAGAAGCATCCTCAATTAAAAGGTCTCGAAGTACCTCTTCCTTGGTAAATGAATAAATCCGAATTCTCTGACTCAAATAAATCAAAAGTTCACGTCGGATGTGTTGCACTTTTCTAAGCTAATTGCTACTACTTCGCCGAGATATGAATAAGTGGTTCTATCGCGGAGTGCTTCTATTAAATAACTATTATTTACATTCTGATCAAAAGATTACACTTTTTAGATAAATTAAGTCGTATATTTCGAGATGAATACACGCACGAACGAATACAAAACGGGATAATACCATTAAAATTCTTTTTTGCTGTCTTTACTTTTATTTTGCTTCAATTTCAGGAATTTGGCGATCGTTTCTTCGACCTTGAACTCGCCATGCACTTGGTTATCACGTGTGCGTACATTTACAGTGCCCTTTTCAATTTCCTTGTCTCCAACAACTGAAAAACACAAATAAACTGAGTAGTCGCACAAGGTCCACGTGCGGAAGAATAATACAGAATCAGAAACTCACGTACCTAAAATATAATTGTATTGAGCGAGCTGAGCGTTTCGAATTTTCTTGTTTAACGTGTCGCTCGTGTCGAAATCCACATCGCATTGGAAACCAGCGGCGAATATTTTCTCTTTTACCTACGACAAAAATAGTTCATCGAGTTACTTCGCAATTCGCGGACCAACGTACCGAAAAAAATCTTCTGTATGTTCATGCCACCTAAAAAAAAAAATGTTTGAAGCTTTTTGAAGAAAGGTAGCCGAAAATTTGCGTTCGCATTCTCATAACGAGGGAGTTAGTTTCCCAATTTTCTGTTTTGTAAATTATTTTACTATTTCAATTTTTTGCAACGTGGCCAAATGCGCATACGCGGATAATTTTGATGAAATATAAATTAAAACATTCCCAATACGGGAGGTCTGGTTACAGAGTTTTAACATGGCTTATCGGCAGCACATGAATTTTACTGTAAGGGGGGAATGCGGCGCATCGTATTCAATAACTACAAAGCCTGTCAAATTAAACGCTGCTGGCATTAATAATATTGGCGTAAGCTGCATTCCAACTGAATACTGTTGAGTTTTTGTTGCCGAAATTACACAGGACTTGAAAATCGAATAAGGGAATCAACTTTGAATCCTTTGTTAAATTAAAATCATGTCCAATTGAAAGTTTTCAAATGTTGAAAGATACGTTTGAGGGATGATGCAATACTTCTTACGTGAATTTTTGTGAGGGTTGGACAAAATTCGAAGAGGAATAACAATTTGGTCGTTCTTTGAGCTTGTAAACTCATGAAATATTCAGAGGAAAAAAATTGGCTGAAATTACAACAAAGAATCGATATTTGTTTCCACCAAGGTAAAGAGTACTTTATGAAAGAATGGCAACTATTATAGGAAATGGAATTTACTTATTCTTCACCAGGAACCGGACAATGTATCAACTCATACTCTACAGTATACACTTCATCAAGCAATTTATTTGTGCGGTCGATAGTCTATTTAGTGTTAAAAGAGAACGACTCGGACAGACTGTACGGTAGGGAAGCGACAACAAGGAAGTAAGTAGCAAAATTTCCATTAGGATACTTCGTACGTTAGCAAGGTAGTCAGTATATAAAAGAAAATTAAGAGTTGAATTTAGAGTTTATCTCACCTCTCCTCCCACTATACAAAAAAGGTTCACAAAAATGCCTTCAACATTAAGGGAACCACACTTCCGATTACGAAGAGTGTTAATTTCGGAAATGACTAGCAAAAGTAGTAAGGAACCGTATAAAGTGTCTGGGTTGTGTATTTCTGAAGTACTACCGTAAAAAGTGTCCGGACACTGGATTATTTAGCTGACGCAACGAATTCCAAAGCTCGGACACATTCTGTATCATCCGGGTTCAGCACCATGTGACCTTTTTTTTCAATTCCCAAAGCAAAAAACGCGCTAAACGAGATTTTCAACTAGCGGAGGCAAAAAAGCAAGTGATGAAATTGCCGAAGGTGCTATTAAAAACGGAGTTAAAGCGCCATTTTGAAAAGTACAAAATTTATACGCAGATACGTGATTCTCAATATTGTAAATTTTGATTATAAAATGTTATAATTTAACCAATCTTGAAACTTCATAGCCATACCTCGTAATGAAGACTAGCTGACGTTAAAAATAAAATCACAGAAATACAATAAATTTTATCAACCAGCAGAAACTAATTCAGCCACGCACAATTTAATTTAAGAGTATTTCTGCTGTTCGAAAATTATTTTCGAATAAGTAAGTTTCAACTGGATGTAATACTCCCAACACTGAATTATTCTTCAAAGGGGATAATTTTGTTGAAAAATCAACTCAAACATCAGAAATATAATTTCTAACCTAAACTGGTACGAATGAAAGACTAAAAAATGACTCGCACGAGGGAAAATCCCCAAAAAATTTCAAATTAGATTACAGACGAAAAAGTAACCAACACAAACTGAAACAAATCAAGAAACCGTCGAATGATAAGTTTTCAAAACGTACTTCGATAGCGTAGTCGTTATGGGCTGGGGCCACAGGAATGGTGATAGCCTGCCGTGGAGATAACCAAAATGGCCATTTACCGGCGTACGACTCGGTAAGGATGGCTATCATACGTTCGACAGAGCCCAAAATCGCTCGATGAATGATAACAGGTCGAACGAATTCTTGTTTTTCGCTGTAACAACACGGAGTCGTTTTAAATAGGGCGAGTCGAATCCGACATTTCCAAATTACACGGCCTTTCGACCGAACTCACTCTGTAAATTTTAAATCAAATCTGATCGGCAACTGGAAATCCAACTGGATGGTGGCACACTGATGCGACCTGTTCAACGCGTCTCGAAGGATAATGTCGATTTTAGGTCCGTAAAACGCTCCATCGCCGGGATTTTCTTTCCACGTGTCGCTGAATTCGTTCAAACTATCTGCCAATTGCTGCATAAAATTACTATCGAAATAAGTAAACCTGCAAATAATAGGACAAGGAGACGAAAGAAACATCTACAGCGAAAACATAATTACTTTTTCGGCGTCATCCCATAATGCTACCTCACCCAGGAACTTTTCTGGTCTCGTCGAAAGATTACATTGGAACGTGAAGCCGAAAACGTCGTACACGTCTTTCAGGAATTGTAACACATTCAATACCTCCGATTTAATCTACACAATTGCGAGAAAATCAATGGGCGCCTCGGCTCGTTTCGATACGAAAAAATCAAATGGAGCTTTCGCACAAATATGTACTTGATTTCGATCACAAAAAATATGCGCATCATCCTGCTGGAATCTACGAACTCTTGTCAAACCAGTCAACGCCCCGGAAACTTCGTTGCGATGAAGCACACCAAAATCAGCCAAGCGCAGAGGAAGTTCTCTCCAAGATCGCGGTCGTACGTCGAAAATTAAACTGAAAACAAAAATTTCAAAGGTTTGAAATAAGAGGGAAAAGCTATTCGCTTTCCGAATTTCAAGTAAAAAAAAACTAGATATTCCTATTTCGAATTCTGCAACACCAAGTGAGAGAAAAAAACACAACACAGAAACGCATTAATACGACAGAATATTTTCCGCATTTAAGGAACTGATAACAATAAATAGTACGTTGGAGTAAATTCTACTAGAATAATCATTTATATTCCCAACCAAATTATTGATCAAAAAAGGGTTCTAAACTACTTCGTTCGTTTATTTCGAAAGAAATGCGATTTATTCAAACACAGCGTCGTCGCAATTTCAAAACTTCGTAAGTCAATATTTCTTTTATTAAACACACTGTGTACAGCTGCGAAAACTGAAAGCAAGGAGTGTTTGGTCGGAAAAAATACTTTAAACAACCACGTTACATAACCCAGGTTGTACGTACATTGGGGGAATAGCAAAATCCTTGATATTAATTCGCACCAACACAAATGAGCGTACTAGATGCTAAATAATCACGGCGGTGAACGACCCGTCATTACTAGGAGACTGGTGTCAGTGACTCGGTCTCCCACACAGTGAGCGACCCACCCACTTTGGGAATGCGGAATCAGGCTAGCTGTTAAAAGTAGCAGAGCTCTCGCGGATATGAAATGGCAGACACACCAGGCAATGGCCAAATAAGAGCCTAGAAGAGGGTGGATCTCAAAATACTGTCTTAAAATTGATTCAACTGATCTCAGGAGCAAAGAGAGGATAAAAATACCGTAATACGAGTTATGATGCCTTCAAGTATCCGAACGCCTCAGTAAATTTAGCATGTAAATCTGGTTAAATATCGTGGTGTCCTGTAATATTCTGTGGAAGTAAAAATGTATACACAAGTTTAGCAAAACTTACTAAACACACCTGGGCCACCCGACCCCATGAAAAACCTTGTGGAGCATAGGATTGATGGTCCAGGAACACAACTGCACAACACAATATTGCCGTAAATTTTTCCCATCTAGACATTACCTCAAAAAGGGGAAACCAAATAAAATAAATTTTTTAAAGAAAAAAATGAAGGATACTACAGTGTTTTATAATACGGGGAGAGCATAATGGGTACGAATGGTGAGTAGGAGCATACCAGTTATAATGGCTGTGGTCAGTGTGTATAACAGCAGATCTCATTACCAAGTTAGTTGTTCCCACTGAAGAAATATGGCATATGAGTATCAGTAGATCGCGTATTTTGTTAAGAAAGAAGCAAAAGTGGGATTGAAATTCGAAAAATTCTGGTGTAAATCCAAATCCTTAACCATTACGGAAAGCATCAACAACACCATTTTTTTGTAAACAAGATATATGTCATTTCAAAAATATTTTTTTCAATTGCTGAATCATTAGTATCGTTTAATATAAACTTTGAAACCTTGTAGATCGCTATTGGAATAAACTGAAGACCTCCACGAGGAAACAACCTGAATCAAAAACCGTAATTTTTCAGAAACATGGAAAAACATAGCAGCATTTTACTGAATAGAATGAAATATTTCTTCAACGGCGTAATCAGAAGTTGATAAGGGTACTTGGAACCCTCAACTAAGAATTCAAAAAAAAATCCTCTTCAGAAGCGAAGCTAGGATAAAACTTTTAAGCGTGGAGCTAACGATCTTGTCATTATTTCCTCAAAATAAAAACTATTAAAATACTATTTGACTTTTTTTTTTTATTTATTTATTCTCAAAAGCACTCATTTTTTCAGTCTTTTTTAAGGGGGTTAATCAGATTTTGGGAACTCAGCTTCCCTCTTCATAAATTTGCTTCGCCTCTGACCTCGCTAAACCACCCCCATTCCCACATTGATCAATCCAGACTACATCACCGTTTTTCTTCTATGGAAAATTTGAACCTCCTCTCCCAACCGATTGCTGATAGTTCTTAAGTAAATTGTATCCAATATGCTTCAAAGTCCGTACGTATAGATAGCTCAAAACTCAATTTCTTTTTACTCAAGTCGTTTTATCGAGCAGGTCTTCAATTTGTCAAAACGTTTTTTGGGCGACATGAGAAATTTTTTATTTTTCCGAACGAGGTTTTAAAATTACCACAACGATGATTCATTATGAAGGAATGACTATAAAAAAGAAAAACCGGGATCACACCAATTCGAACTAGCAAAGACAAGAGCAGAACTTGATCATTAGATGGCTAAAACTGGATTAAACGTGGTCAATAAGAATTGTGAGGCAGAAATTGAAGCCAAAACAAAACATCAATTTGGGCTCGCTAGTATTTCATGGTAGTCAGTTTTGAAAAACAGTACTCGCTTGTAGGTAGCACTTCAACGTTATCTAATTATGGCGGTTAAATCAAAAAAATGAAACACAAAATTATTAACTCACCAATGACCAGGACAGTTCATAGGTTTCAAGGCGTACTTTGCTTCTTCCACGTCAAACGAAAACATGTTGTCCTATGTACGGAATCACAAATGGATAATGGGAGAGTAAATTTACTAATCAGAGGGAAAGGCAAAAATATCTCGTTTACCGAATAATGGTCCCAATGACCAGAAGTTTTCCACAGGTTCACGTTGTAAATGTTAGGCGAGACGACTTCCACGTAGCCACGTTTTCTGTACTCGCTTTTTATGAAGTCTACTAACTTATTGTAGATGAAAGCACCTCGCGGTTGAAAGAAACACGAACCTGGACTCAACTCGTGGAAGAAAAACAGTTCTTGTTCCTAAAATTTGTGTCGAAGCTACCAGTAAGATTGTTTTCGATCAATCGCATTAAATGAAAAAACGGCAATTAAACTTACTCGACCGATTCTTCGATGATCTCGCTTCGCAGCTTCCTCTTGCCACTTTTCCCATTCTTTCAACTTTTTCGGGTCTGGATACGAAATACCATAAACTCGTTGCAATCGTTCACTGTTGACATTTCCCTCCCAATGCGAACAACCCAGCTGTCAACACGAGAAGAAAAATGAAAACGCCGAATAAAAATAGCTAACCGGTAAGCCTTGCCGATTGTTTACCTTCGTAACTTTAAAGGCCTTTATGTTGCCTGTATGGCGAACATGTGGTCCTCGACACAAATCAATCAGCGGACCACACCTGTATACAGTTGTCGTCGGAGTGGTAACCTTCTCTTTTAATATTCGCTGCTTGAATTCATTATACTAAAAAATATAGAATATAATGATCGTCCCTTACGAACGTTCACAAGGATTATTTCGATGGTTCGGTACTCACTTTGAACATATCAAGCAACGTTTCTTTTTTTACTTCTAATCTTTCAAAAGGTTGCTTATCTTTAAGAATACTTTTAACGACATTTTCAAGGACTGGGAAATCATGCACAGAAACCTGTAAACAAAAATTATCAGCGATCAAAGTTGAAAATCACCTTGGCGTAGACTGACACTTACTTGTTTGTCGTCGATGTGCATGTCGTAGTAAAATCCGCATTCAATGGGAGGACCATAACATAAACATCCGCCATAAACTCGCTCAAGAGCTTCACCCAAAATATGCGCAGAGGAGTGCCAAAATACTTGTTGAGCTAGAAAATAACGTTAAGACTGATGACTGACTGAAACTTTTTCAGCTATCTTGAAAATGATAAGAAAGTAATGAAAAGAGAATTAACGGGCGATAGAAATTAAGATTTTCAACTCTAAAAAAGTTTCCAATCGTCAGAAGTCAAATTTTCAAGATAAAGCAGAACAGGTAACGCAACTGCGATAGAGAGGTTTCAACTCGGATTTTTAATTAATTCATCTGAAACGATCAACAGGTCAAACAAGTTAACATTCAGTACCTTCTTCGTTGTCAAATTTCAGTAGCTCGAGCGAACAGCTTTCTTCCAGTGGACGACAAATATCCCACAATACTCCGTCTACTTTGGCAATTACTGCGTGATCGGCAAGTCCTTGACTGAAAATATTTAACCAAAAATATTAAAAACACACATCTAAACGAGCATTATGTAAACTAAAATATCAAGTTAGTGACGTTTCGACAGCACGATTGATAACATAAGACGCTCATTAAACAAAAAAACAAAAAAGAAACCCAACAAGAGATAATGCAGAGATTTCAATATAGATTCAGGAGCAAGAACTGCAATATTCTAATATACAGAAACGACGATCAGTAAAAACTAAAATCACGAAATTTTTCAAAATGGAGAGCTGCAGGATTGTATATCTATTTATGCGTAATTGTACCAATCAGCGAATTAATGAACAACTGAGCGTAAACACCTCTGTAAACACAGTCGATGATCGGCACTTTTTCACAGAGAATTCGAGAGAACTCGTAATCGATATCGTAGGTCTTCCAACCCGAACCATGTCAGTCGGCTATTTTTATTATTTTGCCGAAATTCTCGATTTAATTTCAAATCGATTTTGAGCCAAATCACCAGCAGGAATTTCATCTTAAAGCCAACCAACATCCGAGATGAAGAACATCATAGCCTCATATGATGTGTGAAGCTAGTTATTTGTCAATACTATAGAGTGTTATAAGTTTTCATCGGATTAAATAACTACAGAATGAGAGAAATAATAAAATTGAAAATGAAAAACAAAAAATGATAAATAAGATGAATAAATTGAAAAATTCTATTCCTTTTCATCACTCATTAGTCCGCCTTTGTACATAATTATCAAAATAGTAACCTAATTAGACTGAAATAGAAAACTTTGAACTTTAAATCTTGGAAACCACAAATGAGGGTCTAAATATTATGAATGTAAATTTTACTCCTTTCTTTTAGATTTAAACACTCTGTTGATCTTCAAAATGGTGAAATCCGAAGGAAAATTAGTTAAATTTGATTATCATCACAGCGTTCCATCTTTAGTTACCGTTGAAAAAAACAATCAATGCTTTTTCTTCTCTTTTGAGGCCCATTTTCAGTCTTCATATCTTCTGAATACGAATAGAAAATTGTATTCATGAACCAACACTGCATACGTATTTTTATTGGAACACGAGAAATTATTTTTTCTCATCATGAATTTGATTTTAGATAAATAATTCAAATTTTACCTATTCAAAGAGAAAATCATACGAAATTTCATGTTCAGTGAAAAAAAAAATATATATATATAATTATAGACATCAATATTAGGCCTTGAAAACAGGGAAACATTCTTATTATTCGTTTAAGCTTAGCAGATCACATAAAAATTTTATTGGACAACCCTTCGTCGACTACGTCAGCAATATTTCCGAGCATCGACAAAATTATTAATAAATCGTTTTCAACGGTTCGAAGTACATTAGTCAATTTCTTTTCACCTTTTCGAATCAGAAAATCTGTTAATCGGTACGAAGAGATCAAATTTAATGAAATCTTCGTTAAAGTATGACAAAAGAGATCCGAGATGAGATGAAAAACACACTGTTATCTCTAATGAGCACTGAGCAGTAACATCATTCATAATTGAAGAACTGGGGTCCAACTAGAAATTTTTTTCAAACATTTGTTTGAAATCAAAGATCTTTTAACTTGTTAATGGATTCCGGCATAAAATGTATTATGAATACACACAAGTTTTCGGTACCGAATTTGAATTGCGAATAGTAATCAACAGGGGAAGAGGCTCGATGATTAGGGAAGCTTTCAGTGGAAAGTTTAAATTAATAAGTAAATATAATCCGGCAGACAAGAAAAGTGAAAACAAAGTCAACCATTCCGATAGGTTCCGATGAATGATATACACCTAATTCCTTTGGCAACGTCATAAGGTGTAGTTTTCCACGACAGACTATCAACTTGTTTCCCATCGGGCAGCTTTACAATGATCGGTGTCGAAGGTTTTTTAGCTAGCTCTTCTTCATACTCTGTTTTCAGCCGATCCCATATGGCTATACGTTCCTGAATAGAGAAAATGACACGATATTGATACTTGCATCATAAATCAGGTAAAATAAATTAAAAAAAAAAAAAAAAAAAAGACTGCGTTAATTTGAATGAGTAGCTCTTATTGATGGATATGCTCAAATTTATGACAATAATTTTTTCAATTTTTAAATTCTCATTTTCTTCAATTGCACCTTTCTCAAAATTTTTAATTTTCAAATACAAATAGCTTATAGGATATTCTCCGGATGGTCACGAACATTTTAAGCCTACTTTCGTCACAATCTATTAAGACGCTTATTCTGCACGAACGAAATTCCGTTAGATCCGGAAATAGACATACCAAACATGTTAACTCCACCGTACGCAGTAGGTAAAAAATAACTCACGTTTATATACGATGGCCATGGTTTTAGTTCGGCAACAGGGACTCTATCACCTTCTTCCTGTTTCTTCATAGCTTCGCTCTAGAACACGAATGATCAAATTGGTAATCGTTCACGTTAGAATCCCATAAAATTAATTATCGTACTTACTTCAGTCCAAGATAGATATTTCGGCTTTCCTGATGCACTCGATGATGAGTAACGCGCAGCAGTGAATGACTTCAGGATCGTGCAACTGACGAAGCCACACAATGGACTAGCATGTAACAAACGAAAAGTTAGAAAATACATTATAACGCATTTCACCATTTAGCAATCAGAAAGAAATCATAACTACTGAAGACACCAGAGCTATAAATGATGCAAAATGCAGTCCACTTACGTACAATACAGGAAATAGTATGGTCTTAATAGAGATGCCAGCTTACAATATTATACTTGTGGTGACGATGAAAATAATAGCCCAAAAACACGCCAACGACGAAACTACTGCACAGGTAATGAATGGTAATGGTAAAAACACATGTTTAGAGCTTTGACTATATAGCTTAATGGACTGCAAGAACTGATAAAATCTTGAAGCCAAACAATGCAGGTGTTACTTTTCGAAAAAGTACTTTGTGTGAAAACTGACTTTGTATTTGTTGGAATACGAGAAGGGATACGATTCCCTCACTCCCTCAAGAACACATAACCTTATATTGACTAACACTGTATGTAACATGTTATTACATTTATTCGTTTCACATGTGGCGACACTGATTGCCAACACAATATTCTTTCCGCCACTGCTCGACGGAGAATGTTCTCCGCTCGTCAGTTGTTGTACTAACGTCGTCAATAAATCGTTTTTCTAAGGTGGAAGTTCGTCCTTATCTTTTCTCAGAACTCACCTCAATATGGTAGGCAGAGCTGCGGATCGGAAAAATAAGTGCAGTAATTAAAATGTGATAATTGTGTAATTAATTAAAAGTTAAAAATTCGTGTTTCACGCAAAGTGAAAAGGCTTAGTGCCGTGTGATACCTCCACGCAAAGTGGTAAGAAAAGTGTAAAATTTGATGTGAGGTATGCAAAACGAGGATCGAAAGAACTTGAGACTTTTGACTTTTAAGACGTTTATTTCGCAACTAAAATATATTTGACAAACGAAAAAGTAAATGGTGAAGCAACAGCGATATACGATCGAAAGTAGTAGGGGAAACACTTCGTGACTAGACTGTACATATGACATATATATATAGAATGATGTGATGATAATGATGAAGAATGAGATGAGGTGGGATTTCGTATCAACACCCCCCTGAAATTTTACCGAATAATTTCTTCATCATGTTCCCTGAAAATGAATTAATAATTATTATTTAAAAAAAGGAAAAAAAATATTAAATACACAAAAAATACAAGTACATAAATATATGCATAATAAAAAACAATTTCGAAAAATATTGACATTGTATGTTTATTATTGATGGTAACTTGAGTTTCTAAAAAAAATTTATTGCGCTGTGCTTCAAAATAAAATTGGTAAAAACAAATTAGTATAAAATAAATAAATAAATATGTATAAAAATATGGTAACATGCATGCAATAATGAACACTATCGTGTACGTAAATATTATATGGTATATGTGATGTAATTTAAAAAAAAATAAAAATATAAAAAAGTAAAAAATGGTAACATGCATAATTATTAAAATATTTCGAGTAATATATAAGTTTTCGCTCGTATAATTCGAGTCGAAAAAGAAAGAAAAAGACACAAAAAAAATTAAAAAGAAAAAAAATATTCACGAACATATATACGAATGAATAGAAATAAAAGAAGGCGAGAGAAAAAATATGACAAAAGGTTTTTCCATTTGTGAGTTCAATGAATTGGAGCGTACGTTGCGTATTTTATCTTAAAAATAAACATGAAAAAGATTGCAGAATAATATTTGTTGCATCGTATACTATCTTTCGTATGTTGTATTGTATTTGAAGTGGCGTCTAATATGTTCTCAGATAAGGCAACGTTTTCGATTTATCTTAATTTGCGGTCATGTAATAGGTTTTTATCTCTATTGTGTTTATTGTCGGAGAGTTTCTTTTCATAAAAATTTGTGTGGGAATATTACATGTATTTCTCTCACGCTTGTTGGAAAGTGTATAGGGTTTTTATTATACGATTTGTAGGGTTTTTACTTGCTCGTTTTTCCTAATTTTTTCTTTGTTACAATATTCGAGATGTCGAGCATTTATCTGTTACAAGTATTTTCTGGTAAATGGTCTTATTAAGTATTATTTATGACAATGATTGAAGGTTAATTTTTCAGCAAATATTTTGGGGTTTTGACTTATTTTCGAACATTTTACGACTTGTACTTGGAATAGGACGAAATAATTTTTGGATATATTCTGACTTTAACATGAATTAATTATTATATTATGTGTATATGTTGGTTTCGTTCAATATTTTCACAATTATATTCTCGAATTTTGACCGATCCAACGATTTTGTTAATATATCTGCCAATTGATTTTCGGAGGTAACTGTTCTAAAAAATATTATTTTTTCCTCAAAGGCTTCCAAAATGGAGTAGCACTTGATCATTAGGGCTCTCGACTTTCTTTGACTTCCCCCAGAACATATTTTCTGTGTTGAAATGTTGTCTTCCATAATATCTACTATTAATTTTTCTCCAAAAATTTCGAAATTTATATACTGCATCACTTTTATAGTATCAAGGGTGTCAAAAACTGCAATTATTTCAGCCGCGGTACTTGATGAGGCGTGAATAGTCTGTTTGCAGCAATTCCACTCCACCAAGTCTCCATAGGCGAATAGCATAAATCCAGTTATTGACTTCCCTTTATCCAGATTGTGTAATTCTATATTTTTATCGTCAACTTGGGGTGCGTAAGATGCATCAATGTATGCCTGTATTCCATCCCCCTTTGATGTATATTTAAGATTATAATTTTTGGTTGTATTGACGTATCTGAATATCCTTTTTACATAATTTTTTAAAGTATCGTTTGAACTGTTCTGAAAATGGGAAAAGAAATTTACTGGGAATAATATGTCCGGTCTTGTAAGTCTTGCCAAATAAACCTATCATCGATCTATACTCCGTGTCATCTCTGCCATTTTGTATTTTGTCAATTTTTAACCCCGTTTCCATGGGTGTATTTGTATTTTTGAGTTCAGAGATTCCAAATTTTTTAATCATTTTTTCTATGTGTTTATATTGCGAAATTATTATTGTGTTATTTTCAATGTCTCTCATTATTTCTAGGCCCACAAAAAATTTTGGATTATTTGTTATCGTAATGGTAAAGTCTTTTTGCAATTCTTCATTTATTCTCGTAATGGCCGATTGTGAATTTGATGCTATTAATATATCGTCTACATAACTTAGGAAATATGTTTTTTCTTCATTATTTTTCATTATGTAGAAGCATCTGTCGCTTTTAGTTTTTTCAAATCCCATTTCTTTTACTTTAATGTCCAATAAGTCATACCACGATTTGCTAGAAGTTTTTAGGCCGTAAATTGATTTTTGAAGTTCTAGTACTTGATTTTTATTTATATTAATACCTTCTGGCCTTTTAACAAAAATTGGTTTTATAATGGGTGAATTTAGGTAGGCAGTTTTTACGTCGTATTGAATCATTATTAATTTTTCCTTATTTACGATTGATAATAATAGCCTTATAGTTCCTATGGATGCTACAGGTCCATGTGTTTCTGCAATGCCATATTCTGTCCGATCCTTAAAGCCACGTGCCACAAGTCTGGCTTTAGGTTTTGGGTTCCCGAATTTGTCAAATTTTATCGTAAAGATCCACCTCGTATCTATTAATTTTTGGCGATCATAATCTACCACTTTCCACACTTTCAAATCATCGAGAGAACCAAATTCGTCATTAATGGCCTTTATCCATTCTTCTCTAAAAGGGTTAGTTTCAATTTCCGAGAATGTTTTTGGTATATTATCTTCTATGTAGGCCTTATTATATTTCACTTTGACATTCATAACTACAGGATTTATTATTCCCAAATCATAATCATAGTCTGCCGATTTTATTGTAAGAGGTTTTTTATTAATTAAGAGTGATTTTATATTCTGGCTTTCATCTACTTTAACGTCGCATGATATATGTGATTTTGAATTATATGGATCTCCCAGACAATACCCTGTGTTTGTGTAGCCCATTAATATGTTCTTTTCTGCCCTGTGCGCCAATTTTGGGTCGATTTTGTCTTTTGATTTAGATTTTGCCTTTGTGGCATTTTGTTTCCTTACCTCCATGGGTATATGTCTGTATGTGAGTGCACCGAATACTTTTAGGTTTTTTAGATTTGGTTTTCTTCCGTAAAATAATTCATATGGTGTTTTGAACCCTTCATTTGCTTTAGTAGGGGATCTATTGATTAAATAAGCTGCTGTCACGACAGCATAAGACCAGTATTTTATATCGAGATTAGCATCAATTAACATGGCCCTTACTCTCCTCATTAATGTTTGATTTTGCCTTTCGGCAAAACCATTCAATTCGGGAGAATATGGAACCACATAATCCATTGTTATGCCTATTTCTCTACAATAATTTATTATTTTTGTATCGGTATACTCTTTTGCATTATCGCACCTTATTGTCCCTATGGGGTATTCCGGAAATTTATTTTTCATAGACATTATGATATTTTTAAATTCGTTTGTTACTTGATTTTTATTGGTTATGGGCATGACAAATGTATATTTCGAAAAATGGTCTATGAAGGTTAAAATATATTTTTGATTAGCCACAGAGGGCGTGAATGGACCCATGATATCCGACGATGTTAATTCCAATTTTTGGGTTGGTTTAGTTCTTATTCCTGTATGTCCCAGTTTTGAATTATTGGCTATACAACATATTTGGCAGTTAACGAAATCTTCATCTCTAAAATTAATGTTTTCGGGTATTCCAATTGCTAAATTTTTTAATTTTTGTAAATATCTGGCATTTAAATGTCCCAATCTCCTGTGCATTATTAATTTTTTATTTATATTATTATTATTAATTTTAGGTTCATCTGTATTATTATTTTCATTGGGTTCATTTGTTATTTCAATTTCGTCATCCCCCTGAGATGGTTGGGTATTCTCGTTTTCTTCAATAATTTCCATTTCTACCGTAAAATCATCCCATTCATCATTAGTATCTTGGGTAACTGGGGCACATATTACATTTTTTTTATCCATATAATCCTCTTTATCTTTTTTTTTTTTTATATCATTATTTTCGACATTATAGTATATGTAGAATATACCCTCTTCTTTTTTGGCGGTTATTATGATTTCCGCTGTTTCAATAAAATAAATGTTTGCTATTTCTTTTTGTTGGTCGATGTTGATTATACCTTTATTTGTTATTTTTATGGCCGAGATAATATCCAAATTTAAATCCGGCACATAATGAACGTCATTTAGTTCTATCAATGATTGATTTTTTTTGGAATTTTCGATTTTTATGATCATTCTACCCGTATGTGTAGCATATAAAAAAGTATTTCTACCCGCACATTGTAATTTAATTTGGGTTATGAATTTTTTTACATCCATTAATTTACCAAGATCGGAAGTTAAGTGGACCTCCGCGGCTCCATCAAGAATTGCTCTGTTATTTAATGTTTTGTAATTTTCATCTAAATTTTGTTTATTTTCATTAGTTAATTCATTCAATAACCAATCTCCATTACTATTAAATTTTTTTACCATACAGGACATTTTCACCTGTTGGTCCGAATTCTCCTTTTTATTATTATTGGATGAATTTGAATTTGTTTTTGGTGGATAATTCCCCTGACTATTATTTGTACTCTCATTATTATTCGTTTGGGAATTATTACTCACGCAGTTCTGTGCTATATGGCCAAATTGCCAACACCTATAACATTTAGGATTGTTTTGGTTATTATTTCTACCACTGATTCTATAATTATTTCCTCTATAATTGGGGTTGCCTCTATAATTGTTTCCCCTATAGTTATTATTACCATTATTACCATTATTATTCGTATTACCATTATTTTGGTTTTGTTCCGATGAATTACCATTATTATTACTATTTTGACCATTATTATTGAAACCGTTTCTATTTCCATTTCTAAAATTATTATAATTATTATTTTGGCTTCTGTAATTATTTCTACCTCGATAATTACTATTGAATCTTCCTCTATAATTATATCTATTATTATTTCCGTTACCACTATTATTCTTATAGGTATTAGTAGCTTGATTATTGCCATTATTATTTTGCTTCTTTAAAGTTTGGTCCCTGTACTTTTGGTCTGAATCTTCTCTTAATATCCTTTTGAAATTATCCAAATTCTTTTCATTAGGAGGCAGGCTTTGGTATTGTATTTTAGCTATCTGTTGCTCGTAGCATAATGCCAATTGCAAATTTTCTAATTCTTCGGCTTCTGTAACTTCTTTCCCACTGTCTCTCACATCTGTTACGAGTTCATCCCATTTTTTTAAAAAACCTTTCATATTGCCACCTGGCTGAAACCTAAATTCTAACCATTTTGCCTTTGCCATATTGGCTGTAACAGAAGTTTTGGTCCCATAAATATTATCTAATTTTTTAAGCATTAGAATTGCAGTATTGCAATCTCGTATCTGTTTTGTTATGTCATTGGATACTCTTTCTAACACAAACGCTTTGGCGTTATCCTGCATTTTACAGTAGTTGATCATATTTTTGTCTGGTCGAAAATTTAAATCATCAATATTATTTATATATGGCTGTAAAAATTCGTGTTCCCCAAAGATGTCGTAATATCCCGCACCTCGGATGGCGGATATAATCATTCTACGCCAATCTATGTAGTATTTTCCATTAAAAACTTTTCCAAGTGGGGCTTGGATGGGTTTAATTTCGTTCGTGGATGCCATTTCTTCCTCTATTTTATAAAAACCTAACAAATTATTTTCTTTATTACTAACGGGTGTATATTTTTTATTTTCAATTGATTCTTTTTCTAATTTTTCTATCAAATTTTTTTCTTCACTATTTTCCTTTTTATCCAGTTTTTCTAAATTTATTCAATTAAAGAATCTTTTCATAAATTTCTCTTTCGATTTAGCAGAACTGTAAATTCTGTTTGAAAAATAATTTACTGAAGATTCTGAAATCACAATATATTTTAAAGTACTGATTTCCTCTATTCTACCCGATATATCTATTACAAAAGACTCCAATATTATTTCACCTGTATAGTATTTTACGTGTGGTAAATTATAAATTTCGATTTTTAGATTAACTACTTTTTCTCCTTCAAACTTTTTTACTAATTCTTCTAAGTCTTCTTTTTTAATATTATATTCTCCAATCTTACATTCAGACACGTTTATAATTTGGGACATATAATTTTTAACTATATTTACTTATTTTTGCCTCACTTCAAATACAATTACGAAATACGAAAAATAATTAATTTCATCAAATATTACCTTTACAATGATTTTTACTTTTCAATTTCTGCTGCGCTGGCGAATGATTTACGTTTTTTATGCTGTTGACCTCTGTACTTCCTGCCTAAATTTTGTTGTGGGTTGTCCGAAAAAGTTGGGTCTTCGATGATGGATCTTCGATGAGTCCTCGATGACGGGAGCAGGTTTCCTTCGGCTGTTCTCACAATCTCTTTGGCGGTCCCTCTGGATTTGGCGTTTGATGACTTCCAGTATTGGCCGTTATTGAGTTTGGAACTTCAGCTATTCTTCAAATTTAAATTTTGATTTTTTCAAAATAAATTAAAATTCTAGTTACTTTCTCGAAAAACACGATAACTTTTCGTGTATTACTTAATAAAAAACATAAAAAATTTTACGCACAGCAGCAAATCAAATTTCAAAAAATAATTATTTCATTGATTTAAATTTTCTAAGTCTCTCCTCAAAGTTCTACCGTAGCGATGGCTACCATGATGTGAGGTATGCAGAACGAGGATCGAAAGAACTTGAGACTTTTGACTTTTAAGACGTTTACTTCGCAACTAAAATATATTTGACAAACGAAAAAGTAAATGGTGAAGCAACAGCGATATACGATCGAAAGTAGTAGGGGAAACACTTCGTGACTAGACTGTACATATGACATATATATATAGAATGATGTGATGATAATGATGAAGAATGAGATGAGGTGGGATTTCGTATCAACAAAATTTGTGAATGGAAAGTTTGTTTCAGTGATTAAAGTAACTATCCTGAAAAAGTTAAAAGTTTCAATTCGAGTAAATCGATAATAAAAGTGAAAATTATTGAAAACAACGGTAAATTCTTGGGCGCCTGTTAAAATGTCAAAATCGAGAATTTGGAGAAAGCAGATCAGGTACAAAAGGATCTTGTGGTTTGGGAAACCAGTTCATAGAATCAAAAACTGTTGGCAGTTGTTTGTGCTGTGTTCCGGAGAATAAGACAAAGTAAGAAAAATCGAAAATCTGAAAGTTGTGGTGCAAAATTGTCGAAGTTTGGTGTCAACTAGGCGTGAAAGCAGTAGGAAAACATCGAAAAAACTACGAAAGTGAACGAAGAAATATAAAATAAGTAAAAATTTTAGATTAATTAATTGATAATTCGTGTGATTTTGCCCAAAATTGACTAAAAAAATTAAAATTTTGGTAACACAAAGTTAAATTTTGGTATATTTTCATGTACATTCTCAACCAAATTTCAAGTAAAGTCAAAACTTGAAAGGTGGATTCAATAGCCTTTCAAACTTTATCTTGTTCATCGAGAATTTCAGAAAAAGGAAATCTTTGTTGGATGAGCTTCATCAAATCCAACAAAAGAAAACCTATATTTATGATCATTAACATTGGTGACTAATTTTTTCCTGTTCACATACAATAAAAGATCTTTTCAATTGATCAAGGTTAACAGATTATTTCCTTTCAGCAGTAATCTCTTTCATATTTTTGTTGACTAATTTTTGCATTGAATATTAATTTATGTTTCAACGTGTTTAATTTCGTTCTGAAACGAGACTTAAAGCTTTAACGAATTCGATATTGAACATTTTTGGCGATAAATCCCGAGTAAATCAATCGCTCAAGAAACAGAAACAATGGCGGAGAGATCA